>CM056051.1:336665250-337865250 GCA_029574335.1 Rana kukunoris | reverse complement strand
AGGAAGTACCCCCCTACCCACTCGCGATCCCTGGCCCTGAATGCCAGCATTTTAAAATTCCTGGCCTTTGAAATGCTGTCATTCCGTCTGGTGGAGATGCAGAGTTTTAAAAGCCTGATGGCATTGGCTGTCCCACAGTACATTGTGCCCAGCCGCCACTACTTTTCCAGGCGAGCCATCCCTTCCATGCACAACCAAGTGGGGGACAAAGTCAGGTGTGCACTGCGCAACACCACCTGTGGCAAGGTCCACCTAACTACGGATACGTGGACCAGTAAGCACGGTCAGGGACGTTATATCTCCCTAACAGCACACTGGGTAAATGCAGTGGTGGCTGGGCCTGAGGCGGATAGAAGTTTGGCGCATGTCCTTCCACCACCGAGGATTGCAGGGCGCTTCAGTTTGCCTCCTGTTTCTTACTCTACTTCCTCATCCTCTACAGCCTCCTCATCCAGTCAGCGTGTCACATTCACCACCAACTTCAGCACAGCCATGGGTAAACGACAGCAGGCAGTTTTAAAACTTTCCTGTTTGGGGGAAAAAACTCACATTGCGCAGGAGTTGTGGAGGGACATGGAACAACAGACCGATGAGTGGTTGGCGGCAGTGAGCCTCAAGCCGGGCCTGGTGGTGTGCGATAATGGGCGAAATCTCGTAGTAGCTCTGGGCCTAGCCGGTTTGAAGCACATCCCTTGCCTGGCACATGTGCTTAATTTGGTGGTGCAGAGGTTCCTTAAAAATTAACTCGATATGCCACAGCTACTGCAGAATGTGCGGACCGTCTGTGCGCACTTTTGGCGTTCTCACCCGGCTGCTGCTCGCCTGTCAGCGCTGCAGCGTAACTTCGGCCTTCCCGCTCACCGCCTCATATGTGACGTGCCTACAAGGTGGAACTCAACCTTGCATATGCTGGCCAGACTGTGTGAGCAGCAGCAGGCGATAGTGGAGTTTCAGCTGCAGCACGCACGCGTGAGTCGCTCTGTGGAACAGAACCACTTCACCACCAATAACTGGGCCTCCATGCGAGACCTGTGTGCCTTGTTGCGCTGTTTTGAGTACTCCACCAACATAACGCCGTTCTCAGCGTTACTATCCCAGTTCTATGCCTCCTTGAAAAAACGCTTTGGGCGATGATGGAAAAGGATGTGGCACAGGAGGAGGAGGAGGAATCGGGATCATTTTTAAGGCTTTCAGGGCAGTCATTCACAAGTGGCTCCAAGGGTGGGTTCCTGCACCAACAAATGCCAGGTACACAATTGTCCAGCAAGGGCACAGTTCTGGAGGATGACGAGGTGGAGGATGAGGAGGAAGAGATGGAGGAGGCGGAACAATGTTCACAGCAGGGTGGCACCCAGACCAGCTCATGGCCATCACTGGTGCGGGACTGGGGGGATACAGAGGACGCAGACGATACACCTCCCACAGAGGACAGGTTTTCGTTGCCTCTGGGCAGCCTGGCACACGAGTGATTACATGCTGCAGTGTCTCCGCAATGACCGTTGAGTTGCCCACATTTTAACAGGTGCTGATTACTGGGTGGCCACGCTGCTGGATCCCCATTACAAGGACAATGTACCTTCCTTAATTCCCTCACTGGAGCGTGATCGTAAGATGCGTGAGTACAAGCGCACGCTGGTAGACGCGCTGCTGGTGGAATTCCCACCTGACATCGGGGGCACAGTGGAAGCACAAGGCGAAGGCAGAGGAGGAGGAAGAGGTTGCCAACGCAGCCAGGGCACCACCAGCACCTCAAAAGGCAGGGTTAGCATGGCCGAAATGTGGAAAAGCTTTGTCAGCACGCCACAACAACCAGCACCACCAGCTGAAATGAAACGTCTTAGCAGGAGGCAGCATTTCACCAACATGTTGTACACACGCCTACACATACTGAATGACGGGTCTGCCCCCTTAAACTGTTGGGTGTCCAAATTGGGCACATGGCTTGAGCTTGCCCTTTACGCCTTGGAGGTGCTGGCCTGCCCTGCAGCCAGTGTATTATCTGAACATGTATTTAGCACGGCAGGGGGCGTTATAACAGACAAGCGCAGCCGCCTGTCCAGAGCCAATGTGGACAAGCTCACGTTCATTAGAATGAACCAGGCATGGATTCCACAGGACTTGTCCGTACCTTGTGTAGAATAGACACGTATACCGGCCTTACACAGCCATTCTTGTATTTTTGATCTTTCTCACTCTTTTGGGGTGTACCCTAATTTAAAAAATAAATAAATTAAAAACAAAAACCTGTGTGGGCTACCTCATCCTCCTCCCCCGCCGCTTCCACCTACACCGCCACCTCAACCTCCTACTCCATATGGACCTCGTCCTCCTAGGTCAAGATTATTATTTTTTGATTTTTATGTATTTTATGTTATTTTAACTTATTTATCTATCCACATTTGTTTGCAGAGTACTTGCCATGCTCTTACCGACATTTTGCTGCCATTTGCACCCCTCTAGCCCTTTTCATTACTTTTTTAGAGACATTTTAGTACTCAAAAGTTCTGGTCCCCATTGACTTCAATGGGGTTCGGGTTCGGGGTCAAGTTCGGGTCCCGTACCCGGACTTTTTTTTTGAAGTTCGGCTGAACTAGTCGAACCCAAACATCCAGGTGTCCGCTCAACTCTAATACCTAACAATAAGTCAAAACCGATCGTTGGTAGGCACGACATTGGTTAAAAATCCACGCATGCTCAGAATCAAGTCGACGCATGCTTAGAAGCATTGAACTTAATTTTTTCAGCACGTCGTCGTGTTTTACGTCACCGTGTTCTAACACGATCGGACCGTTCTCATCGGATGGACTGATCGTGTGTATGAGGCTTTAGTTTTTCCCCACACTTTTTTTTTTCGTTTTGCTTTTAGGCCAAAAAGTACAATTTTGGTCTCATCTGACCAGAGCGCCTTCTTCCAATGTTTGCTGTGTACACCACATGACTTCTCGCAAACTGCAAATGGAACTTCTTATGGCTTTCTTCAAACAATAGCTTTCTACTTGCCACTCTTCCATAAAGGACAGATTTGTGGAGTGCATGACTAATAGTTGTCCTGTGGACAGATTCTCCCACCTGAGCTGTGGATCTCTGCAGATCCTCCAGAGTTACCATGGGCCACTCAGATTAGGTGGACGGATATGTCTTGGTAGGTTTGCAGTTGTGCCATACTCTTTCCGATTTCGGATGATGGATTGAACAGTGCTTGTGAGATGTTCAAAGCTTGGAATATTTTTTGATAACATAACTCTGCTTTAAACTTCTCCACAACTTAATCCCTGACCTGTCGGGTGTGTTCCTTGGCCCACATAATGCTGTTTGTTCACTAAGTTTCTCTACAAACCTCTGAAGGCTTCACATAAAAGCTGTATTTATACAGTGATACAATTACACACAGGTGTAATAATAAGGTATACTAATTAGGTGATTTCTAAAGGCAATTGGTTCCACTAGATTTTAGTTAGTGGTATCGGAGTAAAGGTGGCTGAATGCAAATGCATGTCACACTTTTCAGATACTTTTTTTTTTAATTTGGAAAAACATTTATCCTTTTACTTCCACTTCACAATTATGTGCTGTTTTGTGTTGGTCTATCACATAAAATCCCAATAAAATACATTTCAAGGGGTATGAATACTTTTTCAAGGCATGGTATTAAATGTTAATTAGATCAGACGTTTATTTTTAATGCATAAGGGTATCTTGAGATCTTGTGTATTTATTATTTGTTAAGATACATGAAAATCCAAGGTTCTGCTTTTTAATTTGATGCTTTCTATAAAGAATTAACAAAAAAGCATAATTTTTAAAACCTCAGTGGGCATGAGGCCTAAGGGGGGTGTAGAGTAGCCTGCAGTAGCCTGTTGCAGTAAAAGTACATGGAATGCTGACTAACTGTTTTAGGAGGCAGCACTTTGAAGTTGTTATAAATACTGCTTAAGCTACAGCGGTGACTGGAAGAGCCTGTAGTGGCTTTGCAAGGACGGGGAGAGGGGTTGCGAGCCGAGTGACACCCCCCTTCTCCCGCACCGCGTCTCTGTTCAGTTTTGGCTGTCTCAGCTGAGCAGAGTGAAGCCGCCTCCCCTCCTCTTCCCTAAACAGGGGGAGGGGACCCATCACCTGACCAGTTCTGTGCATGCATGTCCCGCGCTTATCATCTGACTGATTATCAATTATACATTATGGGGGCTGTACTGTGGGGGTCTGCACTGTAGGAGTGTATGTACTGTGGGGGGGTGGGGGTCTGCACTATAGGGGTGTCTGTACTGTGGGGGGGTGGGGGTCTGCATTATAGGAGTGTCTGTACTGTGGGGTGGGTGGGGGTCTGCAATATAGGGGTGTCTGTACTGTGGGGGGTGGGGGTGTGCACTATAGGGGTGTCTGTACTGTGGGGGGGGAGTGGGGGTATGCACTGTAGGGGTGTCTGTACTGTGGGGGGAGGGGGTTTGCAATGTAGGGGTGTCTGTACTGGGGGGGGTGGGGGTCTGCACTGTAGGGATGTCTGTACTGTAGGGGTGTCTGTACTGTGGGGGGAGGGGGTCTGCACTATAGGGATGTCTGTACTGTAGGGGTGTCTGTACTGTGGGGGGAGGGGGTCTGCACTATAGGGATGTCTGTACTGTGGGGGTTTGCACTATAGGGGTGTCTGTACTGTGGGGGGTGGGGGCCTGCACTGTAGGGATGTCTGTACTGTGGAGGTCTGCACTTTAGGGGTGCCTGTACTCTGGGGGGTGGGGGTCTGCACTATAGGGATGTCTGTACTGTGGGGGTGGGGGTCTGCACTTTAGGGGTGGTGGCCTGCACTGTAGGGGTGTCTGTATACTTTTGGGGGGTCTGTACTGTGGGGGGGTGTCTGTGGGGGCTGTGTGATGTAATGGGGTTTAGAGGTGCATGGTGTTGTATAATGTAAAGGGGTCCAGAGGTGCAGGGTGCTGTGTAATATAGCGGGGTCCAGAGGTGCAGGGTGCAGTGTAATGTAAAAGGGGTCCAGAGCTGTATAATGTAAAGAGGTCCTTAGGTGCAAGCGGCTGTGTAATGTAAAGGGGTCCAGAGGTGTAGGGTGCTGTGTCATGTAAAGGGGTCCAGAGGTGCATGGTGCTGTGTAATGTAAAGAGGTCCTTAGGTGCAAGGTGCTATGTAATGTAAAGGGGTCCAGAGGTGCAGAGCACTGTGTAATGTAAAGGAGTCCAGAGGTGTAGAGTGTTGTGTAATGTAAATGGGTCCAGAGACGCAAGGGCTGTGTAATGTAAAGGGGTTTCAGAGGTGCAGGGTGCTATGTAATGTAAAGAGGTCCTTGGGTGCAAGGGGCTGTGTAATGTAAAGGAGTCCAGAGGTGCAAGGTGCTGTGTAATGAAAAGGGGTCCAGAGGTGCAAGGTGCTGTGTAGTGTAAAGGGGTCCAGAGGTGCAAGGTGAAGTGTAATGTAAAGGGGTTCAGAGGTGCAAGGTGCAGTGTAATGTAAAGGGGTCCAGAGGTGCAGGGTACGCTGTAATGTAAAGGGGTCCAGAGTGATGTGTAATGTAAAGGGGTCCAGTGGTGTAGGGTGCTATGTAATGTAAAAGGGTCCAGATGTGTAGGGTGCTGTGTAATGTAAAGAGGGGGGTACAGAGGTGAACACAGAGGTGGACAGGGGGTACAGAGGTTGACATGGGGGGTACAGAGGTGAACCCAGAGGTGGACATGGGAATGTACAGAGGTGGACATGGGGGGGTACAGAGGTGGACGTGGAGGGGGTACAGAGATGGTAATGGGGGGTACAGAGGTGAACACAGGTGGAAAGGGGGGAACGGAGGTGGAGGGGGTACAGAGGTGAACACAGAAGTGAACACAGAGGTGGATGGGGGACCGAGTACCCTGAGGCCAGCCAGCCAGGCCAGCACCCTGAGACCAGCCAGGCCAGCACTGAGTAGCCCGAGGTGTGTGTGATTATTCTATTAGTTTTACAAGTTAACTTATTTTGTTTTTGTAAACTGGCACTTTACAATAAATGTTGCACTGTATTTTCTGTGAAATATATATGCATATGAGCGTATTTTTTGGTGGGGGAGTGGATCTTGGGTGGGAGTTCCCACACTTTTTTTCCCAGGACTTGACCCCTACATTCTACCAATTGTATTCAATGTATTGAAACCCCATTGTATTCAGAACTCATTTTTCATGTGAATTTCTGTTTACATTGCACATCCGTTTTTTTTTTCAGTTGGAGGGTCGTATAGTGTAAAAAAAAAAAAACCTATTCGTATCTATGGGGCCAAATCCTGCAAGTTCATTTTGTAAATTTGTATGGCTAATAGTTAAGGGGTTTTAAAAAAGGGCAAGCAAAAAGTTAGGATTTTGGTTACCTGGAAAGTCCTTTTCTTTGAGTACATCAAGAGACATAGAACATCTTTAGGTGGTTGGACACTAGCAAGGAAAACAGATCCCATGATAATTGGACTTGGGCCTTTTTTACAATATTCCTTCATCTTTTCTTTTATATGAATTTAATGTAGTGATTACTGATAAGTTGCCGCAGTCTTTATTATGCTGCCTTGGCTCCAGACATCTTCTGCATGTGCTAATCTGGAGTTGGTAGGTCCGGCTCCTGTCCTGCATGCGATTACATGCCTGGAACCATTTAACAATATTTAACATATTTGTTGGACGCTCCATTTACTTTTTTGTCAACAGCTTTGTATTTACCTAAGTGAAACCCTTTGTATTTTCCAAAGTGATCATAAACCAATATGTCCTTTTACCCCCTTGAATGCCTCCTTTCTGACAGTTGATGTAAATTGTTAATTTTAGATTTCTATTTGTAATATTTTGAAAAATTTCTATAAAAACTACAATAAAAAGAAAAAACAGAAGTTCCCTTCCAGATATAGCCCCCTCCCATTAGTCAAGGCTTTGTTTGTTTTTTTGTTTTTTGCAGCCATGAATCACAAGGAAAAGGGATCAACATGAAGGATTTTGCAGGTAACAAAATCTGACTTTCTTTAGGTACATTCTCGAACACAGCATATGATGATAGGGAAGCCCCAAAGCAACAAAATGAGGGAAGGGCTAAGGACAACCCAAAACAGAGCCACCGTACCACCAACCCTAAATTGGTAAGAACCTCAATGCACAAACATTTTTCCACCCTTACAAACTGGAAAAAAGTAATGATTTCAAGCCAGTGACAGTAAAGAAGAGTAGAGAAGCAAACCTTGTGTCGGTCAGTCTGGAAGTATCCTGTTTAACATGTGTGAATACCAAGTTCTCTGGGGAGATCAGAATCACCAAAACCCTTCTATTTAAATCCCACAAAGCAGATAAGGTAGAAACATTAATGGCGGAAAGACATATTGGAAAAGCTAGTCCCCCAGTGTCACTAGAGCATCCATCTGAGTGCTTGATGATTCCTAAACCTGAATACAAACCTGTCCAGATTTGTATTGGATACTCTGAAAACTTAAGAGCCCCAGAGCTGTGGACAGACTGATCAGCCAAGCTGCAACTAGAAGTGAAGTGATGTCCACAAAGAAAAAAAAGGGTGAAAAAGGGTACCTAAGGACCCTGGGACTATGAGGCAGTGCTGATAAAGTTTAACAAAACACTGTTAAAATAGAAGAATTTTATTTTGTTGATACAAAAGCATATAAATAAAAAACATCCATAATTGTGAATATCTCAGGCTTCGACAAAGTGAAACAGCTCGTTGTAGTTGTAGTTCAACCAACATGTTTCGCTCGCTGATGAGCTTCTTCAAGGGCTTGGAACTAGCTACAATTTATCGATAGAAATAGGTATAAGAAGGACAGCTCACTGAAAAAATACAACAAGTGTATTAGATGTGACAAAAAAGATATATATATATTTTTTTGTTGAATAGTTGCAGTATACGATAATTAGTAATAAATTGAAATGATGTTCCTCCACTGCAACCATAGCTTTGGTTAGGTAGAAAAAAAAGACAGACTGTGTAGTTAAGCATCCTTGATATCCACTTATGCTAGAAAATGGTTGCTAGCAGAACTGCAACAGAGGTTTGGGCTTGCAGCTCAAGGCCTGATATTGGCAAAAGGAATGCTTCTTGTAAGTAGAAGAAGTGTCAGGTCTCTGAAACAATTAATGAAGGGGACATACTCTATAAGCTTGTCCTGAAAAATTGCACGTTGGTGAAAAAAAAGTATCACAGATAGAGTTGAGCGGACACCTGGATGTTCGGGTTCGGCCCCGAACCCGAACTTTGAAAAAAAAGTTCGGGTTCGGGACCCGAACTTGACCCGAACTTTAACCCGAACCCAAACCCCATTGAAGTCAATGGGGACCCAGACTTTTGACTACTAAAATGTCTCTAAAAAACTGTTGGGAAGAGCATGGCAAGTACTCTGAAAATAAATGTGGATAGGGAAATACCTTAAAATAACATAAAAAAAAAAAAAAAAATCATTTTGACCTAGGAGGACAAGGTCCATATGTAGTAGGAGGTTGAGGTGGATGTGGCGGTGTAGGTGGAAGCGGCGGTGGAGGAGGAGGAGGTAGCCAACACAGCAGGTTTTGGTTTTTAATTGATTTATTTTTTAAAGTAGGGTAAACCCCAAAAGAGTGAGAAAGATCTAGGGTTGCTACCTCATCCCTTTAAACCTGAACACAGAGTAATTACACAGGTTCTGGGGCTAATTTAATGTCGATAAGGCACCAAGTGAGTTTAATTAGCAGCACCTTAATCAGCCAGAGAACCTGTGTAATTAATATGTTTTTGCTTTTAAAGGGATGAGATGGCAACCCTAGAAAGATCAGAAAAAAAACAATGGCTGGGTAAGGCCGGCCTGGTGTCTATTCTGCACAAGGTACGGACAAGTCCTCTGGGATCCATGCCTGGTTCATTTTAATGAACGTGAGCTTGTCCACATTGGCTCTGGACAGGCGGTTGCGCTTGTCTGTGATAACGCTTCCTGCCGTGCTAAATACACCTTCAGACAATACACTGGCTGCAGGGCAGGCCAGCACCTCCTAGGCGTAAAGGGCAAGCTCAGGCCATGTGCCCAATTTGGAGACCCAGAAGTTTAAGGGGGGCATAGCCATCATTCAGTACGTGTAGGCGTGTGCACACATACTGCTCCACCATGTTGCTGAAATGCTGCCTCCTGCTAAAACGTTCCATATCAGCTGGTGGTGCTGTTTGTTGTGGCGTGCTGACAAAGCTTTTCCACATTTCAGCCATGCTAACCCTGCCATCTGAGGTGCTGGTGGTGCCCCTGCTGCGTTGGCGACCTCTTCCTCCTCCTCTGCCTTCGCCTTGTGCTTCCACTATGCCCCCGCTGCCAGGTGGGAATTGCACCAGCAGCGCGTCTACCAGCGTGCGCTTGTACTTGTGCATCTTGCGATCACGCTCCAGTGAGGGAATTAAGGACGGTACATTGTCCTTGTAACAGGGATCCAGCAGCATGGCCACCCAGTAATCAGCACCTGTTAAAATGTGCGAAACACGCCGGTCGTTGCGGAGACACTGCAGCATGTAATCGCTCAAGTGTGCCAGGCTGCCCAGAGGCAACAAAAAGCTGTCCTCTGTGGGAGGTGTATCATCTGTTTCATCTGTATCCCCCCAGCCATGCACCCGTCATGGCCATGAGCTGGTCTGGATGCTATCCTGCTGTGAACATGGTTCCTCCTCCTCCTCCATGTCTTCCTCCTCCTCATCCTCCACCGCATCATCCTCCAGAACTGTGCCCTTGCTGGACAATTGTGTACCTGGCCTTTGTTGGTGCACAAACCCACCCTTGGAGCAACTTGTAAATGACTGCCCTGAAAGCCTTGGAAATGATCCCGATTCCTCCTCCTCCTCCTCCTGTGCCACATCCTCTTCCATCATCGCCCGTAGCGTTTTTTCAAGGAGGCATAGAACTGGGATAGTCACGCTGAGAGCGGCGTCATCGGCACTGGCCATGTTGGTGGAGTACTCGAAACGGCGTAACAAGGCACACAGGTCTCGCATGGAGGCCCAGTTATTGGTGGTGACTCACGCGTGCATACTGCAGCTGAAAATCCACTATCGCCTGCTGCTGCTCGCACAGTCTTGCCAGAATGTGCAAGGTGAAGTTCCAACTTGTGGGCACATCACATATGAGGCGGTGAGCGGGAAGGCCGTAGTTACGCTGCAGCGCTGACAGGCGAGCAGCAGCAGGGTGAGAACGGCAAAAGTGCGCACAGACGGCCCACACTTTCTGCAGCAGCTGTGGCATATCAGGGTAAGTTTTCAGGAACCTCTGCACCACCAAATTCAGCACATGCCCCAGGCAAGGGATGTGTGTCAAACCGGCTAGGCCCAGAGCTGCTACGAGATATCGCCCGTTATCGCACGCCACCAGGCCCGGCTTGAAGCTCACCGGTCTGTTGTTCCATGTCCCTCAACAACTCCTGCGCGGTGTGTGGTTTTTTCCCCCCAAACAGGAAAGTTTTAAAACTGCCTGCTGGCGTTTACCCATGGCTGTGCTGAAGTTGGTGGTGAATTTGTTACGCTGACTGGATGAGGAGGCGGTAGAGGATGAGGAAGCGGAGTAGGAGGAGTTAGGAACAGGAGGCAAACTGAAGCGCCCTGCAATCCTCGGTGGTGGAAGGACATGCGCCAAACTGCTATCCGCCTCAGGCCCAGCCGCCACTGCATTTACCCAGTGCACTGTTAGGGAGATATAACATCCCTGACCGTGCTTACTGGTCCACGTATCCTTAGTTAGGTGGACCTTGGCACAGATGGCGTTGCGCAGTGCACACCTGATTTTGTCCCCCACTTGGTTGTGCAGGGAAGGGATGGCTCACCTGGAAATGTAGTGGCGGCTGGGCACAACGTACTGTGGGACAGCCAATGCCATCTGGCTTTTAAAACTCTGCGTCTCCACCAGACGGAATGACAGCATTTCAAAGGCCAGTAATTTTGAAATGCTGACATTCAGGGCCAGGGATCGCGGGTGGGTAGGGGGTACTTCCTCTTCCGCTCCAGTGTTTGGGAGATAGAGAGCTGAACGCTTCCATGGGACATTGTGGAGATGTTTGGTGACCCAGGTGGTAGTGTTGCTTGCCGGTCCTCTAATTGAGGGGTGGCAGGTGGCACTGTCACTACAGAGGTGGATGAAGAGGCCGAGAGGCCCGAGACTGATGCAGAAGAGGAAGCAGGAGGAGCCAGAGACCTTTCTTGGTTTTTGAGGTGTCTACTCCACTGGAGCTCGTGCTTTGCACTTAGATGCCTGGTCATGCAGGTTGTGCTCAGGTTGAGAACGTTTATGCCTCGCTTCAGGCTCTGATTGCACAACGTGCAAACCACTTGTATCTTGTCATCAGCACATTGTGTGAAGAACTGCCATGCTAGGGAACTCCTTGGACCTGGCTTTGCTGTGCTCGGTCCCTTGCTGCGTTGGGCAGTAGCAGGCGTACAGTCTAGGGGACGGACGCTCTGCTTTGGCACCCTGCCCCCTCTTCTGCTGTGCTGGTGGCTCTGTGCGACCACTGCCTCTTCCTCCGAACTACATGGGTCACCTGCATGAGGATGATTCCATGTCGGGTCGAGGACCTCATCGTCCTCCACATCATCTTTCACCCAGTCTTCACCACTGCCCTCCTTGTCGGTCTGCACAATTGCAAAAGCACCAGCAGTTGGCAACTGTGTTTCATCATCATCCAAGACGTGCTGTGATGGTCCCCCCATGTACTCATCTTAAAATATAAGTGGTTGGGCATCGGTGCACTCAATCTCTTCCACTTCTGGGGCTGGGCTAGGTGGCCCTGGTAACACATGCTAACAGACTCATCAAAAAGCAGAAGAGACTGCTGCATGATTTGGGGATCAGACTGCTTGGCTGATTTGCAAGGGGGTGAGGTGAAAGACTGATGGTGGACATTGGCTCAACTCTGAACTTTCAGCACAAGACTGGTTGGGAGACAATGTGAAGGAACTGGAGGCACTGTCAGCAATCCAATCTACTACCGCCTGTTCTGCTCCTGGCCTCAACATTCGTACAGCTGGATTAGGCCTGACCAAATACCGCTGTAGGCTCTGTCGCCTACTCACACCTGAGAAAGGTGTTTCACTTGTGCGTGTAGCTGGCACAGATCGACCACGTCCTCTCCCTGTAACAGGATCTCCACCAGCTGCACCACGTCCCTTATTTGATGTTCTCCTCATATTTCTCAAATGTAGTATCTTGCCCTAAATGGGTGTTTTTTGAGTACACCAATAGAACAACACTAGCTAAAGTGTTTATCTCACACCTACAGATATGGAGGAAACAATGCGAACACTGGAGGAAACACTGCAAAAATGTAATTTTTCCCTAATTGGTTGTTTTTAGAATAGCACAATAGAAGAAAGGTATATCAAGGGTGTATCTCACAGTAATATATGCAGTCCTGGTATAATGTGCACAGTCCTGGTGTAATATGCAGAGATTCTCCTATATAATTCTCTCCCTATAGCAACAAGCAGGAACCTGTCCCTAAACAATGTACTGGACACACACAGTATATCACAGGTGACAGGTGCAGTGCTGGTGAAATATACAGAGAGTCGCCTATATATTTATGTCCCTATAGCAAATAGCAGGAACCTGTCCCTAAACAATGTACTGGACACACACAGTATATCACAGGTGCAGTGCTGGTGAAATATACAGAGAGTCACCTATATATTTATGTCCCTATAGCAACAAGCAGGAACCTAGCCCTAAACAATGTACTGGACACACACAGTATATCACAGGTGACATGTGCAGTGCTGGTGAAATATACAGAGAGTCACCTATATATTTCTGTCCCTATAGCAAATAGCAGGAACCTGTCCCTAAACAATGTACTGGACACACACAGTATATCACAGGTGACAGGTGCAGTGCTGGTGAAATATGCAGAGAGTCATCTATATATTTGTGTCCCTATACCAAACAGCAGGAACCTGTCCCTAAACAATGTACTGGACACACACAGTATATCACAGGTGACAAGTGCAGTGCTGGTGAAATATAAAGAGAGTCACCTATATTTTTCTGTCCCTATAGCAAATGGCAGGAACCTGTCCCTAAACTATAAGATGCAGATTTCACAGAAATAAACAGTGCTGGTGTAGATTTCTCAAGCAGGATAATCGTATCTAACACTCTCCCTCAATCAGCAGCAAACCTGTCCCTACCCTAGCTTAAGCAGACTGACAAAACCCTAAACGATGTAATGCACAGTCCCTAAACGATAAGATGCAGATCTCACAGAAAGAAACAGTGCTGGTGTAGATTTCTCAAGCAGGATAATCCTATCTAACTCTGTCCCTCAATCAGCAGCAGCCTGTCCCTACCCTAGCTAAAGCAGAGTCACAAGCTGTGCTGTGTGCCTCTATCTGATATAGAGGCTGGTCACATGCTGGGTCACATGCTGCACTGGCCAATCACAGCCATGCCATTAGTAGGCATGTCTGTGATGGCTTCCTAGTCACAGTAGTAAAACAAATGACAATTGGCTGCCGTGCAGCGCGCCGTAACATAGCCGAACTCCGTACCCGAACTTTTTCCAATTATTCGGGTTCGGGTACAAAAAAAAACCAAAGTCCGTACCGAACCCGAACTTTACAGTTCGGGTTCGCTCAACCTTAATCACAGACAGTTTCTGTCGGAAGTTGTACCTAAAGCAGGATGGAAGATTCTGCATATAGACGCATGAAGAAGCAGTTAACCGACCAAAGGAAACACAGATGAACAGTGACATCTTCCATCTCTTAAGTTTCTTAGAGATTGTCTTGTTAACACTCTGCTAAATCTTTGTGCATTAGTACTGCTTGGAACTTGATGAAGGGGATATACCCTGAAAGCTTGTCCTGACAAATTGTATGTTAGTGCAATGAAAAAAAAATCCCAGACAGTGCTCAACTGTTCCCTTTGAAAGAGTAAATGTTCCAGATGCTTTTTACTGGGTAACTCCTCTTCCATACATGAGAAGTTGTTGAATGGAGCCCTACAAGACATTCACTAAATACACTGAGAGCACATAAAAAAAAAAAACTGCAGGTTCCTGCTGATTTCAATATATATAGAAGGATCCCTTCGTCTTGTCAGGTGATGAGCTCAGACCTTGGCATTTGGCAGATTCCTATAGCCGCAAGCACTGGCTGTATGCTTCCCTAACCAGAACCAAAGCCCTAAACAGTACCTTCAGGCATTTGACCGAGGCCACTGGCCATTTAACACTGGGACCTCGGCCACTGGGCATGTAAAGGTCTTATAGTGATAATAACTGCCAGATCTACCAAAGGCACACCCCATTTCTTAGTGAACTCACTGTCCATGAGGTATTGCTAAGTGAACTTATTTTTGGAACTAAATCCTTATCAGGGGGAGCCCAGTCTGTGTAAAAAAAAACTCCTTTAAAGAAGATGTATAGGGAAGTATCAGGGATGCTGTGGTGAATGCCATTATCCAAAGTATCCCAAAAAGCTGCTGCTGAAACTCAGTGATGTAGATTCCACCTGTGGTACAAATGAACTGGAGGAATGTAGTCCATTCCAGAAGTAGTCTCAGATAGGTATAGGGAGTCAGAGCTGCATGGCATATATTAACTATTCTCACAGAGAACTGCCAGATTGCTCCCTATTTGTAGGTTTTTGGGAAGCCCTCGTCTCCCTCACCCCCTCCTCTCTGTCACTTGTAAGACATTGGCCTGCTGACAAACATGCAGAGATCCTTGCTGATAATTAGTGATCCATGTCAGCTGAGAAGCACCGTGTTGCAGAAAACACTGGTGCACTGGTACCCTTTAGAAAAAAAAAAACAGGACCCCCTCTTTGCCCGTTAGTGCCCTGCCACCCCCACCAGGGATGGTCATGGGTCTATGTACTGTATACTTTCTTGCCACCTATAGTCCCACTGTAAAGGGCTTCTGCTGCCGACCTGTGGTTTAGCTGTGAGGCTCTTCTGCAACCTCTAGTCCCACAACCAGTCTCTGCTATGACCTGTAGTCCCTAAGCCAGTTTCTGCTGTAACCTTTAGTTCCATAGCCAGGCTCTGCTGCAACCTATCAATCCACCACTACTAGGTTTGCTGTAATCTGTATTCTCTGTTTTGGGGCAACAAACTGCCAATTTGTCAACTCAACAAGGGAATTGGAATGGGAACTCAGGCTTTATATTAGGTAAGTAGACAGGGAAATAGATTGACAGTCCTGCCCACGGATGGTGATTGGTGGCCAAACCAAGATGGGCAGATAGAGCTGTTACCCTACCGGGATGGCATATCGAGGTAGAGATATTTATTGGGGAGCTGCACCACCGTCTACCCTACTTGATCTTTGATCCTCCCACAGTCCCCCCATCCAGCTTCAGATCCTTAAAATGTGGATTACTGACAGTGCAATAGTACATTTTTAATCTTCTTGCTGCCTTCCAGGACATGACTTCCCTGCAGTGGACTGCCTTGGATCTGTATAGCACCCTACAGGTCTGCCAGGCAATATATCATTGCACAGGGTCCCATTATATAGGGTCTATTGCTGGTCGGCAATGTTTCAGGCTGTCCCTGCTTGTCCAGTGTGGGGTTTGGGTACAATTCATCTGAGCATTGCAAGCCATAGGACATGGATTTGAATAAAGTCAGCCTCCTGGAACCAAGAAGTTAGCTACTTTCATGCACATACTGTACATGTCCATCACCTAAGACGCTAGCAACAAAACCAAAACCTTGCCCAATGGGGAGGGATTAAATCTGGTAAGGCACTCCCCATCTTTTTTTGCCTAATCACCTGAAAGGGGCCAGCATAACCCTATCATTATGAAAATAAAAATGTTCTGTGTCCCAGGATGTATGAAAAGAAAAACACGTTTAAAAACATCGCTTTTAACAGTTTTAAAAAGGTTTATAAGGCAATATTAAAAATCCACAATTTCCTTAAATACAATGCTTGGGGATGAGCTATAACAGCCTGTAAAAATTGTACACTTTTATGATGTAGTAAAGCAAAAGCAGCATTTACAGCAAACGTATTGCCATTTTAACTTGTCAGTAAATGACAATTCACAGCCAGTTTGTTCTGTTTGAAAACCAGCAGTTGGGAATTCTTTTTAACATCTTTGTGGACTGTAAAGGGAACCCAATTTAAAAAAAAAAAAACACTTGTCCCGATGTTGATGGGGACAGGGGGCATGGTCTTCCCATTCCTGGCCGGTGGATTTGGTGGTCTACTAAAGGGGGCTTATTTGAAACTGGTAGCTCTATTTAACATAAAGTGGCCTTCGGATATCTGACATCCCTACGTGAATGTCCAAAAATAATGCTGCATGGTGTCCAAAAAAAGAATATCCCACAATGTCCAAAAAATAAAATAATTCCATGAAGTAAATGTCCCATGAAGATCCTCTCCTCCCAATACTCTCAACACCTATGACAGGAATGCTTCAGTGCTGTTATTAACAATGTGATAGCGGTGACAAAAAATAAATCCTATTGGAGGGTATGAGACTTTAAGGGTGCTGTTCACTATACAAGGTACAACTATTTTGAATAAAAAGTATTATTTTATTATTACATACAAACAGAGAAAAAGGGTATACAATAATACATTTTCTCCATTACAAGTATTCCACACTTATCGTTCTACGTTTAACCTTATGGCTTTTTCAGGAACATGCGTGGATAATCTTTTCTATTAAATAAGTATGAACAAAGTTACAGGTACACATCTAATGCATAAACATACAGCATTTAAGAAAGTTACTTTTAAATTATTACATACATATTATGGATATACCTGGATAATTGCAGAGACCTTCAAAAGAATAGCTCTGAATCCACTTGGGGGCTATTCAGAGTCTAATTTATGATTTCAGAGCAGCTCACCAAGCACATGTGCATTTTCATGGAGCTCACCACCAATACAGCCGGATTATCCAAAGTGAGAAGTATTGTTCTTAAAACTGTATGGCCCTTTAAAATACTTAATTTCCTATAAACAATGGGCCAGATTCTCAAAGAACTTACGGAAGCGTATATGGAGATGCGCGGCGTAAGTGCAAATATGCGCCATCGTATCTATGCGCGTAGCCACAGAACCAAATACGCCTCAAACTAGGCTTTTTCCGACCGACGTAACTTTTCTAAGTCCGCGTAGCATGGGCGCATATTTATGCATGGCGCATCTGGCGCTCTCATTGATTTTGTATGCAAATGAGGGAGATACGACGATTCCCGAACGTACGTGCGGCGTCTATTTACCCCTTTGTAAAGCAGGGGTAACTTTGCACCAGACGTGTGGAAGTCAGCAGGAGAGCGAATACAGCAGCACCGTTACGGACGAGCTGAGCAAACACACTTGCAGGACAACACATCCGTATGCCAACATGCCAGGGACAGGCATGGTCATAGCACTACTAGTGGCTTTAGAGGGGCGTAGAATGAGGAGGGCACGGGAGACGATATAGCGAACACGCATAAGCCTCTTTGGCATGGGTGATTCGGATGTGTATCGGGTCTTCAGATTCAGCCCTGCTGCCATCCTGGAAATAACCACAGCCCTAAAAGATGACATCACCAGCAGGACACAACGCTCACATGCAGTGCAGCCACTGGTAAAGGTACTGGCAACACTCCATGTCCTTGCCAGTGGCTTGTTCCAGCGTACAAGTGGAGTTGTGGCTGGGCTTTCACAAACCAGCATGAGCAGAAGTGTGCACCAGGTTGTCCCCGCAATCCTCAGACGCATGTCCCACCACATCATCAGACCCACCAATGAGCATCTGCGGCAGAAGGCAATGCAGGATTTCTACAGGATTGCAGGATTCCCACGCACCGTGGGGGCCATTGATTGCACACATGTGGCACTACAGCCCCCCCGTGCCACAGAGCACATGTACCGCAATCGGAAGCACTGGAATTCCATCAACGTACAGGTGATAGTCGATGCCCAGTGCCTCATATGGCACGTCCGTGCCAAACACCCCGGGTCCAGCCACGACAGCTACATATACAGTCAAAGCCACATCCCAACAGAATTTGAACAGAACGTGTACAATACAGCTGGCTAGTTGGTGAGTGACATGGGAGTCAGGCATGACTGTCCGACTCCATGATGCAGACATCACGAGGGGCACATGGACGGCTAACATCCTCCTGTCTTTTCCCTTCCAGGAGACGCGGCATATGTACTTGGACCCCATCTCATGACTCCATTCCGAAATCCCCAGACCAGAGGAGAGGGAAAATACAATGAAGCACACATACGTACCCGTTCAGTGGTGGAACAAACATTTGGCCTCCTGAAGTCCCGTTTCCGATGCTTGGATAAGTCCGGGGGTACCCTGTTGTATTCCCCAAACTTCGTGTGTCAGATCATCGGTGCATGTTGCATTTTGCACAACTTTGCCATGAGAAAGGGCCTGGAGATTGACATACGTGATGACTTGACCCCCGAACCACCCTGCCCCCCGCTGCCAGAGGAGACCCGGTCTGCTGAAGGAACAGCAGTCAGGAGGTGCCTCGTGGAACCTATCTTTGAACGTTAAACACACATTCATCATGGCACACGGACAATGCACGCATGCACACCACTGTGGTCCCTAGATCACACCCACCACATCCACATCACATTGGATTAGCCCAAAACCACCATGCAGGACTTGGGAGCAGCAACACCGCGCCAAGGCTCCGATGATGTTGCTGTCCATTCATACGACATTCACACGGCCGTGGGGATAAGTTCTCCCCAACGACCGAGGGTGACACCCCTTACTGGCAGGAGTGCCAACCCCCCCCACATTCACACACCAGTCACACACCATTCACACTGTAGCCTGCACTCCTCACCATGTGCAGGCATAAAAAAATAAATCACCAGAGCATAAATATATAAAAAAATAAATCACTCTTCACCAGAGCATAAATATATAAAAAAATAAATCACTCTTCACCAGAGCATAAATATATAAAAAAATAAATCACTCTTCACCAGAGCATAAATATATATATAAAAAAACACTCTTCACCAGAGCATAAATATATAAAAAAAACACTCTTCACCAGAGCATAAAAATAACACAGCAGTAAGAAAAAAGGCAATCACTTGCCCTGGTGTGGGCTCCGCCTGGTGCACAGGCTCCTGGCTCTCAGTTTCCGGGGGGGTGCCTCGGGTGGGGGGGGTGGGGCATCAGGTGGAGAAGCATCCCTTGGTCCCTCCCTCCAAAGCCACCGCTATGCGGGTGAGGACTGCCTCCATGGCAACTGTCTGGGCCTGTACGGTCACTCTCAGGGCCTTCACCTCACCCACAAGTTCCGCCGTTGTGGACTGGAGCTCCCCCAGGCAGGTAACTGATGCAGACGTTTTGGCAGAAACATCATGGATAGTGTCTGTTAAAGGGCCCGAGGAGGCCAGGCTGTCTGCCAGCCGCCTCATCTCCACCACTACTTCACTCATATGCCGGGTCTGCCGGTCCTGCTCCCTTGACAGATGTTCCGGAAAGAACTGAGGGACACCCCTTGTCTTCCTGGTCGCCTTCCTGGGGCGAGGAGTGGCTGGGGAGGATCTTGAGGGGCTGGATATGATGGGGATGGACCAGGGGGGACTGGACATGATGGTGGCAGACACTAAGGGGCTGGAGATGAGGGGGGTGGATGAGTGCGATGGTCCTGCCAACACACTTTGATCCTCCAAATAGAGGCACACCTTCTGGTCCATAGAGACCACCTCCTCCTCAACCACCTCTTCAGTTGTGGTCTGGGCACTCCCCTCCACCAATACTACCGGGCTTCCCAGGGGGTCAGAATGAGGCACAGCATGTTTCGGGGATGGCATGGGTCGAACACCAGCATCAGATGGCCCAGCTCCTTTCTGCACATCTGTGGATGACACAAAACATTCACATGTTGGTGGACCCACACACTTGTCACATTTTCCCTTCCACCCCCCTCCCACATGCTACACACCAGATAGTAGATAAAACACACTTACCCGTCTTCAAGCCCAGAGCCACGGAGTCATAGCCTGGAACTCCCTCCACCTGCTCCCTCTGAAGACAGCGGGCAACCTCTCTCTCCTCTGCAGTCAGGCAGATCGCACAGGGTGGTCCCCCTCCAGTGCCCCTGGCATGCCTGCTCATCTCACCCAGCTTGCCTCTGACCAGACGCCCCAGGTCATTCATCTTCTTTGAGATATCATGGGGTGTCCTCACCTCATGTGCCAGGGAATTGACCTGTGTGGTTATCGGCTGTAATATCTCCTCCTTTTTGGCATTGCTGGTGATGCCACTCTGTGGCCCATAGAGGCAAGCATCATACTTCTCCATGGCCGAGATAATAATGGCCCTCTCCTCTGGGAGAAGTTTTTCTTGCGTCTTTCTCTGGGAGCAGACATGGCACAATGCAAGCCGCAAAAGTACCTACACCACAGGAAAAAAAAATGGTGTACTTTTGCAGTCGACGGGCGCATGCCCGGGCGCATTTATACACATTGCGTAGGCAGAATGGGCCGGCGTTGCTTAGGTGTCACACTGTGCATAGTTGTGCACATGCGCAGAGGGGCAGGCCATACATCTACGTCACGGCGCATGCTCCGTCCGTCCGGGCGTTCATTTGCATGGGGTCACGGTTCATTTAAACGCCGGTGCATCGTGGGGTGCAATTGCACTGAGAATATGGTGCTTGCCTCTTGAAGTTATGTCGGCGTAGCGCATCTGATATGTGCTACGCCTGCATAAATATGCGCGGCTCTACAAGAATCTGGCCCTATAAGTAAATCAACATGGCATGTAATATATTAATCCCTGTCTCTATATATTAATCCATGTCTCTATAGTTCATACCTATACAATTAAATGTACTTACTATAAAGTAAATTTGATTCAAAGTAATGCTTTCATAGGAGCTCAGATCGTGAACTAGAATCCAATATTATCCTAAGTACAGGCAGCTGCAGACGTTTGGGTTCTACTGTGTGTGTGTTTCAGCATTCTAGTTTACCAATCTGATCAAAAAGCAAAGTTATAACAATGAGCATACGAACACAGAAGAAAAATGTAGAGAGAAGTCAAACTTCCACGTAAATGTGGACGTATGTTTACCTCCTTGTCATTTATATATAGCACTAACCCCATAGGAGCTGCTGATTTAGATTTTGGGTCTACGCTCTGCCTCTTAACCCCAGAAGTTTGGCTTGAACCCTCCCTTGGCACAACTGGACTACACAATAATTGTGGAACCCACTGGCAGTTGGAAACCACAATGACATCAAGCAGTGATAAAAATGTGATTGAATGTTATTGCCTTGTGCTGACCATCTGTTCAAATAGTAATAAGGTTCCACCAGGGCCGGCCTTTGGGGTGTGTGAGCTGTGTGGCCGCACAGGGCGCAATGGGCAACAGGGACGCCGTGCGGCCATCACAGCTCGCAGAATGTGAGTCACCTTCAGTGACTCACACTCACAGGAGTCCGACTCCTACGAGTCACAGCAGAAGGAAACACTGCGCATGCGCCGCCGCTGCTCGGGGAAGCTCCAAAACACTTGGCTATTCTCGGGCAGACGGGCAGCGCCATTCTTAAATACAAAGCCGCACCGTCCACCGAAAGGTAAGTCACAATGAGCCCCTGGTCCTGCATGCATCTACATTTTCAGATAAAAAAAAAAGAAAGTATTTACTTTTTATAGCCAGCCTACACACAGAAGGGGAGGAGGATATAAGGGACCTCTTTGTGGATGTTTAGGTGACCAGGGGGCGAGGGGTGAAGATGAGAGGGGGCGCCACAGGATTAGCTTGCACAGGACGCCTGAACACCTAATGCCAGCCCTGGGCTCCACACAAAATTCCGATTAACCAAGAAGTCTATGACTCTTTAGTTCCCCGTAGCGGGCGGTTCTTGAACACGTGTCCTACTATGATAGCTCAGTTAGTCAGACTGAATCCTGTAATCGTTCCTTCCGGTTAACTGATGTCTTCGCTAGCATTAGTTGGTGCACGTTAACAATTTGTAATCCAATAAGGGTAAAGAAAATTAAAACAAACACTCAAAGTAAATATGGCGTGTTGGCGACACAAGCACCAGTTCCCTTAATGCACAGTCACTGCCGGATGCAATGTATCCCTGCACGCAGCGTGTCAACCTCCAAACAACAATTGTTTAAAGAAATGGGCCATGGGACTTTAGATGAGGCATGGAAGGGCGTATGGAATGGTTTGGGATATCAGAAGAGGATTGACTGACAGTCCCATCAGGGAAATCTCTGTGGTCAAATGAAATTGCTAAATAATCAATCCGAGAAAAGAAAATCAAGGAGTTCAATATAAAATTCATAATATAATATGTTTTATAATATACAATACAAAGATCATGCTGTCAAAGGCATAATACATACAATGATAATCACATTGGTACAATTGATAATTCAGAATCAAGGACATGACTAATAAAAGCAATCATAGTACATTGACATAACAGTAACAAATCCAGTAAACATAGTTGTCCAAAAATAACTTATATAAGAAAGAACAGTTGGATGAGAATACATCATTGGGCAAGCTTATCTTGGCATCCCTGAGCATAGACTTGATGCGTATCTTGGCGTTTAAAACCAGTCATCAGGAGTGGGGTGCAAGCAAATTAGCTAGGAAAAAAGGGAAGAATGGGTAAATAATACAGGTGAGTCAATGCGGCCTCAATGATTGGGTCATAGTTGCAGCAAAACTGCATCAAAAGGTGTAATACATTACCTACAGCCCAGCCCAAAATAGAATAGCCCAGGTGCTCCAAACAATGGAATGGGAAAATGGTCCTGGATGAAACGTTTTCTATGTAACAGGGATGGAGGCATGGCCAAGGTTCACTTGGTCTCCTACAGGTCACTTGCTCTCTTTTAAAAACTCCAAACAACAATGGTGAGTCTATACGATCCACCTTCCTGTGATACAGTTATTATATCGTTGGGCAGGTGCCCTTCGCACCCAATGAGTCTCCGGTATGCTCCGTCTGCAGGGTCCCGGTTCCCGGCCTCTCCGCAACTGGTAGTCTCTGGTCCTCCGCACAGCCGTCACAAAGTGCTGGTGGACAGGCGACCCTGGATGTCATGGAAAGTAGGGCAAACACTGTGTCAAGGATCCCCTTAAGGATAGGTGACCTGCGCTGGCGACTGTAGAGCCAGGCGTCTGAGGCCTGCGCTTCTTGAAGGAGGCCTCAGCAAAGGCTTCCTGCTTGCTAGAAGTCATCGTCCCAAGAGACCTTCCTTTAAGTGGCTTCTCCCAGAAGGCCGTGCATGAAGCAATGCACCTTGGGTAGCACAGTAGCACTGTGGGTATCGTAGTCTGTTTAATACCCCGGGCAATGGAGTCTTTGTCTCCCTGTACTACAAGTTCCAGAATGCATTGCCCAAGAACAATAAACCCAAACAAGTTGCTGTAATATCACAGCTGAACACAGGAGGGAGCTGAATTCCTTCTCAATACAACTGTAGTCTATAGCCACGCTGCAAAGTGGCACCTTGCTACATATTCTACTCACCTATACGTCGTGAGCGGCGTGATGTATGATGACTGGATGTAAGTGGTTGGCATATTGGGTGGAGGGGAAATCACCTCCTCCACAGACTGACCCTGACATATGACACGCTGGCAATGCCAGGAGGCAGGTCCTGTATCTCCCAACGCATTACCGCATCATATCTCCGTGGCAACAGTTGATGTTGTGTTATTACCTCACAGACGGGGAGGAGAGAAAGAGACAGTCACATGGGATTGCGCCCACCCCCCACACACACATAAACTTCACCTAGGTTCCCGGACACATAGCACATAGCCTCCACATAGTCCCAAGGGACCGTGCTGATGTGTGCCCCTGTGTGTCCGCATAGATATCCTATGGCTGATGGAGAAGTGAGCTTCTAGGAAATGTGCCTGAGAGGTGCTCTGTGAAAGAAAATTAATGTTCAAATGCTGTTGATGAACAAAAGAGAAACTATTGGATTAGTATTGATGAGTGTGTTGCGTATGTGATAATAATCGCATGCTTCAAAGGTCTCATTGAACTACAGGTACAGCATACATCAGAATGTTCAATTATTAGTTACAATGGTACTTTAGACCATACATATTAGAAAAGCATAATTACAAAGAAAACCATTATCACTTCGTACAATTATGATTTTATAAAAGAGGGGAATACAGACAGAGAAATTTCCATGTCACATCCCTCTTTGGTTTGTGGTTAGGCATCGGGCCACAGGGTGGACTCTTGACATTTGTGATCACCAAGAGTCAAGAATATCAAGATAGCAGGTGCATGTGGATGCTAGTGTCAGGGAAATGTCCGTAGAAGTACTGGCAATCTTGCCAGTAGAAGAAATGGCCATATAAGAAGTACTGGCAATCTTGCCAGTAGAAGAAATGGAAGCCATAGGCTCATCATGTGACAGGAAGATCCTCCTGCTGGTCTATAAATGGCTGCCACTGTCTGATCCAAATTGCTGGATTGTCATCAGCCTTCCTGAGTTCCTGAGTCTCTGTATTATTACTGTTTGGATTTCCTGTTGTGACCCAGCTTGTTCCTGACCTGTCTGATCCGCTCTCCTGGTTTGACCCCCTGGCTTGCTTTACTGACTTGTTACCTTCTCCAGCACCCGATCCCAGCTTGTTTCACGGACTTTGCTTCAGTTATCTGTTCCTGCCTGTTTTCCAACACCAGACCTTGGCTTGTCTCCATTCCTGCAAACCTGCATCTCCTGCCTGGATCCACAGTGTTTGATCCCCAGCCGGCTTCCACTGTTGCTCTTTGTGCACACCTTGCCAAGTCTTACCGAGGACTCCTAGAGACTGCAGCCCAGCGGTGTTTACTGTATTCTCCAGTATTCTTCAGACACTCACCAGCTCTTCTCTCCTGGATCCATCTGGCAACCTGTGCTTCTCTGGGCACTACACCCTCTGTACCCAACCTCAGGGGTGTACTGCACTTAGCCGCAAGGGGAGCCCTCTCGGCATTTCGGCCTCCAACCAGGTACGTGACAGCTAGTGAACATGACAGGTATGGCAATATATACATCACTAGACGGACACACGCCGAGGGAGGGACTGGCCGCGCCACGGACCTGGGGAGAGATCAGACCGGACTGCTGGAAGCCGGGAAAGAAGCCCGCAATGGTAGGGATACGGCAGGGTGAGAGGCTGCCGGCGTTCCGAACGCGGGTCTCCTAGAAGACATCTGCCGGCTCCAGGGACCGGAATCTCCTCTGCCTCCCTCCCCCTCTCTCTCCCTGTGCACCTTGTTTGCTTCTGCGGGGGGACGCACTGGCGAAAATAGCAGCAGCGGTCCACGCATAGGAGGCGTCACTGAGACCCACAGACACAGCGCAGCACGGACCAGGCTACTAAATCTGCTCGTTTTACCCCCAGTCAGTACCAGGATCAGAAGACCCAGAGCCCAGAAGCTACAAGCGGGGTAAGATCGTTCCTGTAATGTTTTTAGATGATTGTCACCCCATGGTGAAAGCAAGCGGGGTAAGGACACACTGGAAATATGAAATGTGGTCATCATACGGTCGATATTGCCGATATACGGGTTGAAATGTATGCCTAGTATGCAATTTTTTTTAATAATACTGAGAAGGAGAGACATTTTGTGCTTTGTTTCACCTCAAAGGCTATTGCTGCCTAGGCATTAGGGACATAAATCAATGCTTATTTCATCACATTGCTAACAACTCTGAAATATGGGTGGAAATGTATGACCAGTGTGCAAAGCTCTGAACTGCACCAAGCAGGAGGGACACTTTGTATGCCTAATATGCAAATTTCTTAATAGCACTAAGAAGGAGAGACATTCGGTGGCTTGTCTCACCCCAAAGGCATTGCTGCCTACGTACTAGGGACATGAACTAGTGCCTATAATATTATACTGCTGACAACGCTGAAAATTACGGGTTGTAATATAGGCCTAGTGTGTAAAACTTCCCAATTGGGCCAGCCAGGAGAGACACTAAGGGGTTTGGTATACCCCAAAGGTTATCACTGCTTACATACCAGGGACATAAGTGAGTGCCCATAAAGAGGGCGCCACTGGAACCTAGCAGATACCGTGGAACAGGAGCGGGTCAGGGGCCCTCTGAGTGAGCCCCGGGAGTAGAACTACATTAGCGGGGAACCTCGGCATACGCTAGTGATAAAGGGCGTGACTCATAGGATTGTTTCCAGGGTGGGGCTGGGGAGAGGTTGGGGTGAGGGACGCGGGATACGGGATACGGTCCAGGGGCAAACCCCCCCCATCTTCCCCCCTTACTGTATCTTTTGGGGTGTAAAAACACTCTTTACTGAAACTGGGGAAGCGAATTAGACCTAAAACCAGATACAAAATGAGCAAGACAACAAGGGGCACGGCCCGAAACCTCCAAAGGAGAACCCCAACTCCAGTTCAAAAAGACACTACATGTCGCAGGAGGGGAGCTCTCAATGTCCTGCAAACGAGAAAAAAACTGGGAAAGCTGGATCCACGAAAGAAACAGGCGGGGGAGTAAACCCACAAGCCATAGATGTGTCCATAGAAGGAGACCAGAAATTAAGTCATGTAGAAGACCCGAAAGCTGATCCACAAACAATAACAATGGCGGTCCTCGACAGAATGTTAAAAAGAATGGAAAATGCCATCAAGGAGGAAATTAGTAGCCTGAGAGATCGAAAGAAAAATGGAAAAACAAGATTCAGAATTAAATCAACTGAAAAATCAAAACTCCGCTCTAAAGCTGAACCAAAGGAACTTACAATATCGTCTTTAAGACCAGGAAAACCGGAACAGAAGACAAAATATAAGAATTCGATCAGTTAAGGAAGAAAGAGGAGAAGACTTAAGACTCATCACGAACAATCTGTTCTCCCCTCTCTAATGCCGCGTACACACCATCACTTTTTGTGATGAAAAAAAACGACGTTTTAAAAAACGTCATTTAAAATGATCGTGTGTGGGCAAAACGTCGTTTTATGTCTTCAAAAAAACGACCAAAAAAAAATTCCAACATGCTTGAATTTTTTGTGTCGTTTTTCAAAATGTCGTTTTTTGTGTCATAAAAAGTGATGGTGTGTGGGCAAAACGTTGTTTAAAACAACGTTTTTAAACCCGCGCATGCTTAGAAGCAAGTTATGAGATGGGAGCTTCAATGGAACAGAGTGCCGTCGAAAGTGTCTTACGTAACCACGCTTTGCAAGAGCATTGTGGAAAAACGATGGTGTGTATGCAATGTCGTTTTTGAAAATGAAGTTTGAAAAACGTTGTTTTGTTTCGTCAGATAAAATTACGTTTTTTTTCATCACAAAAAGTGATCGTGTGTACGCGGCATTAGAGAATAGGGCTGGGAAACCTCTCAAAATAGAGAGGATACACCGCCTAGGTAGATTCAAAGAAAACATGAGTGAAAGACCAAGAGATATTATAATTAGGTTCAGGCATTATGAGGAGAAGGAGGAGATCTGGACAAAACTGAGGAGAAAGCCGCCCCTGGTGTATGAAGGCATAGAGCTACAAATTTTCCCAGACTTGGCCTGGGAGACATTAGATAGGAGGAGACATCTTAAACTCCTCCTAACGTAGCTAAGGTAGCACAACATAAAATATCAGTGGGGATTCCCAGCATGCCTGAATGCTCAGAAAGATGGGATCTCCGCAAAATTAATATTTCCGGAGGATCTGCCAGGTTTCTGTAGCAAATTAGAATTGCAAAGCATAGAAATCCCGGGTTGGGTAGAATGATGACTGTGGGTTAGACGACGACTGCGCGGGGGGGAGGGAGGGAAGATCAAAGACCCCCCAGGTCAGGAGACACAACCCCGCTTGGGGAGGATCAGGCCCCTCCGGGGAGGGATGGGGCCTAGGCGGGGTTGGGAGCGGGTCAGTAACACCTCAAAAGGAGAACCGTTGGGAAATGGGGCACGATGACCCCCACAGTTCAGAGGCCGCAGAAAGGCCCGGTAGGGGGGGAGGGGGTGGAAAGGGGGGAGTGGATTGAAGGGAAGTGGGGGGAAAGGAAAGTGGCTCCTAGGGATTCCTTAAAAAAATCAGAACTTGACAGATGTAAATGGCGGTAGTAAAATTCCTATCTTACAATGTAAAAGGTCTAAACTCCAAAGGGAAAAGACTACAGATTCTTGAGGAAATTAAACAGTATAGAGCAGACGTGGTCCTTATACAGGAATCGCACCTATCACTGAATTCCAACGTAAAATTGTACTCTCCTACATATCCTACCTGGTATTATGGGGATGCCATTACAAATCGGGCCAGAGGAGTGGCTATTGGTTTCTCCAGAACAGTAGACTTCATCCTTAAAGCGAGGTCTGCGGATTCAGAGGGTAGATATTTATTTCTGAAAGGTGATATCGGAAACACCACTTATACTCTGGCTAATGTATATGCCCCAAACATGCACCCCATAAAATACCTAGGTGGAATATTGGACAAACTAAAAAGTTTGTACATGATATTGATGGGAGACCTAAATTTTGTTATGAACCCGAAGGAGGATAGCACCTCTGTTGGGAGGGGGACGAACAGCGTATAACTACAAAGAATTAAACGGAAAATGTCAAAATGCCAGGTGGTAGATGCCTGGCGGGCCTTCCATCCAAATAAACGCAATTACACGTTCTTCTCGCCTCCCCATGGAAGTTATTCAAGAATTGACTATGCTTTAGTGGACCACAGGTTATTAGATTATATTACCGAAATAGAAATTGGCATTATGACCATATCAGACCATGCCCCGATCACTGTGAAAGTTGGCATAACACACAAAGACAAAGGTCAGGGGTTATGGCGCCTTAACGATTACTTGATCCAGGATGAGGTGGGAGGAGGGAGGTTCGAGGAAGAGTTAAAACAATTTTTCAAAGTCAATGACACAGAATAAGTCACCAGGGCAGTGTTGTGGGAATCACATAAGGCATATATTAGGGAAATTCTGATATTGGAGGGGGCACAAAGGAAAAAGGAGAGAAATAGGCAGAGGAACTTACTCGTCAAAGAAATAGCCCACTTAGAACAAAACCACAAAGATAGGGGACAGAAAGAGACATACCTCAACTTAATAACAAAGAGAAATTAATTAAAAGATTATGGAACTAGAAGCCAGGAAAAAATTAAACAATATTACGAGAGAAATGTATATATGGGGCAATAAATCGAGTAAACACTTGGCAAAAATGGCACAAAAAAAGAGCCAGAAATCAAAAGGCAGAATGGCGAAATGGTGTATGCAACCGCAGACATAGCAGAAACCTTTAAAAAATATTATAGAGAACTGTATAATATTCAAACCCCAGAACTGCAGCCAGGAAAGAGAGAGGACAGAATCAGGGCCTACCTTGACAGGGCTGGACTAGCAAAGGTAGATGAAGGAGAAAGTTTAAAATTAGACAGACCCATAACGGAAGAGGAAATTAAAAATGCCCTAAAAAATATGGCGGTTGACAAAAGCCCAGGCCCAGATGGGTTTACGGTTCTGTATTATAAAAGATTTGGCGAAATATTAATACCCAGATTATGTGCCTTTTTTTAATGACCTGGGGACAAAGTACGAACTGAGCAGAGAAGCCTCAGCGGCGGTGGTCGCAATCATTCTAAGATTGCAATGATAGCTCCCTTTGCTCTGGGTATAGACCCATATCTCTTCTAAATATAGACACAAAACTATTCTCTAAAGTGTTAGCAGAACGATTAAAAGGGGTAATACAGGGCTTAATTTACCCGGACCAGGTAGGGTTTGTCTCAAATAGGGAGGGCAAAGACAATGTTATCAGGTCATTGCTCTTGATGCAGGTCATCGAGAGAGATGGGGTCCCCCGTATATTCCTGTCAGTTGATGCCGAGAAAGCCTTTGACAGGGTAGACTGGGGACTCATGTTATCTACACTGGAGGCAGTAGGCCTTGGAAATAGGTTCATAAATTGGATCAAAACACTCTACCACCAGCCCATGGCAAGAATTAAGGTCAATGGTGCCCTCTCGGAACCCTTTGGGATGAGGAATGGGACTAGACAGGGCTGCCCCCTGTCTCCCCTTCTCTTTATCCTATCCCTTGAACCCCTATTAGCTTCGATACGTAAAGACCCTGATATCAGGGGAATCCTAGTGGGTGGAGAAGAACACAAGCTGTCAGCCTTTGCAGACGATGTTCTATTCTACCTAGCAGATCCAGTAAAGAGCATCCCCAAATTGCTGCAGATTTTGCAACAATATGGGTCAATCTCTAATTTCAGGATTAACGTGACCAAATCCAAAATCTTAAATATAAATCTAAATAAAATCGAAATGGGACGGGTCAAAGAGATATGTGCTTTTCCATGGAGAAAATAATTAAACTACTTGGGGATAAAATTAGCCAATACGTTTAAAAGGATTTATAATATTAACTTTTTACCATTGTTAAACGATATTAAAAGTGAACTAAAAAGAATTATAAATAAGCCCATCTCATGGATGGGACATATCAACATCCTAAAAATAATCTATTTCCCAAAAATCTTATACAAATTTCAACTATTGCCAATTAGGTTGCCACCCCAATACTTAAATACTTTAAATTCTGTAGTAATGAATTATGTTTGGGAAAAACAGAAAACATAGAATATCCCTAGGTACCTTGAAACAAGAAGGTGGTCTGGTGATCCCGGACATTAAAAACTATTACAAGGCAGCAGTACTCTCTAGGGCGGTGGAATAGGTCAGAGACAACCATGGGAAAAGATGGGTACAAATCGAAAAAGCCCAAGAGATGACACAATTAAGAAAAATGTTATGGATACCGGCACATCACCGATCACTGAAACACAACATTTATGGTTTGATAAGAAGCACCTTGAAAATATGGGACAGGACTCAGGAACTCACAAATAGTAAATACAACTCTCCACATATTAATTGAAAGGAAAATCCGTATTTCCCACCAGGGGAAAAAGAAATAGGAGGGAATTGGATTAAAAAATATATATTTTATTTAGGTGATATTATAAAGGGTGGAGGGTTGGCCACTTATGAGGAGTTTAAATCTAGACAGGAGATCTGGAACTTAGATGGGTGGCGCTATGCACAGCTAAGTCACTTTATTCGGCAACTCCCCCAACCATTATGGTCGGGAGTAGAGCTGACACCTATGGAAAGGGTATGCACAGCTGAGAACACAAAAGGCACGATTTCTAAATTATATAAAATACTTATTAAGATAGGGGCACGAGGAGCAGCACCGTTAGTAGAGAAATGGGAAAGGGAGTTGGGTATAGGCAGGGGAGAAAATTTGGTAAAAAGATAATGAGCCTGACCCACTCCTCCGCAATAGATTCGCAAACAGCGGAGATAAACTATAAGTGTATCACTGGCTGGTACATTACACCGGTGAAAACTAGTAAATATAAACTAGATCAGTCTGCTGAATGTTGGAGAGGCTGCCTGGGTAGGGGCACCATGGCACACATATGGTGGTCCTGCCCAAAAATTCCAAAATATTGGGACTCTATATTACGCCTAGTAAAAGAGATCTCAGGCACGGAAATTAAGAAAGACCCCTGGGTGGTATTATTCCATTGTAGCGAGAAGGCATCAAAAAGTATAAACAATCATTACTCCCACATATGCTGAATGCAGGAAAAAAACTGATACCAAAAAAATGGCAAGACACAGAATGTCCACAGATATGGGAGTGGGTGCAGGGATTAGAAGAAACATACAGGATGGAAGAGCTGAAGGAGAGGGGTTTAGAAACTAATAACAACTTCCAGGCTAAATGGCAGAAATGGAAGGTGTATAAAAACACTTGGAATTATGTAGAGGGTTCAAGGGTGACTCTTTGAACATGACAGAAATAGATATAAGTAATGGTGATTAAATGGAAAATATGACTCCCCGACCTCCATAACACAAGCATAGTGTGTAGATAGGAGAAATATTAACAATAAAATCACATGAGAAAGTAAAGTGTCCGGGAGCCCTGGGAGCCATGCGAGGGGGGGGGGAGAAAAGGTGCAGGGAGGGGGATCTAGGGGATGTCTCCGTTACGATAATTTTTTTGTCCTATTCTTTAATGTTTATGGATACATTTTTGAAATAGGTATATGATAGAGACAAAAAAAAAGTTTAAATACGCAGAAACAAATACCGCAAAGACTCACAGATGATGCAAAAACCGCTAACAGAGACAACAAAGCCTCAAACATGAGCGGGTCTCAAAACGACAGGTATAAGCTGATGTGAAAAAAATATACAGTATATGCATCACTAGATATTGACTGAATATTAGACATGTGCACACTGAAATATTCTGTTTCGGAATTTCGTTTTCGTCCAAAAATACATTTATTTAGTTACTCCCAAAATTAGTTTTTATTTATTTTGTTTCATTTAAATATGCATTCGTCCAAAAATTCTAATTAATTAAGGTTGAATCTGTCATTGAAGGCTTATGGTGTCCGTCGAATGTTCTAAGAAGATTCCACGAAGCAGCTAAACTGTACGACGCCACAATCGTACATTTCCGGTCAAAAAGCTATAGTAGAATTCTTATGTTGTACGACTAGTAATAATTATATTTATTTATTATTATTAGTCAACCAACATTAGAATTCTTCTATAGCCTATGGGCGGAGCATTTGACCATAAATGTCCGTTTGTGGCGATTGTATGTTTTTAGATGCTTAGTTGAATCTTCATGTCTCTATAATGTCGAATCTTTTCTCTCTATGTCAAATAATCTTGGACTAATACAGTTAGGTTAGGCACATTCGACCGTAGGTTCAATAGACACAGATCGCTATTGTCACCGTCATGTTGAATCTTCTATCTATATCAAACTGTTTCGATTTCAGATTCTGCACATTTATTACCGTTTGTTAAAACGAACGTGAAAATCCCAGAAATGCGGAAGAAAATGCATTCGGACGAAAACAAATGCACATGTCTACTGAATATGTTATAGGAATGGCTTATAACTGATGCCTTCATTCAAGCCTGTATATCTGGTGGCCTGTAAGAGGTAGATCCATTTCGCTTCTAACTGTAATAGTTGTTTGTCAACATCTCTACCTCTATCATGTTGGGAATGTGCGCTAAAGCAAAAAACCCTATAATCTTTAGATTGTCATTATGGTATAAGCCCATGTGTCTGCTAATGGGAGTTTCCGTTTTACGTTTAGATATTGTTGACACATGGTCTCTAATCCTACAAAAGAGATTGTGTTTGGTTTTACCAAGTAAAATGTACCGCAAAGGCATTTCATACGGTAAACAGCCCTGATTGATTGACATGTGACTCTCTGTTTCGGTGTTCACTAAGTACCATTGGGGAGATCCTGGTCTATCTGATCAATTGGACCTATCCACTGTGTAGTGACTTGACACCATGGTGTCCTTGATTGATTGAGATCTTTTAAAACCTAATCTCAGGGAAAGTTTTGATGTATTTCTTAATTTTGTCATCAGCTGTAAGAAGGTACCAAAATTTGTTGTAGATCTTACGGATTTTGTCATGTTGTCTATTGTATTTAGTTACTATTCTAGTTGTTGTTATTTTTGTTTCTTTAGTTGGTTTATAGATCAGTGCATTCCTATCCTGTGACCTTACTTTATTGTATGCTGTTCTTAAGCATGTTTTCGTATAGCCTCTTATCCTCAGGCGTCCATATAGCAAATTTGCTACTTTTTTAAAGTCTTCCTCTCGAGTGGAATTTTGTCTTAAACTGAGGTATTGGCTATATGGAATGCTTCTGATTAACTGTTTGGGATGTGAACTAATGTAATAATGTGTTACCTGAGGTTGATTTTCTGTATAGAGTTGAACATAGATTTCCTGTCTTGTTCACAAAAATCTCTATGTCCAGGAATGTTATCCTTTCCTGATTAATGTTATATGTGAATTTTAAATTACAGCTGTTGTCTTGCAAATTTTGCAAGACCACATCATCAGGATGTCGTCTATATAACGATGCCAAGTCATCACATTGTCTTGAGATAATAACACAACATCAAATGTTGCCACGGAGATATGATGCGGTAATGCGTTGGGAGATACAGAACCTGCCTCCCGGCGTTGCCAGCGTGTCATATGTCAGGGTCAGTCTGTGGAGGATGTGATTCCTCCCTCCACCCAATATGCCAACCACTTACATCCAGTCGTCATACATCACGCCGCTCACGACGTATACAAAATTGTGTGGAGAAAAACCGGGACTCCTTACATGTGAGTATAAGTATTCATCTATGATTCTACTGGCATTCTCAGTCAGGGAACCACAGCTGGAAATAATTGGGCGTCCTGGTGGTGGCACTAGTCCCTTATGCACTTTGGATAGTGCGTAATAAGTAGAAGTGCGTGGGTTTGCAATATTAAAAAAGTTAAATGTGTTTTCATCTATAGTGCCTGCATTATAAGCTCAGACGAGAATTTTCCTATATTGCTTATAACTTGACACAAATTATGCTGGTAGAGGTTTGTACCAATCTCTATTGCAGATGATATAGAACATTTTTTCGTGGCCCTCTCTGCTCATAATGACAGTATTCCCTCATTTGTCAGAGGGTTTCACTAATATACTGTCATTGATACGCAGAGAATTGCGTGCTTGTTTTAGGTTTGAGGACAGGTTTGGTGAAGGGCCTGATTTCTAATTGGTAGCTTCAATTTCTTTCGTCACACCTATAAGACAAAGGCCCAAATGAAGGGATTACCCTGCAATACAGGGAAAAATTGAGATTTGTGTTTATCCCCTTTGCACCGAGCGTACGCATATATGCGTCTTTGGCTTTCAGGGGTTATACCGGGATAATGCCTGCAGCTGCAGGCATCATCCCAGTACCGTTGTGTCAAGCGGGCGATTGGCTAGCCTGACATAACAACTGATGCGGCTAAAAGCCGCTCGGTTGTTATGCCGGAGGGGACATTTCCCGCCGCCTCTCGCCGCTCTGACCGGGCCTCCCGTCCCACCGGGAGACCCGATCCTCGATCCGATGCATCCTGTGTGCGGGCGCAGACTGAATGAAAGCCGTAAATGGCTTTGATTCAGTCTGTAAAGTGTAAACGCTGAAGCCAAGCGCATCCAATGGCGCCGGATTTAAAAAAGTACACAGTATTCAGAATCGCTGTTTTCGGCGATCTAAATACTTTGAAGTGTAAAGGAGGGACCGGGGGTCTTTTAGACCCCCGATCCCTCCATAAAGAGTACCTGTCACCACCTATTACTGTCAATAATAAAATAAACAATAAAAAAATAAAAAAAATTAAAGCGCCCCCCTCCCCGCGAGCTTGCGCAACAAAGAAAGCGTATACGGAAGTCGCGCCCGCATATGAAAACGCTGTTCAAATGACACATGTGAGGTATCACCACGATCGTGAGAGCGAGAGCAATAATTATAGCACTAGACCTCCTCTGTAACGATAACCTGGTAACCGTAAAAAAAGTTTAAAGCATCGCCTATGGAGATTTTTAGGTACCGTAGTTTGTCGCCATTCCACGAGTGCGTGCAATTATAAAGCGTGACATGCTTGGTATCTATTTACTCGGCGCAACTTCATCTTTCACATTATGCAAAAAAATTGGGCTTTTAACTTGTAAATACCCAATGTCATAAATAGGCATAGGCATGAAAGGGTTATATATTTTTGGTGTAACAAATATAGGTTTGGCAGGATCTGGGGTGGACTGACCTGCCAGGATTGACTCCCGCTACCGTGTTAGGCCTTATACACACGATAGGTTAGCCAGAGGACAACGGTCTGTTGGACCATTTTCATCGGTCAAAAACGATCGTGTGTGGGCCCCATAGGTTATTTAACCTTATTTAAAAAAAAGCCAACTTGTTTCAAAATGAAACTATGGATTCCTAACCCATAGGTCAAAACCGATCGTCAGTAGGCATGACCATCGGTTAAAATTCCACGCATACTCAGAATCAAGTCGACGCATGCTTGTAAGCATTGAACTTCATTTTTTTCCACACGTCGTTGTGTTTTATGTCACCGCGTTCTGTAACGATCGTTTTTTTAACTGATTGTGTGTAGGCACATCAGACCATCAGTCAGCTTCATTGTTTAACCTTCAGACCGTTCTCATCGTATGGACTGATCGTGTGTACAAGGCTTAAGTCCAACCCTCTTCTTCTGGGTTGCTTTCATCCCAGAGTTCCATCAAATCTTGAAGTGCTCTCAATTCTTTAAAGGTCCGACGGAGACTCTTTACCACATGATCAGTCGTGTCCAATCTCGGCTGATCACAATGTAAACAGGAAAAGCCGGTAATCAGACGCGAGTAGAGGAGAGTCGATCGGCTGCTCCTCTGACGGGGGGGTTTGTGCTGATCGATTATCAGCACAGCCCCCCGAGGTTGCCCACACTGGACCACCAGGGATGCCACTAGACCACCTGGGATGCAAAACACAGGTATGCCACCCTAGACCACCAGGGATGACAATGACAGAAATAATGGATGCCAGTCAGTGCCTGCATTGGATGCCAATCAGTGCCCACAATGGGCATCACTGATTGGCAGGCATTGTTTGGCACTGATTGGCATTGATTAGTACAACACATACGTTAGTGCCACCTATCAGTGCCCATCTATGCCCATCCGTGCCACCTATCACTGCCCATCCAAGCCGCCTATCCATGCCTATTCGTTCCGGTCATTTTTTTATTTATTTTTGCAGAAAATAAAAATCCCAAAGGTGATCAAATACCACCAAAATAAAGCTCTATTTGTGGGTACAAAATGATAAAAATTTAGTGTGGGTACAGTGTAGCACGACCGCGCAATTGTCATTCAAAGTGCAACAGCTCTGAAAGCTAAAAATTGGTCTGGGCGGGACGTGTATAAGTGCCCTGTATGGAAGTGGTTAAATATGGGTGCTATACGTATGTCTGGTATGGAACTTTGTGCTAAATTGTTAGGATCAACTGTTTTGTTGTGTCAGGGGACCTGCTGGTGTAGATACTGAATTTATGCTCGCTGCCGATGACAGCAACGACATTATATATTATTCATTGCATTTGTAGCGTTCAATGTGGACATTGAACGCTGTTGTGATCGCTGAGAGCGTGATCATTTATCTTTTTACGGAAAATGTGACTTGTGTGTCCTTTTATACTGCTATCGCCTTTGTTTCTTTTTTTGTTTTGTTTTCTACCATAAAGATTTTATTGGAAAAGACAATAGTTTTGACAGGCAACATCAAAAACTAGGGTTGTCCCGATACCACTTTTTTAGGACCGAGTACAAGTACCGATACTTTTTTTTTACGTACTCGCCGATACCGAATACTGATACTTTTTTTTAAATGCAGCCATGTGTCCGCAAATGCAGCTTTGTGTCTCCCCCATATGCAGCCATGTCTCCCCCCCCAAATGCAGCCACGTCTCCCCCCATATGCAGCCATGTCTCCCCCCCAAATGCAGCCATGTCTCCCCCCCAAATGCAGCCATGTCTCCCCCATATGCAGCCATGTCTCCCCCCATATGCAGCCATGTCTCCCCCCATATGCAGCCATGTCTCCCCCCATATGCAGCCATATGCAGCCATGTCTCCCCCCCAAATGCAGCCATGTCTCCTCCATATGCAGCCATATGCAGCCATGTCTCCCCCCCAAATGCAGCCATGTCTCCTCCATATGCAACCATGTCTCCCCCCATATGCAGCCATGTCTCCCCTCTCCCCCCCCAAATGCAGCCATGTCTCCCCCCCAAATGCAGCCATGTCTCCCCCCCAAATGCAGCCATGTCTCCCCCCCCAAATGCAGCCATGTCTCCCCCCCCAAATGCAGCCATGTCTCCCCCCCAAATGCAGCCATGTCTCCTCCATATGCAGCCATGTCTCCTCCATATGCAGCCATGTCTCCCCCCATATTCAGCCATGTCTCCCCCCATATGCAGCCATGTCTCCCCTCTCCCCCCAATATGCAGCCTTGTCTCCCCCCCATATGCAGCCATGTCTACCCCCCCATATGCAGCCATGTCTCCCCCTCCATATGCAGCCATGTCTCCCCCTCCATATGCAGCCACGTCTCCCCCTCCATATGCAGCCACGTCTCCCCCTCCATATGCAGCCACGTCTCCCCCCCATATGCAGCCACGTCTCCCCCCCATATGCAGCCACGTCTCCCCCCTTTTGCAGCCATGTCTCCCCCCATATGCAGCCATGTCTCCCCCCATATGCAGCCATGTCTCCCTCCCATATGCAGCCATGTCTCCCTCCCATATGCAGCCATGTCTCCCTCCCATATGCAGCCATGTCTCCCCCCCCCATATGCAGCCATGTCTCCCCCCCCATATGCAGCCATGTCTCCCCCCCCATATGCAGCCATGTCCCCCCCCCATATGCAGCCATGTCTCCACCCCCATATGAAGCCATGTCTCCCCCCCATATGAAGCCATGTCTCCCCCCCATATGCAGCCATGTCTCCCCCCCCATATGCAGTCATGACTCCCCCCCCCCCCCATATGCAGCCACGTCTCCCCCCCATATGCAGCCACGTCTCCCCCCATATGCAGCCATGTCTCCCCCCCATATGCAGCCATGTCTCCCCCCCCATATGTAGCCATGTCTCCCCCCCCCATATGTAGCCATGTCTCCCCCCCCATATGCAGCCACGCCTCCCCCCCATATGCAGCCACGTCTCCCCCCCATATGCAGCCACGTCTCCCCCCCCATATGCAGCCATATCTCCCTCCCATATGCAGCCATGTCTCCACCGCCGTCAAGCTGATCGGCGCTCAGGCCAGGGAACATAACAGCTTTAATTTTAATAGCTGCTGTTCCCCGCCGCGTGTCGTCATGGCCCCTCCCCCTTGTCCGGGCACTTTGATAGACAGATCACCTGTCCAATCCTGGGAAAAGTGCCCGACAAGGGGGAAGGGCCATGACAATGCGCGGCGGGGAACAGCAGCTATTCAAATGAAAGCTGTTATGTTCCCTGGCCTGAGCGCCGAACAGCTAGCCGGTGGCAGCGGCAGCAGCTCTCCTTCAGTGTGATTATATACATACCTGGGGACTGCTCTGCTCTCCGCCCTCTCTCCGACTTCTTCTTCACCTCCTCTCCGACTTCTTCTCTGCCTCCACTCTGCCTTCCTCTCTGCCCCCTCAGTCTCCTCTCTGATCGGTTCCCGCCCGTATCCGGATTAGGCATTGGGAGCATTTGCGCGAGTACAAGTACTCGGCCTAATACTCGGTATCAGTCCCGATACCGATACTAGTATCAGTATCGAGACAACCCTATCAAAAACATCAACAGAAATAAAACAGAACATACAGACCAAGGAGCTCCAGTTCCATTTAGGATACAGTTACATAGTATGCACTCCTGGAAAGGCCCAAACAGGATTTTCAGTAAACAGCATGACCATCAGCAATACATGTAGCATAGGAGCTAGATACCCCACCCACCATTAAGGATCATGAGAGTCTGGACTAGCTCCAATGATTTCTGTCCTGGCATGGCAGATTAGGGAGCCCGCCACACCCGATCCAAGCCATCTCTCCAAAATTGTGTCACTCTCTGAAAAGCTATATACCCCTGCAAGAACGGGGGGAAGGATCACCCAAAAGCAGGTCCATCCTCCCATCGACCCCTCCCAACAAGTCCCTAATGCCCTGAAGAAAAGAGGAAAGAAGAGGGGGGGTCCGCGAGATAGACGGAAAAAAAAGGGGAAGGGGGGGTGTTGCTGCAAGGTAATCTTAGTGCAAGTATCCGAAGAGGGGATGGGGATACCACCTGCTACCCTCTCCGGCTATACCATTTGGTTATCAGAACAAGCCAACTGTATCACGCATCGAACGTTACACCAGGCTGTGCAACAAAGTCTTGTTTATCCAGCAGTCTGTGTTAGATCACAGTAATCTGCAGTGTTTCGAAATCTAAGCCAGTCTTCCCAGACATAGGTAAATCTGGAAATTCTATCTTGTGTGGTATATATCAGCTACTCTATCGTTGCAATGTGGTTAATGCGTGCCACCCACTCTTTAATAGATGGTGGCACCACAGTCCTCCAGTGAACAGGTAAACATAGGGCCAGATTCAGCAAAGGTTACGCTGGCGGATCGAGTGATCCGCCAGCGTAACAGTGGCTTTGAGCCGGCGTTTCTGTTTTCTGTAACCAGAAAACAAGAAACGCCGGGTTGAAGTTCCGATGCGGTGAGCGTAACTGAGTTTCGCCATCGCATCGTTACTTCAACTTAAAAATGGCGCCGGGGGCGTTCCCGCCGATTTACGCTCAAAAAATATGTTAATGAGCGGAAATCGGCAATTCACGATCGAAATCCGGCGCGACGCAGTGACGTTACGACGTTTCCGGACGGGATACGCGGCGCATAGTTATACCTACATGGGGCTGGCGTATCCTATGTTAGGTATAGGCGTCGTCATCGCGTCGGGAAAAAAAAAAAAAAAACGTCGCTTGCGTAAAACGGTCATGAATGGGAATGTGACGTCATTGACGTTCATTCACAGATTTTGGAGCATGCGCACGGGGATGTTTTGACACTCGACGCATGCGCAGTACGTCGGCGGCGGGATCGCGCGTAGTTAGCATACTACACGCCCCGTACCCGCCCAATTTGAATTCCGCCGGCTCATTTGTGATGCGCTGCCGCAACTTTAGGAGCAAGTGCTTCATGAATGACAGCACTTGCTCCTAAAAAATCGGCAGCGCAACGCAAATGAGAAGCGTTACTCCAGAGCAAAGATGCTCTGGACTACGTGAATCTGGCCCATAGTCTGGCTGCGTTGATCATATGCAACGTCACAGAGCTACAGTATAGTTTTTTGGAGATTTTGGAGATTTTGGAGAGATGAATGAGATATTGTGCTGGGGAAAACTCCAGGGGGAGCGAGGATACCTCAGTCGTCACATTGTGCACCTCATGCCAGTAAGGTTGGATTAATGGGCAATCCCACCAAATGTGGAGGAAAGAACCTGTGGCCTGTCCATATCTCCAACACCGATCCGACACAGACGGAAAGAATTTGTGGATAAGATCCGGAGTCCTGTACCACTGCGCTCTAATTTTGTACACATTCTCCTGGGTGTTCACATTAAGCAAACCTTTATGTATGTACCAATGGACCAGCTCCCAACTCTTCGAATCAATCAGTCTTCCCAACCTGTCCTCCCAAAAGGCCTGCTCCGCATGCATAGAAGCAAAGGGTTTCGTGAACATGGACACATACAATACCGAGATTACATGCCTTTGAGGGGCCGAGCCAATGCATAAAGATTTAAACACCGTGGAAGGTTTCAAAAAGCCTCCTCTAATCTTCAGGTTATCTAAAAAATGCTTTATCTGGAGGTAGGCCATCAAGGGGAAAGCTCCAGTCTGGGAGAGCAGAGCCAACAGCGTCTTAAAGAACAAAATCTATCCCCAGAGAAGAAATGCTTAGCCAGCATATCCGAGTGGGGCCATATGTTTGTCAGGTAGGATCTCTCCAGCCCCGGCTGAAAGTCAGGATTCCCTCTAAGGGGAGTTATGCTACATTCTGTAGCCGAGACTACATGAGTTCCACAGGCCTTCGCGAAAGCCACCAAGGTTGCCCCAACCAGGGGTGGGATTGTACACAAGGCGTCCAATATTTCTTAGTAAACCAAGGCACCTTGCCCAGATCAGATCCAGTGATAAAGCTCTCCAAGGTTACCCAACTTTTATGGCGGGAATGTACCCTCCAATCCATTACTCTTGCTAAATGCGTAGCCCAGTAGTACCTCTGTATGTCTGGGAGGCCAATACCTCCATCCAATTTCGGGAGCACCAATTTTGTCCAGCTGATTCTTGGTCGCTTTGACCCCTACAGAAACCTCCTGCATATCCTGTTATATGTCACAAATAGGAGCATGGCAAAGAAATCGGAAGTGTCTGCAGCTTATACAACATTCGGGAAAGGACCGTCATTTTTAAGATAGAGGCACGTCCGAACCAGGAAATCCTGCATATCCTGCTGTACGGCTTTCAACTCACTCAGGAAATTCTTATTATATAGGTCCGATAAGTTGCTTGAAAGCTGGATGCCCAGATAGGTAATGTCATCTGATTTTCAACGAAAGGGAAAGTTCTCTTGACAAAGGCTGACCAGCGAAGAGGGCAGCGACACATTCAGAGTGAATGATTTGGAATAATTAATTTTTAAATGAGAAATAATCCGGAATAGTTCAAGTATTCGCATCAGATTAGGCAAGGAAGTCGAGGGGGATAAAAGAAAAAGTAAGACATCATCAGCAAATGCTGCAAGTTTATACTCCTTCTGATGAACCTTAATGCCTTTTATATCCGGGTGTGCCCGGATGCAACGAAGAAGAGGCTCCAACGTGAGGATATACAGGATGGGGGAAAGCCCTGTCTGGTGCCGTTATGGATGGAGAAGGCCTCTGACAAGTGACCATTGACCCAGACCCTGGCCCTCGGTCTCGTATATAGGGCTCCAATATAAGCCCTCATCTTGGACCCTAGGCCCAAGGCATCTAGGACCGAATCCATGTAATCCCAAGTCACTCGGTCAAAGGCCTTCTCCACATCCATGGACGAAAAAAGCCTTTGAGTTTGGAAGAAGTGAGCCAGTGATGCAGGATATGGGCCTTAATAGTGTTGTCCCTGGCCTCCCTGCCAGGAACAAAGCCCACCTGATCGAGTCCCTCCCAAGCCGGGACATGATAAACCAGACGGCTTGCAAGGATTTTTGAGAAGATTTTGACATCAACATTCAAGAGCGAGATTGGCCTATAATTCGCTACGTCAGGGGTCCTTATTTTCTTTGGGTATCACCAAAATATACACCTCCAGTAAAGTACTAGAGGTGCAAGGAGAAGTTGATAGAGAGTTAAAGGCCCTAAGAAAGCCTGGCGATAGGAGGTCTGAGAATCACTTGTAATATTGTGCCATAAGGCCATCAGGCCCTGGGCACTTGCCAGGTTTCATGGCTTTTAAAGCTGCTACCCATTCCTCCGAGGACAATGATGCTTCCAAGGCTTGTCTGTCTTCTATAGACAGGGCCTGTGGGCAATGTTTACGCAAAAAGTCCCTCATCAGGCTTGCCCGCCCATCTGTCGAGCCTAAGCTGTCCTCACTTGCTTTAATGTTATACAATTTGCTGTAGAATTCCTGGAATTGGCAATCAATGTCTTCAGTTTTAGTATGGGTCCCCACGTGTTTATCTCTCACGTGGTGAACAGTGAAGGCAAGAGTCTTCCTCTGTGAAAATTTAGCCAATAGTCTACTCAGCTTATTTCCTTGTTCGTAGAACAATTTCTGCGATAACATAAATTGCTTTTGTGCTTTTTCTGTACAATTCCTCACGCAAGAGCGTTCTCGTGTCTGCCAATTCAGTTGCAACCCCAAGGACCAGCGAGCCTTTATGTTGGGCTTCTAGCCTGGAAATCTTGTCAGCCAATGTCTGAATATGAGCCGAATGCTCCTTCTTTCTCCTAGCCGCTATTAGACAGGAGGTGCCCACGTATCACGTACTTGTGCGCCTCCCATTGGGTCATGGGGGAAACATCTGCGGTGTCGTTGAGGGCAAAGTAGTCCCTAATGGCCTGCTTAAGAGAAACAACATCTGCAGAATCAGTAAGGAGGGAGGCGTCCAACCTCCAAATCTTTGTGGACGTCACCCTCTGTGGAAATCAGAGAGTCAGTCACTGGGTGATGATCAGACAAAACCATGTTTTCAATTGTTGCTTTGAGAGATAAGCTAGATCTTTTTGGGAAATTAAGATATAATTCAGTCTTGAATACCGCTGGTGTGGAGAAGAAAAAAAACGTATAGCCTCTTCCCCGGGGGGTATAGGGTGCGCCACGCATCATGCAGCGCTAGGGAAGCTAACCCCAGTTTAGCTTGTCTTAGGGCTGAGAACGGGAGAGACGAAGTTCCTGTGGATGTGTCAAGTGTCAGATCCAGGGCCATGTTCAGGTCCCCACATAGTATTAGGAGGCCCCATTTAAAGGAAGTGAGCTTCAGTAGAGTATCCTTCAGAAAGGAGACCTGTTTGCAGTTGGGGCAATAAATATTAGCCAGCGTCACCGGCCTGTCTTTCCAGGTCCCCTTAAGAAAAATAAATCTACCTTCTGGATCGATCACCTGGTCTATGAGGGAGAAACGACTTTGCGAGGAAAAAATCGCCACCCCTTTTATCTTAGAGCCAGCACAGGTCGCATGGAAAACCTCTGGGAATCTTCTGTTGGTAAGGCATTGGACTTAAAATGGGTTTCTTGAAAAAAGACGATTTGGGCTCTTTGTCTGTGATCTTCTGCCAAAAGACTTGTACGTTTCTCAGGGAGATTGAGGCCTTGAGCATTAACCGAAAAAATCTTGAGAGACAGATGAGCTGACTGCATTATAGAGGCCATGAGGGCGCACAATATTTAAAGTCACCCACTACTATCAGTTACAGCCGGAAGGAGCAACCAGAGGTAAATGGAATAAAAAAAGGGGGGCGGTTAAAGAGAAAAGAACCGTCAAGAGAGAAGAGAAAGTAGAAATGTATCTGTATCCTATGCTAGGTATCCTAAAAATCAAACCAAGAAGCCTACCTTGGTCGGGAGGGAACCCTAAGAAGGGGACCACAAGGGTAATACCGGAGGTAGTTGAGTCCTGCTGAACTGCCTGAATAAAGTAATGGAGGGCCCGAAACAAGGGGCTCCACTACCATGCCGGGAGGTACAAGAGGGGAACCTGCCTCTCCTGAGGTGGGAGAAACAACCTGTACCCAAGACTATCGATCCTCCCTACCATCCAGACCCTTCAGACTAAAGTTCAACCATATTAAGAGGAATCCCTCATAAGATAATTTAGGAAGAGGGTACCCCACTGAAGCCCACCCAACTACCTGAGACAGACCCCCAACGGGGCCTCCCCCTTCACACAGCCCTCCCCGTAAGAAGGGTTAGGGGGTAGCAAATAACACCACAGCCCACATGACCTTACTCTTTGCATCCCTGAGAACTGTAGTATGGGTCGAGGAGCACCATAGTGCTCCCTGCAGTCCTGAGCAAACCCCCCGGGCGGATATCCCATGCTCCTGAACCCAATGGGCCAAATCGTGAGAAAAAAAAAAGAGGGGGAACCTCAACGCTCTGGGGGGTACCGCAATCAGGTGGCATGTCAGATAATAGCAAGGCTTAACATCAAAAACATAACAACAAAAACATTGTTGGGAGAGTCCCAAGAGCCTATATTAGAACTATAGCCTGCTGGAAACATACCTCATAGTGAGATCCCCAAATTATACACTTCCAATCAGAATATTAACCAGGATAAACTCAGTCCCCAATCCCTTTCAAACTGGATAAAGATCATCTGGCCAGATGACCACCCGCAGACATAACTCATCAGTGGGTATGTCCCCTTGGTCACCAAGCCCAACCCCAGTCATAGACCCTGGATCAAGTCCCGTGGACCACAGAAGACACACCCCAGCAACATAAAAAGACTGAGCACGGTATAATATGTTCCCAAGCTGATCCCCACAACACCTCCCCACCTCCTCAACAATCCAATTCAGAAGACCCCCAAATCTGCTAGCTAAGCAGTCACTACACAGGATGGGGAAGGAGGGGAGGGGTAACAACAGGGAAGGGTGGGAATAACAGCGAACTTAAGGGTTCTCGGAGGAGGGAAAGGAGGGAAGGGAAAGAGAAAGGGAAGAGGAGGGGAAGGGAAGGAAAACCAGGGAAAGAGGAGAGCGGGAGGCAGAAAAGAAGTATGAAAGGCCAGAATAAGGGGGCACAAAGGCAGGGGAGACAAGTGACCGGGTATCATTGTATAGACTAAACAGCTTACCTAGTAGTATGATAATGAACATTGCATCCTAACCCAATAGATGAGAGAGTATAATATGTTAGAAGTCCATCCAGACCTGTGACAGTGGAACTGCGTAATCGGACCATAAAGCAACCAGACTGTGAAACGAGCAGTAACCCATAAGAGGTCTAAGACCAGCAAACAAAAAAAAAAAAAACAGCCTGGGACCATGCTATAAAAGAAGTGTGCAGGGGGCGCATGCGCGGCGCCGAGCGTGATGGACGCCTGAGGCTGTAGCTCCGCTCCACCGTGATCTTGATCGCTCATAGAGGGTCATAAACAGCGAGTTCTCATCCTATTTTAGCACCCCTCGAACCGCATTCGAGTAGTGCATGCCGTCGAGGAAGAAGACCCAGGGCCCGGCTCAACACACGCTTACGCACTATCTCCTCCGTGCTCGGGAACAGAGAAGCATGTCGCAAGATGGCGCCGCGGACGAGCCAGGCCCGCCGTTGCAGGCCGCATCGCCACATCCGACCTCGGCTTGGCAGCAGACATCCTCCCGTGAGTACCAATCCGGGCTCTCCAAGGCTGATCTTGATGTCAGCCTGGAGTCAATGTATGAGAAGCTGGCCACTAAGTTCCAGACGGAGCTACATAAGACGTCCCACACCCTGTCGCAGGAGATCGCGGCCCTCGGTTCGAGAACCGACCTCCTAGAAACGAAGCATGATGAGCTAGCTTTGGCTTATGGGGATCTGAGCAGGGAATACGATGCGTTGTCCTCGGCATTTACCCAGATGCAGTCCCAAATTGAAGACCTGGACAACAGAAACAGGCGCCATAATCTGCGCCTGCGCGGCATCCCGGAGACTGAGACTGAGCTTATCCCCACAGTTATTAGGCTCTTTAAGTCCCTGCTCCCGAACTGTGACTCTGCTGCCTTTACATGTGACCATAACCACAGGGCTCTTAGAGGAGAGAGGAGAGGAGATCCTGAGAGCAGCCCGCTTGCAGCAACACATCAAACTAGATGACCATGTTGTGCAGATTTACCCTGATCTATCACCTGCTACCCTGGATAGGCGCAGAGGCATGAAAGAGGTCACATCGATTCTCCAATCAGCTCGGATTCGATATAAATGGGGATTCCCCTTCAAGCTGACGATTCCCCATAATGGAACGACCTACTGTATGTAGCGACAAATCTTCTGGAAGGTCAGGAGATCCTAGTTAAACTGAGACTTTTGGATGCAAGTGTGATTCGCCGCCCTCCTTCAACACCCAGGCCTGCTCCCATCTGGCAAACGCCTCCTCCCCACAGAGACAGACGTAGGATTCGATACGATGCCGGAGACGGTGTTAACGGCTAGTCTTGCCTGCACCCTTTGATACAGCCCTTTTCCAGTGCATTTTCGACAGCCACTACATTTTTGAAAGCTCTTATCATTTTTCTGTTTTGAATGGTTTTTTTGTGGTTCTCTTTTTTTTTTGTTTTGTTTTTAACCACAATGGCTCTTTCTCTGGTGCTGGTCCCACGGTGCCGTGGCATGTCCTCCCCACCCGGCTCAGCTGGTTGCCTTAGTTTCACCAGACAAGTGACTGAACTTTGTACCTTACTTGCTTGGATCCGCTGGGTTTGAGACCTAGTTGTCTCGTTCTTTTTTTGGAACTCTACTTATCAGGTTAAGATCTTATCTACCTGATCCTATTCCCATGTTCTTTACTTTGATTTTTGAACTTTTTTTGCCATTTTTTTTATTATTGATTTTGTTTGTTTTTCTCTGTATTTCACTTATTTTCTTTCAGGTCAGCTCTACTCAGGCTGGGATGTCCATACCTATAACCGTAGATGGGCTCTTATTATGCTACTGTCTATTTTATTTGGTTTGCCTATTTTATATGTGATCGCTGTTAGGCCTAAGCTTATGGCAGTGCCCCTGACAGGTATTTGTGCTGATTGGGCCCTTTATATGACATGGGACCCTCAACTATTTGAACAGCTTATAGTGAAATCCTTCTTCCCTCATGCCTATTACATGCATTTCACATAATGTGAAGGGCTTCAACTCCCCCGTTAAGCGGCGTAAGGCCTTTGACATGTACAAATTGCTGGGTGCTAAGATTCTCCTCATTCAGGAAACCCATTTTGCTCAATCCTCCCACCCCAAATTTTTCCACAGACAGTTCCCCCAGGCATTTTATTCTCTCCATTCCTCTAAATGTAGGGGCGCTGCCATTTTTTTACACTCCACCTTTCCTATGGAGGTCAAACAGGTTGTTAGGGATTCAGAGAGCAGATATGTCATAATTAGGGGACTGGTGAACGACAAAGAATTGATGATTGCCAGTGTCTATGCCCCTAGCGATGCTCCTGCTTCTTTCTTTACCTTCTTTTTTGCCCTTCTGTCTAAATATGGGTCCCCTCATATGATAGTTGGAGGGGATTTTAACTTGGTCGCTAATGCTACCCTGGATAGATGTACTTCAGCTACGACTGCTAGAGCCTTCCCCAAGACCTTGTCAAGGTGTCTACTAGACCACCAATTGGTGGACTCATGGAGGGCCCATAATGTCGGTGTCAGGGAGTTTACCTTTTATTCTCACCCTCATAACAGCTCAGCTAGGTTGGATTATATTTATACCTCTCCTGTGCTTCTGGCCAACTCCTCATCCTCCACGATACACCCTTGTGTCTGGTCGGACCACCAGGTGGTTTCCTTCACCATGAACTTCATCGGCCTAGCTCCGGCACCTTTTACCTGGAGGCTGAATGAGGCGCTCCTCTCAGACACGGCGGTTGAGTCGGAGGTGGCGGAGGCCATACGAGAATATTTCTCGCTTAACGCAATTCCAGGTACCCCATTCCCCACAGTGTGGACTGCTCACAAGGCGGTGATCAGAGGTAAGCTCATCGGCATTGCCTCGTCCCGTAATAAACTTAACAGGCAAAGAATAGTGTCCCTCTCTGCAGAGTTGGACCTCCTTTATAAGAGGACTGATTGCTTACATTTAGAGTCGACCAGGCGACTGATCGACCAGAAATGTTTGGAGCTTGACACCTTGCTCTCGGCTAAGGTGGAGAAGGCGCTGAGGTGGTTGAGGGCGCGGTTTCTCCTTCATGGGGGCACGGCCTCGTCCAAGTTTGCAAGGAAACTGAATCAGCTCACGCGTCCCCCACATGTTTATAGGCTAGAGGTGGGTCCTGGTCGGACCTCCTCTCTCCCCCAGAAGGTGCTCCAACATTTTAAAAAAAAATTTCCTCCCTGCTTGCGGCTAGGCCCTCGGAACTTTCTGTACAGAATGACCCCTGGTTCCAAGCCCTTCCTATCCCCTCCCTCTCCTCTTCGCAACGTGAGAAATTGAATGCACCCATCACAATTACAGAGGTTTTGGGAGTTATTAAATCTCTGAAGACGGGTTCTGCCCCGGGTCCCGACGGGTTTTCGTCGGTTTATTATAAAAAATTCGCCAAACCCCTTTCCACTAGATTAGTTCAACTCTTTAATCATGTGTTGCAAGGTGGTTATTTCCCAGAAGAAATGTTGCTCGCCAACATGTCCCTGATCCCTAAGCCCAACAAAAACCACACTCTCCCCCAAAATTATAGGCCCATTTCGGTCATTAACAATGACCTGAAGATCTTTTCTAGGATCATGGCGGATAGGCTGGCTGGAGTGATCTCCTCTCTCATTTCCCCATATCAGTCGGGCTTCATCCCCCATAGGCTTATCACCGACAACATTCGCTTAGCAACAAACATTATCCAGGATGCCAACCTTTTTTCGCAGAAACTTTTTTTATTAGGCCTAGACATTCATAAAGCATTTGACAGTGTCTCCTGGAATTATCTGTCCACTCTTTTGCCACGTATGGGCCTCCAAGGGGAATTTTTCCACGCGTTCCAGGCACTGTATCAAAACCCCAAGACTCGAATCCGCATCCCGGGGTGCAGCTCAGTTTTTTAGTTTGGGGAGGGGGACTAGACAGGGATGCCCGCTTTCTCCCCTAGTCTTTGCGCTTGCCCTTGAACCCTTGGCTATCGCCATTTTAAATAACCCTGACATTCGAGGCTATGTCAAAGGCACGTCCACTTATAAATTCTGTATGTATGCTGATGATGATCTGATGTTTCTCACAGACCCTTTACTTACTTTGCCCCCCCTGCTATACACTTTGTCCTCCTTTGCGGTGATTTCCGGTCTTTCCGTCAGTGTTTCGAAATCGGTGGCCCTCCCGGTCGGATTTTCTCCCAGGGAGTTGAACCACCTCAAGCAATCTTTTTCGTTCTCATGGGCTGTTGATTCCCTTCCATACCTGGGCATTGACCTGACCGGTGATTACTGCAAACTGTTTAAGGCTAACTACCCCAAAATGCTATCCAAGCTTAGGCGGCTGCTAAAGCTCTGGACCCCTCTACACATTTCCTTTCTTGGAAGGATTACAGCCCTTAAAATGACAATTCTCCCCAAACTTCTGTACCTATTTCGCTCCCTTCCTGTTAGACTTTCCAAGTCATTTCTGTTAGATTTCCAGTCTCAACTCAATAAATGTATATGGCATAATAGGCCCCCGAGGTTTTCCAGGGATATTTTGTATCGTTCAGCGGACAGGGGGGGTCTAGGAGTTCCTCAGATTTGGCTTTACTATCTGGCCAGTAGATTCACACAACAGGCCCAGTGGAACATAGCCAACTCTAGGGTCCCCTGGGTCAGGTTTGAGAGTGACTCGATTTTCCCCTTTTATCTTGCGGGGTTACTATGGGCCTCTGGTAGGTCGTGGCCAGGCTTGCATTCTAAGAACGTGATTGTGGAGGAAAGTTTGAAACTCTGGGGGGACTATAAGAATAAATTTAAACTGGTCTCGAAGACCCCTCGTGGGGCCTCCTTCTTTGGTGACCCCAGGTTCCCTTCAGCCTTTGATCACCCAGACTCCTTTGGAGTCTGGCGGGACTGTGGCCTAACAAAGTTGGAGCACTTCCTGGCAAACTCCACATTTGTCACGTTTTCCCATTTACAATCACTGCACCCCCTGCCGAATAGCGAATTTTACCACTTCCTACAGATTAGGCACTTTTTTCAGCAACACTATTCTTTTCCGGTAGTGGACTTAAGCTCCACTTTTGAGGAGATCTGTTACTCGGCTCCTAGGCAGAAAGGACTTATATCTGGGGTATACAGATTACTGGATTCAGAATCCGAACCCGTTTTGCTGAAATACAGACAGGACTGGCAGCAGGAACTTAGCTTAGATGATGATGACTTTGACTGGGCTGAAGGTTGGCAGAACATGCGTAAGAGCACCAAATCCTTGACAGTTAGGGAAACGGCAATTAAGCTGCTCACGAGATGGTACTACACACCTCTCAGACTTAGTAAAATATTCCCCCAGTCCTCCTCTACCTGCTTCAGAGGTTGCCCGCAGCAGGGTTCCTTTCTCCATCTGTTCTGGGAGTGTGAGTTGCTGCGTCCTACCTGGAATGCAGCACTGGAGATGATTGATGGTTTAGCAGGAGAGCATGTTACCCTGACTTTTCGGCATTGCCTTCTTTTTCAGACCCTGCCTGATATCTCTAAGCACCTTATGAGGTTGATTCACTCTGTATGTCTTGCAGTTCATTGGGCTATTGCCTTACATTGGAAAAAACAGTCGGTCCCCTTTCCACCAGTAATTGCTCGACTAGATCAGATGATGCTCTCAGAAAAAATATTCCATACTTTGCATGACTCGATCCCGTCTTTTGATGCTAAGTGGAGCCCCTGGTTTCTATATAGACTCCCAGGTTAACTGACCTTGACTTTATTTTTGATTTGGTTTTTCTTTTTATGTATTTCTATTATATGTTTTTTTTTTGTTGTTTTTCTTTCCCTTTTTTTTTTCATGTGGCATTTATTCTTGTTTAATTAATGGATGATATCATCCTATATACTTGATATATGTGGTCCTCCCAGGATTCTGGGTTCGTGCTACATGCTGTGTTTCTATTATTATACACTGCAGTTTTGTATTCACCCTGATGGTCAATTGCTGTATTCATATCTGATGTTGTGCTCTATTACCTATAGCATTGGGTGTTTTGTTCACGATTTCTTTAATAAAACTTATTTTGAAAACAAAAAAAAAAGAAGTGTGCATTTGGGAAGCAAAGCCTACCCCCCTGTCAAAAAGGTCCACTGCCTCGGGTTGTGAAAGATAGGTCCGAGACTATACACGCGAACCCCAAAGCACGGGGTTTGTCCATCGGATGTTCAGTAGAGGTGCAACCCTTGCATACAGGGGGTAGCTTAGTTCCATACTGCAAAGTAGTCCAGCTACAGAAAGTGGAAAGACCCATCACAGGACAAGGCTGGAGTGACCGTGCCAACATCAGTGCAAGGTCCTAAAGGGGGAAGCAATCAGGGGGGGTGAAGGGATAAAAGAAAGGGGGAACAGCTTACCAACCATGCTCAGTGTCCTCAGTTCTCCCTCCGCCGCCGGACGGACGATGGCGAAGCCCGTGACCTGTCCTCCGTCTCCATGTCCCCAGTGGGTGGTGAGACATCAGAAGGTCTGCGATGCCTAAGCCGATTCCTCTGGGATCGCGGGGTGTTATCCGGGTGAGTGTGGATCCAAGGCTCAAGTTGAAAAAAGGTGCCATACCAGACGTTGACAGCAGGGATGCCCAGAGTGTCACAAAACTGTTGCAAGTCCGCAGGTGTCCTCAGAGATGCCGTTTGATTTCCAGCAGCCGCTTGGAGACAAAATGGGAACTTCCACTTGTAGAGAATGTGTCTGTCATGCAGGGCTTGCAAGAGAAGCCTCAAATCCCTCCTATGCTGCAGGGTGATGGCGGACAAGTCCTGGAACAACTGGATGTGCGCCCCCTCATACTCCAAATTGGCCTGGTTACGTGCCACCCGCAGAATTTCTTCTAGGTCGAAGTTCTCTGTGACATATCTCCACCGGAGCATCAGGTGGTCTGCCCAGGAGTGCATTAAATATCGCCCAGACAGCCTGTTGCAATTGTTGGGGACCCTCTACCCACTCTGGGATCCCCCTAACGCGTAGATTGGGCCTGCGGCCCCTATTGTCTAAATCCTCCAGGTGTCTGTGCATGTCAATGAGGTGTTGGGCATAAGAAGTATAGAGGCTCTCTACGCCTGCTGGATGGCCACTCCATGTGTCATGGCGACTGATACCACGTGCTCCATCCGGGTAGCAACCTCTCTGATCTCTCCCTTCAGGTCAGCAATAGCAGCTGTAATGGTCACCACCGTTTACGACCTTCCATCCACCCACGACAGCTTCCAACACTCCACATTCCGGCAGACACGATCCATTCTTTTTCCCAGAGTAAAGACGAGATGCAAGCTACGTTCTCTCTCTGGTAGTCAAAATGTATGAATACTTTATTGGTTTCTTCTCAGGTTTTTACGTAGTACAAGCATGTGACAGTTAATCACAGGAACAATGAACTCTCCACCCACACATTCCTTTGCTAATGACATTCAGTTGAGCTAATTATCTAATCAGTAGCTAGACTTTTTGGCACCGCAAAGCTTGACACATACAATGAACCTCAATCACAGTCTAAAAGACATTTAGGTAATTATCTCCCCCAGACATTCCATCTCTGACAACATCTATTCACCTGCAGAACACAATGGAAAGGTATTTCACAAGCCCGGCTTCACTTAGCATTTCAACAGCTTATTACACAGAGGAATGAGCACTCTTATTGACGGGTTGTGGTTCAGAATAAGCCAACAACTTTTAATATTTCAAGGTATCCTGCCATACATGATTTATCAGTAATGTCCCATCTCATGTAATACATGAATTATGATCCTATTAGCCACCCTACACCCAAAAGGCACATGGTGGACTTAGACCCAGGAGTTATCCTTCCAAAGTCTATGGTTGTCACGGGTCATTCCGTTACAGCAGCATACATGGCCGTTTTAATATCCAGGGCCACTTGCTGCAAATCAGTCGTACAGAGAGGGGGGGGCATGCATCCTACATCCATACCTTGCGGGAGTCCCGAACAGACGGCAGACGCGGTCGGGGTGAGTTCCATACCAGAGCCCGAGGCTTGAGATGCGGCCTGCATGTCCGTAGGCTGGGAGTGAAACATCACTGGAATGGTCTTCCCCCAGCTGTGTGGAGGGGTCCAGCTGCGACCGGGTGACAGGCTGATTCCTCCTGGACATCGTGGAAGCAGAGCTGTGAGGGAAAACGCTAATTATAAGCAAGTCTGGGAGTCTGGATGGCGGAGCTCTCCCACTAAGCTGCCATCTCACTCCAGTACCAGGCCACGCCCCCTTGTTTCTTTTTTTTTGGGACTTATTGGTCGCTTTATCGAGGCAGAGATCTATAGGGACATATGATGCTGAGGAAATGGAAGATGAATATGATTCAACTTTATCAAGGTTACTTAGGGAAATTTTACAGTTTAGAAAAAAAAATACGCTGTAGTCCTTGTTTTGTCTCTAGAAAATTATTATTTTTAGCTTTAAGTAGGTTTGTGGCATATTTAGTCTTTTAATTGTTTAATTGTTCTTTTAATTTCTTGTCACTATCATGGTATTCCTTTTCTCTCTATAATGCCAAATCTTTTCTCTCTATAATGTCAAATCTTTTCTCTCTGTAGAACAATCTTGGACTAATAGAGTTAAGGTTAGGCACATTCAACCAACGAAAACAAAAATAAAGCATTTATTTATGTTGTATCTTTCGGTTTTCATATTCTGTGCATTCGTTTTCGTTTGTTAAAACGTTAACGAAAATACCTGAAATTCAGGCGAAAATGCGTTCGGACGAAAACGAATGCACATGTCTAACTGTATTAACCACATTGTATCTGCATCATATAGATTTGACACCCATGCTTCCTTCTTTGCCACAGTATCCAGATATCGCACCTCCTACCTTACCAACACTGCTCTCTCAATATTCTGAGGGTTGATGATTGAGTTGCACCGATGCCACCACTCAGTAAAAATGTCTATGGTATGAGTTTCGGAAACCAAAATACTGAAATACAAAAAAGAAAAAAATCATAAAGAAAAAAAACAAAACAAACGTCAACAAAATAATATTTCTATTGTTATTTGTCTATGTAATTATGGGTACATTTTTTACAGCATTGACTAATAGTGTATAGTTTAGAAGGATCAATTTCCAATTGTAATGTTTAGCACCATCATCCCTTTACAAGAAACCACAAAAAATAAATCCTATTGGGACTTTAAGGGTGCTGTTCACTATATTTTGATTAAAAAGTATTATTTTATTATTACATACAAACAGAGAAAAAGGTTATACAATAACACATTTTCTCCATAACAAGTATTCCACACTTATCATTCTACATGTTTCACCTTAAGGCTTCCTCAGGAACATTAAGAAATACATAAAAACTTTCCCTGAGATTACATTATTATTTAAAAGATCTCAGTCAATCAAGGACACCTTGGTGTCAAGTCACTACACAGTTGGTAGGTCCAATCGAACAGATAGACCAGGTACATATCCAATATACTTTGTGGACACCGAAACAGAGTCACATGTCAATCAATCGGGGCCGTTTACCTTATGAAATGCCTTTTTGCTGCATTTTACCTGGGTAAAACCAAACGCAAATATCTTTTGTAGGATTAGAGACCATGTGTCAGCAATATCTAAACGTAAAATGGAAACTCCCATTAGCAGACACATCTGCTTATGCCATAATCACAATCTAAAGATGATAGGGTTTTTTGCTTTAGAACTCATTCCTCCACATGATAGAGGCGGAGATGTCGACAAAAAACTATTACAGTTAGAAGCAAAATGGATCTACCTCATACATACCACCAGATATCCAGGCTTGAATGAAGGCATCAGTTATAAGCCATTCCTATAATACATTCAGTTAAGATCTAGTGATGTATACTGTATATTTCCATACCTGTCATGTTCACCAGCATCCACACACACCTGCTGTCTTTGAAGACCCCTCATATTCTTGACTCTTGCTGATCACAAAAGCCAGGAGTCCACCCTGTGGCCCGATGCCTAACCACAAACCAAAGAGGGATGTGACGTTGAAATGTCTGTCTGTATTTCCCTCTTTTAAAACAAATCATAATTATAAGAAGTGATAATGGTTTTCTTTGTAATTATGCTTTTCTAATATAAAGGTTGGAAAGGTCAGCTTTCCCTGTCTTGGAAAGGGTTAAGCCTGGCCCAACAGGTAAACCTCCTCTCTCTCCCTATTAATTAGCCTACACCTGATAGTGACTGGCGAGAGTGAGAGCTCAGAGTGAGATCCAGGCTGCACTGGATTGACAGTCTGGAGACTGTCTGTATATCTAAGGAATAAGGTCTGTCAGAACCAATTATTTATATCGAACTGTCGTTTTGTTTGTTTATACTGGAGGCCGGAATAGCCGCTCCAGTAAGACGTAGTGAGGGACACTACTGTTTAGTTAGCCTCCTAAGTTGGAGTAGGCCTTTTGTATTATTTTTGTTGGATGCAATAAAGCCGTATGTATTGCTATTTTCTGTTTACAGACCAGTGACTTTGCTATGCTGCATTTATCGCTATTTCTGCTAAAAAAACAAGCGACTTTGCCACATTATTTAATAGAAAAGAATATCCACATTTTTTTCCTGAGGAAGCCATAAGGAAAAACATGTAGAACTATAAGTGTGGAATACTTGTTATGGAGAAAATGTATTATTGTATACCCTTGTATGTATACCCTTGTATGTTTGTATGTAATAATAAAATAATACTTTTTAATCAAAATTGTTGTACCTTGTATAGTGAACAGCACTCTTAAAGTTCCATGTCCTCAAATAGGATTCTTTTTTGTCTTTTCTTGTAAAGCGATGATAGTGCTAAACATTAGAATTGAAAATTGATCATTCTAAACTATACACTAATGGGATAGTGGTTGCTTGGATGCCGGCAGCATCCCTACAGATGATTAGGGATGAGCCGAACACCCCCCGCCCCGTTCGGTTCGCACCAGAACCTTCAAACGGACCGAATGTTTGCGCAAACATTTAGAACCCCATTGAAGTCTATGGGACTCGAACATTCAAATTCAAAAGTGCTCATTTTAAAGCCTAATATGCAAGTTATTTTTGTAAAATGGGTTTGAGAACCCGGGTCTTGCCCCAGGGAACATGTATCAATGTACTGTCCCTGCACAAAATGAGATTACTATAAGAAAAAAGTAAATTAAAACTGCTTGCGGCTTTAATGTAATGTCTGGTCCCTGCAATATGGATGAAAATCATTGAGAAAAATAGCATGGGTTTCCACCCCCCCCTACCCCCAGGTCATTACAAGCCCCTTTTGCCCTATATACTTTAAACAGAAGTATACAGGCGGCACAAACAACACAGGGACTGTAGGTTTGTTGTTAAAGGGGTTGTAAAGACAAAAATATTTTCCTTTTAAATTAAAGTCTGACAGTAGCTGATAAAGTAAAAAGTAATGTTTTGCATTATAACTAGTTTGATACCTGTTGAAATCGAGCTGTTTTATTCACCTCTGTCTCTCCTGAATCGTTATTCACACTGACTTCCTGGTTTGCGGTGCGCATTCAATCTTGCTATATCAGGGCCTAATGGGAACTACAGTTCCCATTAGGCTTAGCTTCTGTGCCTATGAGGGATAAGAGAGCATCTTCACGCAGGGCTGTAGTCATAGGGAGGGGGTGAGCACATTCTGTTTTCCACCATGCAAAACAGCTCAGGTGCTGGTGGAAAGCAAGAAGAGGAGAGACAGGAAATGGCATTTTCAAACCTGGATTACTATATTTTGAAGGTCAAAAGGAAAAACTAGGTAAGTGATATTTAAATGCTCTAGCTTACAGCAATCAATTGATCTAATAAAACACAAACCTTTAGTGTTCCTTTAAGTAGAATCTTTTTGTAATTTTGAACTGGTACTTTTTTAGCTCCAGCCATAAAATCTATTTTTGAGCTTTTCTGAAAACACAGAGAAGGGTTATCACCCCTGTAACATTTGTTTTGTTGTCTGTGTGCATCTGTTCAGAAGATTTTAATTCACATTCTGTCCCAGTGACAAATGATTTTTTGAAAATTATTTTTTTTAGTGAAACAAGGATTGGACAGGAGACACCTCTTACAGAAGAGAATTTCCCTTCCTAGGGGTAGATTTTCTCTCACTTCCTGCTCTCTCCTTCCGTTTGCAAGTAGGAGTCATTTGTAAGTTGGATGTTTGAAAGTAGGGGCCTGCCGTATATACTCTGCATAAATTTGGGCGCTAGGTCTTGGTGTTGCCACAACACTGTAAGCCCTCACAGTTAGTCTTGGTGGGCGCTGGAACGCCCTGCTGTGTGAACTATTATATCAAGAATTGTACTTACATGCCATTGTTGAACAGTGGTAGAAAAATTGGGCCTTTGGTGCTGGCGCTGGTGCCAGAACACTGTAAGTTCTCACAGTTACTCTTGGTGGGCGCAGGAATGGGCCCTGCTGTGAAATATTAGATCAAGAATTGTAATTACATGCCCCTGTTGAAAAGGGGCAGAAAAATTAGGCCTTTGTTGGTGGTGGTGCTGGTGCCACAACTCTGTAAGCCCTCCCAGTTATGTTTGGTGGGCACAGGAATGGGCCCTGATGTGAAATATTAGATCAAGAATTGTAATTGCATGCCCCTGTTGAACAGGGGAAGAAAAATTGGGCATTTGTTGGTGGTGGTGGTGGTGCTGGTGCCACAACGCTGCAACCCCTCACAGATACTCTAGTTGGAGCGCAGGAATGAGCCCTCTGCAAACTATTGCATCAAAAATTGTAATTACACGCCCCTGTTAAACAGGGGCAGAAAAATTGGGCCCAGAACCAAAACATTTCTTACAAGCTATCATCATACCAGAATAGTCACTCATTATCAGGATAGGCAGTCTTGAAGGGATCTGACATTTCAAAAACAATTATTCAGTTACATCAGCACCAGGTGCTTGGTAGCTGGTGGTGATCCAAGCCTGATTAATTTTTATGAAGGTCAGTTGATTGACCAAGTCAGTGGAGAGGCGCACCCTGTGATCGGTTACAAAGCCTCCAGCAGCACTGAATGTGCTTCCTGAAAGAACGCTGGATGCAGGACAAGCCAGTAGCTCAATTGCATACTGTGCAAGCTCTGGCCAGTGATCCATCCTCAAGACCCAGTAAGCCAGAGGATTTTCGGTGGGAAAGGTGTCCAAGTCTGATCTTGCCCCTAGGTATTCCCGCAACCATGTAAAACATGGGTTTCTTGGGACTGTAATTGATCCCTTGAAGACTGCTGCTTATGCTGAGTGCTAGACTCCACCTCCATGCTGACACAATCCTCCTCCTTATTATCTTCTTTCTGTGTCTGATAGGCAGGCAAGCAGGAACACTGTCTGGATAAAGGGGGCCTTGAGATGTAAGGAGGTCCTCCTCTTCCTCACACTCTGTTCTGCCTCAAGGGCCCTGTCCATTATTCCATGCAGCGTGTGCTCCAACAGGTGAATGAGAGGGACAGTCTCACTGATGCATGCACTGTCACTGCTCACCATCCTAGTGGCCTCCTCAAATGGTGACAGGACAGTGCATGCATCCCTGATCATGGCCCACTGGTGTGGGGAAAAAACTAAGCTCCCCTGACCCAGTTCTGCTGCCATATTGGCACAGATACTCATTGATGGCCCTCTGCTGCGTGTGCAGCCGCTGCAGCATGTCCAACGTAGAGTTCCACCTGGTGGGCATGTCACAGATTAGGCGGTTCTTGGACAGGTTGTATTCCTTTTGAAGTCTGCCAGCCGAGCATTGGCATTATATGACCGTCGGAAATGCACACAGACTTTCCTTGCCTGCTTCAGGACATCCTGTAAGCCCGGGTACCTGCCCAAGAACCGCTGCACCACCGAGTTAAGGACATGAGCAAAACAGGGCACATGGGTCAGTTTTCCCTGTCGCAGGGCGGTGAGGAGGTTGGTGCCATTGTCACAAACCACCATTCCTGGCTTAAGTGTGGCATCAACCACCTCTGAGCCTGCAGAGCTGACAGAACCTCTGCCCCAGTGTGGCTCCTGTCCCCCAAGCACACCAGCTCAAGCACCGCATGGCATCTTTTTGCCTGTGTACCTGCCTAGCCCCTTGAAGGCCTACAGAGCACCGCTGGTTCCGAGGACACATCAGAACAGGAAGAGGCCACAGAGGAAAAAGAAGAGGAGGGGTGGAGGAGAGGGGTGTGTCACAACCAGTAGTAGCATTTTGGAGGCGTTGTGGCGGAACAACCTCCAACACTACTGTACTTTGTCCTGCGTCCTTCCCAGCTGAGTCAGCGGTAATATGCACCTTACCACTGACCGCCCTTTCCAGCGAGGCATGGACATTGCCTTCCACATGCTGGTAGAGGGCCGGAATCGCCTTCCATGAGAAAAAGTGGCATTTGGGAACTTGCCACTGAGGTACCGCACATTTCACAAACTCACGGAAGGGGGCAGAATCTACCAACTGAAAAGGCAAAAACAAACAGTTGAATCAAGCGCTCTCCAGATGAAGTAAAATCAAAAATATAAAAATGACAAAAAGACTAAATATGGGAGCAGTGGGGATGACAGATTCACCAACTAGTAACAGTTTATATGAAATAGTTCAGTCCAATAGATCACGTTCATATGACTGATAGAGAAAAAATTTAACTGATGCAGAGGGGGCTGCCAGCTTGCCAAGAAGAAGTGATTCTGGAAACAATAAACAAAAACAAAAAGTGGCGGCCTCTAAGCGTAGTAATGGATTTATTAGAATAAAATTACAAATCAATTCTTATGATATAGGTACTCACAAGACTACGTGCCCCCCTCCTCCTTCTTCTATGCTCCTCTTCCTCTGCATACATTAGTAGTGCACAGACCATGGCTGCCCCTGGCATGTTGGCATACGAATGTGTTGTCCAGTAAGTGTGATTGCTCAGCTCGTCCGTTATGGTGCTCTCCAGCTGACTTGCACACGGTTTGAGCAAAGTTACCCGTGCTTTGATGAGGGGTATGTTTACTCAAGGCTTTCGTGTTACGCGCACCACGCGTAGCCTACGCCGAACGCGCGTAGTTTCGGGAATCCGCGCATCTCCCTCATTTGCATATTTGCATGTTAATTCAATGGGAGCTGAATATGTGCGATGCGTAACTATGCGCCTACGCCGCGCTAGCTTAAAGCATTTTCAACGCTCAGACGAAAAAGATTTTCTGGCGTATGTGGTTCTGTGTTTACTGCGCATCGATCCGCCGGCGCACATTTACAATTACGCCGTGCATATACATTTACGCAAGCATAGCGCCTCTGAGAATCTGGCCCTTAATGGGGGAAAGACAAATGTATGTAAAAGACAGCACACATGTGTGTACACATATATACACACATGAACACGCCTACATTCACCCGCGCCCACACACATGAATATATATATATATATATATATATATATATATATATATATATATATATACAAATACAAACACATATGTACACACACATATATTCTCACAAACTGAGAGTAGGGATGAGCTTCGCGTTCGATGCGAACACATGTTCGCATCGAACATCGGCTGTTCGATCGTTCGTCGAAAACGAACAAATCGGGTCGTTCGCGCTAAATTCGAATGAAGGGCAACGGCCCATAATTCACTGCGGCGTTGCGCGCTGATGATTGGCCAAGCATGCACCATGACCCTGCATGCTTGGCCAATCACAACGCCCAAAAAACGAAGAGACCTAATTGGCCAAAGCCTGGCTGCTTTGGCCAATTAGGGCTCAGGGCTTTAGCACACGCCCCACACTATAAAAGGCCGCCTCCCGGGCGGCCTCGTGTAGTGTGTTCCGGCTTTCTTTGAGAGAAGTCAGACAGACAGACAGAGAGAGAGACATAGATAGATAGATAGATAGATAGATAGATAGATAGATAGATAAGATACAGGGGGCCAGATTCAGAGAGCCATTACGCCTGTCTAACTGGTGTTAGACTGGAGTAATTTCAAATTACGCACGTTTTCTAGCTAATCGAAAACCTCAAACCATGAATAAACGGCTGCGGGCTTCAATTTGACTGGATTACGTGTTTGTACGCCTTCGGATCTACGCTGCAATAAAATTGCGGCCACTGGGTGGACTTCCCGTCGTTTTCCGCGTCGGGGTATGCAAATGAGCTTTTGCCGGCGATCCCCGAAATTACGATCTTCAATCGCAATCTCTTACGGCACCTTTAGTCATCTTTTATTTGCGTAACACTATACCAGCTTTTTGCTGCTCTAATATTAGACAGCCCATGTTAGGTATGGCCGTCGTTCCCGCGTCGAATTTCTACGTTTTCCGACGTCTTTTATTATTTTTTACGTAAGTCGTCCAGGAATAGGAATGTTCGTAAACGACACTACTCAAACAACGAATGACGTAACGACGTGATTTCGTGCAATGCACGGCGGGAAATTTCTGAACGGAGCATGCGCAGTTCGATCGCCACGGGGACGCGCTTAATTTAAATGCTTCACGCCCCCTAATCACGTATTTCGATTACGCGGCGAGAAATAGACTACGCCGCTGTAGCGTACGGGCAAAAATCTACCAGGATTCGGTGTAGAGCCTGGTAAAATACGGCAGCGTAGAGTATTTCGATTACGCAGCGCAATATTAAGTGTATGTGAATCTGGCCCACAGTGTCTTTTCAGATAGATAGATAGATAGATAGATAGATAGATAGATAGATAGATCAGGGAGGCTACTAGTTAGTATAGTTAAATGTACATTTTGTAGAGAATATATTGACATCCCTAGGAGTTGTCAATATATTTATAAACTGTATAGCTTAGCTAGTTCTGCTATTAGTATCTGTCAGGCAGGAGATTGTGCTTGATGCTCTAACGTGTTAGTGTACACGTGTTAGTTAATTGCACATAGACGCATTAACTGTTACTGCACGTGTGCTATTTATTTGCACAGAAAGGCAGTTGCTGTTAATGCAAGTGGGCTATTGAATTGCACAGAAACGCAGAGAAACGCAGTCGCTCTGCTGTTTAATACCACCTGAGCGCATTTGGGGTCACCGCACGTGTGCTGTTACATACCACCTGAGCGCATTTGGGGTCACCGCACGTGAGCTGGTATATACCACCTGAGAACAGATAGTGCCACTGTATGTGTGCTGGTATATACCACCTGGGAACAGATAGTGCCACTGTATGTGTGCTGGTATATACCACCTGAGCACAGATAGTGCCACTGTACGTGTGCTGCTATATACCACCTGAGCGCAGATAGTGCCACTGTACGTGTGCTGCTATATACCACCTGAGCGCAGATAGTGCCACTGTACGTGTGCTCCTATATACCACCTGAGCGCAGTTAGTGCCACTGTACGTGTGCTGCTATATACCACCTGAGCGCAGATAGTGCCACTGTACGTGTGCTGCTATATACCACCTGAGCGCAGATAGTGCCACTGTACGTGTGCTCCTATATACCACCTGAGCACAGATAGTGCCACTGTACGTGTGCTCCTATATACCACCTGAGCACAGATAGTGCCACTGTTCGTGTGCTCCTATATACCACCTGAGCACAGATAGCGCCACTGTACGCGTGCTCCTATATACCACCTGAGCACAGATAGTGCCACTGTACGTGTGCTGGTATATACCACCTGAGCGCAGTTAGTACCACTGTACGTGTGCTGCTATATACCACCTGAGCGCAGATAGTGCCACTGTACGTGTGCTGGTATATACCACCTGAGCACAGATAGTGCCACTGTACGTGTGCTCCTATATACCACCTGAGCACAGATAGTGCCACTGTACGTGTGCTCCTATATACCACCTGAGCACAGATAGTGCCACTGTACTGTACGTGTGCTCCTATATACCACCTGAGCACAGATAGTGCCACTGTACGTGTGCTCCTATATACCACCTGAGCACAGATAGTGCCACTGTACGTGTGCTCCTATATACCACCTGAGCACAGATAGTGCCACTGTACGTGTGCTCCTATATACCACCTGAGCACAGATAGTGCCACTGTACGTGTGCTCCTATATACCACCTGAGCACAGATAGTGCCACTGTACGTGTGCTCCTATGTACCACCTGAGCACAGATAGTGCCACTGTACGTGTGCTCCTATGTACCACCTGAGCACAGATAGTGCCACTGTACGTGTGCTGCTATATACCACCTGAGTACAGATAGTGCCACTGTACGTGTGCTGCTATATACCACCTGAGCACAGTTAGTGCCACTGTACGTGTGCTGCTATATACCACCTGAGCACAGATAGTGCCACTGTACGTGTGCTGGTATATACCACCTGAGCGCAGTTAGTGCCACTGTACGTGTGCTGCTATATACCACCTGAGCACAGATAGTGCCACTGTACGTGTGCTGCTATATACCACCTGAGCACAGATAGTGCCACTGTACGTGTGCTGCTATATACCACCTGAGCACCGATAGTGCCACTGTACGTGTGCTCCTATATACCACCTGAGCACAGATAGTGCCACTGTACGTGTGCTGGTATATACCACCTGAGCACAGATAGTGCCACTGTACGTGTGCTGGTATATACCACCTGAGCGCAGTTAGTGCCACTGTACGTGTGCTGGTATATACCACCTGAGCGCAGTTAGTGCCACTGTACGTGTGCTGCTATATACCACCTGAGCGCAGTTAGTGCCACTGTACGTGTGCTGCTATATACCACCTGAGCGCAGTTAGTGCCACTGTACGTGTGCTGCTATATACCACCTGAGCGCAGGTAGTGCCACTGTACGTGTGCTGTTATATATCACCTGAGCGCATTTGGTGTCACTCCGCTTGTGCTGTTACATACCACCTGAGCACTTCAATATGTCTGGAAAGAGAACAAAGAGAGGCAGAGAGTCACGAGGGCAAGCAGGCTCTGCATGTAGAGGTAACGCTGGTAGTGGATGTGGTGCATCCTCTTCAGCCCGTGGCCGTGGCCGTGGCCGCTCGTCCTTTTCGGGAGCTGGCTGTGTTGAACCTCAACATGCAGAGGAATTAGTAGAGTGGATGACCAAGCCGTCCTCATCCTCCTCATCCTCTCTCACACAGACAGATCAAAGTTTATCTGGCAAAGCAGCTGCCAAGGCGTCCTCTTCCCTCTGCACAATGGCTTCACACAATACTTCCCTAGTACCACCATGTCCTCCTGAGGAGTCCCCCGAACTGTTTCAACACAGTGTAGGGTACATGCTGCAGGAAGATGCGCAGCGTTTTGAAGACTCCGATGACAGAACACTGATAGAGGAAGGCATTGATGTGAGCCCAGGGAGAGGGGGTGGCCAAGAGGGACAGCAATTTGTCAGTGATGATGTTCCCCCAGCTGGAGCATACTGCCAGGTTGTTGACAGTGATGAGGAGTTAGGGGATGATGAGGTGACTGACTCTACCTGGGTGCCTGATAGGAGAGAGGAGGAGGAGAAGGAGGAGGAGAAGAAGGAGTAGGACGAGGCACAGGCACATCTCCAAAGAGGCAGGATGCCCTCCAGTGGTCAGCTTAAGGTCACACCCACTGCATTACCGCGCACATCTACGGCGCTTGTGCATGGCGCTGCTGTGTCTGACCGGTACAGCAAAAGTTCTTTGGTGTGGGCCTTTTTTGAAACATGTCCACAAGATCGTACCTTTGCTATTTGCAACTTATGTCGCAAGCGTCTCTCGCGTGGCCAAAACATCAACCGTCTGGGTACCACATGCTTGTCCAGACATATGTCGACCTGCCATGCAGCTCGCTGGCAAGCACACCAGAAAGACCCACACCAAAGACAACAGCGTACCCCCCCTTGCCCTTCTGGGACCTCCAACCCCAGTAGACCCCCAGTCCTCTCTGAAGCCTGCAGTGAAGGTGTAGAAATAGGTGTGTCACAAGCTAGTAGTAGCGGTCAATCTACTGATAGTACCAGGCAAATATCCCTGCCCCAGCTGCTGCAGCGCCGAAAGAAGTACAATCCCAGCCATCCACATGCCCAGCAGTTGAATGCTAGCTTAGCGAAATTGCTAGCACTTCAACTGCTACCTTTTCAGTTGGTAGATTCTGCCCCCTTCCGTGAGTTTGTGCAATGTGCAGTACCTCAGTGGCAAGTACCAAAACTCCACTTTTTCTCACGGAAGGCTATTCCGGCTCTCTATCGGCATGTGGAAGGCAATGTCCATGCCTCGCTGGACAGGGCGGTCAGTGGTAAGGTGCATCTTACCGCCGACTCATGGTCCAGCAGGCATGGACAGGGACGCTACCTGTCTTTTACGGCGCATTGGGTGACTCTGCTGGCAGCTGGGAAGGACGCAGGACAAGGTCCAGTAGTTTTGGAGGTTGTTCCTCCACCACGCCTCCAAAGCACTACTACTGTTTGTGACACACCTCTCTCCTCCACCCCCTCCTCTTCTTCTTCTGTGGCCTCTTCCTGTGGTGACGTTTTCTCCGAACCAGCTGTGCTCCGTAGGCGTACGAGAGGCTACGCAGGAATGCAAGCCAGGAGATGCCATGCGGTGCTAGAGCTGGTGTGCTTGGGGGACAGGAGCCACACTGGGGAAGAGGTTTTGTCAGCTCTGCAGGGTCAGGCTGAGAGGTGGTTGACGCCACGCCAGCTGAAGCCTGGAATGGTGGTCGGCGATAATGGCACCAACCTCCTCTCTGCCCTGCGACAGGGAAAACTCACCCACATGTCCTGTTTTGCGCATGTCCTCAATTTGGTGGTGCAGCGGTTCTTGGGCAGGTACCCGGGATTGCAGGATGTCCTGAAGCAGGCCAGGAAAGTCTGTGTGCATTTCCGGAGGTCATATAATGCCACGGCTCGGCTGACTGACCTCCAAAGGGAATACAAACTGCCCAAGAACCGCCTAATTTGTGACATGCCCACCAGATGGAACTCAACGTTGGCCATGCTGCAGCGGCTGCACACGCAGCAACGGGCCATCAATGAGTACCTGTGCCAATATGGCAGCAGAACTGGGTCAGGGGAGCTAGGTTTTTTTCCCCAGGCCAGTGGGCCTTGATCAGGGATGCATGCACTGTCCTATCACCATTTGAGGAGGCCACGAGGATGGTGAGCAGTGACAGTGCATGCATCAGCGAGACTGTCCCTCTTATTCACATGTTGGAGCACACGCTACGTGGAATAATGGACAGGGCCCTTGAGGCAGAACAGAGGGAGGAAGAGGAGAACTTCCTTACCTCTCAAGGCCCCCTTTACCCAGACAGTGGTCCTGCTTGCCCACCTAGCACACAGGAAGAGGATGAGGAGGAGGAGGAGGAGGATTGTATCAGCAGCATGGAGGTGGAGCCTAGCACTCAGCAGCAGCAGCAGTCTTCAAGGGATCATTTACAGTCCCAAGGAGCATGTGGAGTTTTACGTGGCTGGGATGAGGTGCCTGTGGATCCTGTCGTCCTCAGTGACCCAGAGGACTGTGGCCCGAATGCCTCAGCAAACCTACGCTGCATGGCCTCCCTGATTCTGCAAAGCCTGCGTAAGGATCCTCGTGTACGTGCTATTAAGGAGAGGGATCATTACTGGCTGGCGACTCTCCTTGATCCACGTTACAAGAGTAAGGTTGCGGACCTTATGTTGCCATCGCAGAGGGAGCAGAAGATGAAACTTCTGCGGGAGGCCTTGCAGAAGGGTCTGTGCAATGCGTTCCCAGAACCGGGGGGATTACCAAAACCTGGCTCTGGACAACGTCTTGCTGAGGCTTCGGTGAGTCACAGGAGGGGCGGTGAAGAAGGTGGTCGTCTGACCGAAGCGTTCAGGCAGTTTTTTAGTCCGCAGCCCCAAAGTCTGACCGGTTCCAGCAACCATCGCCAGCGTCTGCTTTACATGGTCCGATAATACCTAGGGGCAAGATTCGACTTGGACACCTTCCCCACCGAAAATCCTCTGGCTTACTGGGTCTTGAGGATGGATCACTGGCCAGAGCTTGCCCAGCACGCAATTGAGCTACTGGCTTGCCCTGCATCCAGTGTTCTTTCAGAACGGACATTCAGTGCTGCTGGAGGCTTTGTCACTGATCACAGGGTGCGCCTCTCCACCAGCTCTGTTGATCGACTGACCTTCATCAAAATGAATCAGGCTTGGATCAACACCAGCTACCAAGCACCTGATGCTGATATTAATGAATAATATATTTTTTGTTGAAATGTCGGATCCCTTTTAGACTGCTGATGCTGAGTGACTGTCCTCTTATGCTGCTCATGGAATATCCTTCTCCTCCTCACTTTTCTTGCTGATAGCTAGTAAGAAATGTTGTGTTTCTGGGCTCCGCCACCAGTGCCTAAGGCACAATTTTTCAGCCCCTGTTTAACAGGGGCACCTAATAACAATTTTTGTTGCAATACTTTGCACGTGGCTCCTTGTTGCGCTCCAATTGGAGTTATTGGGAGGGGTTGCAAGTGTTGTGTTGTGCCCAAGGCACAATTTTCCAGCCCCTGTTTAACAGGGGTGCCTAATAACAATTTTTGATGCAATAATTTGTACGTGGCTCCTTGTTGCGCTCCAATTGGAGTTATTGGGAGGGGTTGCAAGTGTTGTGTTGTGCCCAAGGCACAATTTTCCAGCCCCTGTTTAACAGGGGTGCCTAATAACAATTTTTGATGCAATAATTTGTACGTGGCTCCTTGTTGCGCTCCAATTGGAGTTATTGGGAGGGGTTGCAAGTGTTGTGTTGTGCCCAAGGCACAATTTTCCAGCCCCTGTTTAACAGGGGTGCCTAATAACAATTTTTGATGCAATAATTTGTACGTGGCTCCTTGTTGCGCTCCAATTGGAGTTATTGGGAGGGGTTGCAAGTGTTGTGTTGTGCCCAAGGCACAATTTTCCAGCCCCTGTTTAACAGGGGTGCCTAATAACAATTTTTGATGCAATAAGTTGTACGTGGCTCCTTGTTGCGCTCCAATTGGAGTTATTGGGAGGGGTTGCAAGTGTTGTGTTGTGCCCAAGGCACAATTTTCCAGCCCCTGTTTAACAGGGGTGCCTAATAACAATTTTTGATGCAATAATTTGTACGTGGCTCCTTGTTGCGCTCCAATTGGAGTTATTGGGAGGGGTTGCAAGTGTTGTGTTGTGCCCAAGGCACAATTTTCCAGCCCCTGTTTAACAGGGGCGCCTAATAATAATTTTTGATGCAATACTTTGCACGTGGCTCCTTGTGGCGCTCCAATTACAGTATGTTTGAGGGGTGCCCTTTTTTCTAAAAATTTTCTTTCACACAACAATAATGGCCCCCCACCACCGCTAAAATATTCGACATAATGTTGCCACACAGAACTTGCGCAAGTAGCATTAATTACTTTTTTTTTGGTCCTTTCATGTTGTGCAGGGACATTTCTAAACACGTGCCACTACTATAGACACCCAGCAGGTGTGATATTTAAAAGAATTTTTTTTTTTCACTTTAAGCATCATTAAAATGGCTGCTCCACAAAAAACGACCGTTTTAAAAAAAAAAAAATCCATTGATACATGTTCCCTGGGGCAAGACCCGGGTTCTGAACGACGTTTTCCAACATTTAATTGAATTTTGATCTTTAAAATTACCGTTTTTGAATTCGAACGTTCGGGTCCCATAGACTTCAATGGGGTTCGAAATATTCGTGCGAACCCGCGGTCTGTTCGAACGTTCTGGTGCGAACCGAACCCGGGGGTGTTCGGCTCATCCCTAACTGAGAGGTACATGTGTGGGACGGGAGAGGGAAAATTGGTGGGTATATTAAGAATTAAAGGGAAAACACATTCTTTGGGGGATGTGTTAATTGGGACTAGAATGGAATAATAAAGGAAGAATAAAATTGGAATAAATTGTTGAAATAAAATAATTAGGTAAACTATTAAAGTAAAATATTGATCTCCAGGCCCTCGTTTAACCCTCGAGGCGACAGACAATCTAACGTAAAGATCCAATAGTTTTCCCTCTCACACAATTTTTTATATCTTTCGGCCTGAGGAAGAGACCTAGAGATAGCCTCTATAACCCAAACCCGAAGTTCCAAAGAGGATTCTTGGTGGAATTCTTTAAAATGTCTGGCAACACTATACTTATCTAAACCTTTCTCCACAAAGTTACGGTGCTCGCCAAACCTCTTCCGTACGGTGCGAATAGTACGGCCCACATAGAACAGGCCACAGGGGCAAGTCAGACAATATGCCACATATTTAGAAGAACATGTGAAAAAGTCTGGTAAGATGCTTGCCCCTACATGTGAATTTTTTTTGTCGATGCGTTACATGGGGACAAGTAAGGCGATGAGCTTTCTTACACTGATACATCCCTTTGATGTGAAAAAATGTTAAAGAGGGAGTGGCACTGTTTCCTCTAATTTTGTTGTTGATTTTACTGGGCACTATGCTAGCCTTTAGGTTTTTGGCTCTTCTATAACTTACTGTCGGGCGTTCTGACAGAGAGGATTTTAGATGTGGGTCCTCTTTCAATATAGGCCAATGTTTGGCCAGGATCCTCTCCATTTGTCTAAAATGGCTGTGAAATTGTGTAACAAAGCGCACTGGTTTGGATTTTTTTTTTTCCATCCTGTGTCTTGTGGATTTTGGGGGCTAGGTCGGTGGTAGAATAGTGTTGGAATGCACCTTCTATCAGGTCATCAGTTTTTCAGAGAACTTGTCCTTAAGTTTAAGACCATGGGTGATGTAGTCGTGCTGTCTCGTACAATTATGCTTCAGTCTGCAAAATTGACTTTTCGGGATATTTTTTATCCAACGTGGATGGTGACAGCTCTCGAAATGGAGGAAGGAGTTGCCGGCGGTGGGCTTGACAAAGTTTTGGGCACAGATAGTAGCAAAGTAGTCAGAGAAGAGCTCTAAATCTAAGAAGGATAGAGTTTTTTCATCTGTGACTGCTGTAAATGATAGACCCATGTTATTGGAGTTACAATGTTCCAGAAATTTAGGGATTAGAGTGTCGGGGCCATCCCAGATAATTACTTTATCGTCTATGTATCGGCCAAAATATACAAGATGAGAGGCAAAGGGATTGTTGTGCCAAATGTGAGATAATTCCCAGTGACCCATAGTCAGGTTTGCGTAACTGGTTGCAAAATTGGCCCCCATTGCGGTGCCATGGATCTGGATGAAGAACTCGCCATTGTTTTCAAAATAATTATGTGTGAGACAAAATTTTTGCATATCCAGTAAAAAAATGGACCTGTCGGGGATTAAGCAATTGGTCTTGGTTTAGAAAATATTGGGTAGCAAGGAGACCAACATCATGGGGTATCGACGTATACAGTGATACCACGTCCAGGGAAAGCCAGCGGTAGGTCTTTTCCCACCGGTAAGGTTGTAACATCTGGAGCAAATGTATACTATCCTTTATGTAAGAAGGAAGGTTCACCACTAAAGGCTGTAAAAAATGATATATAGAGATTGAAAAATAGCTAGTGACGCTCTCCATTGCTGCGACTATGGGTCTTCCTGGTGGGTTAGATTGATTTTTATGGACTTTGGGTAAATGGTAGAAGTACGGCCTCTTATAAAAATCGTGGAGTAGGAAGTTATGTTAGATACTGAAACCGATCTCATTGATTTGTGTTCTATTAGCCAAGACCTTTTTCAAAATTGTAGTGTCCCTGAGCAAATGGCCCTAGACCATCTTGAACTTTTGTGCACAGAGGATTCAGATGACTACGTAGAATTACTTACTCAACATCTGTCAACATCACCACCGATCGAACAAACAAAGTTTACACCAAAATCTATATTCTATCCTACTTATTCCAAAGGGCCATACATACAAAGCTTTTACCAAGTAGTGTATAGTGATATTCTACGTATGTGTGAACAAACTACCATTCACAAGCGTTCCTCCAAACTTTCGGTAGCAGAAAACATTGCTCTTAAAAGATTGACTGAGAACAAGTCCATAATTACACGCCAAGCTGACAAAGGTGGAGGGATAGGGATTCAGAATTTGATAGACTATCAGACAGAGAGCTCACGCCTTCTATCCGATACTACAACCTACCAAAAGCTAAATAGTGACCCCTTGCTAGCTTTTTCACAGGAGGCCCATGTATTGGTCAATGCAGCCAAAGCTGAAGGACTGGTGACAAAAACTGAAGTCGCCTTCCTACTCCACGATTTTTATAAGAGGCCGTACTTCTACCATTTACCCAAAGTCCATAAAAATCAATCTAACCCACCAGGAAGACCCATAGTCGCAGCAATGGAGAGCGTCACTAGCTATTTTTTTATCTATATAGATCATTTTTTACAGCCTTTAGTGGTGAACCTTCCTTCTTACATAAAGGATAGTATACATTTGCTCCAGATGTTACAAATTTACCAGTGGGAAAATACCTACCGCTGGCTTTCCCTGGACGTGGTATCACTGTATACGTCGATACCCCATGATGTTGGTCTCCTTGCTACCCAATATTTTCTAAACCAAGACCCATTGCTTAATCCCTGACAGGTCCATTTTTTACTGGAAATGCAAAAATTTTGTCTCACACATAATTATTTTGAAAACAATGGCGAGTTCTTCATCCAGATCCAAGGCACCGCAATGGGGGCCAATTTTGCACCCAGTTACGCAAACCTGACTATGGGTCACTGGGAATTATCTCACATTTGGTGCAACAATCCCTTTGCCTCTCATCTTGTATATTTTGGCCAATACATAGACGATATAGAAATGATCTGGGATGGCCCCGACACTCTAATCCCTAAATTTCTGGAACATTGTAACTCCAATAACATGGGTCTATCATTTACAGCAGTCACCGATGAAAAAACTCTATCCTTCTTAGATTTAGAGCTCTTCTTTGACAACAATACTATCTGTGCCCAAAAGTTTGTCAAGCCCACCGCCGGCAACTCCTTCCTCCATTTCGAGAGCTGTCACCATCCACGTTGGATAAAAAATATCCCGAAAAGTCAATTTTGCAGACTGAAGCATAATTGTACGAGACAGCACGACTACATCACCCATGGTCTTAAACTTAAGGACAAGTTCTCTGAAAAAGGTTACCCTGATGACCTGATAGAAGGTGCATTCCAACACTATTCTACCACCGACCTAGCCCTCAAAATCCACAAGACACAGGATGAAAAAGAAAATTCCCAACCAGTGCGCTTTGTTACACAATTTCACAGCCATTTTAGACAAAGGGATGTATCAGTGTAAGAAAGATCGTTGCCTTACTTGTCCCCATGTAACGCATCGACAAACAAATTTCACATGTAGGGGCAAGCAGTACATCTTACCAGACTTTTTCACATGTTCTTCTGAATATGTGGTATATTGTCTGACTTGCCCCTGTGGCCTGTTCTATGTGCGCCGTACTATTCGGACCCTACGGAAGAGGTTTGGCGAGCACTGTACCTTTGTGGAGAAAGGTTTAGATAAGTATAGTGTCGCCAGACATTTTAAAGAATTCCACCAAGAATCCTCTTCGGAACTTCGGGTTTGGGTTATAGAGGCTATCTCTAGGTCTCTTCCTCAGGCCGAAAGATATAAAAAATTGTGTGAGAGGGAAAACTATTGGATCTATACGTTAGATTGTCTGTCGCCTCGAGGGTTAAACGAGGGCCTGGAGATCAATATTTTACTTTAATAGTTTACCTAATTATTTTATTTCAACAATTTATTCCAATTTTATTCTTCCTTCATTATTCCATTCTAGTCCCAATTAACACATCCCTCAAAGAATGTGTTTTCCCTTTAATTCTTAATATACCCACCAATTTTCCCTCTCCCGTCCCACACATGTACCTCTCAGTTTGTGAGAATATATGTGTGTGTGTATATATATATATTGTGACAGGGTACACGATTGTATGTACACCAGTGAGAGGCTGGAAAGGTCAGTTTTCCCTGCCCTTGAAGGGGTTAAGCCTGGCCAACAGGTAAACCTCCTCTCTTCCCCCTATTAATTAACAGTCACCTGGTAGGGAAATGGGAAGTGAGAGCTCAGTGTGAGAGGTATGCTGAGCTGGACGGACAGGTTGGAAACTGTCTGCATGGAAGGAACAAGGTCTGTCATAGATTTGTTTATTTTGGACTGGTATTCTGTTTGTTTTGTACTGGAGGCCGGAATAGCCCCTCCAGTACAGTGTAGTGAGGGACACTACTGTCAGTTAGCCTCCTAAATTGGAGTAGGCCATTTTGTTTTTGTATTATTTATTTTTGAGTGCAATAAAGCCATATTTATTGCTTAAGATCAGCGACTTTGCTGCATGACATTATCGCTATTTCTACGACTTTGTCACAAGTGGTGGTCAGAAGTCGGATGTTTGCTGTGGTACCGGTCAATGTACAGTTAGTGGCCTTAAAGGAACAGGACCCAGAAAATGGAAGATATTGTGAAAGCCCTGTTACAAGCGGTCTCTGTGCAACAAGAAACTAATAGACAGGTAGCTGCAGCGCAACAAGAGACTAATAGACAGATAGCGGCCTCAGCTGCAGCACAACAAGAAACTAATAGACAGGTAGCTGCAGCGCAACAAGAGACTATCATACAGATAGCGGCCTCAGCTGCAGCACAACAAGAAACTAATAGACAGCTAGCTGAAGCACAAAAGTCAGACCATGCTGTTCTCAAAGCAACCCTGGATCACATGACTACCCAAGGGTCTTCTAACCCACCAGCAAGGGGGGTAAGCCAAATACATGCCAGCAGCTGTCTGCAGAAAATGACCCCGGATGATGATGTGGAGACTTACCTACTGGTGTTCGAACGGACCGCTACCCGAGAAGGCTGGGCCCCGGAACAGTGGGCTGGAATCATTGCACCCTTCCTCCTGGGAGAAGCACAGAAAGCCTATTTTGATCTGGATGAGGTGGCTGCTGCAGACTATCCCAAACTGAAAGGAGAGATCCTGGCTCGCTTAGGGGTGACTTCCACAGTGAGGGCCCAGCGTTTCTACAACTGGAGGTTTAAAGAAGGAAAAGCGCCAAGATCCCAGATGTTCGATTTAATTCATCTGGCGCGGAAGTGGCTCAAACCAGAGACTCAAACCCCTGCACAGATTATAGAAGCGCTTGTACTGGACCGTTACGTGAGAGAGCTTCCAAATGGCCTTCGGGAGTGGGTCACTCAGGGAAATCCCCTGGACTGTGATAGTATGGTCGCACAAGTGGAGTGGTACCTATCTACCAAAAGTTTGGACCGATCTCTCTCTAGGACGATCGGGAAAATACAGAGACCAGGAGGCCGGAGGAGTGGAGTGGAAGCAGACTTCGGATCCGGAGCCCGTTTCTCCAAACCTGACTTTAGAAGTCAAAACCCTGGGAAAGAGGACCACCCTAGGAGAAACTCCATAACTTGTTTTGAGTGTGGCGCCAAAGGACATGTCAGGGCGAGATGCCCCAATCTTCCTGAGCCAATGCAGTGTGGACTAGGGGAAGATTCCTCTGACTTTTATGGGCTCATTTGTTTAGCAGGCCTGGTAGAAGGGGGACATACCTTCCGAGTACCTGTCCTGCTGGACAAACAAGAGACAGTGGCCCTGGTGGACTCTGGCAGTGCCCTGACTTTGGTAGCCAGTAAATTGGTAAAACCTTGTTGGATTCAGAAGCATAGAACCATGGGGGTGTTGTGTATTCATGGGTGTACTGTGCGGTATCCTACTGCCAACATAGAAGTGTCAGTACAGGGCAGTTTGGTAAGGATCGTAGCTGTGGTAGTTCCTCGTCTACCATATCCTTTGATAATAGGAAGGAATTTCCCTAATTTCCACGCTCTGTTACAGCCCCCTGTGAGGGGAGAACAAGGGGAACCTGAAGTGGAGCAGAGAAATACAGGGGTCCATGAAGTATTTCCCTTTGCTCATCCTGACTTGTATATCTCTAATCCAAAAAGAGGTAAAACAAGACGGGAATGCAGGGAGAGCAAGCTACGATTTAATAGGGCTGTCCAGGAAGTCCTGTTGAATCAGCGTGGGGAGCAGTCCAGGAGAGGTGGGGCCCCACGACAGACAGAAGATGAGGCAGAAGTTGGTCAACCGGAACCCGCCCCAGAGGCTACCAGTGAAGACGATGAAGGGGATACAGATATCCTGGATATCTCGGGTAGTGGCTTTGGCCGTGACCAGACAGATGATCCCCTGCTGCAGGAAGCCAGGAGTAATGTTGTAGAGGTTAATGGGGTACCAGTAGAAGGGATAACAGGAAAGGCATATCCCTATTTTATCCTTAAAAACGATCTTCTTTACAGAGTAACCTCCGATGAGGGACAAGAGCTTGAACAACTGGTTGTGCCTTCATCATACACCCGAAAAATCCTAGATTACTCTCACTCTCATCTGCTGGGGGGACACTTAGGGGTGGAGAAAACACAAGAACGGGTCCTCAGGAGGTTCTTCTGGCCTGGGGTATATGAGGGGATTAAAAGGTATTGTGCTTCTTGCCCGGAATGCCAGCTGGCATCTCCCAGACCGAAGTTGAGAGCCCCACTCATACCTCTCCCCATAGTTGACGTTCCGTTTGAGAGGATTGGCATGGACCTAGTGGGTCCCTTAGAGAAAACAGCTCGAGGTCACCAGTACATCCTTGTCATCGTCGATTATGCCACCAGATACCCAGAGGCCATTCCACTACGTAAGGCGAATGCTAAAAGTATTGCAAAAGAGTTGGTTCAGATGTTTACACGGGTGGGGATACCCAGGACATTGCTCACGGATCAGGGGACTCCGTTTGTCTCCCGTATTATGAAAGAGCTATGTCAACTATTTAATGTACAGACTCTGAGAACGTCAGTGTATCACCCCCAGACAGATGGGTTGGTAGAAAGGTTTAACCGGACCCTAAAGGGGATGTTGAGGAAAGTCGTTAGCAGGGATGGGAAGGATTGGGACTTGTTACTTCCTTACCTGTTGTTTGCAGTTCGAGAGGTTCCCCAAAGTTCTACGGGCTTCTCCCCGTTTGAGCTTTTATATGGTAGGCATCCCAGGGGTATTCTGGATATCCTAAAGGAAACCTGGGAAGAACAGGGGGTAACTGGGACCAATGTCCTCCAGTATGTTGAAGATATGCGGGTGCGTATGGCTCAGATTGCCCCTCTTGTTCGCCAGCATATGGAGCAGGCGCAGAGTAGGCAGAAGTCCTACTATGACCAGAGGGCCCTAGTGAGACAGTTTGAAAGAGGGGACAGAGTAATGGTTCTAGTACCCACCGCAGAAAGCAAACTTCTAGCACAGTGGCAGGGACCCTATGAGGTGTTGGAAAAAGTGAGCCCAGTAAATTATAAAGTTAGTCAGCCGGGACGCCGGAAGAAGGAGGCCGTGTTCCACATAAACCTTCTTAAGCCATGGAGGACTAGAGAGGACTGCATGGCCGCAGTGGGGGACACCACACCTGGTCCACAGGCACCTAGTCCTTCGGTGACAATCTCTCCAGAGCTGACACCTGAGCAAATAAAAGAAGCTAGAGGCTTGGTTGAGAGGAATAACGATGTTTTCTCCCCCAACCCTGGACAAACCCGAGAGATTACCCATGACATTATTACAGAACCAGGGGTTGTCGTAAGAGTGAAGTCTTACCGCATTCCGGAGGCCAAGAGGGAAGCTGTAAGGGCTGAAATCAGGAAAATGCTTGAGCTTGGAGTGATAGAGGAGTCTCATAGCCAGTGGTGCAGCCCCATTGTTCTAGTGCCCAAACCTGATGGGTCCATCAGGTTTTGTAATGACTTCAGGAAGTTAAACGAGGTGTCTAAGTTTGACGCCTACCCCATGCCTAGGGTGGATGAACTAGTAGAGCGATTAGCCAAAGATAGGTTCTTCACCACGTTGGATCTGACAAAGGGTTATTGGCAGATCCCATTGACAAAGCACGCCCGAGAGAAGACAGCCTTTGCCACTCCTGATGGCCTATTCCAGTACAGGATCATGCCTTTTGGCCTCCATGGGGCTCCAGCCACTTTTCAAAGGCTAATGGATAAGTTGCTCAGGCCCCACACTGAGTATGCAGCCGCATACTTGGATGATGTGATCATTCATAGCCCGGACTGGGAAAGCCATCTGCATAAAGTACAGGCAGTCTTGGACACTCTTAGAAGAGCGGGTCTGACAGCTAACCCCTCTAAATGTGCCTTGGGTCTAGCAGAGGCTAGATACTTGGGTTACCTGGTTGGCAGAGGACTTGTTAAACCACAGATGAACAAGATAGGAGCTATACAGAGCTGGCCCAGACCATTGAGGAAAAAACAAGTCAGAGCTTTCTTGGGGATTGTAGGCTACTATCGGAGGTTTATTCCTCACTTTGCTACGAGGGCTGCTCCGCTCACAGACCTTATTAAAGCCAGAAGTCCAGACACTGTAAAGTGGAACAGCGAGGCTGAGGAAGCCTTTGCTGGTCTGCGGGCAGCGCTTTGTGCCCAACCTGTGCTTGTGGCTCCTGACTTTAGAAAGGAGTTCTTTCTCCAGACCGATGCCTCAGAGGTGGGTCTGGGTGCAGTTTTGTCCCAATATGTGGGTGGTGAGGAACACCCTGTGCTGTATTTGAGTCGGAAGTTGTTACCTCGAGAACAGCGCTATGCCACAGTGGAAAAAGAGTGTTTGGCAATCAAGTGGGCAGTAGAAACACTCCGCTACTATTTGTTGGGCAGGCGGTTTACCCTCGTCACAGACCATGCTCCGTTGAAGTGGATGCACACCAATAGGGACAAGAACGCTCGGGTCACGAGGTGGTTTCTGTCCCTACAGCCCTTTACTTTTCTGGTACGACATAGGGCAGGTCTCCTCCACAGTAATGCAGATGCTCTGTCCCGAGTGCATGGGTTTGTAGAGGTGGCCGCTTCCCACCCAAGTGTTAAGCTGGGGGGGAGGATGTGTGACAGGGTACACAATTGTATGTACACCAGTGAGAGGCTGGAAAGGTCAGTTTTCCCTGCCCTGGAAGGGGTTAAGCCTGGCCAACAGGTAAACCTCCTCTCTTCCCCCTATTAATTAACAGTCACCTGGTAGGGAAATGGGAAGTGAGAGCTCAGTGTGAGAGGTATGCTGAGCTGGACGGACAGGTTGGAAACTGTCTGCATGGAAGGAACAAGGTCTGTCATAGATTTGTTTATTTTGGACTGGTATTCTGTTTGTTTTGTACTGGAGGCCGGAATAGCCCCTCCAGTACAGTGTAGTGAGGGACACTACTGTCAGTTAGCCTCCTAAATTGGAGTAGGCCATTTTGTTTTTGTATTATTTATTTTTGAGTGCAATAAAGCCATATTTATTGCTTAAGATCAGCGACTTTGCTGCATGACATTATCGCTATTTCTACGACTTTGTCACAATATATATATATATATATATATATATATATATATATATATATATATATATTCATATGTGTGTGGGCGCGGGTGAATGTAGGCGTGTTCATGTGTGTATATATGTGTACACACATGTGTGCTGTCTTTTACATACATTTGTCTTTCCCCCATTAAGTGTTTATCATTCTGCACATACAGTACAGTACATGTGCAGCCTTTTGTCCAACTTGAGAGCGTACTAACTTTGTGTACTAGTGCACCTGAGTATATATTCACAGGCACATTGTTTATAGTATTTTTAGAAATAATTATTTTCTTTTTAGAAATTCCTTTTTTCTATTCTCTTGAACTTTGCTTAATATCTATTAAGCTTTTAATTAATTATTATAGTCAGAGACATAATTATTCTTATTTTCCCCTTTTCCCCAACTGTTATAAATATGTTCCAAGTCCATAACAACAATTTTAAGGCAAAGATGCGCTTTTATCTGAGCTGAATTTTTATTTGATGACTCTGTATTGATTTGACTGTCCGTGTAATCCTTTGTGCTAGCCAATCAGCTCCGTTTGAGCTGTACTTAGGTCCCTCATCCAATATGGCCCCCATAGAGCCTGATGAAGAGGCACGCATGCCTCGAAGGCGTGCACCGCCCCGTGACCTAACCCGGAAGTGACGCTCCGCTGTTTGCGCTCCACGGCTGCATTCCACCACCGTCACACGGCACCCCTGCTTCCTTCCTGCTCCACTAACGTTGGATGACCATCCAGGGACCCCCACAGAGGTTGAAGCCTGTACAGGTCCGACGAACCACAGAACATCTGTCCATCTCTCCAGCGGAGCCCACCTACTCGGAAGCCAGCCACGGATGACATTCTATTTTGATATGCCTTCATGTCCTGCAGTCTTGTGAGAATAAGAATTGATTTGTAATTTTATTCTAATAAATCCATTATTATGCTTAGAGGGCACCGCTTTTTGTTTTTGTCAACTGAAAAGGCAGCAGTTGAAGTGCTAGCAATTTAGCTAAGCTAGCACTCAACTGCTGGGCATGTGGATGGCTGTGAGAGAACTTCTTTTGGCGCTGCAGCAGCTGGGGCAGGGAAATTTGCCTGGTATAATCTGCAATCGGTGTACCGATAGTAGATTGCCTGCAAGTACTTGGCTGTGACACACCTAATTCTACACCTTCAGTCCTATCAGAGCAGGCTTCAGAGAGGACTGAGGGTATAGTGGGGTTGGAGATCCCAGCTGATGAGGAGCAAGGAGAGGCCCGCTTTGTTCTTTAGTGTGGGTCTTTGAGGTATGCTTGCCAATGAACTGCATGGCAGGTCGAAATATGTCTGGTCAAGCATACGCAGCGGTGCGATCTGATGCACACGTCTCAAAAAAGGCCCACACCAAAGAACATTTGGAATAACGCTGAGAGACAGCAGCGCCCTGCACATGCGTAGCTCTGCGTTGTGATGCAGTCGGTGTGCTGCCCTGGAGGGCATCCTGCCTCGTTGGAGATGTGCCTGTGCCTCCTCCTCCTCCCCCTCTCTCCTATCAGGCACCCACGTAGAGTCAGTGACCTCATCATCCCCTCCTTCATCATCACTGTAGAAAACCTGGCAGTATGCCGCAGCTGGGGGAACATGACTGCAAGATTGCTGTGCTTCTTGGGCACCCCCTCTCTCTGGGCTCACGTTACTGCCTTCCTCTAGCTGTGTACCATTATCAGAGCCTTCAAAACTCTGCGCATCCTCCTGCAGCATGTACCCAATGCTGTGGTCAAACAGTTTGGGGGACTCCTCAGGAGGTCATGGTGGGGCTAGGAAAGGAGTGACTGATGCAATTGAGGAGAGGGAAGAGGCTGTGTTGGCAGCTACTTCACCAGACAAAGTACCCTGAGCCTGGGTGAGAGAGGATGAGGAGGATGAGGACTAGTGTTGCTCACGAATATTCGTATTGCGAATATTCGGCTCGAATATGGCATATTCGAGTATTCGCGATATATTCCGAATTTCGCGGTGAATATTCGCTATTTCGAATATTCGTATTTTTTCAATTTTTTTTTAGAACAGATCACATCCTAGAGATCCCCATCGACGTCTAAAAGCATTGCTGGTATGATTAGAGACCTTGGGCCGAGTAGCTGCAGCGATCATTTTATATTGCCGAAAAATCGCAATGCGATTATTCGGCAATAGCGATATCGCGCGATTATTTTCGAGAAATTCGCAATATTGTTTTTAGCTACAATAACACATATATTCGATTTCAGAGTGTTACTGTCGAAATTCCACAATCAATTTCTCATTCGCATTTTTGCGAAATTACGATAAAATATCAAGAATATTCTGAGCCAATCAGAGTGCTCCTTCCGCATTTGCCGAATATTCGCAATTATTTTGTATTGTAATATATCACGAATATTCTGAGCCAATCAGAGTGCTCCATTCCGCATTTCTCGAAATTTCGCAATTATTTTGTATTATAAAATATCACGAATATTCTGAGCCAATCAGAGTGCTCCTTCCGCATTTCTCGAAATTTCATTCGCATTCGCAATTCGCATTCGCATTCACATTCGCAATAGCGAAATTTTCGCAATCATTTCATTTCCAAAAAATATCGCGAATATTCGCATTTAACGAATATATCTCGAATATTCGAGATATATCGCAAAATCGAATATGGCATATTCTGCTCAACACTAATGAGGACGGCTTGGTCATCCATGCCACCAAGTCTTCGGCATGTTGAGGCTCAACACGGCCAGCTGCTGAAAAAAAGGAGGAGGGTGTCCCACAACCACGTGCTGATGAGGATGCACCGTGTCCACGACCAGCACTGTTGCCTCTAGACACAGAGCCTGCTTGCCCTCTTTTATCGGCTCGTGACTCTCTGCCTCTCCTTGTTGTCCTTTCAGACATACTAATGGCCTGCAGAGGACACAGACAGTATACCACGTGAAAGTACTTGCAGAAATATACCCTGCCTGTAGTATTAATATGAGCAGATCCCTACTTCTAGGAGTAAATATGAGAAACACCAGCTTTATGTTAGGTGCACAATCTGCAGAGGACACAGACAGTACACATACCACGTAGCTTTAGGTGCACACTGCAGAGGACACAGACAGCACACCACGTGAGAATACTGCAGCTAGCACAATCACCTGCCTGCCTGTCAGTAAATTAGGAAGAGCGGCTCTAGCTAAACTATACAGTGTATAAATATATATATACAACACCTTGGATGCATATATATCCTCTACACACTGTAACTTTAACTAACTAGTCTGCCTGACTGCCTGCTCTATCTACCTACAAAAAATTACACTCTGTCTCTTTCTTAACCATCGCAACACACTACACAAGGCTGACCTGCAGGTGGCCTTTTATAGTGTGGGGCGTGTACTAAACCCCCTGAGCCATAATTGGCCAAAGCCACCCTGGCTTTGGCCAATTATTGCTCTCTGTTTTTTGCAAGCTGTGATTGGCCAAGCATGCGGGTCATAGTGCATGCTTGGCCAATTATCAGCCAGCAATGCACTGCGATGCCGCAGTGAATTATGGGCAGTGACACGCCACTCGAATTTGGCGCGAATGGCCCGTAACATTCGTATTTCGACGAACTGTCGAACATACGATGTTCGAGTCGAACGTGAGTTTGACTCGAACACGAAGCTCATCCCTACTACAGATGCATCCATTCACTGCCAGCCAGGTGATTCTTCAATTTTAATAATTTTTATTGAAGTTTTCAAAATGAGAACATGTGTCACATAGGTTAATACAGTAACATAAAGATAGGTCCAAAAGCGGCATCTTCCGAGGCCATGAGCAAAAAGTACAACAACATTGTGATGATGGAAGAAAAGAGGCGATCAGGCCAATAACGACCATTGGCCGAAACAATATAGAACAGTGTACAAATCCGCAAACGGTCAGCCGTACAGGAGCCCATCGAGGAGTATTCACCTTCTGGGCAGGAGCGCGGGACCCCAAACCCCGAGCGGCCCCAAAGGGATCACGCTGCCCCTCAGGGAAAGGGATCACACCGCCCCAGTCCCAGCTCCGGAACACACAAAGAGGAAAGATAAGAAAAATACAAACTTATCACTAAGTATGAGACCGATAACTGTGTGAATAAACAGAGTGAGATCTTAGCCTTGTACGCCAGGACCTAGGGGGGCCTGTACCAGCCATAAAAGCAAAAATAAAGTGACAACACAATCTTACTACAGCAGAGGCCCCAAGAGAGGCAGGGTAAAGAGACGTGGAGAGGAAAGAAAAGGCAAGGAGAGAGAAAGAGGGTAAGAGTATCTGCTCCTTCAGGGAATGGGGGGCGCAATCGGGCCGTCGGGCACTGAACCTGGTATGAGGGAAATGTTACAAAAGGCGGCCCACGGTTCCCAGATGGCCAGGAATCTCCCAGATTTATCATCAAGTTTAGCCACAATCTGCTCTTGCGACATGATCCAGGTGACTTTCCTCTTAAATCCCTGTATAGATACAGTGGGTTTCTTCCAGGCCTTGGCAATGGTCATTTTGGCTCCCAAGAGGATGAACAGCGATAAGGTCTGGGAATGTTTGGGTAAACCTGGGATGCATTGGTTTAAAAGTGCTACACCAGGGTAGGGAGTCACCACCACTGCTGTTAAGGAGCTAATGATGCGGAACACCTTCCGCCAAAATGATCTAATGCGGGGGCAGGTCCACCAAATATGAGGCATAGTCCCCTCCAGTTCACAACCTCTGTAGCAAGCTGGTGAGGACCCCGGAAACATCTTAGCCAGCCGGGAAGGAACGTAGTACCACCTAAGTAAAACTTTTAGACTGGCCTCTATAAGAGAAATGTTGAGAGTACCTTTGTATGCTCTATGCGTAGCCCGGTACCAGGTCGCGGTTTCCCACGAGTCGTCCAGATCCTCCTCCCAAGCCCGAGCGTAGGACGGTTTTGTCAGTCTGGAAGCGAGTGCCGTATAGATCAAGGAGATGCCACCCTTCTGGTCCATCGTGGAGGAGCACCAGTGCTCATAGGGTGAGACTGTGGGGGGAACCTTTTTATTGGACCAAATAGAGTATATGAAATGGAAAATTTGGGAGAACCTGAACAGTTCGGAGTCCGGCATGTCCAGTTTCTTCCGACAGAGTGATAGGGAAATCGGACCCGTCGGGGTAAGGAAGTGGCCAATCCGGTAGAGACCTTTGTCAGTCCACCATCTGAAAGCCTCAATGTTCATGCCTGGGGGGAAGGCCTCGTTATGAAAAAGGTGTGCCAATGGTTTCAGGGGGGTCGTCAGGGAGTGCGTCCTAAAGAGTTTAGAGCTAAGGGAAACCGAGTGCGAGAGGGTAGGAGACAGTATTGCCGGTCTGGCTTTGGGATCACACCAAAGGAGATAGTCAATAGTGTTCCTGGGAGTGGCTTGTCTCTCCATTGAGAGCCATTCAGGTTTCGGTCCCCGGAAAAAAACTGATGATATTTGCGCGAGTTGAGCTGCTTGGTAATAGCCCCAAAGGTTAGGAAGTCCCAAACCGCCCTGTGACTTCAGGCGGAAGAGAATTTCTGCGGGGCATCTATATCCCTTGTTTCCCCACACAAAGCGGACAATCTGTGATTGTAGTTTACTGAGGAAGTGTTTCGTGATGGGGATCGGGAGGGAGCATCCACCTAGGTAAGTATAAAACTGCAAAAAAAACTCAAAACCTTTTAACATTCACCTGTATGGGGCTATTGATGTGTAATTGGTTCCTATTGGGAAGCTGACATTCAATAGTGGTAGTAACTTTGCCACCAATGAATGACTTCCTGCATTGCCAGAGGTTTACTGTGGTGGGCGGGTAAACAGACCATTTAGTTCACCCTTTCACCAAAGGGTGAGCAAGTTAGAGTTTAGGGTGAACTCTGCATCATCCTGAACTTGAACCTCATACCTATTTGGATCAGCTTAGTAGCAGTGTCAATTATATGGTATTTAAAATTGATGTTTGTATATGACATGAAGCATCCAGGGCAGAAGACTACTAAAAAAAAGTTTACTTTGTATTTGAGAACTTTCATGCAAAATGCTTTGATTTTCATTCTGAGATACTGTAACTCCTCTCCATACTAAGAACAGATTCATTATTGTGTTGCAAATTAACATGCATGGCTGCAAAACAGTGCTTGGTACTTTTAAGTTTTTAACACACAGATGGTTCACAGCTGTGCTTTGTGGCTCACTAAACACAGGTCCATGGTGGTGCATTGGGGTGAATACACTACAACACAATGTTAAAATGTGAATCTGGTTTTAAATGTCAACTAATCAGTTGGATGTAATACATTGCTTAGGTAATTCAATCCTGACACTGCTGAATGTTCTTTCTATTACCTTGACAGTCCAGGTACATAAAGAATCTAAAATCCAGCATACTATTTTCCAGTAGCAACAAATGGGAGTTAAAATGCACACAGGATTGTGCACAAGATGAATTAACCTTCATCTGTGAAGACGTTTATGTCGCAAATATTATCTATTTTTTTTTTCTAGCTTGACAGTCATTTTCTGCAAGCTATAGTCAACCTTCCATAGCAACTACATAAATATCAAACTGCTAGTTCATTTTATAGGGTTCTACGTGATATTGTCAAAGAAATGAAGAAACTTCAGCAAATGTAAGTCTCCTGTCTCTTCTTTTATGGTGTGTTAGATATACCTAACAATGAGATTTCAAGACAAATGCTGTACAGCTGGGGAATTTATTAGTGTACTTTTGATAAAACCACTTACAACCTTTCCCAAATACTACATTTCTCAGAGCAATTAAAGTCAAAGTAAATGTGACAGGCGGGTTTCTGGGATGTGAAACACTTGCAAAATGGCATAAAACGAAGGAGGCATAAAACTGCTGGCATCGAGGTTTTATGCAGATCGAGATGTCTTGCAGTTTCTTTTTCTGTAATCAGCTGTAACACAGTCCTAGTTGAAACAAGCTGTGTTTAAACTATAAAATATACTTCAGACTGAATGCTGTAAGTGCATGAGTCATTCAGCACTCACTACATGCACATTTCTATAATGTTTACTTTATTCTTTTAAGACATTAAAATATTTTGAAATAAAATACCATTTTACCAAAGAGGTTTTTTTTGTAGTGGTATAAGGAAACCTAGCAGCTAATACATATGGTATTTGGCCATTTCCTATTTGTTTTTAAAGATGCTGAACCCCAAGCTATTATGCTTATAATTAATCTATCACAAGCAAGTCGTTTCTAAATTTTAATCACTTGCTTACTGGGCACATATACCCCCTTCCTGCCCAGGTGAAATTTCAGCTTTCAGCACTGTCACGCTTTGAATGACAATTGCGCGGTCGTGCGAAGTGGCTCCCAAACAAAATTTACGTCCTTTTTTTCCCACAAATAGAGCTTTCCTTTGGTGGTATTTGATCACCTCTGCAGTTTTTATTTGTTGCGCTATAAACAAAAATAGAGCATCAATTTTGAAAAAAAAACAAAACATTTTTTACTTTTTGCTATAATAAATATCCAATAATTTTTTTTTTCTTCTCAGTTTAGCATGATACGTATTCTTCTACATATTTTTGGTAAAAATAAAAATTGCAATAAGCATATAGTGGTTTGCGCAAACGCTATAGCTTCTACAAAATAGGGGATAGAATTATGACATTTTTTTTTTCTAGTAATGGCGGTGATCTGCGATTTTTGTCAGGACTGCGATATTGCGACGGAAACATCGGACACTTTTGACACATTTTTGGGACCATTCATATTTATACAGCGAACAATGATATAAATATGCACTGATTATTGTATAAATGTGATTGGCAGGGAAGGGATTAACACTAGGGGGCAAGGAAGGGGTTAATGTATTCCTTAATTTGTGATTCTTACTGTGGGGGGAGGGGGTGACTGGGGGAGGTGACCGATGGTTGTCCCTGTGTACAAGGGACACACCATCAGTCTGCTCTCCCTGACAGGATGGGTAGCTTTGTGTTTACACACAGAGCTCCACGTCCCTGTCCCAGTGACTGCCGATCGTGGGTGCCGCGGGTGGACATCGCGGCCATGAGGCACGCGCATTGGCCTGGAGGTCGGAGGCCGTATATAGACGGCCTCCCGGCAATTCAGAGCCGCATTGTGGCCGTAAAAACCCGCCGTGCGGGCGGGAAGAACACCTATTCTGTGTTCATGTTCCAGGACAGTGACTCACTAGTTAGTGACACCAGGATTATGGTAACAGGCTCTGTTTTGTACCTGCACCAGTCATAAACAATATTTTTAAAATGGATTTCATATATTCACTTCCATTTTATATTTATTTTTTGTCACCAATGGCTTTTTACAGGATTTTTATATCTAAAAAGAAACTTCTGGCCAATATAATGTAGCACCCTCCGAGAGGGGCTAGCTATCATTAGATTTAGTGACGGCACACCATGTTCAGGGGAGCTGTATTATTGTTTGTTAGGTACATTTTTCTTGTTTCACTGTAACCAGTGTGGCTGTAATTGTGTTTGGTAAATTTTGTTGTGCTACCTTATATCAGTTTTTTATATAATAGTTTTTCAACTGCTGCTAGTTTTGACTAGAGAACTGGAGAATTCCCTGGAACATAGGTGTGAAGAAATGCAAATAGCAGCAGGCATATTTATACAACCCTAGCTAATCCCAGGGAGGATGGCACAGAAGGTTGCTGGGAGTCTGTATAAATACTCTGAGACACAGAGCTGCTGGGTCTTTGCTTGCAGAGAGTGAGGCCTCCTACACACTCACGGTTTTCTCGGCAAGAAACAGCAAGAAAACTGCTGGCAGAGCTTTTTGCAGAAAAAAACGTTAATGTGTATGTTTTTTTGTTGGAAAAAAACTGCAGGGAATCTGGACAAAAAAAATAGTGAACCTGCTCTCTATTTTCTCGTCCGGATTCTCAATTTTCTCATGGGGATTCTCGTCGGACTGTTTTACGACAAGAAAACCGGTTGTGTGTAAGCTTAAAAAACATGCATGCTCAGAATCAAGTATGAGACTGGAGCGCTCCCTCTGGTAAAACTAGCATTTATAATGAAGATCGCACATTCGTCACGCTGTAAACCATTGCATTGTTTAAATGCTGCGCATTAAAATCTTCTTTAAAATGGTACAAAAATGAACAATAAAGAACTTGTTTTGCTGCTGATCTTCACACAGTTCTGACTAACTTTTTGCAACATTTTCAATGCTGATCTCATGAATATTTTTTATTATTTTATAAAGCAAGATCTCCTTAATATATATATATATATTTAATTTTGAATACAGATCTGCATTGTAAATTATTATTACATTCTAGTGGTCTCCATGATTTAATTTTGTTGTGTTAAGTTACCACAATTTAAACATTTTCTTAACTTAATTTTCTTAACTTCAAGGAGATTGTTTGGACATTTTTTTTTTTTTTTTTTAAGTTACCTGCCTACTCACAAGCTAATGTTTTTAGTTTATTAAAAACACATAGGCAAGTATTAACTGTAAAAATAAATTTGATTTTTTTTTTCTGGTATATAATAAGAAAATGAATTGAAGGCAGCACTGGAGAACCTGCTGCAATTTGTGCATCCTTGGGACCCCAGGGCACACATCAACTCTGCGTGGACACTAAAATTGGGACCTTGAGAAGCACATACAGTTGGGAGCCCAATCTGGTCCTGGACTCCCAGAGGTCAGTAAAGGCAGAAAGTGAGATATATGTCCCAAGTCTGTGGTACTACAACAGCTTGCCTTCTGTCAGACCACATTGAAGCAAGGCCATCGCTTTCTAGTCTTCTTGGTAGCATTCCCTGTAGTCTTCTTGGTAGCCTTCCCTGTAGTCTTCTTGGTAGCCTTCCCTGCAGCCATAGAGTTGCGCACAGGGTGTGCCAGTGGTGTGCCCAGGCACACACTAAATAATCACCATGTGCAGCACAGATTCCCCCTACTGCCTAGGTTCCCCCCTCCTTCCCCTTGTAGCGATGTTGGGTACCCTACTCTCCTCTCCTTTTGGCTGCAGGGATGTTTTAGGATGAGTGGGGGAAGGGGCCGGTAAATATGTAACTTACCGGCCCCTTCCCTTTCATCGTGAGTGATTGGTAGTGTGTGTTTGAGCTTTGGGGTGCACACCCTAATGCAATAGGCTGTGCACATCTATGCCTGCAGCCTTCTCTGCAGCCTTCTCTGCAGCGTTCCTTGTGCACTTGGTTTGAGCCTGTGCCTTGTGTCAGGAGGAGGAGGAGGTGGAGAAGGAGGCGGAGGAGGTGGAGAAGGAGAAGAAGGTGGAGGAGGATGGCTGTGCTCACAAATGGCAGTTTTTGGGGTAAGTGTCCCCATCAACCCCTTATTTACTGAGCTTAAGCAGGGGCTCACATAGTAGGCATTGGCCTATCGCCATCTGGCTCATCTTAATACCAACTGGGGGGCATAGCACTCTTCAGGGGTGGTTGGCCCTTGGAGGGTTGCCTGTGCCTGATAAATTAGGGCCATGGCTGCCTCACTCATGCTCCTATCCCTCCTGGCCCTTTTTGTTGTATGGTGGATGGGAGGCACCTGACATGTTGTTCTGCCACTTAGGCTTGCCTCCTCCTGGCTGCCACTGGGCCCTGCCTCCTCCTGCCTGACAGTGGGCCTTGCCTCCTCCTGGCTGCCACTGGGCCTGGCCTCCTCCTGCCTGACACTTTCCAGCCTCTCAACCTGACTGACCTCATTCTGTGTTTAAAAAAGGGACACAGGTGTACGTTTAATAAATCGTGATAAGCCGAGATCATGATGATCATAGCTTATCACAGAGCATTGCCAGTTTAATAAAGGGAGATAAGAAACAGAGAACATATTCTTCACTTCTCATCACAGCACATGGCTGTTTTGTCACAAACGGCCAGTTTAATAAACAGAGATCTGAAGATCTCACAGCTCTTCCACTGAAATATCTCCCTTACAGATTCACCAGCTCAGAGGTGGAGAATCTGGGCTTATTTCTTCCTAATATCAGCACCAGTGGGTTAAAAATGAATATTAACAACATAAAATATTTATATATATATATACACACACACATACGTGTGTGTATAGATACTGTATATATGTGTGTGTATATATATATATACACATACACACATATATACAGTATCTATATACACATGTGTGTGTATATATATATATATATATATATATATATATATATATATATATATATATATGTGAGTGTGTGTGTATGTATGGCCCAGATTCTCAAAGAAGTTACGTTGGCGTATCTCGAGATACGCCGCGTAACTTCTAGGATGCGCCGGCGTATCTTTTTTCTGTATTCAGAAAGCAAGATACGCCGGAATTTTGCTAAGATCCGACCGGCGTAAGTCTCTTACGCCGTCATATCTTAGTTGCATATATACGCTGGCCGCTAGGTGGCGCTTTTACGTAGTTTGCGTAAGCATATGTCCATTGTAAAGTTACCCCTGCTATATGAGGCATACGCAATGTTAAGTATGGACGTCGGGACAGCGTAAAATTTTCCGTCGTTTACGTCGTTTGCGTTAAACGTTCGCGAATAGGGCTTTGCGTAAGTTACGTTCACGTCGAAACCAATGAGTATTTGCGGCGTAATTTTTGCTGGTCGTTAGAAACGTCTTTTACGTGGGGTCATGGTTGATTACCATACAACACGCCCACTCCAACCCTACTTTGAATTACACGGGCTTACGCCAGCCAATTTACGCTACGCCGCCGTAACTTAGGACGCAAGTCCTTAGTGAATACGGCACTTGCCTCTCTAAGTTGCGGTGGCATAGTGTAAAGAGGATACGCTACACTCGCACAAAGATATGCCTCTGTACGCGAATCTACCACTATATGTATACATATATATATATATAAATACTGTATATATGTGTGTGTGTGTATATATATATATATATATATATATATATATATATATACAGTGCCTTTGCGAAAATATTCGGCCCCCTTGAACTTTGCGACCTTTTGCCACATTTCAGGCTTCAAACATAAAGATATAAAACTGTATTTTTTTGTGAAGAATCAACAACAAGTGGGACACAATCATGAAGTTGAACAAAATTATTGGATATTTCAAACTTTTTTAACAAATAAAAAACTGAAAAATTGGGCGTGTAAAATTATTCAGCCCCCTTAAGTTAATACTTTGTAGCGCCACCTTTTGCTGCGATTACAGCTGTAAGTTGCTTGGGGTATGTCTCTATCAGTTTTGCACATCGAGAGACTGAAATTTTTGCCCATTCCTCCTTGCAAAACAGTTTAGCTCAGTGAGGTTGGATGGAGAGCGTTTGTGAACAGCAGTTTTCAGTTCTTTCCACAGATTCTCGATTGGATTCAGGTCTGGACTTTGACTTGGCCATTCTAACACCTGGATATGTTTATTTGTGAACCATTCCATTGTAGATTTTGCTTTATGTTTTGGATCATTGTCTTGTTGGAAGACAAATCTCCGTCCCAGTCTCAGGTCTTTTGCAGACTCCATCAGGTTTTCTTCCAGAATGGTCCTGTATTTGTCTCCATCCATCTTGCCATCAAGTTTAATCATCTTCCCTGTCTCTGCTGAAGAAAATCAGGCCCAAACCATGATGCTGCCACCATCATGTTTCACAGTGGGGATGGTGTGTTCAGGGTGATGAGCTGTGTTGCCTTTACGCCAAACATAACGTTTTGCATTGTTGCCAAAAAGTTTGATTTTGGTTTCATCTGACCAGAGGACCTTCTTCCACATGTTTGGTGTGTCTCCCAGGTGGCTTGTGGCAAACTTTAAACAACACTTTTTATGGATATCTTTAAGAAATGTTTTTTTTCTTGCCACTCTTCCATAAAGGCCAGATTTGTGCAGTATACGACTGATTGTTGTCCTATGGATAGCATCTCCCACCTCAGCTGTAGATCTCTGCAGTTACCCAGAGTGATCATGGGCCTCTTGGCTGCATCTCTGATCAGTCTTCTCCTTGTATGAGCTGAAAGTTTATAGGGACGGCCAGGTCTTTGTAGATTTTCAGTGGTCTGATACTCCTTCCATTTCAATATTATCGCTTGCACAGTGCTCCTTGGGATGTTTAAAGCTTGGGAAATCTTTTTGTATCCAAATCCGGCTTTAAACTTCTCCACAACAGTATCTCGGACCTGCCTGGTGTGTTCCTTGTTCTTCATGATGCTCTCTGTGCTTTAAACGGACCTCTGAGACTATCACAGTGCAGGTGCATTTATACGGAGACTTGATTACACACAGGTGGATTCTATTTATCATCATTAGTCATTTAGGTCAAAATTGGATCATTCAGGCCGCGTACACATGATCGAATTTGTCCGCTGAAACTGGTCCAACGGTGTGTGTATGGGCTAGCGGACATGTCTGACCGGCGGACAAATTTTAAAGCATGCTTTAAAATTTGTCCGCCGGCGACATGTCCGTCGGATATGTCCGCTGGTTAGTACACTAACCAGCGGACATATCTGCCCGCACAAGCGTCGTATGGAAGCGACGCATGCTTGGAAGTTTTTTACTTCCTGGTGCGGTGACGTGGCGGCGTCAACGTCACCGCCACGTCACCGCGCTGTCTGCCGGCGGGGATTTTGATCCGATGGTGTGTACACACCGCCGGACGAAAATTCAGAGGAGACATGTCCGTTGAAACCGGTCCGCGGACCGTTTCCATCGGACATGTCCCTCCGTGTGTACGCGGCCTCAGAGATCCTCACTGAACTTCTGGAGAGAGTTTGCTGCACTGAAAGTGAAGGGGCTGAATAATTTTGCACGCCCAATTTTTCAGTTTTTTATTTGTTAAAAAAGTTTGAAATATCCAATACATTTTGTTCCACTTCATGATTGTGTCCCACTTGTTGTTGATTCTTCACAAAAAATTACAGTTTTATATCTTTATGTTTGAAGCCTGAAATGTGGCAAAAGTTCAAGGGGGCCGAATACTTTCGCAAGGCACTGTATATATATGTATATATATATATATATATATATATATATATATATATATATATATATAAGAAGGCCAGTATGGTGGCCTGAGTTTATGGGAGGAGCCCGGAGGGTATTTAAGCAGCCCACTCACACATGCTCTTTGTCGGTTCAGTGTGCGGTACTACACGTCACTGGGCCAACTCTTCCCAGCTCAGCTCATGTCCGTGAGTCTGCGCATTTAATCGCATTCGACATCGCAATCGCTTTGCGGCTTCTCCCTTCATGGTTTTCGCCGGCGGTTCCCGCTTACTGTCGCAGGTAGGATTCAAACCTTTTCGTATCTTGTGCAATCTTGCAATTCGTTATGCTTCCTATCCTGCATCCCTTTTGGAAAAAAATCTGCCTCTGAGTTACTGTTGCTCATGTTCCAACATCATTCAGCTCAGGCGTAGTACATTTGTAACTTTCTTCTGCCAAACATACGGTTCATTTGTAAATCCATTTGGAGATTAGCATGTGTTTGTATGGGTTCTTTGGCAGATTGAGGTGGTAATTGGACTCACATGGTGCCTTGTCTGCACTTGATTAGCCTGGGGGGATGGGTGGTTGGTAGGTGTTCGGTTTCAAAGCAAGGGGTAGCATACACTCTACAACCAATTTGTATCAGATTAGTTCAATACTCCTTACTACTAGACATGTGCATTCGTTTTTGTTAGAATGCATTTTCGTCCGAAAATCGGGTATTTTCGTTATCGTTTTAACAAACGAAAACGAAAGCGCAAGAAACGAAAACCGAAAGATCCGACATAAAAAATGCTTTATTTTCTTTTTCGTTCAGATCCGACGATTTTCGATGCTTTGTCGAATTTCCGTCGTTCAATTTCACAAAGTCATCGAAAATCGTCGTTCTGAATACAGGGAATAGGTATATTCCCTGTATTCAGAACGACGATTTTCGATGCTTTGTCAAATTTCCGTCGTTTAATTTGACAAAGTCATCGAAAATCTTCATTTTCGGACGAAAACTTTCCCGACGAAAACGAAATAAATCAAAACGATTTTCGGGAGTAACTAAATAAATTTATTTTCTGGACGAAAACTAAAAAGCGAAACAAAATATTCCAGTCTGCACATGTCTACTTACTACGGATTCGTATCGAATTTGTTTCATGCATTTTTCAACCGTTTTGTATCAGATACATTGCATACTTTCTACCGTTGTCATTCATTGTTCCCCCATGCCGTGTGTTTTTAGTTCCCGCAGCGGAACTTACGAATTATTTGTTCACGGTTCTTCTCTCTCATTTATTACCAAAGTTATTGCCTGTGCGTCATGCATGGCGCCACACCACACTCTTTGGATGTGTTGCACATCCACTCCAGTCCAAAGCAAACCAAGTTGCACGTTCACTGTCCCAGGTAGGATTCGCTTGTTTGTCATGTCAAATTCGTGGCCACTCATGGTGTCACCCGTACCATATGTTTGGTTCCCGCAGTGGAGCTTACTAAGCATTGATACTCACTTCTCGTGTTCTATTTTCTACACCAAACCTTATTGTTTTGCCCCATGCACAGCATCACGCTACACCTTCCCGACATGTTTCACTCCAGCCACAGTCCGCCGCAAACTCACTTGCATGGCCCACTGTCGCAAGTAAGATTTGTTATTACATTCTTTATGTCCTATCAATTTGCTACCATTCGTTGTCTCCCATATCGTTCATTAGTGGCCCCTACGGAACTTATGATTCAAACAGGCGTTGTCCTTCTACCTTATACTGCTTGCTTAAAGAGGATGTAAACCCAATCTCATGAATTCTAAACTACTGCCATGGTGCTGTTCTATAAGGACGTACAAGCCTCCTGCATGTATCCTCACCTGTCAAATGTCCCCCATTTTGCTGTTTAAACCCCCCAAAATTCCAGATTTTGTGGGCAGGTCTGTTGGTCGGCGCTCGGTGGGCGGAGTCATGATGTCAGCAGACTCCCGCCCACCTCTACACTCCCCTTGGCCAGAGAGCGCAGAAGACAGGAAGAGCGCGTTCTGGGTAGTAGTAGAGCGCGCTCACGGCCCCCTGTCAGCTCACATTGATGTCCTGTGAGAGTCGGGGATGATCGCTGCGACAGGACAGCTGTGAGCACCGACCCCCCCTGCATGGCTTTGTATCATCTGCTTCTTAACCCTCGCCCCCCCCCCCCCTCGTCCTGCTCTGTGTTTCCAGCTCCATTCCCCGCAGCCATCGCCGGCTTCTCTCTCCTCTCCTGCGGGCTGCGAGGGGGGGCAGGGGGTCTCTGTTAGGATGGAGAGCGGAAACAGGACACAGAGCGTTCGTTACCGAGCGCTGTGCGTCCTGTGATAACTGAGCAGAGTAACCTGTGTGTTACTCTGCTCAGTTTATGAATGGAGGGGAGACGCTTTCTGTCCCTCCATTCATCTTCAATGCAGAGAAGGGACTGGGGAATGAATGTCCTCTGTCCCTTTCTCTGTCTCATATGGGAGATGTCAGGGGTCTCTGTTTAGACCCCCGACATGTCACCAACAGGGCTGATAAAAAAAAATGAAATTGTAAAAAAAAAAAAAGACACCACAACCACCCCCCATACCACTGACACCCACCACCCCCCCATACCACTGACACCCACCACCCCCCCATACCACTGACACCCACCACCCCCCCATACCACTGACACCGACCACCCCCCCATACCACTGACACCGACCACCCCCCCATACCACTGACACCGACCACCCCCCCCATACCACTGACACCGACCACCCCCTCATACCACTGACACCGACCACCCCCCCCATACCACTGACACCGACCACCCCCCCATACCACTGACACCGACCACCCCCCCATACCACTGACACCGACCACCCCCCCATACCACTGACACCGACCACCCCCTCATACCACTGACACCGACCACCCCCCCATACCACTGACACCGACCACCCCCCCATACCACTGACACCGACCACCCCCCCATACCACTGACACCGACCACCCCCCCATACCACTGACACCGACCACCCCTCCATACCACTGACACGACCACTACCCCATACCACTGACACCGACCACCCCCCCATACCACTGACACCGACCACCCCCCCGTACCACTGACACCGACCACCCCCCCGTACCACTGACACCGACCACCCCCCCATACCACTGACACCGACCACCCCCCCATACCACTGACACCGACCACCCCCCCATACCACTGACACCGACCACCCCCCCATACCACTGACACCGACCACCCCCCCATACCACTGACACCGACCACCCCCCCATACCACTAAAACCCCCCATACCACTGACACCGACCACGCCCCCCATACCACTGACACCGACCACCCCCCATACCACTGACACCGACCACCCCCCATACCACTGACACCGACCACCCCCCATACCACTGACACCGACCACCCCCCCATACCACTTACACCTTCCACTAGCCCACCGACACCGTCCACTACCCTACTGACACCGTCCACTACCCTACTGACACCGTCCACTACCCTACTGACACCGTCCACTAGCCCACTGACACCGTCCACTAGCCCACTGACACCGTCCACTAGCCCACTGACACCGTCCACTAGCCCACTGACACCGACCACGAGCCCACTGACACCGACCACGAGCCCACTGACACCGACCACGAGCCCACTGACACCGACCACGAGCCCAATGGCACCGACCACTACCCCACTGACACCGACCACTAGCCCACTGACACCGTCCAATGACACTGACCACTAGCCCACTGACACTGACACCGTCCAATACCCTACTGACACCGTCCAATACCCTACTGACACCGTCCACTACCCTACTGACACCGTCCACTACCCTACTGACACCGTCCACTACCCTACTGACACCGTCCACTAGCCCACTGACACCGTCCACTAGCCCACTGACACCGTCCACTAGCCCACTGACACCGTCCACTAGCCCACTGACACCGTCCACTAGCCCACTGACACCGACCACTAGCCCACTGACACCGACCACTAGCCCACTGACACCGACCACCAGCCCACTGACACCGTCCACTAGCCCACTGACACCGTCCACTAGCCCACTGACACCGACCACTAGCCCACTGACACCGACCACTAGCCCACTGACACCGACCACTAGCCCACTGACACCGACCACTAGCCCACTGACACCGTCCACTAGCCCACTGACACCGTCCACTAGCCCACTGACACCGTCCACTAGCCCACTGACACCGTCCACTAGCCCACTGACACCATCCACTAGCCCACTGACACCATCCAATGACACCGACCACTAGCCCACTGACACCGACCACTAGCCCACTGACACCGACCACTAGCCCACTGACACCGACCACTAGCCCACTGACACCGACCACTGCCCCATCCCCCCACCCCCCTTTCCCAAAAGCACTGTGAAAAAATATATTTAAAAAAAAAATCCACCCTCCCATCAATGGGCAGCACAGTGGTGCAGTGAGTAGCACTTTCGCCTGGCAGCAAAAGGGTCGCTGGTTCGAATCCCGACCACGACACCATCTGCCTGGAGTTTGTATGTTCTCCCTGTGTCTGCGTGGGTTTCCTCCGGGTACTCCGGTTTCCTCTAACACTCCAAGACATGCGGGTAGGTAAATTGGATCTCGTCCAAATTGGCCCAGTATACATGTATATATGTGTGTATAACTGTGTGTCCCTAGCGTGTCAAGATCCTACGGGGTAAAAATGACCGCACCAGCCAAGCAGACACTGGTTGGAAAAAGCGCCCAGAGGCGATTCAGTTTGCATGCGTTGCGCTATACAAGTCATTTATTCATTCATCAATAGTACAAAAATAAATTGTAAAAAGAAAAAAAAATGTTATTGTAAAAATTAATAAAAAGAAAAAAATCCATTGGTCCCAAACACACACAGGACCCTTTTTTTTGGTCCGCACCAGAATAGCATGGGTGTTCAGACCTATGCGATCTGTTTCATGTCCTGTCAGTTTGCAGTGCGATATGCGAGCTGAAATGGGGGTGTCATTACTATTGTATGGCACTCCCCAGCATATGGCAGTGTGTACTGCCGTGTGAGTCGGGTGCGATGTGGGAACCCGCAGTGGATTCGCAGGTTTCCTGAATCGCACCAGTGTGAACCGAGCCTCAAAGCATACAGCCTCCAAATGTCATCTGACTGCTCCCAACAAGGCTCGGTTCACACTGGTGCGATTCGGGAACCCTGCGAATCCACTGCGGGTTCCCACATCACACCCGACTCGCACGGCAGTTCACACTGCTATATGCGAACTGCTGGGGAGTGTCATATAATGGTAATGACACACCCATTTCAGCTTGCATATCACACTGCGAACTGACAGTTAGGACATGAATCGGATTGTATGGGTGTGAACACCTATGCGATTCTGGTGTGGACCAAAAAAAGGGTCCTGTGCGAGTTTGTTCCAAATGAAATGCAATTTCAGCTATACAGTTTGTATGGCTAAAATCGCATCACACAGACATCGCATGTGATCTGAACAGCAGTGCGGTGCAAATCACCTGCGATCTCGCACAGCGCATTAATGTGAACCAGCCCTAAGTTCATTTAGCCTTATGGGTGTAAGTATAAAAAGTGAGAAATCCACCCCTTAACACATCCTGATAATATAAGAATTTTGCATATGTGATCAGGTGACCTCAGACACACACACTGCAATATAACAATAAGAAGAAGATCACTCAAGCTCGGACTACATATATCTCCCCTAATCACTTGTCTATGACTGTTCACTGGAGCATTTCATCATGACATTGAACTGTGGTTCACCTCGCCTCATGTTTTGAAAACATATAATCAAAACACAGGACAAGCAGACAAATGTAGGATAGCTAGAAGGGAGATTTGTGCACTGTTTATATAAACTGTGCATGATTGCAGGCTGGTGCACGAGATATGTAAATAACCTGTCACTCAAAACATGGGGGCATAACGGACTTAGCTTTTTCTAGGGAAGTCCGTTTTATTCCACTGAACAATAAAAAGAGGATTGCTCAGCGTTGGATTAACTCTGTGTGGTAAGACTGGGCTCAGATGATAGGAAATCCTATTCTCTACATTGTGATATAAAAAAATAAAAAAAAATTGTGGGTTTACATCCACTTTAAGGTACAAACAAACCAGGTGTTTCTATCCTTTCTCAGTAACCCAATTCTTATTGATTGAGACCTTGCAACCAGGCAAATCATCTCAGCAGTCTGATACCCTTGTTAAGACCCTTGCAACACATGACCTATACAAAACGCAAAATAAAATAAAAAATATATATAAAAAAAAAAAAAGAAAAACGAAAAAAAAAAAAAAAAAAACGTTGCCACCACGCAATTTCAGCCCCCCAGCAACCTGACACCCGTTGAGACTGCTGCAACCACGCAAAATCGTCTCAGCAACCCCACACTTATGGAGACTCTTGCAACCACACAAAATCGTCTCAGCAGTCTGACACCCTTGTTAAGACCCTTGCAACACATGACTCTTACAAAATGCAAAAAAAAAGATATATAAAAAAAGCAAAAAAAAAAAAACACTAAGGCCTCGTACACACGAGCAGACAGATTTGTTCAAATCTGTCCGTCCGACAGATTTGAACAAATCTGTCTGCTGGGATTTTGGTTTGCTCGCGTGTACACACGAGCAAACCAAAATCCCCGCCAGCAGAGGGCGCGCTGACGTGTCGGTGCGGTGACGTTGACGCCGCCACGTCACCGCACCAGGAAGTAAAACACTTCCGCGCATGCGTCCAATCCATTCGGCAGCGGTGCGGCAGCGGTGCGGGACGACATGTCTGCTGGTAAGTGTACTAACCAGCAGACATGTCGGGCGGACGGATTCCCACCCGATAGATTTCAAAGCATGCTTTGAAATTTGTCGGGTGGCCAAATCCGTCGGCTTGGCCGTACACACGATCGAATCTGTCTGCTGAAACGGTCCAGCGGACCGTTTCCAGCAGACAGATTTGATCGTGTGTACGAGGCCTTAAAGAAATATAAAAGTGCAGAAAAAATAAATATAAAATTGCCACCACACAATCTCGGCCCAGCAACCTGACACCTGTTGAGACCATTGCAACCATGCAAAATCGTCTCAGCAGCCTGACACCCTTGTTGGGACCCTTGCAGATGCAACACCGTCTCAGCAGCCCCACACTCATCAAGACCCTTGCAACCACACAATACCATCTCAGCAGCCTCACACCATTGTTGAGACCCTCGCAAACGCAATACCGTCTCAGCAGCCCTACACTCATCAAGACCCTTGCAACCACGCAATACCGTCTCAGCAGCCTCACACCATTGTGGAAACCCTCGCAAACGCAATACCTTCTTAGCAGCCCCACACTCATCAAGACCCTTGCAACCACGCAATACCGTCTCGAGCAACCTCCCACTCGTCAAAGACCTTTGTGACCATGCAGTCTCACCCCAGCAATCTGGCATTCATTGAGACCCTTGCAGCAAGACAAATTGTCTTAGGCCTCATGTACACTGCTGTTGGCAAACGGACGTTTAGGAACAGTTGGGTGTTTTCAGCCACCCCTGATCTCTCTATGTTATCTTATCAGTACATCTACACAGGATCCCCAATCTCTCCTCTATGTTATCTTATCAGTACATGTACGCAGGATCATTTATAGTCGTTTCTAGGCAGTTGAGTTTAGAAACCTTGCCAAAAAAAAAAAAAATGGGTGCAGACGCATGTTCAGAGGCATTTGAAACGCCAATGCCTGTAACAGCTTGTAAACACTGCCAGATGCGGTAACTCATGTTTACCAGCATTTCATTCAGTCGTTTTAATTTAAAAAAAAGGAATATTGTCTCAGCAACTTGACACTCATTTGAAACCCTTGCAAAATGTAATATCATCTCAGCTACCTCACACTCGTCTAGACCTTTGCAACCACACAATCTCGTCTCAGCAACCTGACACTCGTTCAGACCTTTGCAGCCATACAAATTCGTCTTAGCAACCTGACACTCATTTGAGACCATTGCAAACGCAACATTGTCTCAGCAACCCCTCTCTTGTTGAGACCTGTGCAACCACACAATGCCATCTCAAAACAAACCTCATAATCATCTAGACCTTTGCAACCACGCAATATCATCTCAGCTAACCAGACTGAGACCCTTGCAACCACGCAATACCACCTCGGCAAACCAGACTGAGACCCTTGCAACCACGCAATGCCGTTTCAAAACAAACCTTCATACTCCAGGCCCCTGCAACCACACAATATCGTCCCAGCAACCTGACACTCACTGACACCCTTGCAACCGCACAATATTGTCTGCAGTAGTATAAAACACTTTGAGGCACGCACCTACGTGCAAACCCGAATACAAACTAAACTTGCAAACACACCTCAGTGACAAACAATCAGCCACACAAACACACAGTGGCACCCAGTTGGCCATTCATCTTCAGTGGCGCGCGGGCCACTCATCTTTACTCTGTGTTTTTCCCTGCGGTTAGTTCAGGTTTTCATCCAGCACCAACGAGTGCACGTTAGCCTGCAGGTGCACGTTGGCCTGCGAGTGCATGTATATCGTCTTGTTGAGCACCTGTGTATTGTCTTGATTTTCTCCCACCAACATAAGATCCAGTCCAAGTTCTCAAACTAGACCAAGCATCAGTAGCAGACTTGGCTATGTGGGACAACTTCCCCACCTAATAGAACAGCATTTCAATCTTCATCCCGGCAGTGTCAGCCGAGCACCAAAGGCTTTTGCAGCCATTTTTTGGCCGCCACTGGTTCTCCAAACCTTGGCCCCCAGAAATTCTCTTAAATTTTTGCTTCACCCAGTCTTCATCACACCTCATGCTGCACCCCATCGTGGCAGCTGCCCAGGTCTGGGACCACATTTGAACAGGACAGACACTGTTCTTCACCACAGACAATCAGGCCACAGCCGACATCATCAATTAAGGTAGATCTAAGTCACTCCCCATCACTTCCTGCGCAGGCTCACGCAGCTGTCACTCCGTCACCAGTTAATATCTTATGTAGACCTATTCCAAGCAAATGCAAAAAGCAGATGATGCACTTTCCTATTCCAACCTTGGAATGGATGTTTTTCCAGCAAGAGCCTGGAGCCGACACAACAACAATCCCTGTACCACCATGGACATTGCTGACGATGGACTTAAGTCGCATCTCACCAACGCAATCCAACTTATTAACCACTCCTTGGCACGCAACACACTGAAGGCCTATCGCACTGCTTGGAACACTAATCGCACATTTTTGGCCCCTTGCATCGGAGCAGCAATAGGCAACGTTAGACACATCCTAGCCTTCATATCGTATTGCCACATGCAGCTTACCATTTCTCACAATACTATCACGCCATATCTAGATGGCATCCAGCATTTCCTGTCCCTGCAGGACCCCAGTAAACCGTCAGTATTTTCGAGCCCATGCAGTCAAGTCCCTCCTATAGGGCATACAGAAGCACCAACCTGTAGTCAGTGGCAAGCGCCTACCTTTCAAGAGTCCCCTCTTTAGGGACATGTCTAAGATCCTTACTTGTTCCCTGTTTAGGGCTTGCCCAGACTAGTCACCCAAACAGCCATCTACCAGGCCTTCTACGGTTCCCTACAACCTAGTGAATTTAGTCAGCGGCTCCGGCAGTCAGACACTGCTCCGATGCCACCCGACTCGCTTTCGAACTACTACACTCTCACAGTCTGCAAATGCAACAAACCAGCCCGGGGGTTGACATCAACCCGTTTCAGACTAACAACGCCTGACGCCCAGTGACGGTGCTCGACCCACTACTGCTCCATCTACCCAGCCAATCTGATGGTAGCTCATTGCTACCCTTTCTTAACCAGCTCCCTGAGTGTCAGCCAGTGTCAAGCATGTCAGAATCTTCCCAAGTAACTTGAGCTTCAAACCCCAGTCAGTTCTCTGGACATTCTTTCCGAATTAGAGCAGCCTCAGCTGCCTCCCAACAGGGAGTACCAGACCACGTAATCAAGATACCAGGCTGATGGGAAGTCTCCTTGTTTTGCCACATACATCCCAAATCCTCATGAAGCACAAGCCTTTACCAAGCTGGCTCAATAATTACAAGAAATCAATATAAACTATTTCCCTATCTGAGTCTGTTGCCCCCTTTTCTTGGCATACTGACCAGACCACCAAGGCACACTTCAGGTCTATTTATGTTGTAAGTCTTGTCGCGTGTTTATGTGATCCACATCACCCTCAGTCAGAGGGCCACGACCATAAATAAGAAGGCCAGTATGGTGGCCTGAGTTTATGGGAGGAGCCCGGAGGGTATTTAAGCAGCCCACTCACACATGCTCTTTGTCGGTTCAGTGTGCGGTACTACACGTCACTGGGCCAACTCTTCCCAGCTCACCTCATGTCCGTGAGTCTGCGCATTCAATCGCATTTGACACCCTCCGGCCCCTCCCTTTTTCAGGGCACTTCTCAGCATATCCTTCTTCAATTAACTACCCATTACTTACTTTGGGTATGCCCCCTTTTCTTGGCATACTGACCAGACCACCAAGGCACACTTCAGGTCTATTTATGTTGTAAGTCTTGTCGCGTGTTTATGTGATCCACATCACTCTCAGTCAGAGGGCCATGACCATAAATATATATATACATATATACACACACACACCCCCATGTGTAGATAGACAGGATGGCCCAGATTCACGTAGCACTTACACCGACGTATCTACAGATACGCTGCGTAAGTACAAATGTGTGCCGTCGTATCTATGTGCCGCACCCACAAACTAAGTTACGTTGAAAAAATAGTCTTCTTCCGACCGATGTACCTTTCCTACACCAGCGTATCGTGGGCGCATATTTACGCTGAATGGATATGGAAGTTTTGATTCAGATATGCAAATGAGGGAGATACGCCGATTCACGAACGTAGATGCGCCCGGCGCATGTTTTAAGCGATTTGCGTAAGGGTTACGTCCGGCATAAAGTTATTCCTCATATAGGAGGCACAACCCATGCAAAGGTATGGACCAGGGAACAGCCATCGTATTTTACGTCGTTTACGTAGTACTACGTGAATAGATTATGTTCACGTCGTAGGCAGTGATTCCACGTATCTTAGCCAGTTATTTTGACGTGGTTGTACGCATGCGCACGGGGATAAGCCCAAGTTACGACGCATACGTCGTTCATTTTAAGTACTTGGATGATGCTCAGCCCATCATTTGTATGGGGTCACGCTTCATTACCATGCATCACGCCCACTTCCAGCCCACTTACACCTACTTTGACTTACGTCCGCTTACGACGACGAATATACTCTACCCCGGTGCAACATTTGCCGAATTTTTTGGTGAATTTCATACCTGCCTCTCAACATTGTGCCGGCGTAGTGTAAAGAAGATATGCTACGGCGGCATAAAGATGCGCCGATGGCTGTGAATCCGGGCCGATAACTATATATATATACCGTATATATAGATATATATATATATATATATATATATATATATATATATATATCTATATATATATATCTATATATATATATACTATCAGATGTCTTAAAAAAAATTACATGTTTTTAAACTTTAGTTTCACTTTTTGAACTGGCTGCACTGGCTGCACTGTAATCTCACAATATCTCACGAGATTACATGCAGCCCACCCACTTTTACACAGATCTCAGCCGTTTTCAGAGGAAACACTTCTCCTCTGTTCTCCCTTTGAGAACTGAAGTTCTCAGTTTATTAAACCGGCTGCAGAGGAGATAATTTTCCTCTGAGAACTGCTGAGAACTGAACTGTGAAAAAACTTCACAGTTTATTAAACGGACACCATAGTTTGAGTTTTGGGTTCATCAATCGCACACAATTTTCAGCTCATGATTGTTGCAAATTGAATGTAAATACATAGAAAAGACTATCATTCTGACCCCAGCATTTTTCATTCTTTTCTCCCCAACTTTTTGGGCCACTACTGTCTATTGATATGTAAAACACTTTTTGATCAAACATTTTTGTTTTTGTTTCCATATTAACATCTATTTTAAAGCATTAATTTTATCACAATAAATGTTTAGAAAATACTATACTATAATGCCACGTAAACGCGGTCGTTTTTTGTGATGAAATAAAACGACGTTTTAAAAAACTTCATTTAAAATGATCGTGTGTGTGCTTCAATTTTTTATGTCGTTTTTCAGAATGTCTTTTTTTGTGTCATAAAAAATGATCGTGTGTGGGCAAAACGACGTTTAAAACGACGTTTTTAAACCCGCGCATGCTCAGAAGCAAGTTATGAGACGGGAACTTCAATGAAACAGAGTGCCGTCGAACGTGGTGTATGTAACCGCGCTTTGCAAGAGCATTTTCAGAAAACGATGGTGTGTAGGCAACGTCGTTTTTTAAAATGAAGTTCGAAAAACGTTGTTTTGTTTTGTGAGATCACAAAAAGTGATCATGTGTACGCGGCATTAGGCTCAGCTTGGCTGGAGGTAAGGCTGGAGGGAAGACTAGAGAGTTATGGCCTTGCTTCAAGGTGGTCATTTAGAAAGGACAATCTGTTGTAGTACCACAACTTCGAGACATATACCTTTCCTGCTGCTGCTCCTGACCTCTGAGAAGCCAGGACCTTAAAGCGTTCACTCCGTTTTAGTATCCAGCTGTTGGATAGTTGCGTAGGGCATCCGTGTGTGCACAAATGGGAGCAGGGTCTCCAGAGCTGCTGTCCTTTACCCCATATTGACCCCATAAAGAATGAGGAAGGACATCTAGTTACAAAGGATGGGGAGATGGCGAAGGTATTGAATTTATTTTTCTCCTCAGTCTTCACAAGGGAATTGGGGGGCTTCAGTAACTAAAAAATGCAGTGTCTATCCTCATGACTAGGAATGAGCCGAACACCCCCCTGTTCGGTTCGCGCCAGAACCTGCAAATACACCAAATGTTCATGTGAACTTTAGAACCCCATTAAAGTCTATAGGACTGGAACGTTTGAAATCTAAAGTGCTAATTTCAATGACTAATAAGTTATTGTCCTAAAAACATTCTCCCCATGTTGAGGGCATGTGGCCCCGGTATGGTTCGGGAGGGGGGCGCTCTCTCGCCCCCCCCCTTATTTCTGCGGACAGCCAGTTTATGTGCTCGGATAAGGAGTCTGGTGTGGATTTTTGGGGGAACTCCACGCCATTTAAAAAAAAATTGGGGTGGAGTTCCCCCTAAAATTCACACCAGACCTGAAGGGTCTGGAATGGATATTTGGGGGGAACCCCACGTCATTTTTTTTTAATTGACGGCTGGGTTCCCCTTAATATCCATACCAGACCTGAAGGGTTTTTATGAATGAATTCTCTCTGAATTGCCAGGAGCCGACAATTAATTATATTTTTAAATGACTTATTTTCCTTCAGAAATGACACTTTGTGCAGAGACAGTTCTAAGTACGGGAAGCATGCGCTATTTCACAGGGATACTTTACACCCCCCCAGGTACTAAATTTAACCACTTGTCTACCAGCTGCCGTGAAATGACGGCAGCAAGGTAGCTCAGTTGTTCTGACAGGAGGTCATATGACGTCCTGTTTTTTAAAGCCGCTAGTTGGCACGCGCGCACCGCCAGGATCACGATGCACGTGCCCAGCGGCAACGGTCGCCGCCGGTCACCCGCGATTGCCCAGTAACTGAGCAGGGTGTTTAAACACAGAGCTCCACATCCTGTCAGGGAGAGAGGAGACCGATCTGTGTGACTTGTACATAGGAACACAATCGGTCACCTCCCCCAGTCACCCCCCTTCCCCGCCCCCTAGTGGTTAACCCCTTCCCTGCCAGTCACATTTATACAGTTATCAATGCATATTTATAGCACTGTTCACTGTATGAATGTTATTGGTCCCAAAAATGTCACAAAAGTGTCTGATGTGTCCGCTATAATGTCACAGTCCCAATAAAAAAATTGCAGATCGCTGCTATTACTAGTTAAAAAAAAAAAAAACTATCCCCTAATTTGTAAACGCTATAAATTTTGCGCAAACCAATCGATAAATGCTTATTGCGATTTTTTTTTACCAAAAATAGGTAGAAGAATGCCTAAACTGAGGAAAATGTTTTTTATATATATATTTTGGGGGATATTTATTACAGCAAAAAGTAAAAAATATTGCATTTCTTTTTCAAAATTGTCGCTTCATTTTTGTTTATAGCGCAAAAAATTAAAACCGCAGAGGTGATCAAATTCCACCAAAAGAAAGCTCTATTTGTGGGGAAAAAAGGACGCCAATTTTGTTTGGGAGCCACGTCGCACGACCGGGCAATTGTCAGTTAAAGTGACGCAGTGCCGGAAGCTGAAATTTCGCCTAGGCAGGAAGGGGGTAAAACCTTCTGGGGCTGAAGTGGTTAAAGGAATTTTTCACTTTTATTGTTTCACTTTAAGCATTATTAAATTCACTGCTCCTGAAAAAACTTTAGTTTTTAAAACTTTTTTTTTGCATTGATACATGTCCCCTGGGGCAGGACCCAGGTCCCTAAACACTTTTTAGGACAATAAGTTGCATATTAGCCTTAAAATTAACACTTTAGATTTCTCCCATAGACTTTAACAGGGTATTCCGCTGCTTTTTGAATTTGCCGCGAACACCCCAAATTGTTCGTTGTTCGTCGAACGAGTTGTTCGAGTCAAACATGAGTTTGACTCGAACTCGAAGCTCATCCCTACTCATGACACATAAAAGGAAGCATCTCCATGGTTAACAGAGGACAGAATTAAAACTTGGGAATGGGAAACTTAGAATGGGAAACTTAGCATTAATCAATCACCGTGACCAGATGGCTTGACCAGATGGCTTGCACCCGAGGGTACTTAGGGAACACAATCAAGTAATTGCCAGACCATTGTTCCTAATTTTTACTGACAGTCTACTAACTAGAATGGTACCAGCTGATTGGAGAAAAGCCAATGTAGCACCAATATCTAAAAAGGGCCCAAAATACATCACTGGGAATTACAGACCAGTTAGCCTAACACCAATAGTATGTAATAGTATGTAAGCTCTTGGAGGGGATGATAAGGAACTATATACAAGATTTTAGTGGGGGGGGTGTCCTGGCAGCGAGCGGGGAAGGACGCAGATTGGAGAAGCTCCGCTCTCCCTGGCCTTATCCGCTGTCATCCGCGGCTAAACATTGGTCCCAGGCACAGCTACACATACAGCCTGAATGCGGGGGGGGCCCCCTGAAGGGACTCATACCCGTTGGTAGACTGCCATCCACCCGCACACTCCATTGTGTATCCCGCGGCCGGCTCCGTCCACGAGCTCATTGCCGCCATCATGGGGCCTACGGAGCCTCCGGATCCACCACCCTTGAGTTTCGCGGCTGCGGGGAGACGCTTGGGGACGGTCCGATATCGGAGTGCCTGGATTGAGAGGCCGGAATGGATGGAGACCCAAAAGTTGTAGCCGAACTGCCTGACACCTTGAGGCCTGCAAAGCCTCGGATCCTGCCGCACTCGCGTACCGAGTCCGAGGGGCAGTGAGACGCCTTCGGACGACCCTACGAAGCGGACGGACCAGAACGGTCGGCAACCAGAAACAGAGGTGAGTGGCGCCATCTTGCTACACCTAGGGCCTAACAGTTCTCCCTTCACCCAGCAGCCCACTGGCAGAGTGATAGTACCCTCCTCATAAGGAAAATGCCTGGGCATCACAGGGCAATACAACCTTACAGACCTTGACCCTCTGACATATGACTTTTATTGCCCCAGCAGCCAAGTGAAGCGGCAAAGCCGTGAGGCCCTCTCAGCCCTACACAGAGAGATATAATTTGTCCTTTAATGTGACACCGGGTCAGTACTGTTAGGTACACTCGCTGCAATTTTGTTGCTGCAATTCTGTGACTTTGGGAGAGTGGCTCGGTGTGCAGTGCAGATGGCTGAGGTGTGATTAAATACTGGGGTGCTGAGAGACCTGGGACCTGAAAAGAAACCGCATGTTAGGCAAATATGTCCACAGAACTAAGGAAGGGGACACACAGTCACATTCTCCATTCTTTGGTAACTCCTAAAAGAAAAACCTCACCAGCAAATCTCAGTAAATACAGATACAGCGGAGGGGGGAGAAATTCCAAGATGGCGACAACACACAGACTCAATTTGGAAGATGATATTGAGGATGACGAGGTATCCCTAAACCCATCAGAGGACTCAATGGCGGGTAACACTGAAAAGGACAGACCTTTGACCTATGCTATTATGACGGACATTGCAGCTGACATCAAACGTTCATTCGCATCTGCCATTACTGACATTAAAACAGAATTGTTAAAACTCACTGAACAAATGGCCATGATGGCAAAAGGAGGGATAGAGCTTTGATCAGATTAGACAACATTACCGCCTCGCATTCCCAGCATCTGATTGACATGAATAGACACTTGGAAGATTTGGATAATCGCAGAAGAAGGCACAATATGAGAGTTAGAGGCATACCAGAGTCCGTTCTCCCTGACCAAATCAGACCATCTTTAATAACCTGCTTGAAAGACCCGATAGAGCCCACAGGGCCCTCAGACCAAGGGCTCCTGAAGACAACACTCCCAGAGACATCATTTGCTGCCTGCCTAACTTTGGCTTGAAGGAGGAGGTTCTACAAAAAGCGAGATCCAATGATCAAATCCGGTTCAATGATGCATCAATTGAATTATTTCAAGATTTGTCCCCTATCACACTAAAGAACAGGAGGGCTCTGAGACCTCTTCTGGCAGTTTTGAGAGAGAAAGGCATCAATTACAGATGGAAGTTCCCCTTTGCACTACAAGCCTCCTTCATGGGTAATCAACACTTGCTTAGAATCCCAGAAGATTTGAACACATTTTGTGAAACTCTACAAATAGCACCAGTGGACCTCCCAGACTGGTATGCAGAATTTCTCCTCCCTCCTGAAATCAATAATCCTCAATTTGGTCAGGGATCATCACTCAACCGCTCACCGTTCCAACAACGGAAAAATCACAGAAATTCCGCCAGGAGCAATTTTGATTCGCCCTCATCTTCCAGGGGCGCCAAAAGCCCAAGGCTTAAATGATCAATTGTGTTGGATGCACTATGAAACATCTCACCCCCCACACCCATTACTCCCTTTTTTTTCTGTGGCTCATACAGATACAAACCTCAGGCTCCAACAAAAGATTCTTTCCGGCATGTATGGCACGGATTCTCATCCGGGAATACCAACTAGAGGGCTCTGGCTTGTAAACTCTGTATTACATCCTAGCCGATTTGTACTGTTCCACCCCATGGGGGAAAAAGAAAAGACCTCATTACAATCTTCGGAGATGTGACTTCTCTAGCCAGCATAACTCAAGAGAACTGCTGTTTTTTTTTTCTTTTTTTTTTTCTCTTAAAACTCTCCAGTTGACAAGTTGGGAACAATTGAGACAAGTGTAAGGTTAACCTTTTTGAAACCCGTCATGTGATATTAACACTTTCCTTTAGGCCCCGTAAACACTATCAAATCTATCTGTTCAAATCGGTCAGACCGACCGATTTGAACAGATCTGTCTGCTGGCATTTTAGTTTGCTCGCGTGTACACATGAGCAAACCAGAATCCCTGCTAGCAGACAGCGCGCTGACGTGTCGGTGACGTTGACGCCGCCACGTCACCGCACCAGGAAGTAAAACACTTCCGCGCATGCGTCGAAATCATTTGGTGCGTGTGCGAGAAGACATGTCTGCTGGTTAGCATACTAACCAGCAGACATGTCGGGCGGACGGGTTCCCAGCCAACAGATTTCAAAGCATGCTTTGAAATCTGTAGGGTGGCCAAATCCGTCTGTTTGCCCGTACACACGATCGAATCTGTCTGCTGAAACGGTCTAGCAGACCGTTTCCAGCAAACAGATTTGATCGTGTGTACGAGGCCTTACAGTTAACCATAGACAAATGGCAGAACTTTATGGTTTATATCTCTCAATCCTAACTTACAAACTCTGTTTAACGTTTTCACAAGGTTAGCAAACAACCAAATATGATTCTGTGGTGGATGTAAAAAATAAAATGAATATTTTATTCTATTTTACTTAGTGTTAGAATCACTGAAATGTTTTCTCTTTCATTTTTATATTCTTTATATACCTTTTATTTATATATATATATATATATATATATATATATAGAAATGTATATCTATCTATCTATCTATCTATCTATATAGATAGATAGATAGATAGATAGATAGATAGATAGATATAGATATATATATTCTATTATCTATTTTCCTTGATAAGATTTGTCAGATATGAAATTAAGTTTTAGAAGTTACCATTTAAATTGGAGTACAAAAGGACTATTATCAAGAACAGATGTTTCCAAAAAGCTACTTGTCTTTCAACCCCTTCCCCCATTCCATTCCTAAATAGCATCACTTCAGAAAGGACTTTCAAGAGGAAGCCAACCCATCCCCCCAGTGCATTCCTAAATTAACTTTGGCGTTTGTGACTTTGAAAGGAAATTCTTGCCTTCGGATGATTGAAGGAACTTTGGCCCAGATTCACAGAGCAATTACGCCTGTCTAACTGGTGTTAGACAGGAGTAATTTCAAATTTTGCGCGCCGTATCACTAGTTTGAATCCTCAAACCATGATACGGCGGCTTCGGGCTTCGATCCGAGAGGCTTACGTCTTCATATTTTTGCGGCCGCTGGGAGGAGTCCGCGTCGTTTTCAGCGTCGGGATATGCAAATGACATTTTACGGCGATCCACGAAGATACGAGTGGTCTTCGCAATCGCTTACGTCATTTTTTTGCTACGTACTGTTAGACCACCCATACGGAAGAAAAATATATTTCCAATATATTTATTTAAAAAAATTATATATTTTAAATATATTTACAATATATTGGCCTACGCGAATATATTTTTACATCTATTCCAAAAATGTAAATTCAAATATATTTTCCAAAGGCATATATTTTAAAATATATTTTTTTCAATATATTTGACAGATATTTTTGAGCATCTAAAAAAATGCATTTAAAAATATATTTTTAAATATACTTGTAATGGCATTCCAAAATATAATTTAAATGCATTTTCCAAAGACATATATTGGAAAATATATTTTTTAAATATATTCTTCAGATTTTTTTTCAACATATATTTGTACATATATTTGTAAATGCGTTCCAAAAATATAATTTTAATATATTTTCCAAAGGCATATATGTGAAAATATATGTTTGTAAATATATTGTCCAGATATTTTTGAACATATAAAAAAAATGCATTTAAACATATATCTTTAAATATACTTGTAAATGCATTCCAAAAATATAATTTAAATGTATTTTACAAAGATATATATTAGAAAATATATTTTTAAAATATGTTTTTCTGAAAATATTTAATGTCTAATAAAGACATTTCAACATATATTTTGTCTGATATTTTTGTAACTATGTCATAGATAACATTCTGAATACATTTATAAGAGACCCACTCCCATTTTGTTTTGTATTTTACTCTTTTAAAATAAAAAAAAAAAAATAAAAACCAAAAGATTTAAATAAAATATAATTTTTTTTAATAAGATTTTAAGCACATAATCCATTTAATACAAAGCAGATAAACCTCTCGCATCCACTTTCCATTCCCAAAGAATTTTTGTATAAGTCATTCTGAATTGAGAACGCTTGTCGGCGGACCAGCAAAACGTCTTAAGATTCAGCAAGTCCAGTTATATTGATTGACCTGAATGAATGAGAACATTCACAGACATCCACCTCCACAGTCCAAGGGTCTTGTCTGCTTACACGGTACCAAGAGAAACTCTGGATATAAATATTCAATGTTCTGTTTAATCCATGAATCAGAAGTTGCACTATTATTACCAAACTCTCTCATGAGTGTCTTTATGGTCCTTGCTTTGTGCACTGACGATCAGTCATGTTGGAACAGGAAGGGGCCGTCCCCAATTTGTTCGCACAAAGTTGGGGGCATGACATTTTCCCAAAATGTCTTGGTATGCTGAGGCCTTAAGAATTCCCTTCACTGGAACTAAGGAGCCAAACCCAACCCCTGAAAAACAACCCCACACCATAATCCCCCCCCCCCCACACACCATAATCCACCAAATGATTTGGACCAGTGCACAAAGCAAGGTCCATAAAGACATGGATGAGTGGGTTGGGGTGGAGAAACTTGACTGGCCTGCACAGAGTCCTGACCTCAACCTGATAGAACACCTTTGGGATGAATTTGTGTGGAGACTGTGAGCCAGGTCTTCTCATCCAACATCAGTGCCTGAACTGACAAATGTGCTTCTGGAAGAATGGTCAAACATTCCCATAGGACAGCCTTCTCAGAGGAATTGAAGCTGTTATAGACTGGCATGCTATTAAAACTCATGTGCGTGTAAAGGCAGGCGTCCCAAAACTTTTGTCAATATAATATATATAGTATATATACTGTAGATTCTTTTTATACTAAGTCCAGTCCATTGTTTGGACTTAGTACCTGCCGAAGGGTAATTCCAGCAGCCAATTAAAAGGAATTGGCATATTACAGTTCTCCCCAGCACAAAATTAAAACTCAGCAGCTACACAAAGGGGGTTATTTACTAAAGGCAAATCCACTTTGCACTACAAGTTCAAACTACAAGTGCAAAGTGCACTTGAAATTGCAAGGAAAGTGCACTTGGAAGTGCAGTCGCTGTAGATCTGAGTGGGCAAGGAAAATAAAAAAAAACAGCATTTTAGCTTGCACATGATTGGATGATAAAATCAGCAGAGTTTCCCCTCATTTCAGATCTACCCCTCAGATTTACAGCGACTGCACTTACAAGTGCACTTTCAGTGCAATTTCAAGTGTACTTTGCTCTTGTAGTTTGCGCTTGTAGTGCAAAGTGGATTTGCCTTTAGTAAATAACCCCCTATACTGTACACATACTGCAGCTACTGACTTTTAATATTAGGACACTTACCTGTCCTGGAATCCGGCGATGTTGGTATCCCAGCCAATGTTTCCATTGGCTCTCGGGTGCTGCTGCCTCCATTGCCTATAGGGGCCAATTCACACCACATGCAGTCCAGTGCGTTTATTTTTTTTTGCATGGAAAGTAAGTTATATGGTTTTCAATGGCATAATTCACACCAGTGCTTGCAGTTCCAGATAAAAAGTAGAGCATGCAGCATTTTTCCTGCACTGGACTGTAATGGAACACTGTAAAGCACATCAAAAACGCACTAGAATGCACCTGAATGCACTGCAACACACATGTCCTTATTTAAGGTTGAGGAAAAAAGAGAGGAAAATGCACTGGAATGCTTTAAAAACACACCAAACATGCCCTGGAATGCATCAAAAACACGCATGCAGAAAATCATCGGGAACGCATCCGCGGCAGCGAGATCTCTCGGAAGGGGGGAAGGGTACCTGTCAAAAACAGGAACCTGCTCCCCTCCCCCGAAAGGTGGCAAAGTAGGGGGAGGGGGGAGAGGCAAATACGTGGAGCTTCCACTTTTGGGTGGAACTCCGCTTTAACCACTTCCCTACGGCCGTACGACTATATGCGGCCGCAGGGTGGTTCTAATTCTCCGGGCTGCCGCGTTTTCACGGCAGCCCCTTTCTTTGTTCCCAGCGCGCGCTCCAGAGCGTGCAGCGGGGAACTTGTGTACTGGCCGTGTCCCTTGGACACGGCCAATCAGAGTGGCCGTTTGCGATGCGATCTGTGGGCGAATGAGAGATGATCTCATATGTAAACATATGAGATCATCTCTCATTGCCGTTTTAAACAGAGACAGCGTCCTGTCTCTGGAGAGGAGGAGATCGATCTGTGTCCCTTGTACATAGGGACACAGATCGGTCACCCCCCAGTCACCCCCCCTCCCCCCACAGTTAGAACACTATGCAGGGAATACATTTAACCCCTTCCTCACCCCCTAGTGTTAACCCCTTCCCTGCCAGTCACATTTATACAGTAATTAGTGCATATTTATAGCACTGATCGCTGTATAAATGTGAATGGCGCCAAAAATGTGTCAAAAGTGTCCGATGTGTCCGCCATGATGTCGCAGTCGCAATAAAAATCGCAGATCGCCGCCATTACTAGTAAAAAATAAATAATAAAAAATAATAATTCTGTCCCTTATTTTGTAGGCGCTATAACTTTTGCGCAAACCAGTCGCTTATTGCGATTTTTTTTTTACCAAAAATATGTAGAAGAATACGTATCAGCCTAAACTGAATTTCTTTTTTTTAAATTGGGCTATTTTTTATATCAACAAGTAAAAAATATTGTCGTCCTTTTTTGTTTATAGCGCACAAAATAAAAACCGCAGAGGTGACCAAATACCACCAAAAGAAAGCTCTATTTGTGGGGAAAAAAGGACGCCAATTTTGTTTGGGAGCCACGTCGCACGACCGCGCAATTGTCAGTTAAAGCGACGCAGTGCCGCAAGCTGAAATTTCACCTGGTCAGGAAGGGGGTATACATGCCCAGTAAGGAAGTGGTTAAATGTCATATCCTTGCCCAAGCTGCACTGTTGTCATGTGCCAATACTAGGCTGGGCTGGAAGATAAATATGTAAGTGATGAGAGCTGCATTCTTGTGTGTGTGTGTGTATATACAGTATATATATGTGTGTGTGTATATACTGTGTGTATATATATATATATATATATATATATATATATATACACATATATATATATACATATAGGGGCAGATTCACAAAACAATTACGCCTGTCTAACTGGGGTTAGACAGGAGTAATTTCAAATTTCGCGCGGCGTATCACTAGTTTGAATCCTCAAACCATGATACGCCGGCTTCGGGCTTCGATCCGAGAGGCTTACGTCTTCGTAAGTCTTCGGATCTACGCTGCCATCTATTTGCGGCCGCTGGGAGGAGTTTGCGTCGTTTTGGTGCGTCGGGATATGCAAATGTGTTTTTACGGGGATTCACGAACACACGAGCGGGCGTCGCACTCGTTTTCGTCTATTTTTTTATACGTAATGTTAGAGCAGCTTTTTGCTGCTCTAACTTTACGTAGCCCATGTTAAGTATGGCCGTCGTTCCCGCTTCGAATTTATTTAAAATTTTATTTTGTTTACGTAACTCGTCGGGACGTGGATCGCCCGTAAAGTACGCTACATAAACAACGAATGACGTCACGACGTGATTTCGCGCAATGCACGGCGGGAAATTTGCGAACGGAGAATGCGCAGATCGATCGCCGCGGGAACGCGCCTAATTTAAATGTTTCACGCCCCCTACTCGCGCAGATGGATTGCGACGGGAGAAATACACTACGCCGCCGTCGTTTACCGTAGAAAATCTACCTGAATTCCACGTAGAGCAAGGTAAAAAACGGCGGCGTAGTGTATTTCTGATACGCTACGATAATCCATTTCTCTGTGAATCTGCCCCATAGAGTATATCTGATATATACACACACACATATATACCAGAATGAAGATACAAAATATATATATAGAATGCATCTTCCATAACTTACTTACATGTATAAATATTTTTCTAATTTCTTTTATCTCATTCTTTTTTATTGGGATATGGGTCTGATTTCTGTGCCTTCGATCTTCTAATATGTAAATCCAGCCCTGGGGAAAACTCTTTAAACAGAGAGACTGCAATCATAATACAGGAGGTCTGTTACAGGAAGTGAGCTGTGGGAACCAGAGGGGTGAACTTTCACCTCTCACTTCCTGTTCCTGGTAAGGCCTCTGAAAAGGAAAGCATGGCATGGTGGAGAAGTTCTCTGTAATGTCTTGGATGTATTCTGCTGGATGTATTCTCCTGGATGAAAGGTAAGCCTTCTATCAAATAATATTAGAATTGTGAAAGTTTGGTGTATGAGTTAAAGTTGTATTTGTCTATTTCCTGCTGAAAAGTTCTCATTCTGTGTGCATTTACCTTCCCAGTTACCATACAGCATGTGCACAGTAATGTAATATTATAGAGCTCCTCTTGCACAGCATGTCACCCTGCTGCATATAATATGTATGTCTTCCATGTTATATCCAGTAACTGTGTAGCATACTTCAGTGCACATTGCTGCATATAATATACGGCTTCCATTCTATATCCACTCACCATGCAGCATAGGGTTTGATTTACTAAAGGAAAATCTATTTTGCACTACAAGTGCACTTGGACATGCAGTCACTGTAGATCTGAGAGAGAGATCTGAAATGAGGGGAAGCTCTGCTGATTTTATCATCCAATCATGTACAGGAAAAAATGTTTTTTTTTTTTTTTTTGTCCCCTTCAGATCTATAGTGACTGCACTTACAAGTGCACTTGTACTGCAAAGTGGATTTGCCTTTAGTAAATATACCCCATAATGTCAGGGCAAGGTGCTACCAATGTTTCATGTCTCCCTCCCCTTTTGCATATTATTATCTGCCCTGCTACTAGGTGCCATTAGATATGGATTTTTCCATACAGATACCAATTATGGGCCACCTTTCAGGCCGATAACAATATGAGGTACTAATATTACATCCAGCTGCCCCAGAAGTAGCCTGATATCAGTTGACACCTAGGCCTTTTTTTTGTATTCTTACAGCCACTGGCCACTGGCAGAATACAGGAAAAAAGAGCAGATAGCAGGGGAATCAATAGCTAGGTTGCTATTGACTATTTTAATTTGCAGTAGCCAATAGTGGGCTATTGCACCCGCCCACTGCCTGTTGTCAATCAGCAAAGGAGAGGATTTGAAGGAGAACATTCTTCTTCAGGTCTTCCTCTGCTGATTGACAGCAGGGAGTGGGAAGGGGGCGCAATAGTCAGCCTAATTTTAAAATTGAAACAGCCAATGGCAGTCTGGCTATGGTTCCCCCACTCCCTGCTGTTTACATTCAGCTGCCATCAAATAAATTGTGCAGAAGGAGGTTAGCGGTGTCTGGGGTGTGTGTGTGTGTTGTGTGGAGATGGAAAGCTAATATTTTTTTTTTTTTTTGACGGATTCTGACAGATGGGGCGCCAGCCGCTGTCAAAGCACCTGACCAAGACTGACTGACAACTGGTGAATATAAAACCGGAATAAGCACTTGGAAGAAGAAAACCAACAACTGAGACAACTTGCCTTTGGTAAGCGGACAACTTAATTATGGTGGTGGGCACCTTCCCTTTTTTTTTATATCGCCACATTCAACCGGCACTGTATCTGATCATCATATTTGCATCATCCTTCATTATTCATTTGGTCATCAGTGTTTGAGTTTTGTGGTGATATCATTAAGAATTTTAGAGGTTTGGTTTGCCAATTGTGTGCTGTTGGCATACAATTTTTGGGATCACCGATTTGACGTATTAACCTCTCATTGTTTATACATATAATTTGACATTAATTTTGTGAATTTATATACAAATTTTTCCTTGCACTCTGATTTTTTTGTATTAGTTAATTATTGTGCACCGTTTTTGGCATATCAGCCCCTGGATGCCAGTCTTTCAATGTGAATTGGTATTGGTGAAATTTTCAATTTTAATTTTCATAGAATGTTTTATATTGGTGCAGTCTTTTCATTTTTTATCTATTTATTGTCTATTATTCCACCAGTTCTGCTGCTTTTGTTATTTTTATCTTTATTTTCTGTTTGACCAATCATTTGCCTTTTCATTCTACAGTGTTTTAGGGCAGAGGTAGGCAACCTTCGAGAGGTGGAGATCTACCCGAACAACATGGGAGAAGTCAAAGATCACAGGTAGGGTTGTCCCGATACCACTTTTTTAGGACCGAGTACAAGTACCGATATGTTTTTTCAAGTAGTCGTCGATACCGAATACCGATACTTTTTTTAAATATGTCCCCAAATGCAGCCATGTCCCCTACATATTGCAGCCATGTATGTCCCCCACATATTGCAGCCATGTCCTGTCCCCCACATATTGCAGCCATGTCCTGTCCCCCACATATTGCAGCCATGTATGTCCCCCACATATTGCAAGCCATGTATGTCCCCCACATATTGCAAGCCATGTATGTCCCCCACATATTGCAAGCCATGTATGTCCCCCATATTGCAAGCCATGTATGTCCCCCATACCCGTAGCTATGATGCCGCCGCCGCATACCGCCGTTAATCCCCCTGCATTATAGCGTAGCGTGCATTACAAGCTTTTGTTTTGAATACTTGTAAATGCCCGCGCCGCCATGTATAGACACTCCCCTTCTCGGGGATCTGTCCAATACCGAGCAAGGGGGAGTGTCCCACGCCCGTAACATCACCACTCCCCCTTGCTCGGTATTGGACGGATCCCCGAGAAGGGGAGTGTCTATACATGGCGGCGCGGGCATTTACAAGTATTCAAAACAAAAGCTTGTAATGCACGCTACGCTACAATGCAGGGGGATTAACGGCGGTATGCGGCGGCGGCGGCATACGTGGGGGACATATCATAGCTACAGGTATGAGGGACAGGACATGGCTGCAATATGAATTATTCTATTTTGGTATCGGGGGTATTTGCGGGAGTACAAGTACTCCCGCAAATACTCGGCATCGGTCCCGATACCAATACTAGTATCGGTATCGGGACAACCCTAATCACAGGGCAAAGTGTCCTCCAATGTTGCCTCATCACACCTGACTAAAACCTATAATTGCCGTACTACCGCACTGCAATCCTGTGCCTTTCACTGCAATTATTGGTGTTAACATTTTGCCTCCTGACCACCTTGTATAATTTCTCAGAGGCCCATTGGAGCATTGCATAACGCATTATGAATGAGCCCTTAGTTGCATTTGGCAATAGCACTTTTTAGGCTCATCGCATGTGAATTTGGGGGTGGTAAAACAATGCCCCCAATCCCTACCCCCTTTAGCTGCTAAGTGGGAGGGGGTAGGGTGCCATGGGAGGTGGATGCTTGAGAGTTACTATTAGATCTCAAGCAACCAGAAATAACAGTAACTGGGAGCTTACTGTACTACATTCATTATAGTATCAGTGAGTGCACTGAGGTAACTACATACTATATGCACAAGTAAGATTTTTGTTTTGTGGAACATCTTTACTTATACCTTGGGAGAAACCCTCCTGGAATATTTTTGATCTGGTGGAGGGGATGGGTCAGCAGCAGACTGGAGGAAACCCTCTAATCATGTAAAAGTACATTTTTCCACAAGTCATCAATTTCTAACAAATGAAATTAATGGATATGGTGAGAAAATAGGCCATTATGTTACTTAAAATGTTTTTATGCATTTCCATAGAGTTACCTGGCGTAATGGATACTTTGAAAACAACAAGAGCGCAGCTAATAGCACTGAAGAATGATGGTGGAAGTTCATCCTGTGTGGGTGTATCGTGTGCATCACCTTCTGTCCCATCTAAAGACTTGAGCTCATCTCCTTGTCAAGTGTTGTACTCAAGGCCTAAACAGGTAGGATTTATTTTGGTACCGAAACATTGTCTTTTTTGTAAATATCAAATATGACATATTTTACCTGCTCTGTGTAAGGGTTTTTGTACAGAGCAGCCCAGATCCTTCTCTTCTCAGGTCCCATGCCAGTGCTCCTAAACCACAGCTCTGTTTTTTCAACACACACACACTGAGCTGCTCCTTGGCCCCATCTCCTAATTAGCTCACTGACTGTGATTGATGGCATCGGGAGCCAATAGCTCCCACCACTACAGAAAGCCAATCAGCAGTGCAAGTCCCTGGAGAGACAAGGCACTCGTGGTCATCGCTGGATCGAGAGGGGGCTCATGTAAGTATAGGGGGGCTGCTGCACACAGAAGTTTTTTTTTTTTTACCTTAATGCATAAAATACATGAAGGTAAAAACCTTTGTACCTTTTCAACCACTTCAATAAAAAGTAACTTTCAAGGCGTTGCCTCCAAGCGGCTGACAGATGGAGAGAAGCGGGTACAGTTAGACCCTATGTAAACATCAGCTTTGACATGTAGACTGTAAGCCAATTTGACTTTTGTTTCAAAATAAGATATCTTGCTCAGTCTGGTAGTAGTCTGAACTAATAAGACAAGTTGTAGGCAAGATGTTGATTATTATACAGATTTTTGAAAAGTCTACAATATTTTGATGTTTTTATACATGCTTAATTTGGTTAGTTTTATTTACTCAGCTGCATCTGTTAGACCCCTTTCACACTGAGGCAGTTTTCAGGCGCCAGTCCTCAGGAAGGATGTACTGGAAATGGGAGAGTGCAGAAAATGGCAACAAAGCTAATAAAGGGTCTGGAGGATATTATAGAAAAGGGGAAGGGTGGGGGCAAAAGAATAGTTGCTGAGGCTAGACTTGGGGGCATGCCCACCCAGTTGTTGGTGGACTATCTCGGTACTGATAAGGAATAATAAAAATCAGTTGCATTAAAAGGATTTATTACAGATAAAAAATACAAAACAATCATACAGATCAAAGATAGGACGAAATCTCTACTAGTTTCGCGGAAGTACCGCTTCTTCAGGAGAGCCAATCTATAAAGTACATAACACAATAATGTCATATAATACAGTTCAGCAACAATAAAAATTATATAGGAAACAATAGGGGTAGCTTACCCTATGGGTAATAAAACAGTTGCGGAAGCGGACCACCCAAATAGTTTCCCCCTGTGGCGGACATGGGGAATAATGCGTCGATCTCTGGATAAAGGATATAAAATTGATTGAAAAACCAAACTAATTGTATAAAGATATGTAGTATAAAAATCATGGTCAGGTAGGTGGAGGGGGGAAGAGGAAGTGTAAGGGGAGGGAGAGGGAAGGGAGGGGGGGAAGAAAAGGAGGGGCGGGGGGAGAGAAGGTGGTAGGGGAGGTAAGAGGACAGGAAAGAGAGGGGGAGGAAGGGGAAGTGGGGGATGGAGGGGAAAAGGGGGAGGGGAAATGGGGGGGATAGGATGAGACCCGACCATGGAGGTACAACTTACCACCACAATAGAGTCTGTGGGTACATTAGAAGAAAAGGCCAAATAAGAGAGGGGATCCTGGTGTGGTGCATATAGATGTACAAGATGGATTAAAGGATGCTGGCTGGTGCAAGTGCCTAGGGGATCATAGGGGGTGCTATGTGAAGTCTCACTGATAACTATCAGTATAATGTCAACCATGGAGGTAACCATATTGGTGGCAAGGAATGCATGGTAATGCATGGACTCAAATAGATAGGCACCTATAAGTATTCCCGGGGTACTGCAACCCACGTCAGTCCTCACATAGCCTCGCTAAACACCAGGACGAGATCCACGCTGCTCATCCATGGGCAGAAGCCAATTAAATGAGCTCCCCAACCAAGAGACGTTCAAATTGCCACCAATTAGCGGCGCCTGACATCACTAGGTCAGCTTTCCCGCACACAGCAGGTGCGCAATTGGCGCCGTTGCATTTGTGCGCTCAAACCAGCCTGGGGGCGGGAGGCCCCGAGGTAGGGAGGAGCAAGTGGGCATGAACTGAGGAGGACATCCCCACCAGGGATGGAGGATATTAGTTATGAGGAAAGGTTGTGAGCACTGAACTTATTCTCTCTGGAGAAGAGACGCTTGAGAGGGGATATGATTTAAATTTACAAATACCATACTGGTGACCCCACAATAGGGATAATACTTTTTTGCAGAAGGGAGTTTAACACATAGTCACCCATTAAAATTAGAAGAAAAGAGGTTGAACCTTAAACTACTGTAAGATTGGGGTGATCAGACTCCAGCGGTAGGTGCATTTTTTAGTGAGTACGCCAGTCCAGAACAGAATTTTTAAGGGCTTGGTAGCCCACTTTTATTTAAAAGTACAAAATGTTCACAAATACATTAGTAGCCCTCACAGGGGGTTCCACCATTACTGTATCTTGCATACTCAATACTTAAGCCTCCTGGCTTTTATTCTTGCCGTTCCTCAGAACCAGAGTTTCCTAGAGTTAAGCTTCCTCATAGCTTTCTCCTAGCTTACTCTTGATCAGCGCCATCTTGCTCAATCATAATGACATCTGCCTCCTGCAGACATGCATTTTCTGGCTGCATCCATGCTGCATCTGACTCATCTCAGAGGGATGTGAGTCCACCTGACTTCCTGTCTGTTGGGTGGGGGCCTGAGCCATAGTCAGGTCAGAACTAAATAGCCAAACACACAGCTGTGCAATCAGTGTGTCTTTCTCTCCAAAATCTGGTGTACCCAGCAATGTTTAAGGTTGCACAGGGTCCCACCACCACACTACGTAGAGAGTTCTTTACTGTAAGAGCGGCAAGGAGATGGAATTCTCTACCACAGGCGGTGGTCTCAGCAGGGGGCATAGATGGTTTCAAGAAACTATTAGATAAGCACCTGAACGACCACAACATACAAGGATATACAATGTAATACTGGCATATAATCACATACATAGGTTGGACCTGATGGACTTGTGTCTTTTTTCAACCTCACCTACTATGTAGCTATGTAACTATGCCTACTGGTCTACCCAACCTATCCACCACATGCCAGTCTATTTGTCTTTGATGCTCAGAACCCGTTAATAGATGATTATGGGGTTTCTACATTTCAACAACCCTCAAAATTATTCAGATTCTGATAAATTATTCAAAATTTGGCCCCTAGTCATTTTTTTTTTGCGCCAGCTTCAAGCAGATGTTTACCCCTGTTATAAATATTTGTGTAGATGAATCATTAGTACACTTCACCAGAAGACTTGGCATAAAGCAATACCCCCCAGTAAAAGAGCCAGATGTGGGGTAACATTTTATAAGGCATGTGACAGGGCCACGGGTTACACATATGATTTTATAATTTATGAGGGAAAAGACAGACATCTAAAACCCCCTGGATGCCCTACCTACATGGGAACAAGTGGCAAAATTGTCTGGAAGCTGATCGAACCATTCCTTGGGAAAGGTTTTACAAGAGTCTCCCACTTTTTCACTATCTGTACCGAAAGAAGACTGTGGCCTGTGCGGCAGCACGGACCAACCATAAAGGCTTCCCACAGAGATTGGTTGCCAAAAAATTGAAACAGGGGGAAATGGCAAGTATGCAGACTGAAGAGGTACTAGCACTGAAGTGGAGAGATAAAAAAAAGAGATGTCTACATCCTTTCCACAATGTATGATGACACCTTGGTGGAACTGCAGAGAAGAGGCCCCACTCAGAAGCCAAAATGTGTGCATGAATATAACCTTTTCCGGGGGGGGGGGGGGGTGGATATGAACGGTGAGCTGATGCAGCCCTACTTGGCCACCAGGAAATCACTGTTTTGGTACAAGAAAGTTACAATTTATTTTATGCAACTATCCTAGTTCAATTTGTATACTATTTTTCTAAGTGCACCCAAAGTTCCCTAACCTATCTAAAATTCCAAGAAGACTTTATCACAGCCCTTCTCTATCCCCATGGCCAAGCCCCTCAACTAATTCACTTTGATACATTAGCCAGATTCCATGAAAGGCACTTTCCCAAAATTCTCCCTTCTACCCAAACCCCCCAAAAAATGTTGTGTATGTTCAAGTAGAGAATTTTGTCGTGACACCCGATACTACTGTCCTCAATATCCCTCCCAGCCAAGCCTCTGTATTGGAACGTGCTATCAGAGCTATCATACTTCACTACACTATTAGTAAAGTGAAGATGATTTTTTTCCAGTTTCCACTATCTGCTATTTCTGTGAATGACCCGGACTGTTTAACGACTGTGGGCCAGATTCTCAAAGAATCCCCAGCGGCGTAGCGTTAGGCATTTACACTACGCCGCCGCAACGTACTAGAGCAAGTGCTTTATTCTCAAAGCACTTACCTGTAAAGTTGCGGCGGCGTAGCAAAAATCCCCCGGCGCAAGCCCGCGTAATTCAAATGAGCCGGGTAGGGGGCGTAGAGCATTTAAATTAGGCGCGTTCACGCGCCGAACGTACTGCGCATGCGCCGTCTCAAAAACTTACCGACGTGCATTTTTTGTTTTAGACGTGTACGTTAATGGCGTCCAGCCCCATTCACGGACGTCTTACGCAAACAAGGTAAAATTTTCAAATGGCGATGCGGGAACGACGGCAATACTTAACATAGGATGCGCCACCTTCGGGCTGCTTTATCTTTACACTGCGCAAACCTTACGGAAACGACGTAAACTTCGACAGGGCGACGTAAAATCGTTCGGGAATCGGCGTATTAGGCTCATTTGCATAGGCAAATGAGAAAACAACGTTATGGCCACCTAGCAGACAGCGTTGTCATTACATCTACGATCCGACGGTGTAATTCTTTTACACCTGTCGGATTTTTAGTGTATCTATGCGTAAGTGATTCTAATAATCACACGCAATAATACTCATTGAGATATGACGGTGTATCTGAGATACACCGTCGTATCGCCTCTGAGAATCTGGCCCTATGCCTCTGCCAACCATGTTTCTGCCTTCAACATCAATTGACCTCAGCCTGTTAAATGACCATGATTTTGCCTGCCTCCTGAACTGATCATTTGCTCTACCAGGGGTCTCACATATTTGAGGGGCTCCAGAAAAGATTTTCCAAGTGGAAAAAAGGTTTTTCTCTGGGTTTTTGTTTTCTCTAATTAGGGTCTGGAGACTCGGAGGCTTTAAGATTTAGGTGGGAAGAAGCCTCTACCCCTGTCCTCAGGTCTTAACTGACCAAGGCCTAAATGTTAGGCCGCGTACACACAATCGAATCTATCTGCTGGAAACGGTCCAACGGACTGTTTCAGCAGACAAATTCGATCATGTGTGCGGGGGGACAGACAGGTTTTTTCAGCAGACAGATTTTAAAGCATGCTTTAACCACTTCAGCCCCGGAAGGATTTACCCCCTTCCTGACCAGAGCACTTTTTGTGATTCGGCACTGCGTCGCTTTAACTGACAATTGCGCGGTCGTGCGATGTGGCTCCCAAACAAAATTGGCGTCCTTTTTTTCCCACGAATAAACCTTTCTTTTGGTGGTATTTGATCATCTCTGCGTTTTTTTTTTTTGCGCTATAAACAAAAATAGAGCCACTATTTTGAAAAAAAATCAATATTTTTTACATTTTGCTATAATAAATATCCCCAAAAAATATCTAAAAAAACATTTTTTTCCCCAGTTTAGGCCGATACGTATTCTTCTACATATTTTTCATAAAAAAAACGCAATTAGCGTTTATTGATTGGTTTGCGCAAAATTTATAGCGTTTACAAAAAAGGGGGTAGTTTTATGGCATTTTTATTAATATTTTTTTTTTACTAGTAATGGCGGCGATCAGCGTTTTTTTTCGGTACTACGATATTATGGCGGACACTTCGGACAATTTTGACACATTTTTGGGACCATTGGCATTTTTTTAGCGATCAATGCTATAAAAATGCATTGGATTACTATAAAAATGCCATTGGCAGTGAAGGGGTTAACACTAGGGGGCAGGGAAGGGGTTAAGTATGTTCCTGGTGTGTTCTAACTGTATGGGGGGGGTGGACTCACTAGGGGAAATCACTGATCTCCTGTTCATACATTGTATGAACAGAGGATCCGCGTTTCCCCCGCTGACAGGAACGAAAGGTATGTGTTTACACACATACCTCCCATTCCCCGCTCTGTAACGAACGAGCGTGCGTGCCCGGCGGCGATCGTGCCCGCCGGGCACGTGCGCGAGATTTAGGGGCGCGCGCGCGGGCCACCGGCAGCGTGCGCCCTCTAGCGGCCAAAAAAGATAGGACGTAGAGCTACGTGCTCCCGCGTAGCAGTGCCACCGTCCCGCAGTAATATGACGGCGGGCAGTCGGCATCTAGTTAAAACCTGTCTGCTGGGAACCCGTCCGCCTGACATGTCTGCTGGTTAGTATGCTAACCAGCAGACATATCTGCCTGCACATGCTTCTAATGGATTCGACGCATGCGTGGAAGTTTTTTACGGGGGGATGCAAGTGTACACGATCAAACCAAAATAGCCCAGCAGACAAATCCGATCAAATCGGTCTGTCAGACCGATTTGATCGGATTTATTTGGTCGTGTGTACGCGGCCTTATAGTTCTGCCTGCTGCCATCTGAACTGGTCATGTGTCTGCCTGCCACCTGAACTGGGCATGCCTTTGACTGTCTGGACCAATGCTTTAACTTCTCTGGAACGGTATTCCTGCCTGCTAAAAACCTGCCTGTTTTTTACCCTTTGCTTAGCAGAATGTATTTTGGGGTATAATTCTTGGTGTGTTAGAAGCCTGAAGGTGCTACTTGCATGTTGGGCCTCTGTATGTGGCCAGGCTGTGGAAAAGTCACACACATGGGGTTTCGCCATACTCAGGACGAGTAGCAGAATGTTTTAATTTTCTTCCACATTTTCCAAAAACTTTTGGAAAGAAATTACATGTTTAAAAGACTCATTATGCCTCATAGAATATACATTGGGGTGTTTTATTTCCAAAATGGGGTCATTGTCCTGGTTCTCCAGGGCCTTCATAAATGTGATAGGTACTCAGGAATTTAAATGTGTAATTTATGCCTTTAGAATGCCTGATAGTGCTACTTGGATGTTGGGCCTCTGTATGTGTATGTGGCCAGGCTGTGGAAAAGGCTGAGTAGCAGAATTTATTTGGGAGTGTAATTGCAAGTGTGTGAGAAATAACTTGCAAATATGACAATTTTGAAGAAAAAAAAAATATATATATATATATATATGTGTGTGTGTGTGAAGCGCTACCCCCGAAGAAGCCGCTGGTTGATTTTGGGGTCGGCGTATTAAGTTACCAATTATACTTGTCTAGGGGTGAATACTTGTGGAAAGTGAATAAAGCGAGTGTCCAGACGACAGAGTGCGTTTTCAAAGTTTTATTCCAAGGCCCAACATGGCCAACATCAACATGGCACACTATAGAGAAAGGTTGTTGAGCGGAAGAAAACTGCAGTATCAGGCCTTGGATATTATAAAAAGCAGCTTGCTCTCAGTACAGTCACACTTAATCGTCGCCACTCCCGTCGGAGTGGGTAAAGTCCCCCGGACAGGCGTTTAACTTGGGCCTGGCAGCCGAAAGGTCACTTGCAATAGTCACTGGGAGGAATTAGGGCCTCTCCCACAGGCCTGAGGAATTTCAATACTTTTCAAAGGGGTAGAACTAATGGATCCTCCCAGTAAGTCACTTCTCTAGGGTCATCAGAGGACAGTTCAAGTGTACCTGTCATGTAGTGATGACCGGATCCCTGGTGGCCTCACGGACAACCTCTGCCTTTGGGTCTCCCCAGCCAATGCCCCACCGTACAGCTCCCAGCTTAGGATCTGGGACCCAGCAAGCCGCTGGGGCCCCTTTCGATGTCAGGGAGAAGCTCTGTTTGGTGCGTAGCTTCGGCCAGGCAGGCCTCAATGGTGGGGCCCATGGATGCACGCACCCTGAAGGTGGATGCCGCACCTGGAACGCGGGCCCCGCATAGAACGTTGCACGCTTCCCTCCGGCGTCTGCCACAGATATACTCTCCCGCCAGCATGTCCAGACGGAAAATCTTCCTCTGATTGGCAGCAGCCTAAACTTAACCAATTTGTGAGTGGGAGCAACTTAACTCTCCCATTCCCCACTAACTTTAGCGTAACGCCCCGCCAAATAGGGGGGAGCGCTACACACACAAATGTCACAGTCCTGGCCAGAGACCGAAATGCAGAGAGGGCTACCTTTGTGGCTAAGTGCAGCACACCCCTGAATATGGTACATAAGGTGCAGTGCCCAAAGAAGCACTGGTTGACAGGCAGGTTCTGAAGAGTAGGACAGATGATCACCTGATGTACCTGATGTATCTGGATGCAGCAAGATACACAGCTGGGCAGGAGACTCTTAGGCCGCGTACACACGATCGGTCCAACTCGATGAGAATGGTCCGACGGATCGTTTTCATCGGGTCACCGCTGAAGTGGCCTGATGGTCTGATGTGCGTACACACCATCAGTTCAAAAAACAATCGTGTCAGAACGCGGTGACGTAAAACACAACAACGTGCTGAAAAAACGAAGTTAAATGCTTCCAAGCATGCGTCGACTTCTGAGCATGCATGGGTTTTTGAGGCGATGCATTTGCGTACTAACCATCGGTTTGGATCGATGGTCAGGCGTCCATCAGTCCGATTTTAAAACAAGTTTTCAAACTTTGGTCCAAAGGACGACGGACCGATGGGCCATACACACGGTCGGTTTGGACCGATGAAACTGGACTTCAGTCCATCTTCATCGGTTTGGACCGATCGTGTGTACGCGGCCTTAGGCCTTGTACACAAAGGTCAGTCCAAACTGATGAAAACGGACTGAAGTTCAGTTTCATCGGTTCACAGACTGATGGTCTGATGGTCTGATGTGCATACACACCATCAGTTCAAAAACCGATCGTGTCAGAACGCGGTGAGGTAAAACACAACGACGTGCAGAAAAAATGAAGCTTAATGCTTCCAAGCATGCGTCGACTTGATTCTGAGCATGCGCAGGTTTTGAACCGATGCTTTTGCGTACTAACCATCTGATTTGACCGATCGGTAGGCGTCCATCGGTCCGATTTTAATCTCTGATGGAAAAACTCAGATGGGCATACACACGGTTGGAATTTCTGATGGAAAAAGTCAGTCAGACTTTTTCCATTGGATATTCCGATCGTGTGTAAGAGGCATAACAAGCATGCTTTACTGCATATACAGACTACTGCTGGTGGGTTTAGTAGCATTTTAGGAGAAAAATAGTGAATGTATATGTAGCACTACCCCCGAAGGAGCTGCTGGATTTTTGGGCGGCGTGTTACCTTGTGGCTCCTCCGAATTCTCTAGGGGCGAGTGATGCGTATGTGCATAAACAGAAGTAAAGGAATGTCCACGACAGGTGCTCTCAACTGCGGCCTACTCCCCGCGGAGACACTCCTGCAGAGTCCTCCTGGGTTGAAGAGGCGGTCCCGAGAGAGCGCACCAAACACATCCTCTCTCCTAAATTACCTCCCTCTGCAGGTGGTGCGGAAAGCAAACCATCTTGGGGTGGCACAACTGCTCTCTGGGTAATGCAGTCCATTACAGGCCAGGGCAAATGGAGTCTCTTCTACTACTGAACTCAATTCCTCAACATTCACTGCGGTACTAGAACAGAATGTACACAACAGGTGGCTGAAACCCAACTCAACCACTGGAGGGAGCTGGGATCCTTCATGATCAACAATCGTAGTCTTTGTATCACATCAAAAGGGTAATACCCAATATAGTTCACTCTTATGTATGTAATTGCTAATCAATGCACCATTTTAGATGTTCTTTGGTTTGTGAACTTAATTTCCAAAGAAAATAATTTGGCTTTGCATGGTCTACTCTGTTCAGCTTGTAATATCTACAGTAATAAATAGTAGAGCATGCAGGCTATCAACTGACTCAGTTTTTCAGTCTCTTTCATATTTCAGTTACAGTTGATGCTGAAATGTTACAATAATGTAGAAATCAATCTGGTTGTGATTTTCACAGCCACAGGGGTATTTTAATACATATATATTTCGCTTTTAAAAAGGAACAATAACAAGTGAAATCTTACAAAGTGTAAATGTTTCTTGCATAGTATTACATGTCAAAATCCCCTGACATCATGAAAAATATTTTAGAAGAAATTTTGGCACATTGATTAAGCCCTGTTCATAAAATCAAGCAAAGGGATGTTCTCTTTTATATCCTTCGCTTTTTTGTATTCCAGGGAGTAGAGGATGTAGACCGGTAGACCACCATGATATAGTTTTGATGTATCTGCAGGCATTGAATTACACATATGGTGGCTGTGCACCTGATCAGCAATAAAATATATGGAAGGAAAAGTTAAATATGGAAGAATTTCCTGAATCAAGATGGTTATTAAAACCCATGTGAAAAATTATGTTGCTCATCAGGTATTGTTATGTATAAACAAATAAACAATCTAACTATGAATTCCGGTTATCATTTACATTGTGATTAAAATGTACATTTACTGTAGCAATAACTTTTTTTTTTTTTTAGAAGGGTTAAAACCCTTGTCAATTTATTTATTTCCTGCCTGGGTTCCACTGGAGAGATTTACCTTCACTTAAAAGCACATGCAATCAAATCTCTACAAATTGAGGGGAATTACCAGCTTAGAGAGTTGTCACCAGAACAAATGTCCCCATTGGAAGATTTACTCTCACCTCCTGTTCTAGTGACAACTGTAGCATTTTGGTTTTCTATTGGAAGTCAAAGGTTTAACTGATGCTACTGCCAAGAGATAAAAGGTGCATTTAAAATATTGGCAAGAGTGCAATATTAATGTTGTTGTGTACCTTGGCACCATTGATTTGGGTCTGGTGTCTACTGCAGGTGTCAATGTATTCTTACCCCACCCCCAACACTGTGCGTTTGCCTGTACTGGATTACATGGTACATGATTACATGATTACAGTACCATGCAATCCGGTGCAGTGTGTTTTTGAAAAGTAGCGCATGCATTACTTTTGGTGTGCTCCAGTGTAATTTCAGCCCATTCAAATGAATAGTCTGTAGATCTCACCACACTGAACACAGGAATCTCACAGTAACTCGGAACATGAACCTATGCGATTTAGGTTTGAACTAGAGATTTTCTGTCCCCAGCAGGGTAAAAAGAATTGTGAGGGTTTGTATTGCTAAGGACTTTGCTGATGGAGTAGTTAATTCAATTAGGTTTCTGGTACTAAAATACACCAATTGACAGGAGTGTATGTCATTTGTAACATTATTTTAAAAAGCAAATGAAGTACTTGAAACCACCGGGTCTGTCTTCTATCCAGAGAGGGATCTTCCCTTACAATTGATGTAGTACACAGACCTCAAGGACAGACTGAAGATTATAATAACCTGTTGAAACAATTACTTCCTTTCAGTCTTCTCAGAAAGAAATGACATTCTGAGGGATCATATTGGTTCTAGTAATTACTGTTCATTTTCAGGATTTCTAGAGACAGACATAGCAGGAAAACTTGCTCAGTTAAAGATTAATAATGCAATGGGTCCTGATAGTATACATCCCAGAGTTCTAAAAGAACTTTGGAATATTGTTGTTGGACCATTAACTGATCTTGTTAATCGATCCCTTCTAACAGGGGACGTTCCCCATGACGGGAAGACAGCTAATATTGTACCTCTTCACAAGAAAGGTAGTAAGGTAGATGGTAACAATTACAGGCCAGTGAGTGTAACATCTGTTGTAGTCAAGTTAAATTAATCACTCCTAAATAGAAGGGTAATTGATCACTTCAAAATATACAATTTGGTGGACCCAAGGCTTTACTGAAGGCAAATCATGTCAGTCTAATCTGATCAAAATTGTTGACTATATCACTAATGTTTTGACCAGGGTGGAGCTCTGGGCATATCTTAATTTCAGCAAACCATTTGATACAATTCCACATTATGATCTAATAAAAAAGTTATACAAGATAGGGCTTAAAGCTGTAGTAAATTTGTCAAAGCAGTGGAAACTTGTGTTCAAAGTTTCTAAATATAAAATAATGTACCTAGGGAAATGAATCCTTTGAAAAAGTACAATATTTGAGGGTACAGTGTTGGTTAGCACTACAGAGAAAAATATTTGGGGGTACTTATTTCAGATGATTGAAAAATAATCAGACAGTGTGGCCAAGTAGTGGGAAAAACAAATAAAACAGCATAATACAGGAGATACCCTCCAACCTATCACAAGAGCACTTCCATTAGTAAATCAGTTGGAGCTAGACCCAGTGTATTTAACCAGCTTCCCCATACCTTCTCAATTTTAAAGGGATTACCTTTGTATTGATATATTTGATATATTTGATATATTTGATATATAAGTTTTTTCAAATCGTAACATAGTGCCCAGGTGTTCTAGCCACATTTTAGCTATGGAGGGGGTTCCAGATAGATCCATTGCATAAGTATGAGCCTACAGGCCTGAAATAGTGCCATTTTTTCTGCCTTCTTCAAGTATTTATCTGTAATTACACTGTCAAGCATGCCCAAAACACATTGTATAGGTTCCATTGGAATTTAGACTTGCAAGGCAGTATTATTCGCTGCCGCTACAAACACCAATTACGATGCATATTTGGACATCTCCACATGAGGTAGATTAAATCACCCACATCCCTCTCACATCTACCACAAAGAGAAGTTGGACGTAGTCCCATGCGTTGGAGTTTAAGCAGGGTGTGGTGTGTCTCCAATAGGATGTAGAGCCAGGATATTTGCTGTGATACATTCAATGAGCTTATCCTAACATTTTCTAGGTCCTTCTCCCACAGTACCCCTGGTATCTCTCCGACATCAATTACCCATCTATCACAGGCCAGCTAGGATATTTGTCCAGGTACATTCCTATTAGGGAGGCGTGTAGTAACTGGAAATAAAGCTTTTGGTGGAGGAGGCCTGCTGCAAAAGTTCAAACACATGCATGGGCAAAATTGCCATATACCTCTGGGCTTTAATAGCATGTTTCAGCTGCATATAACAAAATAGCATAGTCTGCGAAATTTTGAATCTAGACTGTAGTTGAGCAAATGAGAGCAATACACTATTGTCAAAAATGTGTTTTTTAAATGTAACAGTAGATCTCGGTATCTCTGATCCATGGAACAGTCTCACCGCCTCCTGCAGCTCCTCCAAGGTGGGGGGCACATCCGCTGGGAGTCCGAGAGTCGAGGCAAGGATACCAACTGTTAATAATTATCAAGGTCCTCCAGGTTATAGGTCACTCTTGAGGCATATAGATCCACGTAATAGCATACAAATTCGTCAGGTGTATTAGTCAGCCTACCAGTCACCAATTTCAATGCCCCAATGTTAGGGACTGTGGGGCGGACATTGACAATTTTTGCCAGCAATTGGCCAGTCTGCACCCCCTCCACGTAAAAAGTCACCCTGGAAATAAAAGCTTATTTCCCAGCTTCAAACTAATAGCTTCACATAGGGCATCCTGAGCTTATACTGAAGAGGCCTTTAGATTTTATGTTGGATTGGCAACATACTCTTCCTTCAATTCCCTAATGTGTCTAGTCAACTGTTCCTCATGTGCCCTTGTGTTAGATTTAATACCATTTATAGTGGATATAAACACCCTCCTAAGAAAGCACTTAAATGTATCCCAGCATAGAAATCCATCCTCATATAATGCTAGAATAGGAGGTGTGAACAGAGTGGTTCCTACCCAGGAATAACCTATACAACTCGTATGCCCTGTACACACGAGCATAATTCCCATCTGAAAAAAAAGGATGTTTTTTCAGACGGGATTCCACTCAAGCCTGCCTTGCATACACACGGTCATACAAAAGTTTGTGAACTTTTGACTGCCAAGAACGCGGTGACGTAAAAGACTACGATGAGCCGAGAAAATTAAGTTCTATGCTTCTGAGCATGCGTTGATTTGTTTCCGATCATGTGTCAGAATTTTGCGCGTTGGAAATTTGTACACGCGATTGGAAATTCCGATCGGAAAATAGAGAACCTGCTCTTTATCTTTTTCCAGCAGTTTTTCCATTGGAAAAAGTCTGATGAAGCATACACATGGTCGGGATCCCCGCCAAAAGCTCTCATCTAACTTTTTCCAATGGGAAAACTGATCGTGTTTACGGGGCAACAGATTCCCTGTTGAGGTGTGTTTCTTGTAGTCCAATAAGTGTATGGTGATACTTGTGAAAGACAGTGGACACCATCATCCTTTTAAAAGGCTACCAAGGCCTTGACCATTACAAGTCACTATTGGGATATTCACCATGGTAAAGTATATGGGCCAGATTCACAGAGCGATTACGCCGGCGTAACAGGAGATGCGCGGCGTAAGTCTAAATTTGCACATGCGTTTCGATACTCCGCATCCCCAAAACGAGATACGCAAAAAATCTACTTTTTTTTGTCCAGCGTAATTTCGTTAGACAGGCACATCCGTCCGCGCAAAACTGCGCTACACACACCATTGATTTGCTATTCAAATATGCTAATGAGGGAGTAACGGGGATCCACAAAATAACGTTGGTGCAGCGCAGGCTACGCGCTGTGCGCAACAGCTAAATGTCCTGTCTAAAATTAGACTATATAAAAGCTGGTATAAAATTAGACAATTCGTCTACATGTCAGATAAAGCAACACTGTTTAGTGAGGAGCTGAGCAGTGACACATGTTGCCCAACAAACTGTATGCCAACATGCCAGTGGCATCCATGCTCATAGCTATACTACTGACTTTAGAGGAGCAAAGAAGGAGGAGGGCACTGAGGAGGGCACGGGATTATAATTTTTTTTGAAAAATTTTTTTTTGCTTATATAAACTTTACAATTTAATCTAATACAATATTCTTATCTGATACAAGCCCCTCACTCTTCACGGGAGAGGATATATCACACACGCATAGACATCTATGGCATGAGTGATTCTGAGGTGTCTCGCATCTTCAGATTCACCCCTCATGCCATCATGGAATTAACCACAACCCTGCAGGAGGACATCACCAGCCCAACACATGACACTACCCATGACACCCATGACAGCTACATATACAATCAGAGCCCCATCCCCACAGATTTCGAACAGAACATGTATGGGGCCAGCTGGCTGGTTGGTGAGTGACATGGGTGGCAGGCATGACTGTCCCCCCCCATGATGCACACATCACAAGGGGCACATGCACGACTAACATCCTCCTGTCTTTTCCCTTCAAGGTGACTCTGCATATGCACTGGGACCCCATCTCATGACCCCATCTCATGCCAGCTCACATTCTGCATCATTGCACGTTAAACACACACATTAATCAAGGCACAATGAGAATGCATGCATGCACACCACTGTGGTCCCTAGCACACACACCCCACATCCTCATCAAATTGGATTGGCACAAGTCCACCATGCCGGACTTGTGAGCAGCAACGCCACGCCAAGGCTCCAATTATGTCACTGTACATTCATACACCATTCACACGGACCTGGGGATCACTTCTCCCTGGTCCTGGGGAACCCTTCTCCACCAAAGATGAGGGTGACACCCCTTTTCCGGTAGGAATGTCACCCCCACATTCAAACAGCATTCACAACCCCAAAAAAAAAAAATGCCCAGCAAAAAAAAAAAAAATTCCAGCCCAAAAGAAAAAAGGCAAAAAAAAAACCAGGCCAAAAAAAAGGGGAAAAACAAATTATTGCCGTTGACGTGAGCCCCGCCTGGGGCGCCCCCGGCTCCTCAGGGGAGACTCATGGGGAGGGGGGGGGGTAATCCGGGGAAGGAGGAGCAGCCCCTGGTCTCTGCCCACCTGGCGGCCTGCCCTCCAAGGCCACGGCAATTCTGGTCAGGCCAGCACCTAGTGTTGCCGTGTTGGCCTGGATAACCTGGGTGAGGGCCCTCACATCCTGCCCAACGCCTGCTGTTGTAGGTCATTTAGGCAGTTTGTAAGAGCCAGGGAGTGGCAGTCCAGGTCCCCAAGCATATCCTTTATGGAGGACAGGCTCTCCTCCACCCGCACCAAAGTCTGGCTGACCTCTCCCAGATGGCGGGTCTGAAGGAACTGGTCCCTTCTCAGATTGGCGGGCAGAAGGTCGGCCACCCCCCTGGTCTTCTGGGTCGCCTTCCTGCCTCCAGCTGATGCTTGTGGCCGGGGAGAAGGGGAGCCCCTTGGGAGGGGTGCCCTGTTGGGGGAGGAGTGGAAGGGGCTACCCCTTATGGAGGGCTGGCTGCTGCCAGCCAATGGGGAAGAGTCCTCCAAAACCAAAAGTCCACTGCCTGACATGGACTCCTCCTCCTCCTCAAACTCCTCCTCCTCCACCTCCTCCTCTTCAACCTCCTCCGAGGACTCCGGCCTTGTCGGGGGGTCCTCATCAGGCTGCTGTCCCGGGGATGGTGCGTTCAGCCCAGATGGCCCAGCATCCTCCTGCACATCTGTGGATGACACAAAACATTCACAGGTTGGAGGATCCACACACTTGCCACATATTCCCTTTCACCCTCCCCCACACATGCTACACACCTGATAGGGCAAAAAAACCTTACCTGGCATCACGCCTTCATGACTTGAGTCATAGCCAGGCAGGCACTCCACTTCTTGCCTATGAAAGGTCTGGGCCACCGCACGCTCCTCCGCTGTCAGCCTAACAGGGCATGGTGGGCCCCTTCCTGTGGCCCTGGCATGGGCTAGCATTTTGGCCAGCTTCTTTTTGACCAGACGCCGGAGGTCATTGATCTTCTTTTCAACCCCCGACCGTGTCCGGGTCTCCCCCCCCCCGATGCATTCACCTCGTCAGTAATCCTGTCCAAAATCTCTCTCCTCCTGGCCGGGGTGGTGTTGGCACTCTCCGGGCCGTGGAGGTAACGCCCATATTGGGAAATGGCCCGGGCAAGAATTTGTTTCTCCCCAAAAGTAAAATTTAACTTCCTCTTTCTCTCTGTCATACTCAGACAAAAACTCTCTCCCAAACAGTCAGCAAAAATCACTCACACAAATAATCAGCAAAAGTCACTCACAAAAACAAGCAGGAAAAATCACTCACAAAAACAAGCAGGAAAAATCAGGCAAGAAAACAAGCAGGAAAAATCAAGCAAGAAAACAAACGAACAAAAAACGATCAAGCAAAAACTCGCACAAGCAGTCACCAAAAATCACTTACAAATATCTTCTAACAAACACAAGATCACACAGTCCACAAATATCACAAAGACAAACCACAACGCAACTAACGACAGAACAAAAGCACCTTGCTGTATAGGGAGGGATACAAAGGGATGTACTTTTGCAAAGGAAGTGCGTTTCTGTCTGTCTATTTATGCTGTCTGCGTAGTTCATGATTTTGCACTAGTCCACTTCCAATTTCACTGATTGCGCTCTTCCCGAGTTGGGAGCATGCGCACAGAGGTGCTGACATGGTATGCTTCAAGCGCGCATGCGCGAGCCGGCCGGCCCTTCATTTGCATGGGGTCACGGCTCATTTCAATGTAACACGCCCACGTCCTTCCCAATTTGTATTAATCCGCCTTGCGCCTCAGAAATAACGTTACGCAGGCGCTCATTTCTGCATAAAACCGACGAGAACAGGGTGATTGCGCCGCTACATTGCGCCAGTCTAACGTAAAGGCGGTGCGCTATGCCGGTCCAATAATGCGCAGATGTACCTGAATCTGGCCCTATGTTTGTAGAGGACAAAAGATATCAGGCCAAGTGGCCTTACATGGTTTGAAGTTGTCAGGGTATGAATCTATTGGTGGGTAATTGTATTCATGTGTACCCAAAAATACTAGAACTGCACATGACATCTCCAACAGCAAAAAAAGTTTGAAAAAAAATCAGTGCATCTGAGCACAACGGCACCCCCAAACACTCCAACAGTTGAGAACTGAATTGCCAGCTTCAGTACTACACAGTTTTGAAAGATAGCACCTAAACAGAGTCATTAGTACTTAGAAACATTGAAGTGGAGCATACGAAAGTCTAAACTATAGTTACAGCATCCACGGCCGGGGAGACTTTGACTTAACCACGGGCACATTACAACGGATATCCTCCTGTCGGGTCTTCAATACCAGGCACTTACACCCCCTTCCTGCCCAAGCCAATTTTCAGCTTTCATCAGTGTCGCTGTTTAAATGACAATTGTGCGGTCGTGCTACACTGTACCCAAACAGAATTTTTATAATTTTGTTCCCACAAATATAACTTTCTTTTGGTGGTATTTGATCACCTCTGCGTTTTTTTCTTTTTTGCTAAACAAATAAAAAAAAATACGGAAATTTTTGAAAAAAAAACATTTTTCTTTTGTTTCTGTTATAACATTTTGGTAAATAAGCACGTTTTCTCCTTCACTGACGGGCACTAATAAGGTGGCACAGATGAGGCGGCACCAATGAGGTGGTACTGAGGGCCACTGATGGCACTGACAATGGGCACTCATATGCAGAATAAATGGGCACTGGTAGGCAGCACTGATGGGTGGCACTGATATGCAGCACTAATGGGCACTCATGAGTGGGTACTGGTGGGCACTGATGGGCACTGGAAGGATGCAATGATGGGTACTTATTGGTGGCACTGATAGGCGGCACTGCTGGGCACTGATAGGTGGCACTGATGGGCACTGATGGGCATTAATACATGGCACTGATGGGCACTGATATGCAGCACTGATATGCATCCCTGGTGACACTGGCAGAAATTGTGTGTGGGGACTGATTGGAAGCTGCCTGGGCATTGATTGGCAGCTGCCTTGGCACAGATTGGCATTTCCCTGGTGGTCTAGGGGGCATACCTGGTGGTCCATTGTGGATGGCCATCCCTAGTTGGTCCTGGCAGCATGCTGGTGGTCCTGGGTGGGCATCAGAGGGGGGGCTGCACTTATAAACAATCAGCACAGACCCCCCTGTCAGGAGAGCAGCCAATCAGCTCTCCTCTACTCGCGTCTGTCAGACACGAGTGAGGAAAGGCTGCTCAACGGCTCCTCCTGTTTACATCGTAATGAGTCGTGAGGCTCTTTACCGAGATCGGTGGATCGGTGTGTCAGACTCACCACCGATCGTCCCTCCATGGGCGTGCGGTGGCTGTTATCCTGCTGGACGTCATATTACACCCAGTCAGGATAACTGAACCACCTCCTGGCCATCATTTTGCTATAGGCAGGGCCAAAAGGGGTTAAGTAGCAATTCAACCTTCAATGTTCATGTTCATTGCTGTTTTTATCTGGGCCGCCATGCCTTCCTTACCCTGCCCTCTTTTCGACATTACGACGGGTAATCGCGGCTTTCTGGGTATCTCCATGATCCAGGGAGTCTGCAGCAGACATAAGTGGTGATCGCAGGTCTGTCCATGGCCAGGAAGAGAATAAATGAGTGGATTATGTGTGGGAGCTTCGTGAGAACAATTCGCTCACATGCCCAGCTAGGCCACGCCCCCTGCTTATAGATCTTTTGTTAGACCTCATTTAGAATATTGTGCCCACTACACAGTTCTGGAAACCTTGCTTACAAAATGTACTTATAAGGATATAACTTATGGGTATGAAACAAAGTGAAGTACACAGTTCTGAAGATGTTTCAGCTCCATCTTTTAGTCTTAATTACCATACAAGGTGTGCAGGAGAAGGCCGTTGTAATGTTGTTCGCAGATACAACTGTTTGTTTATATGTTACTTTAGAGATTGGTAAGCGTTATGTAAATAAGAACAGTAAAGATGTCCTCCACTCTCTGAAGAAGTCCCCACTCAGGGACACAGCGCATAAGGGCAGAGCAAAAGGAGCAACATCATCACGTCCGCCAACTCAGTTCTGGTGAGTGAATGGTGGCTCCCAGCCAATCCGTGCGCTCCCCTGCAGTGTCATTTCCTCCTCCTGTGTAAACACAGGAGGAGGAAGTGATGTGATCTCTGCTCTCGGCGTTTTTTTCAACCGCCGCTGAGGAGAGATCACATCACACAGTAAGTCTGCACAACACTACACTGACACCAGTACACGCAGGTACATTTAACCCCTTGGGATCACCCCCTGTCACAGTGTCACTGAATGCAGTAATCATATATGTATGATTACTGTATTTAGTGTCAGTGTGACAGTCAGTTAGTGTTAGGTTCAGGGTAGCCCCCGTACCCCACCTAATAAAGTTTTAACCCCTTGATCACCGCTCTAGTTAACACTTTCACTCCCTATTGCCAGCGTCACTAATCGATCATTTTTCTGATCGCTGTATTAGTGTCGCTGTTCCCGCTAGGTAGCTATTTTTTTTATTAGACATGTGGCTAAATAAATTTGGGCCTAAATGTTTGACTAAAATTTAGTTTATTTGATTTTTCTTATAACAAAAAGTAAAAAATATTGATTTTTTTTTCAAAAATGTCGCTCTATTTTTGTATATAGCGCAAAAAATAAAAATCGCAGAGGCGATCAAATACCACCAAAAGAAAGCTCTATTTCTGTGAAGAAAAGGATGCAAATTTCGTTTGGGAGCCACGTCGCACGGTCTTAAGTGGTTAATCTTTGGATGGGCTCAGGCATTTACTGGCCCCGGACTACCGGGAGTTTCCCGGTGGGTATTTTAGTGGGCTGGTTTCAGCGGCTGCCTAATTTCCCTTTGAATCGGAGGTCCGCTGCAATCTACCCGTCAATCGCCGTCAGCTGGCGCATGACAGGTATATCGAGATTTAGCCAGCATGCAAAGTAGCGCAGGAGGCGTCTGTAATAAGTTCTCTCTCATGTCACTCTGCTCCCCTGGGGCCCCTCCTCTCTTCTCGTCCATCCCCATTTGCTTGTGACATCATCTGGGATGGACGAGAAGAGAGGAGGGGCCGTCAGGGAGCAGCGTGACATGAGAGAGAACTTATAACAGACGCTTTCTGCGCTACTCTGCAAGTCTGCATTTGACTAGTAAACACTGTTCCCTGTTGTATCATGTGCCCCATGTGTTTTAATGTGCCCCAATGTGCCCCATATGCTTTAATGTGCCTTAATGTGCCCGGTTTTCCCCCAATGTGCCACAATGTGTGCTGAGGTGCCCTGTGCCCTTATGTGCCATGTGCCCCATTCCCTGATGTGCCCTGATGTGCTATGTACCCCATGCCCTGATGTGCCCCATGCCCTGATGTGCTATGTGCCCTGATATGCCCCATGCCCTGATGTGATATGTGCCCTGATGTGCCCCATGCCCTGATGTGCCCCGTGTCCTGGTGTGCTATGTGCTATGTGCCCTAATGTTCCCTGTGCCCTGATGTGCTATGTGCTTTAATGTGCCCTGATGTGCCCTGATGTGCTGTGTGCCCTAATGTGCCCTGATGTGCCCTGATATGCTATGTGCCCTGATGTGCTATGTGCCCTGATGTGCCCTGTGCCCGGATGTGCTGTGCCTCAATGTTGTATGCCCTGATGTGGTATGCCCTGATGCCCTAATATACTGTGATCTGTGCCCTGGTGTCCTGTACCCTGATGTGCTGTGTCCTAATGTGCTGTGTCCTAATGTGCTGTGCCCTGATGTGCACTATACCCTGATCTGCTGTGCCCTGATGTGCCCTGTACCCTGATGTGATGTGCCCTGTACCCTGATGAGCTGTGCCCTGTACCCTGATGTGGCCTGGTGGGCTGTGCCCTGATGTAGTGTGCCCTGATGTGCCCTGTATCCTGATGTGCTGTGTCCTGATGTGGTGTGCATCAATGTGTCCTGTGCCCTTATGTGCTGGACTCTGTACCATGCCCTGATGTTCACTGTACCCTGATGTGTTGTGCCCTGGGCCGGTCTGGATGAAGTCCAGAGCCACATTTTTGTCCCAGTCCAGCCCTGGATGGGCTTGGAGTAATATGGTCTGGGCAAGTTTCCATTCTGGGTGGAGACATGGAGTAATTCTTTGTTCTCATCATAGGTCAATTCTAAGGTGAGCAGTTTTACAACTGTTATTGAAGAGGAAATTATGGGCCAGATTCAGATACACTTAATATTGCACTGCGTAATCGAAATACTCTACGCTGCCGTATTTCACCAGGCTCTACACCAAATCCTGGTAGATTTTTGCCCGTACGCTACGGCGGCGTAGTCTATTTCTCGCCGCGTAATCGAAATACGCGATTGGGGGGCGTGAAGCATTTAAATTAAGCGTGTCCCCACGGCGATCGAACTGCGCATGCTCCGTTCAGAAATTTCCCGCCGTGCATTGCTCAAAATCACGTAGTTACGTCATTCGTTGTTTGAGTAGCGTCGTTTACGAACATTCCTATTCCCGGACGACTTACGTAAAAAATAATAAAAGACGTCGGAAAACGTAAAAATTAGACGCGGGAACGACGGCCATACTTAACATGGGCTGTCTAATATTAGACCAGCAAAAAGCTGGTATAGTGTTACGTAAAAAAAAGATGACTAAAGATGCCGTAAGAGATTGCGATTGAAGATCGTAATTTCTGGGATCGCCGGCAAAAGCTCATTAGCATACCCCAACGCGGAAAACGACGGGAAGTCCACCCAGTGGCCGCAATTTTATTGCAGCGTAGATCCGAAGGCGTGCGAACACGTAATCCAGTCGAATTGAAGCCCGCAGCCGTCTATTCATGGTTTGAGGTTTCCGACTAGCTAAAAAACGCGCGTAATTTGAAATTACTCCAGTCTAACACCAGTTAGACAGGCGTAATCGCTCTGTGAATCTGGCCCTATGTTTTTATAAGTTTGAAAATCACTTCGAACTTTGGATGCACATTATCTTTTGAAAATTAAAGGACTGAATAGTTTGCATGATTTTATGTCTCCATTTATTTAATATTCTTAGAGTATTTATGATAATATAGATTTATATATTTATAAATCCTGAATGAATTTTCATTTTATTTAGTAAAGTATTGATTAATTAGCACTGTACATAAATGTTGATTATTTTTAAACTTTTTGTTCTGTGAGTGATACACAGAGTGTGTTGGCTTGCTATTTAAGGATACATTTGTTGCACGGACAGACTGTATATAATTCTTTATATCATGTTCTTGCTGTTGTTGACCATGGTATTAAAATAAATGGGATAATCCTGCATATTTTTATTCTTAATACCTGTGGAAAAATGCCATAAGCTGGATTTACACTTTCTAAGGCCGCGTACACACGATCGAACATGTCCGCTGAAACTGGTCCGCCGATCAGTTTCAGCGGACATAGCCGATCGTGTGTACGACCTAGCAGACAGGTTTTTCCAGCGGACAAATTTCAAAGCATGCTACGTCCGCCTAACCAGCGGACATAAATCTCCCGCATGCGTCGAATGGATTTGACGCATGCGTGGAAGTATTTTACTTCCTGGAGTGGTGACGTGGCGGCGTCAACGTCACTGCCACGTCACTGCGTCCTCAGTCAAGGGGATTTTGGTCCGATGGTGTGTACACGCCATCGGACCAAAATCCGAGGAGACATGTCCGCTGGAAACGGTCCGTCGGACATGTTTCAGCGGACATGTCTCCCTGTGTGTACGCGGCCTCAGAGTTTGGCCATACAGAAACGTACAGTCTGTTCTGGGAACAAAAGAAAACCTGCATACTGCTGATAAATTGGGGCATATTTAGGTCTGTGCACATGTCTGTGGGCTCTCATTACTTTATGGTTTAACTGATATGCACAAATTATTAATTTCCATTATGAATAGGGCTGTGTGGTGAAATATGCCAAACTAATGTTGTGTCACAATTTGTACTTTTGTGTTTTTGCAAATCGTAGGTTAGATCAACCACAACTTTTGGCATGTGCTCGGTTTAGGTAAACTCTTCTGAAAACAACCTTTCGTTTTTGCTTTGGAGGCCCTGTGATGCAGCTAAAGCCACTGCCACCCAGCAACTGCCAAGCAAATAGCCACACTTCTCCTTTTATAAACCAGACCTGCTGCTTTTGTAGTTCAGTACTTTGTTGTAAAGTGTTAGGTAGAGAGCATAGCTAGTGATATAATGTAGAGAAAAGAGTTTAGTGCAATTTAAGCCTGAAACATACGATCGGACTTCCAACTGACTTTTCAGCCAACTTTCACCAAATCACATGGTTTTTCAGCTCTTTACCGCTGTTGGCTGATCTTTAGCATTGGTTCTGAGCATGCATGCTTGTATTTTGGATTTAAGTCCTATGGACTTGAATTCACATGATCAGATTGTCCTCCATCGGACATTTGTTGCCAGAAAGTTTGTCTGTTTTCACAGCAAACATTTGTCTGAGAAAAAGCAAAAACAATGGAGCATACACACGGTCTGATAGTCCAAACAAACAGGTCTGTCGGACATTTGTTGTCAAAAAGTCAGATCGTGTGTATGGGCCTTCTGACTGTTCTTTGCTGGTTCTTGCTTTTTGCTATGCAATGACTAATAGCATCCCTGGGACAACCCATCACTTTCAGTGCAAAGATTGAAGTGACCCAAAAGTCCTAGGAAATTGTGTGCAGTGCATCAATTGTTTTGCTTTATTGCAAACCTAAATATAGCTGTACTATTTTGTTTTTTTGGGGGTGTATTTAGGGTGGTTTGTTTATTCATTTTTTTTTGTTTTTGTGTTTTTTTTCACATTTTCGTTTCTAAAATACAAAACATGTAAAGAATAGAGTTGAGCGAACACCTGGATGTTAGGGTTCGGACCCGAACCCGAACTCCGAACCCCATTGAAGTGAATAGGACACAGACTTTTAGTAAAAAAAAAAAAAAGGAGGTCACCGCAAATTTAATAACCAGACCCTTTAGGTCTGGTATGGATATTAAGGGGAACCCCACAGTCAATTTAAAAAAAAAATGACGTGGGGTTCCCCCCAAATATCCATAACCAGACCCTTCAGGTCTGGTGTGGATTTTAAGGGGAACTCCACCCCAAATGTAAAAAAAAAAAATGGCGTGGAGTTCCCCCTAAAATCCACACCAGACCCCTTATCCAAGCACGTTGACCTGGCCGGCCGCAGAAAAGAAGGGGGGACAGAGTGCGCCCTCCCCCTCTCCTGAACCGCACCAGGCCACATGCCCTCAACATTGGGAGGGTGCTTTGGGGTGCCCCCCAAAGCACCTTGTCCCCATGTTGATGGGGACAAGGGTCTCATCACCACAACCCTTGCCCGGTGGTTGTGGGGGTATGTGGGCAGGGGGCTTATCAGAATCTAGAAGACCCCTTTAACAAAGGGGACCCCCAGATCCTGCCCCCCCTGTGTGAAATGGTAATGGGGTACACTGTACCTCTTCCATTTCACAAAGGAAGTGTAAGTAATAGTTGTTTAAAAAAAACACACACACCATAGAACAAAATATTTTAATAATTAAACCAAATAAAAATCTATGTACATAGACGATCGATGCTGCTCCCTGCTCCAACGTTGTCTTTTATCCAGTGCTGGGTGATGTCTCCAGTGACGGGTGTTCTTTCCAGCGACGGTCGGCTGGTCCAGCGATGAGAAGATCCATCCATTCAGAGTACACTGTGCTACGTCACTGGGACAGCCCAATCCTTACTAAGGAATAGGGCTATCCCAGTGACGTAGCAAAGTGTGCGTCAGAGGGGGACGGGGTCACGTGACGCGTGGCCCGCCTCCCCTATAAAAGAAACGCCAAGTTCCGACACGTCATTGGCGGAGCTGTGCTCTGAATGGATGGATCTTCTCATCGCTGGACCAGCCAACCCTCTCTGGAAAGACCACCCATTGCTGGAGATAAGACAACGTTGGAGCAGGGAGCAGCATCGATCGTCTATGTACATTTGGTTTAATTATTAAAATATTTTGTTCTACGGTGTGTTTTTTTTTAAACAACTATTACTTACACTTCCTTCGTGAAATAGTAGAGGTACAGTGTATACCATTACCATTTCACACACGGGGGGGCAGGATATGGAGGTCCCCTTTGTTAAAGGGGTCTTCCAGATTCTGATAAGCCCCCTGCCCACATACCCCCACAACCACCGGGCAAGGGTTGTGGGGATGAGACCCTTGTCCCCATCAACATGGGGACAAGGTGCTTTGGAGGGGCACCCCAAAGCACCCTCCCAATGTTAAGGGCATGTGGCCTGGTGCGGTTCAGGAGAGGGGGGGCACACTCTGTCCCCCCCTCTTTCTGTGGCCGGCCAGGTTAACGTGCTCGGATAAGGGGTCTGGTGTGGATTTAAGGGGGAACTCCACACCATTTTTTTTTAAATTGATGGCGGGGTTCCCCTTAATATCCATACCAGACCTAAAGGGTCTGGTTATTGAATTTGCGGGGACCTCCGCGCATTTTTTTTCCCAGAACTCCGAACCCGGACCCGAACTTTTACCAATTATTCGGGTCCGGGTTCGGGAAAAACCCAAAGTTCGTACCGAACCCGAACATTACAGTTCGGGTTCGCTCAACCCTAGTAAAGAAACATACATGTTTTCAATATTTGTATTTGACAATTCAGCAAACACAGTTTCAGTGCAGGAGTACAGCTAATTTAAACCATAAAGCTAACAAAACCTTTGCTGGCAACAAACGTGAGTACACCCCTAAATGAAAATGTCCAAATTGGGCCCAAAGTGTCAATATTTTGTGTGGCCACTATTATTTTCAAGTACTGCCTTAACCCTCTTGGGCATGGAGTTCACCAGGACTTCACAGGTTGCCACTGGAGTCCTCTTCCACGCCTCCATGTTGACATTTGAGGATGCCCCACAGATGCTCAATAAGGTTTAGGTCTGGAGACATGCTTGTCAGTCCATCACCTTTACCCTCAGCTTCTTTAGCAAAGCAGTGATCGTATTGGAGGTGTGTTTGGGGTCATTTTGTTGGAATACTGCCCTACAGCCCAGTCTCCGAAGGGAGGGGATCATGCTCTGCTTCAGTATATCACAGTTATTGTTGTCATTCATGGTTCCCTCAATGAGCTGTAGCTCCTCAGTGCTGGCAGCACTCATGCAGCCCCATACCATGACACGTGGACCACAATGCTTGACTGTAGGCAGACACACTTGTCTTTGTACTCCTCACCTGGTTGCCGCCACACACGCTTGACACCATCTGAACCAAATACGTTTATATTGGTCTCATTAGACCACAGGATATGGTTCCAGTAATCCATGTCCCTAATCTGCTTGTCTTCAGCAAACTGTTTGAGGGCTTTTTGCATCATCTTTATAAGAGGTTTTCTTCTGGGACAACAGCCATGCAGATCAATTTAAAGTATTGACAGGCTGACCCCACACCCCTTCAACCTCTGCAACAATGCTGGTAGCACTCATACATCTATTTTCCAAAGACAACCTCTGGATATGACGCTGAGCGTTTGCACTCAACTTATTTGGTCGACCCTGTTCTCAGTGGATCTTGTCCTGTTAAACCGCTGTATGGTCTTGGCCATGAATGAGGTGCCATGTTGAACTTCCAGTGACCAGTATGAGAGTGTGAGAGCCATAACACCATATTTAACACACCTGCTCCCTATTCACACCTGACACCTTATAACACTAACTGGCCACATGACACCGGGGAGGAGAAATGGCTAATTGGACCCATTTTGGACATTTTCCCTTAGAGGTGTACTCAATTTTTTTGCCAGCGGTTTAGACATTAATGGCTGTGGGTGAGTTATTTTGAGGGGACAAAAAAATGTACACCGTTATACAAGCTTTACACTCACTACTTTACATTGCAGCAGTGTAATTTCTTCAGTGTTGTCACATGAAAAGATATAATAAAATATTTACAAAAATGTGAGGGGTGTACTCACTTTTGTGAGATACTGTATATAAATAGGGATGAGCCCAACACCATCTGGTTCGGTTCGCAGCAGAACCTGCAAAAAATTTGTTCGAACACCGTTAAAGTCTATGGGACACGAACATGAAAAATCAAAAGTGCTAATTTTAAAGGCTAATATGCAAGTATACACCCGGGTCCTGCCCCAGGGGACATGTTTCAATGCAAAAAAAGTTTCAAAAACTAAAGTTTTTTTTGAGAGCAGTGATTGTAATAATGCTTAAAGTAAAAAAAAAATGAAAGTGAAATATTCCTTTAAATTTCATACCTGGGGAGTGTCTATAGTATGCCTGTAAAGTAGCGCATGTTTATATTTCTTTTATCTGTATTGCCGGGACCCGACAATTCATTATAGCCACGAGCGGTTTTAAATTACTTTTTTTCCTTTAGAAATGTCATTTTGTGCAGGGACTTTTCTAAGTGTGGGAAAAATTTGCTACTTTACAGGCATACTATAAACACACCAGGTACGAAATTTAAAGGAATATTTCACTTTTATTGTTTCACTTTAAGCATTATTAAAATTACTGCTCCCAAAAAAAATGGGATTTAAAAAAAAAAATTGCATTGATACATGTTCCCTGGGGCAGGACCCAGGTCCCCAAACACTTGTTATGACAATAACTTGCCTTGCTGTATTTTGGATATATGTACTGTACCTTATAGCCTGGATTCCCATTTTAATTGTTAAAATGACATTGTAATTTTTAATAAAAGAACCATCACTTTGACTATTTGAATTTGCTACATCATTGCTGCTAGAAAACCTCTCCGGGGGAACCTTCTATTTTTTTCCTTTATATATTGGGGTGCGCAGATATCTCAACCTTCTATGTGTCTTCCCCTCTATTGTATGCATATTGGGTGGCTAAAAACCCCTTCCCCCCTTTGACAAATTAGAGATATGGCCTGGAACAGTTTGGTGTCCTTTAAGTCCCCCATTCTTACATTGTATATCGTTCATCTTTAACGAGTAAATCTTTGCATGAATAGTTAACTCTTGTGTCAGGGTACATTGCTGACCTTGAGTAGAGGGAAAAGATCTAATTTAGGGCTGTTACTGATTAAAAATGTTGTGTTCGATTAATCGATTTTTTTTAATCGATTAATCAACAAATTTTGATTAATTATATTGCACATACAGATCCGACTACTTTTAGCTGATCTTCTTGCATTGCAACTCTGCATTAGTCAGTGGTAAATGTGGTATACATTATATACAATCACCCGACACTAGTTAGTTTCCACATTCCATGACATAACTTCACAGTTCACACAAATACGTTTTAAATTCAAACTGTAGCACTGACGTAAGTAATTATTTTTTTATTAAATGTTAGGAAAAACGTAGAAAGTTAGTTTAACTAGTTTAACTAATTATAAAACTTATCTAGTATATTGACTGTCAGTCACTTTATAGTAGTCAAGTAGGCATCACTTTAGCCAGTTATGCAGACATACCAGAGTGTTTACATTTTCTGGAAGCAGACATGATCACATTTTATTGACAATATACCCTGAAGAACTGAACAGTCTTTCACACAGAACAGATGTTGCCGATACACAAAGAATTGTCTGCACAAAACTGCTTAGGACAGGAAAACTATGGTTATTTTTGCCCCCTTTCCCTGATGGAGCCTGATGCATCCTCCTGCTCCACAGATGCCAAGGTACCTCAATCCAATGGGTGCAGTTTGCTCGCATCCAGTAGGGTAAGTCTCACTGTCCAGGCTGTCCGGTGACGTCAAGAATTTTGATTGATCAAAGGAATTTTGATCGATCAAAAAATAATCAAGGAATTAATCTTTAATTTCCCCAGCCCTAATCTAATTCAATCCTTTTATTCTTGTGTACTTCATAAACTCCAACACATGATCCTATGCAGGCTTGAATGGACCCTATCTATGTGGTCTTATGTGAGTATTTACTCTTTTTCTGTAAACCTATCCAACTCATTTAACTCACCCCAGCACATGTACAGACATTTTTCCTCTTGCCTAATTGCACTAGGATAATTTATTATATTTAACTGATGGCTCCCACAAGCAATATTAGTATTTAAGACAAACCATAACAATAGACTCAACTTTTACTTTTTTAATTAAGTCTGCTGCTCACATTATTGTCCTTCAAGATTTGACTGTACACAGCACCCACATTTTTCCTACACCCCTACCAATTCCCAATGGCTTACATTATTTACCCAGCATCTCCACCTGCACCACTTGTTTTTCTACTACACAGTTTTCTATAATTTTTAAGGCTGCCCCCCCTGTATTTACCTCCCCGTGCACACACATTTCTTTCTTCTTTATTAATTGACCCTTATAATGCTAGTTCACAATTTTCACTTTTGATCACTATCCCTCACATGATGTTAACATCATTAAATAAGCCCAAACGTATTGTTATGAGGCACCACATGCTATTTTTAGGGAGTCAACATTAGGACAACTAGGAGTAAGTCCATATTGACTATAAACATTTCCAACATATCAGGTATTCCTGTTTATTCATTAAGCATCTGATTACTTCATCCGCTGATACATTTTTTATCTGGTGTATTGCTGCAGGTCCTGGTCTTCCTTCTCTCCTCTCCTCCATTCCTTCGGGGGTGTCCTGTGTGGCTCTTTGTAAGTTCCTTTTGAGCTGGGTCCTTTTCCTCTGGGGAGGCGGAAACCACCATTTAACCTTCCGGATCACTCATCTCATTTTAAAACTACCTTTTGGCTATGAGATTACCTACTTCTTTTTTTTTTTTTGTGGTAAATATAGTACCTATGTATAAACCATTTTAATTTGGTGCACATGTATTGATATGATCAATGAGATTTTTATGTATCTCTTTATAGCAAACTATCCCCCTGAAGAAGATCATACTGGTCGAGACGCATCAGTGTTGCCGCACAGTTAGACACCATGCAATGGAATGCTGTATATATCTATGTTTGCCTTGCTGTATTTTGGGTATATGTACCGTACCTTATAGCTTGGATTCCCATTTTAATTGTTAAAATTACGTTGTAGTTTTTAATAAAAGAACCATTACTTTGATTATTTGAATTTTCTACATCATTGCTGCTAGGAAACCCCTCCGCTAAACCTTCCCATTTTTTCTTCAATAACTTGCATATTAACCTTTAAAATTAGCACTTTTGATTTCTCCCATAGACCTTTAAAGGGTGTTCCGCGGCTTTTCGAATTTGCCGCGAACACCTCAAATTGTTCGCTGTTCGGCGAAGGGGCAAACAGTCAGTGTTCGAGTCGAACTCATGATCGACTCAAACATAAAGCTCATCCCTATATATAAATATAGTGGTCTCATAGTTAAGTGGACATTGACATATACTGTATATATAAACAGAACTTGTGAAAATACAGAGTTGATATACTATTATGTATTGTAGATTAAAGCTAATTTGTAAACATTCCTCCTTCACTGTCGCCTTCCTTCTCTCATTCCACATGCTGAGGACACTAGTTCATCTCACATATCAGAAGTGCATGAAGCTGAGAACACCCTGCATATGTGCAGCTTTGATTCTTGTGTCAGTTATCAGATCCAGATCAACAATAAATACAGATTATATATGATTCAATAAAACAAATGGTATTAATAATCTTGAATTGCCAAGTAGGATTATATCATTAAATAGGATTAAATTATAACATTTCATCCAAAAAGCCCTCAGACATAGCATGATTAGTTAATAGTATGACTTGACCCACAATGCTTTTGTTTTTCTGTTATCTTTTTAAATCAAAGAACATTTATATGTCGTAAACCTAGAGTTTAGGTTAGTTCCCAGTGTGCTTGTGTCTGGGTGTGTGTTTAGGTGGAGATGGGGATTTACAATTTTTTAATGCAATTTATATTTACTACATCTACCGAACAAACATTAACAATAGATGGCAGTATCCACTAATTACCTGCCAGTGATAATTGGTGTTTCCAACGGGCGTGTGTTTCCTTGTTCAGATTTAACAAACATCTATTCTTGGAAAACAAACTTTATTCAAAAAAGCCAAAATACAGTGTTCCTCCAGTCAACATAATCATTCCAGGTCTGATAAGTTTAGGTATCCAGTTTCACTGTGAATTTACTTGATATTACGTGGATTATCATGTGTAGTCACTCAGTCTAGACAAAGTTTCGATTACTGTGAACACAGACAAAGTGTGTAGGAAATATTAATGAAATACATCCCACTTACCAGCTCAAAAATAGTAAAGAAAACAAGAGTGAAATCCTAATTATTATTCTTATTTTATAATATCTTTATAGTGTATTTTTTTTTTCTATTTCTTTTAAACAAATGTATTAAACATTTTATAACATGGCACAATTGTTTTTTTTAAATTACAACTGAATAGTGACTATGGACATTTTTATTCTATCTCATAGCCTGCAAACTGGTAAATGGATCACTCATGTGTCACATTTTTATCAGCAGGAAAACGTATACAAAAAAATTGACTTTAGAGGCACCCATGGGACACAAAAAATATAAAATGATTACACTTAATACACATTTACAACCAAAAAGCATAAACGACATGCATTATTAAAAGCACTCATTGTAAATGTACCAAATGTACAAGATAATACATAGAAAGTACAAAATGCAGTTTATAATCTTTGTAGCTAGTGTGCAAATTAGTGTTAATCAGTCAACTCGTTTTTGTATGTCCGCTTCCCAAGGATGCATGAAGAGACTAACAAAAATCGCTACATAAATAGACGAAACATAATATAATAGACATGATTTGGCAAAAATCTGTATTTATAGATAGATATAGAGATACTGTGGGCCAGATTCAGAAAGACTTACGCCGTCGTAAGTCCGAATGAGCGCCGTCGTATCTCGGCGCCTGATTAAAAGAATCAGATAAGCCGGGATATAGCTAAGATACGCCGTCGTTTCTTAGTTGCATATTTACGCTGGCCGCTAGGTGGCGCTTCCGTCGATTTACGCGTTGAATATGTAAATTAGGTAGATATGCCGATTCACAAACGTAGTTGCAGCCGGCGTATCTATTTGCGTCGTTTACGTAAGGCGTTGGACGGTCGTAAAGTTACCCCTGCTATATGAGGCGCAGCCAATGTTAAGTATGGACGTCGGGACAGCGTCATATTGTACGCTGTTTATGTAAGCCGATTCAGAATGGGGCTGGGTGTAAGTTACGTTCACGTCGTTTTCAATGACTATTTGCAAAGTGATTTGGAGCATGCGCACTGGGATACGTTCACGGCCGGCGCATGCGCAGTTCGTTCGGCGCGTCATTTACGTGGGGTCAGGGTTAATTTAAATACAACACGCACCCTACCTGCCCAATTTGAATTGCGTGCGGATACGCCGGCCTATTTACGCTACGCCGCCCCAACTTACTGAGCAAGTGCTTTGTGAATACAGCACTTGCCTGTCTAAGTTGCGGAGGCGTAGCGTAAATAGGATACGTTACGCCCACACAAACATGCATGAAAAAAAGGGCAATTTCATATTAAACAATAGAGTTTATTATTGCTTAATTTGAGACTATTTTCCATGCCTACTAGCTTGCCCACTAGTTACTAAGAATATGAACTGCATTTTATACATTCTACATATTATTTTTACATTCGGTACATTTACCACGATAGATTTTAATAATACATTTTATTCATGTTTTTGGGTTATAAATAAAGTGTATTATTTTTTATTTTTTTTATTTTTGTCCCGTGTCTCCGAAGTCCGACAATTTTTTTGCATGCATTATATATATATATATATATATATATATATATTCCACGTAGTCTAAAAAAAGTAAGTTTTCTGCACCAATATTATTAGAAATGCTTGTCTGTTTTTAAGACTAAAAGAATATTCAAATTTCTTTTACTCTCACCAACTCTTATTTAGGGTTCCTAATTTATGACAGTCACCTAATTTGACCAGATTTACGGGATTCAGACTGGAAGACAGCCTAATTGTTAGGGATGAGCCGAACACCCCCGTGGTCGGTTTGCACCAGAACGTTCGAACAAACCGCCCGTTCGCGCGAACATTTAGAACCCCAATGAAGTCTATAAGTTATTGTTGGAAAACGTCTGTGAGAACCCGGGTCTTGCCCCAGGGAACATGTATCAATGGAAAAAAGTTTTAAAAACGGTTGTTTTTTCAGGAGCAGAACTCCTGAAAAAAAGACCGTTTTTAAAACTTTTTTCCATTGATACATGTTCCCTCGGGCAAGACCCGGGTTCTCAAAGACGTTTTCACAGGCAAACTATAGGCACCCAGCAGGTACAATATTTAAAGGAATTTTTCTTTTTATTTTCTTTTATATTTAAGCATCATTAAAATCACTGCTCCAGGAGCAGTGATTTTAATGATGCTTAAATTAAAAAAAAATGAAAACTTCCTTTAAATATTGTACCTGCTGGGTGTCTATAGTTTACCTGTGAAAACGTCTTTGAGAACCCGGGTCTTGCCCGAGGGAACATGTATAAATATAAAAAACGTTTTAAAAACGGTAGTTTTTTCAGGAGCAGGACTCCTGAAAAATTTACCATTTTTTTTTTTAACAGAAAAAGTTTTTATTGTCTTTTCAAACAAACAACAAACATACACACAAACCAATGACAGTACATAGATAACAGAGGTAACACAGTGATTGCACCAGGGCATATCAAAAAAAAAAAAAAAAAAAAAGACATAAATTACACACATAACCGGTGATACAGAAGGCTAAGGAGACACAGACAACCTTACCCCACAGTTATGAGTATTAGTCGCCACTCGTGAGGTCCCCCCCCGCGAGGGCAGGATGGAGAACCCTCAGGGCGTCCCCTCCAGCACCGCCGACCCCCGCCCCCCAAGAAAGGGGAGGACGAGGGGGGGAGGATCGGAGGGGGGGGGGCGAGTCCAAGGAGGGGTGAGGAGAGGGGGGAGTGAGGAGAGGGGGGAGTGAGGAGAGGGGGGAGGGAGGGGGGGGTAAGGGGGAGGTGAGGAGGGAGGGGGAGGGGGAGAGCAGCCACCCACCACACTGTACAGATAGGATGCGCCACAGGGGACCCGTCAGTTACTCAGCTAGATGCGTCGATCCAGTTTGACCAGATCTTGTCAAATTTTGCCGGGCAGTTTCTGCTTTCATAGGTTAGTCTGTATAATGGGAGGACTCTGTTGATTGTTCCCAGCCAGGAGGACACAGTTGGGAGGTCAGTGCCCCGCCAACGGAGTAGGATTTCCCTCCTGGCGTAGAACAGGGCAAAGGTGATGCCCAGTTTGGTATATCTGTCACATTCAATCTCACCCAGGTAGCTAAGGAGGAACAACTTCGGGTCCATCGTGAGCTCCACCCCGTAGCGGTCCGACAAAGTATCTGCCACCTCTCTCCAGTACGAGTCCAATTTGGGACAGGACCAAACCATATGAATGAACGAGCCAGTATCCCCCGAACATCTAGTGCACAAGGAGCTCCTGGAGGGGTAGATCCTAGCCAGTCTCTGCGGGGTGTAATAGGCCCTATGTAAGAATTTTAGTTGGATAAATCGGTCTCTAGAGGCGATCATGGACGGGAGGAATGAAGAGACGCACTCCTCCCAGATCTCCTCGTCCAGATCAGGAATGTCAGCGTTCCATTTGGCCAGGACTCCCACTGTGTCTGCGTCGTACGCCACCGTAAATCGCAGGTAAAGGGACGAGAGGGGTTTCCCCATAACACCCGAAATCAGGAGGCGCTCGACCGAGTCCGACTCGAGCGCAACCGGATCCGGGAATTGGGCCGCAAGCGCGTGTCTCAGTTGTGCATATCTAAATCCCAGGGAGGGGGGAAGCCTGTAGCGAAGGGCTAGGTCTCGGAAGGACAACACCACACCGTCCGGCATAATATGCCGAAGGGCTAGGATGCCCCGCCGCGCCCAGACCCCCGGGTCGGGGACCATGTTCAGGTGGGGAAGGAGAGGGTTCCCCCAAAGCGGGGTGTGTGGGGATATAGTATTGGGCTTCAGCATACGCACCCTGGAGGACCGCCACACCTGAACCACAGTCGCCATAGGACCCGTGACCGATGGATGTGCCCTACTCCCCCGAAACACAAGGTTAGATAAAGCAGCGTAAGAGCCTAGGATAGCCGCCTCGAGGGACACCGCTGGGTTCCGACGCGCCTGGGAAAACCACCAACGGACTGTCACCAGGACCGCCGCCCAGTAGTAGGCAAGGAAGTTTGGGAAGGCCAGACCCCCCTGGGATAGGGGGAGATAGAGGAAACGCTTGGCAACCCGGGGAGGGCTGTTCGCCCATATGAACGCCGTCACTATGCTGTCAAGTCGCCGGAAGAAGGACTTCGGGATAGTGACAGGGGTCTGGCGAAAGAAATAGAGCAACTTGGGGAGTATCACCATCTTTATGAGGTTGCCCCGTCCGACCGGCGAGAGGGGAAGTGTACGCCAGACCGCGCAACGTCCGGACAGGTGTTCTAACGTCGGGAGAACATTTTTCTCCATGTAGGACCTCGGCTCGAGGCCCACTCTAACCCCCAGATACGTGAACTCATCCACCCAGCGCAGGGAGGTGTGTGAGTCGGAGCGAGGCAGCGATGGGTGGAGAGGAAGGAGCACTGATTTGTCCCAGTTGATTCTCACCCCCGAAAATGATGCAAATTTCTCAAAATGGGACAGTGCTTCACCAAGTGAAGCAGACGCATCTGCCAGGTACAAAAGGGCGTCGTCAGCATAGAGTGATAGTTTCTCCTCTAGGGATCCCACCCTGATCCCCCGGACCCCCGGGTCGCGCCTAATATGCGCGGCCAGGGGCTCCAGGGCCAAGGCAAATAGCGCCGGGGAAAGTGGGCAACCCTGCCTGGTCCCCCGCTCCAAGGAGAAGGGGGGCGACAGGGTCCCATTAGTGCGGATACGTGCCCTTGGGCGAGCATACAGCATTTGTATCCAGGATAAAAACCGGGGTCCAAAACCGAAGCGCGACAAAACCGCCCAGAGGTAGCCCCACTCGACAGAGTCGAAGGCCTTCTCAGCGTCGAGCGAGGCCACCACGCCTGCGCCGTCCGGGACCGCCACCGCGAGGTGGGTGTGTAAACGTCGAAGGTTAATGTCGGTCCCCCGACCCGGCATGAAGCCCGTCTGGTCTGGGTGGACCAGGGCCGTAATAACAGTGTTAAGCCTATTGGCAAGGATCTTCGCAAAGAGCTTCGCGTCGACATTGAGGAGGGAGATAGGACGGTATGAGGAGCACAAAGTGGGATCTTTACCGGCCTTGGGGATGACCACAATGACCGCGTCACACATCGAGTCCGGGAGTACACCCAGATCCGAGGCTGACGCAAACAAGGATAGCAGCCTGGGGGCCAGGTCTTCTCCATAAGTCTTGTAAAATTCAACCGGGAACCCATCCGGGCCCGGCGTCTTACCCCCTTGCATCATTTTCAGGGCAGCCTGTATCTCCTCGATCTGAAATGGCGCGTCCAATTTACGCGCCGCAGAGGACGTGAGGACCGGAATGTCCACCTCCTCCAGATAGGTCACTAGGTTCGGGAGGTCATACATTACTCTAGAGGTGTACAGTTGCTGGTAATACTCCGCAAAACATCGGTTGACTTCCTGCGGAGTTGAGTGTAGGTTCCCCTCCCCATCCCTCACCTGGGCAACGGCAGAGGCACCCGAGTGCTCCCTGGACAGCCAGGCCAAAAGCCTCCCCGTCCGCTCCCCTTGTTCGAAAATACGCTGAGTCTGGTGAAGAAGCTTCTTCTGAGTCAAGGCTGTCCGGAGGAGGACTGCCTGTCGCGTCAGGGCTTGCAGGGAGGAGTAGTGTTGCAGGTCTCGGGTGTTGACATACAGGGCTTCCTGTCTAACCGCCTCCCCCTCCACCCTGGTGAGTTCCGCCCTGCGCTCCCTCCGGACCCCCGCAATCAGGGACTGATAGTGTCCCCGGGAGGAGGCCTTAAAGGCATCCCACACCGTGTTCTCCGCAGCCGTACCCGGGTTTTCCGCCCAATAGGATCGGAGAGTATCATGAAATTTGGGCTCCACCTCCGGATCCGAGATCCAGAACCTGGAGAGCCGCCAGAGGTTGCTGGCCGGATCCGTCGTCAAAGTCAGTGAGAGGAGGAGTGGGGCGTGGTCCGAGATCCCGTGAGGGAGGATAGTAATGTCACGTACCCGGGGTAGTACTGGCGTCCCCACATATGCTAAGTCAATTCGGGAGAAGGATTTATGGGTGGCTGAGTGGCAGGTGAAGGCCCGAGTCCCCGGGTTCCTCCAGCGCCAAACGTCCGTGAGCCCGTACGTGTCAGCCCATTCCGCCAGTCCCTGGCGAGTGGTGCCCGAAGAGGTGAACCTGTCCATACCAGTGTCTGGGACTAGGTTGAAGTCAACTATTAGGACCACATTTTCACAGGGAAACTGCGCCAACTTGGCCGCAAGTATTCCCAGGACCGCCAGGGAGGCAGGAGGGGGCAGGTACAGGCCCACCAGTACCCAGGGGAGATTGTAGATCATAGCATGGACCAACACAAATCTGCCATCTGGGTCAAGAACTAAATCAAGGAGCTTAAAGGGGAGGGATTTGAGCACTAAAACACTAACCCCCCTGGCATAGTTAGAATAAGTGGAATGATAGTGGTGACCTACCCAGGGCCTTTTGAGGCTGAGGGTTTTGCTACCCATCAGATGTGTCTCCTGCAACACACAAACATGCGGGCTATGTTTTTTAATAAATTGGAACACTAGGGACCTCTTGACTGGGGAGTTCAGGCCCCGTGTGTTCCAGGAGAGGACATCAAGAGCAGCCATTGCAGACCATCAGGCAGATCACCACAGGGGTAAAGCTACACAGGAGCCTCCAACCGTTCACCCGACCCATCACCGGGGCGAGGGAGAGTCGTCGGCCCAACTCCAGAGCAATCAATATGCAAGAAATCAACAGTACTGTCATAAAGCATAAAACAATCAAACATAACAGGGCGCCAACCGGGCTTCCCAACCCCCCCCACCCCGCCCCCCCCCCAAACATGGAGGAGGACTTGCATCCCAAAACAAACCCCAGCCCTAAGGCCGGACATAAGGGCAGTGTCCAAGCGGTTACCCGCTACTGTAGAACAAAACAGTTAGTGGTCCTGAGAATCCACAGGAGGATGAGGTGTGTGGATCACCCGGAGTCCCGGGGGTGCAGTTCTTGAGTACTAGTAACAAGGACATCCAACAGGGAGTCAAAAAATAAAAATAAAAATAAAAGGGGGGAAAAACATCTGTGAGTCAACTTTCAGGGGGAGGAGAGGAGAGGGGGGGGGGCCCCCCTCGGCATGTCCGCAGGATATGAGACATGGGGGTGGTGGAGGGGGATGGAGAGGAGGATCAGCTATAGCTCCTGGCCCACTGCTGGGGAGATGCAGGCGGGGGGGGAAAGGCGGCAGCCAAACAAGGTGACAGGGTGGGGTCCGGCCCTCCCAACCCCCCAGGAACAAAGGGGGATGCCTCCGCAGCGTTAGTCAGGTAGGGGAGCTGTGGTGGTGACAGTCAGTAGGCCTCATAACTGCAGCGGGCCCGCCAGGACCCTAATGAACCCCCAATACCCCAGGGGGAGACCCCTGAATAGACTACTCACAGTCAGTTGTCAAAGTTGAAGAAGGGGTGAATCACCGGTCTCTCAGCCAGGGAGGGATTCGGCCCAGGCCGCGGCATCTCTCGGGGAAGTGAAAAAGTGGACTCTCTCACCATCTTGAACTCTGAGCCTGGCAGGGAAGAGCATGCTGTACTTGATCCCCCGTTCTCTCAGCATGGCACGGACGTGGTCAAAGGACTTGCGCTGGCGCTGTGTCTCCACCGAGTAGTCTGGGAAAATCAGGAGCCTGGCGTTCTGGTACTTGAGATCTCCTTGCAGACGCGCTGCTCTGAGAAGAGTGTCCCTGTCGCGGTAGTGGAGGAACTTAAAAATAAAGGTGCGCGGCGGCGCTCCTACAGGGCCTCTGGTCGCCGGAATGCGATGGGCCCTCTCAATAGAGAAGTAGTGGGAGAACCGGGCGGCCGGGAGGATAGTGGGGAGGATTTGCTCCATGAAGGCCACAGGATCAGTACCTTCTGCCCCCTCCGGGAGGCCAAGGACACGGAGATTATTGCGGCGGTTCCTATTCTCGGCGTCTTCCGCTCTGTGCTCTAGGACCTTCACCCTGGCCTTCAAGGACTGGATGTCAGTGTGATGGTCCCTCTGGGTGTCCTCCAGGTCCGAGACCCGTCTCTCTGCCTCCGCCACGCGGTCCCTGAACGCATCCAGGTCGCGGCGTATGAGCGCTGTGTCCGCCTGGACATGATCAATCTTGATCGTTAGGGCTGATTGGCAGGTGGAGATCGCCGCCATGAGTGCCTCAAACGCCGCCGAACCGGCCTGGATCGCGTTGTCCCGCGGGATGTCCAGATGGGACGCCATGCAGACAGGAGAGGGAGGCCGCAGAGGGCCAGGCGTGTGTTTAGGCCCGGACTTCGGCGGGGTAGGCCCTGCGGCGGTGTTGCGGCGCGTCCGACAGCCCCTGCTATTCCGGCGCATTCCCCGGGAGACAGGGGAAGGATTTGCGAGAAGGTGGCTCAGAATCCACACAGGGAACAAGGCAGGAAGGATTCTCAGAGCGGGAGCTCGGTCACTACACGTCCTCTCCCGTCGCCATCTTGGACACGCCCCCCAAAATTTACCATTTTTAAAACTTTTTTCCCACTGATACATGTTCCCTCGGGCAAGACCCGGGTTCTCAAAGACGTTTTCACAGGCAAACTATAGACACACAGCAAGTACAATATTTAAAGGAATTTTTATTTTTATTTTTAATTTTTAATTTAAGCATCATTAAAATCACTGCTCCAGGAACAGTGATTTTAATGATGCTTAAATTAAAAAGAAAAATTCCTTTAAATATTGTACCTGCTGGGTGTCTATACCTGTGATAACGTCTTTAAATAGCACAGTCACCTGCCTGCCAGTAAATTAGGAAGAACTGATCTAGCTAAGCTATACAGTGTATAAATATATATACAACTCCTAGGGATATATATATATATATATATATATATATATATATATATATATATATATCCTCTACACACTGTAAATTAAGCTAAACTGACTAGCCTGACTGCTCTATCTAGCTATATAAAAAGACTATCTCTCTGTCTGATCTCAGTTCAGCGCTGGAACACACTACACGAGGCCGCCAAGCAGGCGGCCTTATATAGTGTGGGGCGTGTCCTAAAGCCCTGAGCTATAATTGGCCTTGGCTTTGGCAAATTATGGCTCTCCGTTTTTTTTGCGCTGTGATTGGCCAAGCACGTTTGGCCAATCATTAGCGCGCAATGCCGTAGTGAATTATGGGCCGTTGCGCGTCTGTCACGGTCACTCCAGTGTCTCCAGTTCCAGTGTCTCCAGTTCCAGTGTCTCCAGTTTCAGTTCCAGTTCCAGTGTCTCCAGTTGAAGTTCCAGCTCCAGTGTCCCCAGTTCCTGTGTCCCCAGTTGAAGTTCCTGTGTCTCCAGTTGAAGTCCTGGTGCCTCCAGTTGCAGTTCCTGTGTCTCCAGTGTCCCCAGGTCCTGTGTCTCCGGTGTCCCCAAGTGAAGTTCTTCCAGCTGACTGCACATATGCCTCGAATGGTACTATGGTCCGTAAGCAGGATCTAGTATTGTTTGAACAAGCTTTACAAGCAGTGAGTGCACCCCCTACCACAACTTCAAGATCAACGAAGCCCAAAAAGAAAAAGTAAAAATCTTCGGACTCTGTCGTTGGTGCTTTGTTTCCCCATGGTTTGAACCTTAAAGACTGTGCCTATGTGGAAGCTCCTTTAAACGCCCAGAGGGCGTTTTTAAGGGGGGGAACTGTCACGGTCACTACTGTGCCAAACGGACAGTGAGGTGTGGTCACGCCCCAGGTGGCTCTGGGTGGAATTGAACCCAGGACCTCCCCGTTGCTGCTCTGGGTCATTTCATCTGAGCCACTTCTCAGTTGATATTCTGCTTGCTGTCCGTCGGAGCCTGGTTCTGAACTGCTGGTGGGAGCGTATATCTGGGGCAGTCGCCTGCGTGAGGTGTGCTATGCGGGGCCCGAGTTCCAGGTGCGGCATCCACCTTCAGGGTACGCACATCCATGTGCCCCGCCATCGAGGCCCGCTGGCCGAGTTTGCATACCAAGCGGACCCTCATTTTGATACAGAGAGGGGCCCCAGCAGATTGCTGGGTCCCAGATCCTAAGCTGGGAGCTGAAAGGTGGGAAATCGGCTCAGGAGAACCCAAAAGGAAGAGGTTGTCCGCAAGGCCTAGACGAACCACTGGGGATCCGGTCACCACGCCACATGACAGGTACACTTTAGCTGTCAATTGGTGACCTTGAAATTGGACTTACTGGGAGGATTCATTGGTTCTAACCAATCTCCCAGTGACTTTGTTTGAAAGTGGCCCACTCTGGCGAGAGTGGCGACGTTTGAACTTGGCGATGCTGAGAACAGGCTTGCTCTCCCTCTGATATCCAAGGCCTGATACTACAGTTTTCTCTTTGCTCATCAACCTTTTCTCTGTTGTGTGCCATGTTGATGGTGGCCGGTTGGGCCTTGGAATAAAGCATTAAAAACTCAAGTTGACCTCTGGACACTTGCTCTTTAACCACCTTCACTAATATTATCCCTAGAAAAGACTCATTGGTAACCTAACATACCGGTCCCAAACTAATCAGCGGCTCCTTCGGGGATGAGCGCTACATTAGTATGATGACTATAAATTAGTTGTTTCGAAGCAACACACAGGCTCTCCAGAGAACGCAATTTTAATTACCTTCCAATAACATACAAAGTCCAAAGTCCACAGACAATATAAATCCAACAGACTAATTCAAAGTCTCATCTTGTACCATATTTCTCAGTGACAAGACTGACTGAATGCCAGCTTGACTGTCTCAAATATTGGTTTCACACTGGAGGGGGGGTCAACCAAATTTTCCCATTGAATGACTACCCCCTCAAGACTAATTACCATCAATAAATACTTCCTTACATGTGTAAACAATGTACTCTTTGAGGTTAACAGACAAGCTCGCGCACCTAGTAGTCTTGCATAAGATTAACACGTCAAAGAGTCTTCTGTTCATTTGATATGTAAGAATTCAGCTGGCTTGGACAGTTCAACTGAATTCCTGGTCAATATGGTATTGCAATACAATATATTGTGCAATACAATACAGCTCTTTTAGGGACCAGGATAGGAAGTGCTCTAAAGAAGAAAAGAAGTTTTGGAAGTATAACCATATTGGTGGCAACTATCCTACCTGTGAAGGACGTATGGAATGTTGACCATGATTTGAGTAAATCTTTGATGTTTTGAAGTAATCTAGGGTAGTTTTTGTGGTATAGGGACTTGTAGGATGGGGTGATATGGACGCCTAAGTATCGGAAGGAATCTGAACTCCATTGAAAGGAAAATTTCTCCTTTAACTTGGCAGTCAGATCAGAGGGGCAGTTAACTGGGAGGGCGGAACATTTAGATACGTTTCATGACCTCTCAGGTTTAGGCATAAATTTATCTAAAGTCTTGATTAGGTTTGGTAGCGAAAGTAAAGGGTCAGAGAGAAACAGGAGGACGTCGTCTGCGTAGAGACTTAGTTTAACGTTTTTCAAAACTTTTGTGTACCCTTTGATGTTGGAATTACTGCGGATGGCGCAAGCAAGGGGCTCAATAGCAAGAGCGAACAGAAGAGGGGATAAGGGGCAGCCCTGTCTTGTGCCCCTGCTTAATGGGAAAAATTCAGAGTTATGGCCGGGGAGCATAATTCGGGTATGTGGATCGTGGTATAATGCTTTAAATCCATGTAGAAATTCATCTCCTATACCATATCTAGGGAGTAGCGAGTCTAAGTAAGACCAACTGACGCTATCAAAAGCTTTATGAATATTTAAACTAAGTAGTAGTGTTGATCTTGAATGAAGGATGGAGTCTTGGATGATGTTCGTTGCTAATCTTATATTATCCGTGATCTGCCTGTCAGGGATAAAACCTGTTTGGTCTGGGTGGATAAGGGGTGAGATGACTGAGGCCAATCTGTCTGCTAGTATTTTACCAAAAATTTTTAGGTCGTTGTCTATAACTGAGATCGAGCGAAAATTCTGTGGGGATGAGTGGTCTTTATTTGGTTTGGGTAGAAGAGACATATTCGCTAGGAGCATTTCAGAGGGGAATTGATTGCCCTGTAGAACGTGGTTGAATAGTTTCACAAGATGCGGAGTTAATACTGAGGCAAACTTTTTGTAGTATGTTGAAGAAAAGCCGTCAGGGCCTGGGGCTGTGGAGGTCTTTAGGGAACCTATAATCTTGATTAACTCTAATTCTGTGCAGGGTGCATTCAATGCCTCCCTCTGTCGGGTTGATAAAGTAGGTAGCGGGATTTCATCTAGCCATTGCGTCGAGGATTGTTTCGGCGTGTTTTGTGGAGATGATAGAAGCTTCTTATAAAATTTCAAAAAAACATCCATGACTCCCTTAGGATGAGTGATTAAGTGGCCAGCAGAATTTCTTAGTTTATAGGTATGGGGAGGTTTCATGGATTGGTTCAATTTTCTGGCAAACATAGTGGATGTAGAATTGCTATGTAATAGGAATCTTGCTTTTGACCATCTAAGTGCTTTTTCTGTATCTGAGGTTAGTAGAGTGTCTAGGGCTGCACGTTTTTCTTGGATTTGTTTAAGTATATCACTGGAGGAGGATTGATTGTGTTTATGATATAATTTGTCCAGGTCTCTAGTTAGTGTTTTTATATTGGACAGTTTAATCCTGTTTTTAGTGGAAGCCATCTTAATTAGATGGCCCCTCATGACCGCCTTGTGTGCCATCCACAGAGACGTAGGGAGAATATCTGGGGAAGAGTTAAGTGTAAAGTAATCTTCCATGTTGGAAGTTAGCTGTTGGATGTTCAGATGGTCTGTTAGTAGTGCATCGTTAATGCGCCACCTGTGGGGTGTGTCAGCAAGACCTATTTTGGAAGTCGTGAAAGATGCGATCTGATGATCTGACCAAGGGCAGGAATGGATGTCTGCTTTTGATGAATTAGCGACTAGAATCGGGGTGCAAAAGATGTAATCTAATCTAGCGGAGCAGTCATGGGGGTGTGAATAGAAGGTGTAGTTTTTGACGCCAACATTATGAGCCCTCCACGTGTCTATGAGTTGATGGTTTAATAGTGTGCGATTTAATGTTTTAGGGAAGGCTTTAGATGTGGGTGCTACTTTGCTTCTATCTAAGGATGAGTGAGCGGCTAAATTGAAGTCTCCGCCTATAATCAGGTGGGGGAGGAGTATTTATCTAAAGTATCGAAAAAATTTGAGAAAAATGATGCATGAGCCTCATTGGGTGCATATACCGAGGCTATTGTGACCAGACGTCCTCCTATAGAGCCCTTTACAATTAGAAAGCGACTCTCTGGGTCTCTAAAGACGCTATGGGTATCAAACACTACCGAGTTTTTAATAAAAATAGCTGTGCCTCTTTTTTTGGAATCTAATGTTGTGAAATAAAATTGACTGTATGCCTTGTCGAAAAATTTGGGGTGCTTGGATGTCGCGAAGTGTGTCTCCTGTATTAATATTATGTCAGCCCCCAGTCTTTTATAGTGACGGAAGGCTTTTTTCCTTTATTGGGGAGAGTTTATTCCATTGGCATTATGGGAGATTACCTTCAAAACCATTTAGTATATGTGAATGAATGCAAAGGGATGGCACCCGGTGATAGTCATTAGCTCTGTTTGTGTACTGGAGTACGAAAATATCATACTTTAAGAGGTAAGGAGTATACCAAGCACCCCAACACACAATCCCATAGAATGTCAGTACAAAGTTTAAGGGAACATATGAAAGTGATGTATCATACCTGAGTGAGGAATCTATGCCATACCAATATCCAATCAATTTGTTTCCTATGCGAGACTTGAGTATATAAAAGAACAACAATATAAACCGTATGAACATCATTTCAAAGAATTTAAAGCAACTAAACATGTTACTAAAATTGCTATAGGGCTGTAAACAGTGTGTATACCAGAGTAAGGGGTCAAACTGTAAATAACGGTTTGACTTAAAAACAGTAACCTTTGGACCTATAAGTCCAAACCTCACTACCGGAGTCATGCCGAAAAACGCTATGACGAGTACGATCAGAGGCACCAAATAGCATGCCATAAGATTCATACTTTGACTCCAAGAGTGAGAGGGGGGTCAACCAAGCGGAGGCGGAGAGACCAAGCAGCCCTCCGTATTTGTATTGCATGTGTTATCTAGTGGTAACAAGAGGAAAAAAAGGAAAGAGGAGAGGGAAAGAGAAAAAGAGTCTGTATCCATTCGGTGCAGGTTGCCTGAGTTTCACTGACCGCCATAATGGGGGGGTGGGGGGAGAGAAAAAAAAGGGGGGGGGAGGGGGGAGGGGATCAAGTCAATTCTCCCAGGAGGATTGATAATGTTTGAGGTAACAACCATGATCTGGCATGATTCAGGACTGTGTACTAATGTTTGTACTTGCGTCTGATGTTCTCTTTTTGATCACCTGGGAGGATCAGAATGTAGCAGATGGTTATGTGCGCAAGTATACTTGCGAAAAAGCCACAAATTAACCCTCTAGCGTAAACATTACACTTGGGTTCCAAGGAATTGTCTTCTGAACCATGCCCCTTCCACTTAATAAGATATTGCAATTGGTTCCTCCTCTTTCTGCAATCTAGAATGGCCTGTACTTCATATTCCTCATCCCCATTAATCAGTACTGGTTCTGGTGGGCCAGACCCTCTGTCAGGAAAGGGATCTGGTATTACAGGTTTATACAATGAAACATAAAATACAGGGTGAATCTTGAATAAGTCTGGCAAAGATAATTCATATGATACCTCATTAAGGTTTTCTTTTTACCGGGAATGGACACATGAACTTGGGCGCAAGTTTTTTTGATGGGCATGCCAACCTGAGATTTGCCGTGGATAATCATACCCGATCACCCAACTGGAGACTCAGCTCCCCTTTCCTTTTCTTGTCAAATGCTCATTTGATGTCTGCTTGTGCCTTTGGTACTGCTTCTTCTAGTACCTTGTTGTTTCGGCTAAGGAAATACACTGTGCTCGGAAACAGCTGGAAATGTAGATTTCGAAACAAAGTCAGGCAAAAATGACAGATGAAAAACATACAGTAATTAGCAAAAAACTGAGATTGTCCTGTGGCTGAATGACTGGCATTATAAGCAAATTCTGCTAATGGCAATAAGCTGTGTTGCCGATCTCAGATACACTGCTGTGTAAGCATTTCATAAAGAACACCAAGACAGCTTCCTCTAATATGAAATAATAGCTTACTGTAATAACTCTCAGGTATACAGAGAACTATTATTCGGCCCGGCAGCGCAACAGGTTTAAGGCTGGTCATATGCTTACTAAATGTGAGTGTTTTAATTGTTTGATACATATTTCATTAAAAGTCATTGGTTTTACACTATCGAGGCATCTGTTTTCCTTGCATGACATGGTATACTAACTGGTGCATATGCTGTGGAACCTGCCGATTCATAACATCACGGATCTTGTGGCTGTTTCTGTCTGCTGGGAGTATCATACATGCTGATCTAGTTCCTGTAACAAGGGACCATTGGCTCCGGTAACAGATTACCTACACCAGTGGTTCTCAACCTGGGGGTTGGGACCCCCTCGGGGCTCAAATGATGATTTTCCAGGGGTCACCAAATCCTGGGCTGTCCCTGAAGCCCGCACTGTTCTCCCAGGAAGGTAGATGATAAGAGGAGGAGGAACAAAGAAAAAGGAAGAGAAAGGAAAAAAAGAGAGAACAAGAAAGACAGTTAGAGGGAGGGATGGGGGAAAAAAACAAGACATTAGGATAGAGAAAGATGAAAGGGAAAGTAAGGAGAACAAAGAGAAAGAGTGGTACATCCTAAAATGTACCATAAGGGGTTTTAATACAGTACAAGTGGAAGCGCTAAATGTCCGTGGGTTAGGGTCGCAAATTACTTGTCTTGCCTTGGGTACTTTTAACCCACGCTATGAAAATAATTTTACTGTTGGGGTCCCCTACAACTTGGGAAATGTTATCAAGGGGTCACGGCACTAGAAGTTTGAGAACCACTGACCTACACTATGGTGGTGGAATTCACTTTGGTCTTGTTTACTCCAAGAAATAAGTTCATCTGACATCTTGGAATATCACTGCGTGTTTATTCATACTGCAGATATATAGGGGTAGATTCAGGTAGGACTTAAGCCGGTCTATCTCGAGATGTGCCGCCTAAGTCTAAATTTGCGCCGGCATATCTATGCGCCGTACCCACATAACTAGATACGCGCCAAAATAGGCGCATCCTAGGCGCACATTTAGTTCGACCGCACCATTGATTTCCTATGCAAATATGCAAATGAGTGAGAAACGCCGATTCCCGAACATAGGCCCATTCGGCACAGGCTAGGCGCGGTGCGCCTAAGCTCTATGGCCGGCCTAAAGTTATCCCTCATAAAGCAGGGATAACTTTGCACCAGACTTGCTCAAGTCAGCTGGAAAGCAGCTTCAGCAACACAGTTACAGATGAGCTGAGCAACCACACTTGCAGGACAACACATGGCTGCCGCGGTCCTAGCACTACTAATGGGTCTACCGCCACGTAGGAGGAGGAGGGCACAGGAGAGGATATACCACACGCGCATAAACGTCTTTGGCATGGGTGATTCAGAGGTATTTCGCATTTTCAGATTCAGCCCTGAAGCCATCAAGGAAATAGCCACAACCCTGCATGATGACATCACCAGCAAGACACACCGCTCACAAGCAGTGCAGCCACTGGTCAAGGTACTGGCAACACTCCATTTCCTTGCCAGTGGATTATTCCAGCGTACAAGTGGAGTTGTGGCTGGGATGTCACAATCCTCCATGAGCAGATGTGTGCACCAGGTTGTCCCCGCAATCCTCAGACGCATGTCCCACCACATCATCAAACCCACCCAGGAACATCAGCGGCAGAAGGCAATGCAGGATTTCTACGAAATTGCAGGATTCCCACGCACCATCGGGGCCATTGATTGCACACATGTGGCACTACGGCCCCCCTGTGCCACAGAGCACATATACCGCAATCGTAAGCGGTGGCATTCCATCAACGTACAGGTGATAGCCGATGCCCAATGCCTCATGTAGCACGTCCGTGCCAAACACCCCGGGTCCAGCCACGACAGCTTCATATACCGTCAAAGCAACATCCCAGCAGAATTCGAACAGAACGTGTATGGGGACAGCTGGCTGGTTGGTGAGTGACATGGGTGTCAGGCATGACTGTCCGACCCCATGATGCAGACATCATGAGAGGCACATGCACGGCTAACATCCTCCAGTCTTTTCCCTTCCAGGTGACGCTGCAAATGCACTTGGACCCCATCTCATGATTCCATTCCGGGATCCCCAAACCAGAGGAGAGAGAAAATACAATAAAGCACATATAAGTACCCGTGCAGTGGTGGAGCGCACATTTGGCCTCCTGAAGTCCTGTTTCCAATGCTTGGATAAGTCTGGGGGTACACTGTTGTATTCCCCAAACTTTGTGTGTCAGATCATCGGTGCATGTTGCATTCTGCACAACTTTGTCATGAGAAAGGGCCTGCAGATTGACCTACGTGATGACCTGACCCCCCCAACCACACAGTCCCCCCCTGCCAGAGGCAACCCCGTCTGCTGAGGGAAGAGCAGTCAGGAGGGTCCTCGTGGAAGGCTTCTTTGCCCGTTAAACACACACATTCATCACGGCACACGGACAGTGCACGCATGCGCACCACTGTGGTCCCTAGATCACACACACAACATACACATCACATTGGATTAGCCCAAGTCCAACAAGCAGCAACGCCGGCATCAAGACCCCAATGATGTCCCTGTCCATTCATATGTCATTCATACGGTTGTAGGGAGAACTTATCCCCAATGACCGAGGGTGACACCCCTTACTGGCAGGAGTGCCACCCCCCCCCACACATTCACACACCAGTAACACACCATTCACACTGTAGCCTGCACTCCTCACCGTGTGCATTCACTACAAAACAAATAAACTCATACCGTGAGTATAAACAAAATAACTAAACTCATACCCTGAGTATAAACAAAATAAATAAACTCATACCCTGAGTAGAAAATAATCAAAATTAAATTAAAACACCCTACAGAAAAAACAAAAACACTCATCTGCCCTGACGTGGGCTTCAACGAGTGCCACGTCCCCGGCTTCTTAACTGCCTGGGGGGAGCCACAGGTGGGGGGGTTGGGCATCAGGAGGGTGGGTTGGGCATCCCCTGGAGGCTCCCTGGCTGACTGCCTGCTCTCCAAAGCCAGAGCAATCTGGGTGGGGATGGCATTGGTCTGGGCAAGCATCAGCCTGGTCTGCCTCCCCTCCTTCACGACGGCCTATGCCAGGCTCCTGACCTCCAACGCAAGGCCTGCTGTGGTGGCCTGCACCTTCCCCAGGCAGGTGACAAGCGCTGCAGAATTGCAGCTCAGATCTTGCAGGCTGTCAACCAGCTGCGAGGACGGTGCTAGGCTGTCAGCCAGATGCCTAATATGGACAGACACGTCCCCCACATGACGTGTCTGCCGGGCCTGATCCCTGGCAAGGGTTTCCTGGAGGCCTGCAGGAACACCCCTGGTTTTCTGGTTTGCCTTCCGGGGAACAGGAGAGGCTGGGGGCCGTGAGTATGGGGAGACCCTAGAGGGGCTTTCCCTGATGGGGGAGGAGGGTGGTGAGGGTCCCCTGATGGGCGAGGAGGGTGGTGAGCGTCCCCTGATGGGGGAGGAGGATTGGGAGGGAACAGGGATGGTGGGATCCTCCACCAAGTACACCGCTCCCTCTATGTCCCCGTGCTCCTCCTCGACTTCCTCCAGAGGAGAGGTGTGGGCACTCCGCTCGGGTCTCCCCGACGACGGCCCAGCTCCCTCCTGCACATCTGTGGATGACACAAAAGATGCACATGTTGGTGGACCCACACACTTGTCACATGTTCCCTTCCCCTCCCCCCACATGCTACACACCTGTCAGGGATTCTAGATGGACCAGGACTGTGTGCCTACACTGAGGAGACCAACACTGTATATAGTGGAAAAAGGTGTTTATTTACAAAGGTGAGAAAATAAGTGCACGGATAACACAAAAGCTATATACAAGTTCAGGGAGAATGCAATACTCATAAGCCAAAGCCAAGCCGGGGTCAAATACCAGGAGATCATTCAAAGAGGCTGCAGACAGGGAAGGGGCAGGAAGGAAATGTCCAGGAGAGGGATCGGGATCAGGTCAGGACAGATCGGATCAGGTCAGAGGTCCAAAGCAGGTTCAGGGTCTGGTTAGTAAACAGATACCAGGGCGAGTTCTGTTTGAACTCGCCGGGTATTTATAGTGGGTGTACTGATTGGGTTCAGGTCACACCTGAACGGAGCAAAGGCCAGGTGTTCCACACTGCCAGGGTCCATCCGCTGGTGGAGGTCAGTACTGCATCCCAAAGGTGATATACCAGCAGGGGGAAGTTCCCCTGACAGCTCCGAACTGCCAGGAGACCCCTGCTGGTGGGACGCAGCACTGCAAGACAAAATATCAATAGCACCAGCGGATGGACCTTTTCCTGACAGTACCCCCCCTCAAAGAAGCGGCCTCTGGACGCTCCAACTATCCGTTGCCGGGGAAAGTCCAGAGTGACCAACTGGGCAATGGGAGGCTTGAGCCGAGAGGTGGGTACATCCGGGTCATCGAGCTGGGCAGCAGGCTCCGGGTCATCGAGCTGGGCAGCAGGCTCCGGGTCATCGAGCTGGGCAGCAGGCTGGCAGACTGGCACAGGAACAGCAGGCTGGGCAGCGGACTGAAGGTCATCAAGCCGGGCAGCAGACTGGAAGTCATCAAGCCGGGCAGCAGACTGGAAGTCATCAACCTGGGCAGCACACTGGAAGTCATCAACCTGGGCAGCACACTGGAAGTCATCAACCTGGGCAGCACACTGGAAGTCATCAACCTGGGCAGCACACTGGAAGTCATCAACCTGGGCAGCACACTGGAAGTCATCAACCTGGGCAGCACACTGGAAGTCATCAACCTGGGCAGCACACTGGAAGTCATCAACCTGGGCAGCACACTGGAAGTCATCAACCTGGGCAGCACACTGGAAGTCATCAACCTGGGCAGCACACTGGAAGTCATCAACCTGGGCAGCACACTGGAAGTCATCAACCGGGGCAGCACACTGGAAGTCATCAACCGGGGCAGCACACTGGAAGTCATCAACCGGGGCAGCACACTGGAAGTCATCAACCGGGGCAGCACACTGGAAGTCATCAACCGGGGCAGCAGACTGGAAGTCATCAACCGGGGCAGCAGACTGGGCAGCAGACTGGAAGTCATCAACCGGGGCAGCAGACTGGAAGTCATCAACCGGGGCAGCAGACTGGAAGTCATCAACCGGGGCAGCAGACTGGAAGTCATCAACCGGGGCAGCAGACTGGAAGTCATCAACCGGGGCAGCAGACTGGAAGTCATCAACCGGGGCAGCAGACTGGAAGTCATCAACCGGGGCAGCAGACTCAACCGGGGCAGCAGACTGGAAGTCATCAACCGGGGCAGCACACTGGAAGTCATCAACCGGGGCAGCAGACTGGAAGTCATCAACCGGGGCAGCAGACTGGAAGTCATCAACCGGGGCAGCAGACTGGAAGTCATCAACCGGGGCAGCAGACTGGAAGTCATCAACCGGGGCAGCAGACTGGAAGTCATCAACCGGGGCAGCAGACTGGAAGTCATCAACCGGGGCAGCAGACTGGAAGTCATCAACCGGGGCAGCAGACTGGAAGTCATCAACCGGGGCAGCAGACTGGAAGTCATCAACCGGGGCAGCAGACTGGAAGTCATCAACCGGGGCAGCAGACTGGAAGTCATCAACCGGGGCAGCAGACTGGAAGTCATCAACCGGGGCAGCAGACTGGAAGTCATCAACCGGGGCAGCAGACTGGAAGTCAACCGGGGCAGCAGACTGGAAGTCATCAACAGCGGGGTCATCAACCGGGGCAGCAGACTGGAAGTCATCAACCGGGGCAGCAGACTGGAAGTCATCAACCGGGGCAGCAGACTGGAAGTCATCAACCGGGGCAGCAGACTGGAAGTCATCAACCGGGGCAGCAGACTGGAAGTCATCAACCGGGGCAGCAGACTGGAAGTCATCAACCGGGGCAGCAGACTGGAAGTCATCAACCGGGGCAGCAGACTGGAAGTCATCAACCGGGGCAGCAGACTGGAAGTCATCAACCGGGGCAGCAGACTGGAAGTCATCAACCGGGGCAGCAGACTGGAAGTCATCAACCGGGGCAGCAGACTGGAAGTCATCAACCGGGGCAGCAGACTGGAAGTCATCAACCGGGGCAGCAGACTGGAAGTCATCAACCGGGGCAGCAGACTGGAAGTCATCAACCGGGGCAGCAGACTGGAAGTCATCAACCGGGGCAGCAGACTGGAAGTCATCAACCGGGGCAGCAGACTGGAAGTCATCAACCGGGGCAGCAGACTGGAAGTCATCAACCGGGGCAGCAGACTGGAAGTCATCAACCGGGGCAGCAGACTGGAAGTCATCAACCGGGGCAGCAGACTGGAAGTCATCAACCGGGGCAGCAGACTGGAAGTCATCAACCGGGGCAGCAGACTGGAAGTCATCAACCGGGGCAGCAGACTGGAAGTCATCAACCGGGGCAGCAGACTGGAAGTCATCAACCGGGGCAGCAGACTGGAAGTCATCAACCGGGGCAGCAGACTGGAAGTCATCAACCGGGGCAGCAGACTGGAAGTCATCAACCGGGGCAGCAGACTGGAAGTCATCAACCGGGGCAGCAGACTGGAAGTCATCAACCGGGGCAGCAGACTGGAAGTCATCAACCGGGGCAGCAGACTGGAAGTCATCAACCGGGGCAGCAGACTGGAAGTCATCAACCGGGGCAGCAGACTGGAAGTCATCAACCGGGGCAGCAGACTGGAAGTCATCAACCGGGGCAGCAGACTGGAAGTCATCAACCGGGGCAGCAGACTGGAAGTCATCAACCGGGGCAGCAGACTGGAAGTCATCAACCGGGGCAGCAGACTGGAAGTCATCAACCGCAGAGACTGGAAGTCATCAACCGGGGCAGCAGACTGGAAGTCATCAAGCCGGGCAGCAGACTGGAAGTCATCAAGCTGGGCAGCAGACTGGAAGTCATCAAGGAGCAGTGGAAGTCATCAAGCTGGGCAGCAGACTGGAAGTCATCAAGCTGGGCAGCAGACTGGAAGTCATCAAGCTGGGCAGCGGACTGGAAGTCATCAAGCTGGGCAGCGGACTGGAAGTCATCAAGCTGGGCAGCGGACTGGAAGTCATCAAGCTGGGCAGCGGACTGGAAGTCATCAAGCTGGGCAGCGGACTGGAAGTCATCAGGCAGGGCAGCGGACTGGAAGTCATCAGGCAGGGCAGCGGACTGGAAGTCATCAGGCAGGGCAGCGGACTGGAAGTCATCAAGCTGGGCAGCGGACTGGAAGTCATCAAGCTGGGCAGCGGACTGGAAGTCATCAAGCTGGGCAGCGGACTGGAAGTCATCAAGCTGGGCAGCGGACTGGAAGTCATCAAGCTGGGCAGCGGACTGGAAGTCATCAAGCTGGGCAGCGGACTGGAAGTCATCAAGCTGGGCAGCGGACTGGAAGTCATCAAGCTGGGCAGCGGACTGGAAGTCATCAAGCTGGGCAGCGGACTGGAAGTCATCAAGCTGGGCAGCGGACTGGAAGTCATCAAGCTGGGCAGCGGACTGGAAGTCATCAAGCTGGGCAGCGGACTGGAAGTCATCAAGCTGGGCAGCGAACTGGAAGTCATCGGACTGGCAAGCTGGCACAGCAACATCGGGTTGGCAGGCTGGCACAGGAACGTCAGGTTGGCAGGCTGGCACAGGAACGTCAGGTTGGCAGGCTGGCACAGGAACGTCAGGTTGGCAGGCTGGCACAGGAACGTCAGGTTGGCAGGCTGGCACAGGAACGTCAGGTTGGCAGGCTGGCACAGGAACGTCAGGGTGGCAGGCTGGCACAGGAACACCAGGGTTGCAGGCTGGCACAGGAACACCAGGGTTGCAGGCTGGCACAGGAACACCAGGGTTGCAGGCTGGCACAGGAACACCAGGTTGGCAGGCTGGCACAGGAACTGGTAGAGCAGCTGGCACAGGGACAGATGGCACCGGGACAGGTTGAACAGAGGGCACTGGGACAGGCTGGGTAACTGGCACGATGGTATGAGTTGGGAAATACTTCTGTTTCTTTTTAGACTTAGTCACTACAGGTTTGTTAACAGAAGTGATGTATGAAGAGGATGGAGATAAGTAAGAGGAAGGATTGGAGTATGGCAGAGACAAAGGGATGGTGACTGGAGGAGGTTTTTGTGGAGTAGTTACAGGTGGATTAAAGGCAGGGTAGGTACATTTAGTAGAGACTGGGTAGTAATATTTGGTGGGATGTGGAATTATCTGGGCTGGAGTTGCCATTGGTGATGGACAGATGGATCCTTGGGAAGGCAGGTGGTTACTAGTAGGACTGGAACGGACAGGTGGATTAAAGGCAGGGTAGGTACAATTAGTAGAGATTGGGTAGTAATACTTGGTGGGAAGCGGAATTAACTGGGCTATAGCTGAGGTTGTCATTGGCAATGGACGGCTAGAACCTTGGGAAGGTAAGTGGTTAATGGCAGGGCTGGAATGCAGTGGCTTGGCTGGAAGCAGGAGATCTGACCATGCCTGCAGCACAGGTTGAACAAAGGCTGGTTCACACACATCTTGTTTAATCAGAGCCTGCACAGAATCAATACACTCAGATAACTTTTGCTGGGGACAGGAGGAATAATGCTCATCAAAATAAGCCGGATCATCCTCCATCAACCATACCAGGGATTCAACTTGGTCAGGACTGAAGGGGGGAGAGAAGTCATCACCTCCAGCTGGAATAACTGACAGGGCTGGTTTAACACATAACTTGATCAATGGCTGAACATCATTGTAAGACATATAACCCAGATCCACCATGGAATGGGCCGATCGGATGGCTTCCATCAGGTCATCCCTTGTCCATCCCTCCAACACCTGACGACAATACTCCTCATCCTCCTCTGCTAGCAGAGAAAAGTAAGTAATTTCATTGAAATCCATGTTTCAACAAAAACGCACTACAACAGGATGGTTCCCTATGCAGGCACGTCTGGTCAAAATGGCCCTGGTATACTGTCAGGGATTCTATATGGACCAGGACTGTGTGCCTACACTGAGGAGACCAACACTGTATATAGTGGAAAAAGGTGTTTATTTACAAAGGTGAGAAAATAAGTGCACGGATAACACAAAAGCTATATACAAGTTCAGGGAGAATGCAATACTCATAAGCCAAAGCCAAGCCGGGGTCAAATACCAGGAGATCATTCAAAGAGGCTGCAGACAGGGAAGGGGCAGGAAGGAAATGTCCAGGAGAGGGATCGGGATCAGGTCAGGACAGATCGGATCAGGTCAGAGGTCCAAAGCAGGTTCAGGGTCTGGTTAGTAAACAGATACCAGGGCGAGTTCTGTTTGAACTCGCCGGGTATTTATAGTGGGTGTACTGATTGGGTTCAGGTCACACCTGAACGGAGCAAAGGCCAGGTGTTCCACACTGCCAGGGTCCATCCGCTGGTGGAGGTCAGTACTGCATCCCAAAGGTAATATACCAGCAGGGGGAAGTTCCCCTGACAGCTCCGAACTGCCAGGAGACCCCTGCTGGTGGGACGCAGCACTGCAAGACAAAATATCAATAGCACCAGCGGATGGACCTTTTCCTGACAACACCAGATAGTAGGTAAAACACACTTACCTGTCCTCAAGGACTGGTCGCCCGTATCGTACCCCTCCATGCCCTCCACCTGCTCACGCTGCAGGCATTGGGTGATGGCCTCCTCCTACGGGGTCAACTCCACAGGACATGCTGGCCCTCCTCCCGTGCCCCTGACATGCTGACTAATCTGGGCCAGCTTCTCCTTCACCCTCCGCCGCATATCGTTGATTTTTTATTTTGTATGTCCTGTGGGCGCCTCTCCGCTATGCCTACAGCACTGACCCGAACGCTCAGCTCCCTCAGAATCTCCTGCTTTCGGGCCTTGCTGGTCTGCAGGCTGAGGGCACCATGGAGGTACTTATCGTAGCGAACGATCTCATCAACAAGTATCTCCCTCTCCCGGTTGGGCGTAGTTTTTCTGGAAGCTGGGCCGGCGTTAGTTGTGAGCATGCTCACAAGGGAACGAACGTACTGCGCATGCTCCGTTCATGATACGCCGCCCGGATATCAGAAATCCACGTTCTGAACATCATTTGCATACGGTCACACCCACTTCCAGTTAAGCCGACAAAAATAAGTTATACTGGCACAAAGTTAGGCGCAAGTGCTGCATGAATACTGTATTTGCCTCTCTAAGTTATGTCGGCATAGCGCTAATGGGATGCGCTACGCATGCATAAGTATGCGCCAATCTACCTGAATCTAGCCCATAGACTTTATCTACAATTCACATTCGTGTTTTTGTGAATTTTTTTTTGCTTGATTTGCTTAAATTTATGCACTTATATTGTCACGTTATTGATGGCATTTTCTTTGGCTTATTTATGTTCACATATTTTTTTATCACTGATTTCATGATTCTGGTCTGTTTTGATTTATATATGCACATTAAAATGTTTGGTAATTTTTAAGCATAGTGTATGGTATGATCATATTCATATTTTACACCATTTATTCCACACTTACGGAGGTGGTGATTGAGTCAACCCCCCCCCCCCATTTGGTGTTTTTTATAATTAGCGCAGCTATATATATTTTTTCCACTTTGTTCACTGTTTATAGGTTACTTGCTGCTTATTAACTAGAACCTTAGGCCGCATTTATTGTATATCCTAGCGCAGTTCCTTTTTCCATTTTTCCAATAATGATGCCCAGTCATGCAGAACGATGAATCTAAAACATTGAATGCACTGTTTTGGCGCGTACACACGATCAGACATTCCGACAACAAAACCGTATTTATTTTTTTACTACCTGATCTTCTAGCAAGCTTTATCTTCCCTGCTGGTAACCGGTGCCCCTTCGCGCCAACCTCCCTCTGTCTCACCTTCAGGGGGCGGAGTGTGTCAAGTCGCAAAGGTGAGCCACGCTCGGCATGTCGGCTTTGGAAAGTACATACCTGACACATGGTTTATCAGGGGCAGGTAAGAGTACTGTAAATCGCATGCTCTGCTTCTTGCAGTTTTACTTTGAGTACAGATAAAGCAAGAGTTCACATAACTTTTGCAGAATCCTTCCAGATCCGACCACCAGAAGGTACTGTACGTCGAAATCAAATAGTCTTAAAGATATCGAAGTGGCTTGTCAGCGGGTAATCATGAAGGAGCTTTAACACTTTTATTTGTGTACTTTCTGGTACAAAGATCTGGTTCTTCCCGCCATAGCAACCCTTTTTTAGACACCAAGGTAATTCCCAAAGGGCTAGTAACGCCCGTTGAAGCTTGCTTAATTTGTGAAAGCAGATCAAATTGTAATAACATAAAGTTATATATTAGGGAGTCCAAAACTAGTTTCATGAATTGTAATAGGTGGAGTTTGTGAGATCATAATCCATACTGGTTTAAGTAATTTGTGATACACTTGATCACTTTTCAGCTCATAGGCAGTGCCATTTATCCCTAACTCATATACACAAACTTTAATAACAAAAAGTTACCTGCGGACAAGATGGTATCCGGAATTGAGGGTTCTTTCGGCTCATCATACATACGTGATAACACATCTGGCTTGATGTTCTTAGATCCAGGTCAGTAGGTAATGTGGCACAAGAACTTTGAAAAAAAACAGTGCTCATCAGCTTGACGTCACTTTAGAGTGTCCAAATTCTTGTGATCTGTATATATTAGTGTGGGATGTGCTGCGCCTTCCAACAGATATCTCCATTCCTCTGGGCTGCTTTGATGGCTAGTATTTCTCTATCTCCCACATCATAGTTTCGATAGAGTTTGCGTGAGAAGAAGGCCATGGGATGAATTAAGTCATTTAAACCCTGGCATTGCTTGACAACCTCCCCTATTGCAGTTTCTGAGGCATCTACTTCCAGAATATAGATTAATGCTGGATCAGGATGACTGAGCATGGGGGCTGATGTAAAAAGTATTTTTAAAGCTTCAAAAGCATCTTGTGCTACAAGATTCCAAGAGACTCAGGCCTCGTACACACGACCGTTTTCCTCGACAGAATCCATCAAGAAACTTAGTGGCAGAGGTTTTTTGCCGAGGAAATCGGTCGCGTGTACGTTTTTCATCGAGAAAACTGTTGTAGAACTCGATGAGAAAAAAAAAGAACAAGATCTCTTTTTCCTCATCGGGAGTCTCAATTTCCTCGTTGTGTTCCTCGTTGGGCTGGTTTTCGACGAGAAACACGTTCGTGTGTATGCTTAGAAACCCACGCTCAGAATAAAGTATGAGACGGGAGCGCACCTTTGGTAAAAGTAGCATTCTTAATGGAGATAGCACATTCATCAAAAATTATGGCATCGTTTAAATGCTGCGCATTTAAATCATCTTTAGAATGGGACAAAAATGAACAATAATGATCTTCTTTTGCAGCTGATATTCACACAGAGTTCTGACTAATTTTTTCTAACATTTTTCATGCTGATCTCATGAATATTTTGGAATAAATTATATAGCCCTATTTTTTTTTTCAAATACAGATCTTCATTAATTATTTTTTAATTATTGTTTAATTTCTAGTCATTTCCATGTTTTTATGTTTATTTTTTGGTGTCAAGTTACCACAATTGTAACATTAGTGTTTGGTCTTATCTGATCTGTCCCTTTATATTTAGACCTTTTGTAGTTTTTTTTAAAGTTAACCTGCCTACTCACAAGCTACATTGTTGGTTTGATTAAAAACACATAGACAAGTATGAACTGTAAACAAAAAATGACCTGTTATTCCGGTAAAGAATATAAATAAAATGAATACAAGGCAGCACTGAAGAACCTGCTGCCATTTGTGCACTTGTGTGTGGACACTAAAATTGGGACATTGAGAAGCACATTCGGGAGGGAGCCCAATCTGGTCCTGGACTCCCAGAGGTCAGGAACAGCAGCAGGTCAAATATATGTCCCAATGTTGTGGTACTACAGCAGGCTGCCTTCTGTCAGACCATCTTGAAGCAAGGCCATCACTTCCTGGTCTTTCTGGTAGCCTTCCCTGCAGCCTTTCTTGCTGCCTTCTCTGCAGCCTGCTCTGCAACCTTCTCTGCAGCCTTCTCTGCAACCCTCCTTCTCCGCTTGGCTGGGGCCTGTGCCTCTGGAGGTGTACTTGTGCCAGGAGGAGGAGGAGAAGAAGGTGGAGGTGGAGGAGGAGAAGAAGGTGGAGGTGAAGAAGGTGGAGGAGAAGAAGGTGGAGGAGAAGAAGGTGGAGGTTGATGAAGGTGGAGGAGATGAAGGTGGAGGAGAAGAAGGTGAAGGAGGTTAAGGAGATGAAGGTGGAGAAGATGAAGGTGAAGGAGGTTGAGGAGATGAAGGTGGAGGAGAAGAAGTTGGAGAAGGTTTAGAAGAAGAAGGTGGAAGAGGATGAGGTTGAGAATAATCTGGTGGGGGAGGATGGCCGTGGCTACAAATGACCGTGTCCTCAGTAAGTAGCCCTCTCACCCCCTATTCAGCAAACTTACTAGTAGTGGCTCAAATATGAGGCGTTGGTCCTCGTCATTTGGCTCATTTTGGCCATTACAAGGGTGCCATAGCCCTCTTTGGGGGTGGTAGGCTGCTGGAGGGTGGCCTGTGCCTCTCTATTCAGGGCCAGTGCTGCTTCTCTTACCCTCATATGCCTCCTGGCCCTTCTTGTAGGAGGGTGGATGGGAGGCACCTGGCACCTTGTGCTGCCACCTGGTCCTGCCACCATCTCTTTGCCACTCACCCTGGCCTCCTCCTGCCTGGCACTTTCCAGACCCTCATCCTGGCTGATGTCCTCCTGTGTTTAAAAAAGGGACAGTTTGAGTTTTGGGTTCAAAAATCACAAACAATTTTCAGGTCATGACTGTTGCAAATTGATTGAAAATAAATATAAAAGACAACCATTCTGACCCCAGCATTTTGCATTCTTTTCTCCCCAACTTTTTTAGCCACTACTGTCTATTGATATGGAAAACACTTTTATATCAAACATTAGATATTTTTTACATATTAACATCTATTTTACAGTATTTTTTTCCACAAGAAATACATTTAAAATACTATACATGGCTCCAGACAGACAAATTTGGGTCTTCCTCCAGGATGAAAGGCTCATCTTGCTCCTGAGAGGGCTCACATTGCTCCTGAGAATGATCAGCTTGGCTGCAGGGAAGGCTGGAGGCTTGGCTGGAGGGAAGTCTGGAGGGAAGTCTGGAGCTTTTTCTGGAGGGTTGTCTGGGGGGGGGGGCTGGAAAGTGAATCCCTTGGTCATCAAGAAAGGAAAGGACCACAACTTCTGTACATATACCTTCCCTGCTGCTGCTCCAGACCTCTGAGAAGCCAGTACCTTGTTAAGTGCAGTCCTGTATGTGCCTCTCAGGGTCCCAGTTTTAGTCTCCAGCTGTTCAGCTGTTACATGGGGCATCTTTGTGTGCACAAAAGGGAGGAGGCTATTCAGTGCTGTTGTCCTTAGTTCTTTATTCCTGTGGTTGGGGTCTTTTGTCGCCCCCAAGAAAGGGCAGCTCCCTTAATCTGTCAATAAATTCCCCCAAGAACTCCTTTTCATTGAATGGATTCATATTTTCTGCAAGACAAAACAAAAGACAAATATAATAATGTCAATCACAGTCTATAAACTCAAGTAATCTTTATCTCCATATAGCCTTTAAATCTCTTAGCAGTATAGGCCACTGATGTCCCAAGTTCAAATCATACCTCCGTTCACACGTCCGTCGTTCTAACGTCTTCCTCCGCACACCGAACAAACATAAGACCCATGTGTGTTAAGCTTTATATACACTACGCATGCGTGACACTCCGCACATGTCGCCCGCCCATGACGTTCTTACTCGATGTTTCCCCACCCCTTCTCTTTCGGCGCGCAAACGACAAGGTGGAATTAGATGAGCAGGTGTGTGATATTAGACCAAGTTCATGAGAAAACAACGATATGGCGGAATTAGATGGGCAGGTGTCTGATATTAGGCCAAGTTCATCAGAAAACGACGATATGGCGGAATCAGATGAGCAGGTGTCTGTAATGAGGCCTAGATCATCCAGAAAAGCTGAAGTGGCGGTATCAGATGAGCAGGTGTCTCCAATTAAGGCCCAAATCATCCAGAAACTACGATGTGGCAGAGTCAGATGAGCAGGTGTCTGTACTTATAAATTTGTCTAACGACGACACAACAAGCCCAGAGCCTGATGAGGAAACGTTAAAAACGCGGAGCAGATACTGTACAAGGCATCTACGCGGAAATGGTGGAAATGGTGGACATTTTACAAAAGTCTGATTACGATGGCAAGCATGGGCCTTATACCCACCCTAATTTAAGGGAGGCCAAAATTATGGATAAAGTGCAAAGAAGTCTGGATCGTCATTTTGGGGTGAAGCGATCGAAAGAGCAGCTCAGAAAGAGGCGGTTAGACCCCAAACTCAGGGAGCCGGAACAGTTAAGGACAGTTAAGGGGATGCTTGAAAAAATTAAGTACCGTATTTTTCGGACTATAAGACGCACTTTTTTTCCCCAAAAACATGAGGGAAAATGTCTCTGCGTCTTATAGTCCGAATACTAAATGGCCACCCCCCGATTCCGCCATTTAACATACCGGGCCGGTGGTCAGAGAGCACGTCTGCACAGGGCAGGCAGCCGGCGCCATCAGCTTGGGCTCGCGGGGGTCAGACTGGTCCATCTTTTTCCCAGCAGCACTCCTGCACGTCTCACACAGCAAGGACGGGGGCAGTCCTTGTAGAATTAGCCCAGGAAGCATTGCAGCAGCTCCAGTGCGTGGAGACACTCCCACACACGTCACTAAGTGTTGCTCCGAGCACTCGGCCTGTGTTCTGTCATATTTTCCTACGACGTTAACTGCTTCCGCTTCCACGAGAACATCAATCAATCGTCTTACTTCACACTGCGCCTGCACAGCCTATCTTTAACACGCTATCCCCTGAATACATTACCATAAATACCGGTAAATAGAGGTACATTAAAAACACTCGCCGCTGCACTGCTCCTGTCACCCAAAAAAATCAAAACAAAGCATACAAAGCAATGCACAGTGCACCAAGTAATGCACATTAAACAAACCAATCCACATGTTTAATTAGACGCTATACAATGCACATATTTTATCAGATGCTTATGATATACAAAATATGCACCATTCAGTACACCATTTGGGTCAGAATATTTTTTTTCTCATTTTCCTCCTCTAAAACCTCGGTGCGTCTTATGGTGAGGTGCGTCTTATGGTCCAAAAAATACGGTACTTCTCCTGAGTCCCTATTATTATTGTTTTTTGGAACTTGCATGTTGCCCCATGTTGATGCTTTTGCATATAGGACCTTCTAAAATAATGGTCGTTTCAGACACATCCGTTCGTCCACTACATACAATGTTTTCTGATGATACAGGGTTAACTAAATTTTTATAGTCTTGATTTTATTCCAGAAATATGTTTAAATAGGTGTCTAGCTGATGTGTTTGTAATTAGAATTCAAATCTAAATTACATCAGTCTAAAAGGAGAGGGCATTCAGCAGCTGTTTACACATCTGCACTCAAGAGCACTAGTGTGGGCCACCAGAACAACCTTTTTAGGGTGACCTCCACAGTTGCTCCTGTGCATTTTTGGGGTGTCTTCATGTGTGAAACGTGTCCCAAAAAGGTGAGTATTCAAGAATAGTGTATGAAAAAAACATGTCTTCTGCTTGTAACTGCCCAAACAGACACTTCCAAGCAATGTTTAATATTTCTAGTTTTGCCCTCAAATATGTGTGTGCTAAGTGTACTTTTTGTTTCATTCTCATAGGGGACAGAAGACTGGGAGGATACCACTCCTTCAATCCAGGAAAACACAGACCTCGCCAGGACCCCTCACCTCAGCGTCCACCTGGCCAGGAGCCCACACCTCAGCGCCCACCTCGCAAGGAGCCCACACCTCAGCACCCACCCAGACCTCAGGATGTGGAGGAAGGAGAAGTGGTTGAAATTACTACAACAGGTCAGTATCTGTCACCACAGCTTCAGGTAATACGAGATGTAGGCCTGCAGATGTTTAATACCTTTTTTTTTAGGGGGTGATTATGTGGCAGAAAAAAGGCCTCGATCCTCCCATTCCAAAAGCCAAAATCTACTCCTCCAAATAAAGGCATGCAGTAGGGAGATGTACAGTAGGTGACCGCCCTTTCTCGGCGAGATCGACCACCTACGAGCCCCATCGCGGGAGCCAGCGCCGAGCTGGCTTGCCGTGATGGAGACAAAGCCGTCATAGAAGCAACGGGGTTCCGACTTGGATTCCCGCCAAATCTACACGCGGTGTTTGGTATGTATAATGAGGGGGTACTCCACGCCAACATTTTAAATAAAAATCCGGCGTGGGTTCCCCCCAGGGGACATACCAGGCCCTTAGGTCTGCTAAGAATTGTAAGGAGAAACCCCCCCCACGCCAAAAAAAAAACGGCGTGGGGTTCCCCCACAATCCATACCAGACTCGTATCCAAAGCATGCCGCCCGGCCGGTCAGGAAAGGAGTGGGGACGAGCGAGCGCCCCCCCCTCCTGAGCCATACCAGGCAGCATGCCTTCAACATGGGGGGCCATGGGGGCCACCCCAGAGCACCCTGTCCCCATGTTGATAAGGACAGGGCCTCTTCCCGACAATCCTGGCCGTTGGTTGTCGGGGTCTGTGGGCGGGGGCTTATCGGAATCTGGGAGCCCCCTTTAATAAGGGGCCCCCCAGATACCGGCCCCCCACCCTAGGTGAATGAATATGGGGTACATCGGTAAATAGGAAAGAGGGTGCGCTAAGCTCAATAAACAAATGAATTAAGCTAGAACAAAATTACAGATAAAGTGCAAAGTTAATAGCTACAATAGTGTTGATGCTGGATGATCCAGTGCAAAAGTCTGCGAATGTCGTTCACAGTAGCAACATAGTGATTGATAACCTGTGCTAGGAAAAATGTGCAAAATACAAAACAGCACATGAAAGTGCAAATGTGCATGAAATGTTCAAAAAGTCCTTATAGGAATCTTGATTGCTTTAGGTCAAGCTGGTGCTCATAAAAGATCACAGTAATGTGATACAGACACCAATACAGACAATATTCACCCGCAGTGAATAAGTGAAATGGTTCCTTACCAGATGGCAATGACCCTTAATTTGATACCAAAATAGGGAGTCATATACAGCTTATACAGGAAAACCTGTGGGATCGAATGCGTCCTACTGCTTGATGTACTTGCGATCAGATAAATCCCAGTGGTTGCATGAAATAATAAGATAACGCCGACATAGTGTAACCCGTTTAATAAAATAGTAAAAAATATATATAAAAACTGCCGATTGGCTGCTTACTATTGGATGTGCCCCGAACCCGGCACTGAGGCTAGTTCGCATAAGTTAGAGATCGTCGGTTCCGGGCGTTAGACATGTGTCTCTGGCATGCGTTCCACCTTGCAGGTAGTCGGAACCAGCGGGACAGGAAGTGACTAATTGACGTGCGTGGATGGGTACCGCCTCGACGTACGTTTCGTTATGAACGTCTACAGGAAGCGTACCCTGCCATGCTGGTATTGGTTGTTTTATATGTCTGTCAATTGAAAAGGGGCGGAAGTGAGGTGATCTCAGCCTCAGTAGCGAATTTGTCACTATCTCGGATGTATACCGACAATCAACAGATGTTTTTCGTTTTTTTTTTGTTCCCTTTCGTATGGTCCCGTCGGTTTGTTTCCGTTCGTTTTTCGTAAGACACCCATTTTCCCGTTCGTTCCCGTTCGTTTGTCGTACGACGCGATTTTTCCGTATTCCGATCGTTTCGTATTTCCGTTACCGTTATATTTTTGTACATGCAGGATGGTTCGTTATTCTGTTTAATTCATGTTTGTTACTTGTTAGACAATAATTATCGTGAATTTTCGTCAATTTGCATTCTGTGTATCTTGAATGCTTTTCTTTTGTTAGTGTCAGTTGTATGTTCATTGTTCAATGACATCTATAACAAAAGAATTTCATTATGTATATTGAATGAATTCCTTTTTCTGTTCGTATTGTGTATTCAAAATACTGAAGGCAAATCTTTTGTTATAGGTGTCAGATCAACATACGAAAATAACAAAAGAAAACAAATTCAAATGCAAATCTTTTGTTTATCGTTTTTTTTGAATGGCCAGAGAGTTAGGCTGGCCATACATGATACAATTTTCTGTACAATTTTCTTTAGATTTACCTTCAACTATGTAGTGCAAGGGCCTGCCTGATTGCATACAATTGAAAATGTTGTTTAGTTTGACCTCATATTATATGGTTTTTGGTAAATCTAAAAGAAAATTGTACAAGAAAATTGAACATGTATGGCCAGCCTCAGTGACTGAAAGCAGCTTCTCTTTTGTGCTGAGTAGTGAGTACACTAGTATAGAAAAGCCAAATAAACTTTTCTGTGGATTTTCATCTGAAGGGAGATCAGTTGGCCAGACTTTTGAACCCAAAAATGGTTTTCTGATGCAGTTTAAAAACGAACAAATTTTCTGAGAACGATCGGAAAACGATCATTTTTATGTTTGTTGTTAAAACAGTCTGACCAAGTGTATGGGGCTTAACAATAGTTAATATGGATGAGCCGCGTGTTGAAAGTGCCGCGAATCCAGCGATATATTTAGGAAAGTACAAAATGATGAAAATCCTTTTTTCTGTTCATATTTTCAGGGAGATCTGGCCAACTGATCTCCCTTCAGATGAAAATCCACAGAAAAGTTTATTTGGCTTTACTGTAGATTTTCATCTGAAGGGAGATCAGTTGGCCAGATCTCCCTGAAAATATGAACATAAAAAAGGATTTTCATCATTTTGTACTTTCCTAAATATATCGCGGGATTCGCGGCACTTTCAAAAACGCGGCTCATCCATGTTAACTATTGTTAAGCCCCATACACTTGGTCAGACTGTTTTAACAACAAACATAAAAACAATCGTTTTCCGATAGTTCTCAGAAAATTCGTTCGTTTTTAAACTGCATCAGAAAACCATTTTTGGGTTCAAAAGTCTGGCCAACTGATCTCCCTTCAGATGAAAATCCACAGAAAAGTTTATTTGGCTTTACTGTACTAGTGTACTCACTACTGAGCACAAAAGAGAAGCTGCTTTCAGTCACTGAGGCTGGCCATACATGTTTTATTGTACAATTTTGTACAATTTGTACAATTTTCTTGTACAATTTTCTTTTAGATTTACCAAAAACCATATAATATGAGGTCAAACTAAACAACACTTTCAATTGTATGCAATCAGGCAGGCCCTTGCACTACATAGTTGAAGGTAAATCTAAAAAAAATTGTACAGAAAATTGCACAGAAAATTGTATCATGTATGGCCAGCCTAATGCCGCGTACACACGATCATTTTTTGTGATGGAAAAAAAACGACGTTTTTGAAACGTCACTTTTCAAAGACGATGTTGCCTACACACCATCGTTTTTTTCACAAAAAGCGAGGTTACGTTCACCACTCTTCCATTGAAGCTCGCTTCATAACTAGCTTCTGGGCATGCGCGGGTTGAAAAACGTTGTTTTAAACAACGTTTTTGCTACACACGGTGACTTTTTGTGAAACAAAAAACGACGTTTTGAAAAACGACACAAAAAATTCAAGCATGTTGGAATTTTTTTTTGGTCGTTTTTTTTAAGACAAAAAACAACGTTTTTGCCCACACACAATCAATTTAAATGACGTTTTAAAAAACAACGTTTTTTTTCATCGCAAAAAACGACCGTGTGTACGCGGAATAACTCTCTGGCTATTCAAAAAAAAATGATAAACAAAAGATTTGCATTTGAATCCGTTTTCTTTTGTTATTTTCGTATGTTGATATGACACCTATAACAAAAGATTTGCCTTCAGTATTTTGAATACACAATACGAACAGAAAAAGGAATTCATTCAATATACATAATGAAATTATTTTGTTATAGATGTCATTGAACAATGAACATACAACTGAAAACGAACACAAAACGGATTCAAACAAAATACACAATTCAAATCTATTGATACAGATTTCATTTTCGTTATTTTGCCGTTTTTGTTTTGTCGTTTTTTCCCGTCGGATCGTTCATTCGTATTTGCGGTCGTTCGTTATGCGGCTCATCCGTTATCCCGTCGTTTTCGTATTTTGGTGCTTTACCGTTTCCGTATGTACACATTATCCCTCGGGTACGAAAATGAAAATGTATTTATTTTCGTACGAACGGGAATGCACATATCTAGTTAACACTAGCTGTACGACAATTGGTTACAACCCATATACGATTAAGCAGCGATACCAACATAGTGGTTGTAGTGTAACATTCGACTCTGACACCATTGACTTTAATAAGAACCTATACCATGAATGGCATAGAATATTGATATACTGCCTTATACTAATAGGTTAACCCTTTTTGGGGCTCCGTAGTGCATCAAAACCACCAGGTCATAGGAGTTAGTGCCACAAGGGCTAACTAGGTAGTATAAATTAAAAGGAGTGAATTAAAATAAATATTAAATTTAGGTAGCAAATTAAAATAGAATTGTAGATGTCCTGGCTGGAGATTCCAAGTGTGTGATTGTTGGAATTGCAAGTATTTAAATAGAACTTAACTATCTTGGGAATGAATTAAATTGAGATTAATGAAGTTGAACTTATATATTAATAGTTGCTGTTACTTCCTTCATAAATAATGGATTATCAATTGTTGGTAAGAAAGCAGTTTAAATCCAACTTGATGTTGAGGCCCTGCGTATGCATTACTCGTAATCGGTGGATCCACATTGTCTCATTTTGGGAGATGGCCTGTGTCATATTGGTACCTCTCCAGTGGTTGGTGATATTATACCACAAAAAGAAAGTTTGCTGGGATCCCTATTATGATGTTCAGCAAAATGCTTTGATACGCTATGGTTTGGGAACCCATTGATAATGTTGGCTACGTGTTTGTTAATTCGAACTCTTAATTTTCTTGTGGTACGCCCCACATATTGTAACCAACACGGCATTCGAGTAAATATGTGACATGGTGAGTGTCACATGTGATTAGAAGTTTGTTTGTGTATTCTTGGCGTGTAACATTTGATTTAAATTTACTTATTTTCTTAGTTGTTCTAATAGTGCTGTTGCACGATCTGCACCTAGTGCAGTAGTGAAACCCTGATCCGTCTAGGAAGGTAAGTGGTTTAGGTGGGGGATCTGGCACATTTGGATCTATTATATTCCGTAACCCCGGTGCTCTCCTGTAGATGAATTTGGGTTTGGGAGGTAAAATCGTGGCCAAGTCATTGTCTTTGAGGAGGATGGGCCAATGTTTGCGGAAGATTTTTTCTATGCTTCTATATTGGCGATGGAAGCCAGAAAAAAATGCTAGATCACCTGAAAATGGGGTTTTCTTTTTTGAGACCAATAGTTCTTTTCTATCCAGATTGGCTACTTCCAGGGCTGTTTTTTCTAATAGTTGTGGGAGGTAGCCCTTTTCTATAAATTTCTCTGTTAGAGTTGTAGATTGGATTTAAAAATCAGTGATATCATCACAATTTTGGCGGATTCTCATGTATTGGCCTTTGGCAATGGTACTTAGCCATTTGGGATCGTGGCAACTGGTTACTGGCACAAAGGCATTCCTGTCTGTGCTTTTAAAATATGTACGTGTGCTCACGTTCTTCCCATTCTTAACCAAGGTCAAATCTAGGTTGTTAAAAGAAACTAGGCTAGATGTTGCTGAGAACTTAAGTCCATACTGATTATTATTCATTCCACTCAAAAAAGTTTCCAAGGAGTCCCAGGGGCCCTCCCACATAAGGATGATAGCGTCTATATATCTCCTGTAAAAAATAAGGGGTGTTGGGTGGTCCTGGTAAATGGTCTCCTCCTCCCATTTGTTTAATACCAGGTTTGCCACACTGGGGGCATATCTAGCCCCCATCGCAACCCCTTTAACTTGGTTATAGAATTGTCCCAAAGCCCAGAAAGTAGTTGTTGCCCATGGTAGCCTGGTATCTGCCCTTAATGCTTGGATGACTGCTTCTATAGCATCTCCCTGTCAGATGTTGGTGTAAAGGGACTCTACGTCTACTGTTGCCAACCAAGTTTCTTCTGAAATTTCTAGGGAAGACAGGGATTGGATAAGATCCCTGCTGTCCTTGAGGTACGACTTGCCTAGTATAACCAATGGCTGGAGAAAAATATCTAAATATTCACCAATTCTAGAATACAAGGAACCAATCCCACTAACAATGGGTCTCCCTGGAGGATTGGTTGCATTCTTGTGTACCTTGGGAATAAAACCAGAGGTTTAGGTGTATTAGGGACCAGGTAGAGGGCCTCTTTGATGTTGAGTATGGATTTGGCTTTCCCCTCTGGGTACCCCTACCCATTCACCTGGAGGCAAATTGTAAAAACACCAGGTTTTTAAAGTATTTTATTAGACAGCTCTGGGGGGGCCCCCCTCTGCTTTAGCTCTTTTACCAGGGGGGGCCTTCTTCCACTCTCCGGGGGTCTTCTCCACTCTGCGGGGGTCTTCTCCCGCTCTCCGCTGTTGACTCGGCGCTCTCCGGTGCCTTCTTCTTCAGAACTGGCCGCCGCTATCTTCGTGTTAGCTCAATTACTAGCGGCGGCCAGTCCGCTCTTCTGTGCCGTTCTTCTGTCTTCTTCTCTTCTCCAGATGTTGACTCAACGCTTCTTCCCGATGTTATGCCGGGCGCGGCTCCCATCGGTTTATATAGGCCTTTCTTATGACATCACAGTCCCATCATGCTCCGGTACCTACCCACGTGGATGGGAAAAGGTGGAGGTGGAGGTTTCCATTTGGCCTATGCCATGTGTTCTAGCTAAAGCTTGTTCTGAGTCTAGAATAGTCTGTCGTGGGTTAGAGTCAGTTGTCGATAGAGTAGTAGAAGGGAGGACAGAGCTCACAATTGAGCCACCCAGTGTTTGAGTAGGAAACATAGAAGTTGGTCGTGAGACTAAGGATGTATCCTCATTTCTAGGTGCATCTTTGTGGAGATTAGTGATTTGTTGTTCGCTACTGTCTGTTATACGTTTTTTGTTATACGTGCCAGTCTGGTACCCACCACCTTGTTGAGGTCGTTTCTTGGAAATATGTCCCTTCTGTTGTCCTCTATCACCGGCCCTCGAATTCTGTGAAGTACATGAGTTAGTGGAAGAGTCAGAGTCATTATTTCTTTCCTTGTTCTTGGTGCCCTTTTTGTTATTCCTATAAGGGCCCTGATTTTTACATCCTCCCCTTTCACCATTCAATGGAGGCCAATTGAATGCATATTGACCAGCAAATGCCAGTATATCACATGCTAATTTCTCCTCCTTTTTAACTAGGAGATCACGTGTGAAACCCTGAATATTCTCTTTTAATCGTGTATCATAAACTCCAAAACCTGGTTTGTTTAATATGATCTAATTTTCATCATATATTCTCTTAATTTCGCAATCCACCAATTTTAGTTTTTTCACATAGTATTCGACCATTAGTTCCATCATTTTCCTTGAGAAACTCAACAGATTGTGTTCCCATCAGGCCTTAAAGTCTGGGTCAATTGACCATATATTCGGGATTACCTATACACGTGGCCCTTGGGATTGATATTTTCTGTGATGTATTGCTCAAAATATCTGATGTGCCAAAATAAACTGGACTTTCTTTCGAAGGTTTGGAGGAGTTTATGATATTCGATTTCGAATTCAACCTCAAAATAATCAGTAGAGGAACAAGTTTTTTGAATGCCTAACATGAATCCCTCCCAATCATTACCTGCAAAGTTTGCCATCAAGATTATACTAGAACTGTAAGGAAAGGGGGTTTGCAGTAAATTGCGTAAATTAAATAGGACTGTTTATAAAGAGTAACTTAAACAGGAAAAACATGGATTATGTATCTAGGGTGGCGGCCTTTAAAAAAAGGTTTTAGGACACCCTTGAGTGCGAAATGACATGTGGTGTTTGCCACCTAAATTGAATAATCAAAAAAAGAGAGGGAAGGATTAAGGAGGGGAGGGGAAGGAAAAGGGTGGGAAGAGATGGGGAAGAAAAAAGTAAAGTAAATTGACACAATAGTGCCAAGTTTTTAATAAAATAAATGTCAGTCCGTGAAGTCGGCTGTCCCATTCTCCCCTCTGATCCACGCTGCTGTTATCACTGAATCACTGGTGGAAGCCAAGTGTGCAGTCAGCCTGGGATGCTGTGACCAATCAGAGCGTTCCGGAAGCTTAGCCACGACTCCATCATCAGAGGCTGACAGTTCACATGAGTTTTCCGCCGCTCTGTTTCCTCCAGTGATTCAGTGATAAGTGCAGCGTGGATCGGAGGGGAGAATGGGACAGCCGACTTCACAGACTGACATTTATTTTATTAAAAACTTCCACACCAGCAGCTGCCTGTGACCTCTCTCTCTCCTCTGTATTTGCCCCCACTCCTCTGTATTTGCCCCCTCCTCTGTATTCCCCCCTCTGTATTTTCTCTCCCTCCTCTGTATTTTCTTCCCTCTCCTCTGTATTTTTACCCCCCTCTTCTGTAATTATCCCCCATCCTCTGTATTTTCACCCCCCTCTTCTGTATTTTCCCCCCTCCTCTGTATTTTCACCCCCTCTTCTGTAATTGGCCCGCTCCTCTGTATTTTCACCCCCTCTTCTGTAATTGCCCCCCTCCTCTGTATTCCCCCCTCCTCTGTATTTTCACCCCCTCTTCTGTTTTTGCCCCTCCTCCTGTGTTTTCCCCCTCCTCTATATTCCCCACTCCTCTGTATTTTCACCACCCTATTCTGTAATTGCCCCCTCCTCTATATTTGCACCCCCCCTCTGTAATTACCCCCTCCTCTGTATTTTCACCCCCTCCTTTAATTGCCCCCTTATCTCTGTATTTGCAACCCCCTCCTCTGTAATTGCCCCCTAATCTGTATGTGCACCCCCTCTTCTTTATTTGCACCCTCTTCCTAATTGCCCCCCATATCTGTATTTGCACCCCCTCCTCTGTAATTGCTCCCCCAATCTCTGTAATTGTCCCCCCTCCTCTTTAATTGCCCCCACTACGATACCCTGCTGTCCGGACCCCCCTGTGTGCTGGTGCCCCGTGATACCCCCTGTCGGCTGCTATGGGGGTATTGGAGGGAGGAGGATTTGTGCTGGTAGGGGAAGAAGATTTGTAATAGGAGGGGATGGGGATAATGGTACCTCAATCGCAAAGCAAAACTTCTTTTGGGTGACAGGCATCCCACAATTCTGTTAACATGAATTTGCCTCATTTTGTCGGGTGACAATCGCGGCTAAATTGCACCGTGGTTGGTGTGCCATGCCGTGCGTCGCTAAAGTGTTCGGGTTTGGCTTGAAGAAAAGGTGGCAACCCTAGTGAAACCCCTTGGATAGTGGCACCGCTATCACCGCCTGCTGCCCTGTTGATCTGACCTCGCTCTGTTTCGGTGGAGCCGACTAAAGCCGCCAGCGCCTCCTCCTCGCTCTTTACATACAATGAGGAGTAGGAGCCGAGGGACACACACTGCTGTGTGTATACGTCTGCTTCTGCGCTGTTCTGAGGTCTGTACAGTACACTTTATTACTCTATTATAAGTAGATGGACATGTGGGGGGGGGCGCTATGGGAGGGGTGCCTTTGCTCATGATGGGTCTGAATTAAGGGGGGTGTTTATACTGCAGGGGTCTGTACTAAGGGGTCATGTCTATACTGATGAGGGTGTCTATACTGATGGAGGTGTCTATATTGATGTGGGAGTGTGCATTATCGGGGGTGTCTATACTGTGGGGGTCTGCACTAAAGGGGGGAAATCTATACTTATGGGGGTCTGCACTAAAGGGGGGAAATCTATACTTATGGGGGGGGTCTTCACTAAAGGTAGGGTGTCTGCACTAAGAGGGGGGATTCTACACTGATGGGGTGTCTGTACTGAGGGAGGGGGTCTATACTAACGGAGGGTAGTCTGTACTTAGTGTGGGGTCTATACTAACGGAGGGTGGTCTGTACTTAGTGTGGGGTCTATACCAGTGTTTCTCAACCTTTTTTCAGTCGGGGCACCCTTAAAAATTATTTGCAGTCTTGAGGCACCCCAGTCCAAGGCTTGGTTCACATTACGGTGTGTCGCATAACACGTGCAAAATCACGCTCATTCCTGACACAGACAAATGCTCTGCTCTTTAGTGGGTAACAATAAATTCTTAATAGTACCCCCCCCCCCCCCTTAGAAAATGTGGGGTGCATTTGCTGCAGTGCAATTTAAAAAACAAGAAAGGTTGGGGACTTGTTTCCCTGCATTTTTGTGGGTATGGAAGCCCATTGAAATGAATGGGCTGCCCTACATGCAGCTACACAGATGTGAACCAAGGGCTTGTTCACATGTCATAGGGGCGGTAAAAACCACATTGTTGAGCTGTTTTTAACACCCCCAACTTCTCCACCTTTAGCTGCAGAGGCAGCAGCTGGGGGTGTTCACATGCTGTGGCTGCAACTGGAGGTATACCGAGGGTGAATGGGGCTGCACTGCAACTTCTCCACAACTGTGTGCATTTCACAGTTGTGGTGTAGTGATGCTGCATTTACAGGCTTAAAACAGGTGGTAAAGAGGCAACATAATGCCTCTTTACCGCCTGTCAAATAGCTCTGAAAAGCGATCTGTTCATGGATTGCTTTTCAGAGGAGCAGCAGTCCTTGCTGCTATCAAACAAGTCCTATAAAAGCCATTCTGATAGTACCGGAATGGGGGGGGGGGTCAGGATTAAAAATAACATACACACATACAGACACATGCTTACACACGCATACACACACATACATACATACATACATACATACAGAGACAGACACTCACATGTGCACACACACACACACATGCATAAAGCCATTATAAAATGAATCTAGCTTCTAGCTCAGTATCTTTTTTAGATTCCTTTTCAGCTGGGTACTGCACTCTAGGGGGAAGCAGAGAGCACAGCACACTCCTCTGCACTTTATTTTCACTTTTGAAGCCAACAGAGCTTCTCACAGTTTGGCAGGAGAGCTCATCTGACAGCCTTCTCTCCACTGACCCCGGGGCACACCTGAGAACCTCTGACGGCACATCAGTGTGCCGCGGCACACTGGTTGAGAAAGGCTGGTCTATACCGATGGAGGGTGGTCTGTACTGAGGAAGGGGTTCTGTTCTTAGTGAGGGGGATCCATACTGCGGGAGGGGGTCTGTAGTTAGTGGAGGGGGGTCTGATATATATACATATATAATGTATGGTGTGTGTCTGTGTGTGTGCGCGTGTGCGTGCCAGGGGGCAGCAAAATGAGAACAGACTGAGAGCCAGGCCTTCTATCCAACATCAGTGCCTAAACTCATATATATTTGGGCTGTTACAGATCAACATTTTTGTGTTCGATTAATTGTTTTTTTTAATCGATTAATCGACTAATTTCGATTAATTATAACGCACATACAGATCCAACTACTTTTAGCTGATCTCCTTGCAGGCCGATTCCCAGTGCAGCTACCAACCACTGGAAAAATTGATAGCAGAATACAAAAAACACACAAAGGCAGCGCTTGATGGGAATAGCATTAAAACTTTTATAGTCTTCAAGTAGGTAACAAAATAAATATTGCACTGGAGATAAAATCGATGGTGCGAGTAATACCAAACAGTAGCAAAAGCAGTCATAAAAACATGTAGCTAAGGATGATACTGGTATAAAAATGTGTACAACAATACCACTGCTGAATCCAGATCAGGAGGGGTTGACATCAGTCCGTCGGGATGTAGATGTTCCGTGAAGGGAACTATCAACTCCCAGTGGATGGCTGTAGAATTCCAGGTTGATAGAGGGAAGTGATAGAGGGAAGTGTAACAGCCCTTGCGTGTGGCAGATAGTAAGGTCTCGCCGGCATGCAGATTATGAAAGCACAGCAAAGGAGACCTTCAGATGGACACGGCAAGCCCCGCCGGTGTCCGTGATGTTACTGGATCTCCGACGGAACTCCCTGAAGGCCCAGAAGCTGGCGGAGAGATGAGTACCAATCAAAAGAATTTTAATCGATCAAAAAGATTTTGATCGATCAAAAAAATTAAAGATTAATCGATTAATTAAAAGTTGATTTGCACAGCCCTAATATATATCTATATATATCTATGTATAGATATATATAATCATGTTACAGGTATATTAAAAATGTAAGTATATATTTCTGTTATATAAGTATCTGTGGGTGTTCTCAGTCAATGGAGCACAAGCCTAGATTTTTCCTACAGAGAAACATATTGGTCTGTTAAGCAAGAAAATGAAATCACTACAATTCTACCACCATGGTTTGCACTTAAAATCTGGTACCCTCATCAAATGATTCAGTGCTTCTGTCTCACAAGACCTAATAAAGAATGAGTAAGTCAATATAACCTTTTATGGCAAAAAAAAGGAATGTGCTATGAAAAAATGTCTTCCAACACAGCAGGTGTTTTAAGGTTAACACTTCCTAAATATAACTCATAGGAACATATACCTCCAGCTCACATTACAGTAAGAATCTAAATGAAATATTGAGAGTAATTTAATTTAGGACTTTGTTATAGAAGTAAAATCTCAGCCACAAAGAACCTTTCAACATCCAGAAATTGTAACCTGCAAATAATGAGTATGGATAATGAAAAGCATTTTGATCTATATAATGGTATTAGTTATAAAAATGGTTTCTTAAATGAGCACACTTCCACAGTAAATCCACTATGCTAGAATATAACAGTTTATGTGTAAGAAGAGGTTATGTTGAGTTTAAGTTCTGCTTTGCTGATGCCTGCAGAAAAAAGCAAAGAGACAAAGTGTTAGCTCCACACCTTCCTTACAAACCAGAATTTTGTTATTTGTTAAAGACATTTACAGTTATATGACTCTTCTCTTGTCTTGTTTTATTTTGATGCATACTTGCCACAATACAGAACTAAGGTGCCTACTTGCATGTCCTTCTTCATCACAATTTTGGTCTTTTGAATCCCAGGGACACCCAAGCTTAAGACACATGGGGCCAGATTCAGGTACATTGGCGCATTTTTTGACCGGAGTAGCGCACCTCCTTTACGTTAGACCAGCGCAATGTAGAGGCGCAATTACCGTATCCTCGTAGTATTTGCACAGAAATTTGCTCCGGTGCAACGTAATTTCCGAGGCGTAAAGGCGGAGTAATTCAAATTGGGAAGGACGTGGGCGTGTTCCATTGAAATGAGCCGTGACCCCATGCAAATGAAGGGCCAGCCAGATTGCGCATGCGCACATGAAGCAGACCATGGTCAGCACCTCTCTGCGCATGCTCACAACTCGGGAACGGCGCAATCAGTGAAATTGGAACTAAGCCCGGTCAACTTAGTGAGCTACGCAGAGAGCTTAAATAGACAGAGACAAACGCCCTTCCTTTGCAAAAGTACATTTGTATCCCTTCCTATACAGCAAGGTGCTTTTGTTCTGTTGTTTGTTAGTATTTGTTGGTTTGTGACATGTCTTTGAGTTATTTTGTGACTGTTTTGGAAAGAGATTTTTGTCTTTTCTGTGTTAACTTTGCTGTTTTTTTTATATATATATATATTTCTGCTGGTCATTATTATTTTTTTTGCTGGGCATTTTTTTAATTTTCTTTTTTTTGTTTGTTTGTGAATGATTTTGGAATGTGGGGGTGACATTCCTGCCGGAAAAGGGGTGTTACCCTCATTTGTGGTGGAGAAGTGATCCCCAGGTCTGTGTGAATGGTGTATGAATGTACAGTGACATAATTGGAGCCGTGGCATGGCCTTGCTGTTCACAAGTCCTGCATGATGGGCTTGTGCTAATCCAATGTGATGAGGATGTGGTGTGTGTGCTAGGGACCACAGTGGTGTGCATGCATGCATTCTCATTGTGCCATGATTAATGTGTGTGTTTAACATGCAAAGATGCCTGATGTGAGCTGTCTCCTGGCTGCTCTTCCCTCAGAAGACGGGGTAGCCTCGGTTAGGGGGGGATTGTCTGGTTCGGGGGTCAGGTCATCACTTATGTCAATCTCCAGGCCCTTTCTCACTGCGAAGTTGTGCAGCATGCAACGATGATCTGGCAAAGTTTGGGGAATACAACAAGGTACCATGGGGGGTTCCGCATAGAAGTCATGAGATGGGGTCCCTGCACATATGCAGAGTCCCCTTGAAGGGAAAAGCCAGGAGGATGTTAGTAGTGCATGTGCCCCTTTTGATGTCTGCATCATGGGGGGGGCAGTCATGCCTGCCACCCATGTCACTCACCAACCAGCCAGCTGTCCCCATACATGTTCTGTTCAAATTCCATTGGGATGGGGCTATGATTGTATATGTGGCTGTCATGGGTGTCATGGGTGGTGTCATGTGTTGGGCTGGTGATGTCCTCCTGCAGGGTTGTGGTTAATTCCATGGCAGCAGGGGTGTATCTGAAGATGCGAGACACCTCAGAATCACTCATGCCAAAGAGGTCTATGCGTGTGCGGTATATCCTCTACCGTGCCCTCCTCCGTGCCCTCCTCCTTCTGCGCTCCTCTAAAGTCAGTAGTATAGCTATGAGCATTGATTCCCCTGGCATGGTGGCATACAGATTGTTGTCCTGCAAGTGTCAAAAATATATTGTCTGATGGCGCAAGGGGAGATGGATAATAGAACTACCTTGGCAAGTGATCTAAATATCAAAATAAGTATTCGTGAAAATATATATGATAAGTTCATAAGTCCATAAGAAATCCAAGTTTGCACTTTAGCGGCAGCAATCCCTGAAGAGCAGAAGCATACTCTGTACAAAGGTAGACAAAAAGAGAGACAAGGATGCGCCCAATCTAAGTGCAATAGCGTATTTAATCCATAAAATAAGATACAAAAGGAGAACGGCCAAATGGCTACTCACACTTTAAAAGTGGATAATAGGCATGTATGTAGTCATCATCCGGTGTATGAGGGGTGTCCGCTCATGGTGGTGAGGTGCTGTAGATGGAAAACAGCGAGTGGAACAGCCTGGAGGAACTTGTTGGAAGCGCCGTGTACGACGCATATAATAGAAATCTAAACAATGCGGAACTAAGAGGGAATTTAGCCTAATGTCATGTCATCATGTGAAACTATATATAATTAAAAGAATACATATGAATATATATGAGAAACAACAATAATGGATAAATGATAAAAAATATAGAAAATATATATATAAAAAAATTATTACTTAATCACATATATATATGCAATGAGTAAATGATGACAATAAATGATGAAAAAAATGAAAATAAATAAGAAATGAATAAAAAATTAATGTAAAATAGATATAAAATAAAAAATTAATATAAAAATAGATATAAATAAATATCAGTGTACAATCATATATTCGACAGAAAAAACATAATTATATGTATAAGAAAATATATAATAATTTACAATCTAAATATAAAAATAATTCTAGACTATAAATTATAAATTATATTTGTATGTTCAGGGGAATCAATTTTGGAATAAAAATTCTTGGATAAAAATCCCTAAGTACCTCAGTAAGTGGCTGATAGCATTGAAAGTGGTAATGACAGCGGGTCAATAAATATAGGATCAAACATAATCATAATAAATTAATTAAAAATATAAAAAATATAAAAAATATACCCAATATACTTACAGAGCAAATAAATAAGCAAATAAATAAGCGGAAAGAGGCCAAAGGCCCTAAGGAGTATCAGAAATTCATATGCAAGAGTAAATGGAATTAATAGTAAAAATGATTTTAAATAATATTGTGAGTAGTTTTATATAATGTTATTGGTTTCTATCTCTTCATTTAGGCCAGCAGGCGACATGGAATTTAAAGAATAGATCCAGAAAGTTTCCTGTCTGCATAATCGTTGGAATCTTTCTATGGCCGTAGGGGTCTCAGGGATGGCCTCAATGATCCATACCTGCAACAGACTAGGGTCCTTTTGATGGTGAATCTCAAAATGACGCGCAACACTATATTTGGGGTTGCATGCTTTAACCGCACGACGATGTTCCCCAAATCTAGTGCGCAAGGCTCTGATGGTTCTGCCTACATAAAGTAGCCCACAAGGACAAGAGATACAATAAACCACATACGTTGTTGAACAGTTGTAGAAGGAATTTAGATTAAAAGTTTTTTTGTTTGCTGTGAAACTCTTTTTGCCATGAGTAACATTAGCACAAGTGAGGCAAGCAGCCTTGTATAGTCATACAAGATACCATAGACTATATGACAGAGGCTACTCGACTTCTTTCAGATACTAATACCTATGTGAAGCTTAAACAGGACCCTTTACCTAAATTCACTGAAGAATCTTCATCTATTATCCAATCAGCTCTAAGTGATGGCATTTTGAGCAAGCAGGAGGCAGCATTTTTTGTAAAACCATTCTTTCAGGTTCCTTACCTGTATCATTTACCCAAAATCCACAAAAATACCCTTAAACCTCCAGGTCGCCCCATTGTCGCATCTATGGACAGTATCACCACTAGTTTTTCTCTGTACATAGACCATTTTTTACAGCCATTAGCGCAAGCTTTACCATCTTATATATGCGATGGTACTCATCTTATTGATTTATTGCAACCTTACACTTGGGAACCCTCATACCATTGGGTGTGCCTAGATGTATGTTCATTGTATACGTCCATACCCCATTCAGTGGGTCTTGAGGCAGTTTATCATTTTCTTAGAGAGGATTCCAAGCTCAATATTCAACAGATAGAGTTTATTATCACTGCCACCCTTTTTTGTTTAGAACACAATTACTTTCAGTTTGATGGTGAGTTTTATCTCCAAAAACAAGGCACAGCCATGGGGGCAAATTTTGCTCCGAGCTATGCAAACCTCACCATGGGTTTATGGGAAGTAGGTCACCTAAATAGACATAATCCATTCTCAGCCCATTTGGTCTTCTATGGTCGTTATATAGACGACATAATTATCATCTGGGATGGACCTAGTGACCTTATTACAGATTTTGTCGTGTATTGCAATAACAATTCTTTTGGCCTATCTTTCACCTCTGTTACAGATCCCGTATCCATATGTTATCTGGACCTTGAGTTATCCCATGAAGGTAATGCTATTATAGCAAAAAACTTCACTAAATCTACAGCGGTCAACTCATATTTGCACTATTCTAGCTGTCACCATCCTAGATGGATTAACAATGTCCCAAAAAGCCAATTCCATCGGCTTAGACGCAACTGTACTAAAATAGATGACTACAAAAATCTAGGTTCCCCCCTTAAAAAGAAATTTCTCGCCAAGGGTTATCCCCCTAAGCTTATTGAAGAAGCCCAGACTATGTATGAACTAGACCCTCTGCCCCCTCCTAAAAAACAAGATTCTACACCCACCACACGGTTTATTACACAATATCATGTGAAACACAAAAAAATGGAGGGTATCTTTAAAAAAACATTGGTCTATTCTCACCCAAGACCCACATCTTGCCTCATCCATCTCAGCTGTCCCCAAATTTGCATATCGTAGAGCACCCAATATAAAAAGTAAGATTGCACCAAGTAAGACCAAAAATTCCTCAGGTAACAAACTAGCTAGACTAAAACAGCTTACCCTTATCCCCTTAGTTGGAATGTTCCAGTGCAAAAAGGCTGCTTGCCTCACTTGTGCTAATGTTACTCATGGCAAAAAGAGTTTCACAGCAAACAAAAAAACTTTTCATCTAAATTCCTTCTACAACTGTTCAACAACGTATGTGGTTTATTGTATCTCTTGTCCTTGTGGGCTACTTTATGTAGGCAGAACCATCAGAGCCTTGCGCACTAGATTTGGGGAACATCGTCGTGCGGTTAAAGCATGCAACCCCAAATATAGTGTTGCGCGTCATTTTGAGATTCACCATCAAAAGGACCCTAGTCTGTTGCAGGTATGGATCATTGAGGCCATCCCTGAGACCCCTACGGCCATAGAAAGATTCCAACGATTATGCAGACAGGAAACTTTCTGGATCTATTCTTTAAATTCCATGTCGCCTGCTGGCCTAAATGAAGAGATAGAAACCAATAACATTATATAAAACTACTCACAATATTATTTAAAATCATTTTTACTATTAATTCCATTTACTCTTGCATATGAATTTCTGATACTCCTTAGGGCCTTTGGCCTCTTTCCGCTTATTTATTTGCTTATTTATTTGCTCTGTAAGTATATTGGGTATATTTTTTATATTTTTTATATTTTTAATTAATTTATTATGATTATGTTTGATCCTATATTTATTGACCCGCTGTCATTACCACTTTCAATGCTATCAGCCACTTACTGAGGTACTTAGGGATTTTTATCCAAGAATTTTTATTCCAAAATTGATTCCCCTGAACATACAAATATAATTTATAATTTATAGTCTAGAATTATTTTTATATTTAGATTGTAAATTATTATATATTTTCTTATACATATAATTATGTTTTTTCTGTCGAATATATGATTGTACACTGATATTTATTTATATCTATTTTTATATTAATTTTTTATTTTATATCTATTTTACATTCATTTTTTATTCATTTCTTATTTATTTTCATTTTTTTCATCATTTATTGTCATCATTTACTCATTGCATATATATATGTGATTAAGTAATAATTTTTTTATATATATATTTTCTATATTTTTTATCATTTATCCATTATTGTTGTTTCTCATATATATTCATATGTATTCTTTTAATTATATATAGTTTCACATGATGACATGACATTAGGCTAAATTCCCTCTTAGTTCCGCATTGTTTAGATTTCTATTATATGCTGTGTATGCAATGGTTAACCTCTGAACTAGATAGCCACCGATATATAAGACGTCCTCCCCGATTGGACGTCTATGAATCTGAAGAAGCAGCTGGGCTGTGAAACGCGTCATCCTATTGGTTCCCTCGTTTGAGCCCGCCACATCACGTTACGTCACTTCCGGTGAGACTGGCTTGTGTTTGTGCTCCATCGTGGGACGCACGCCGTCGTACACGGCGCTTCCAACAAGTTCCTCCAGGCTGTTCCACTCGCTGTTTTCCATCTACAGCACCTCACCACCATGAGCGGACACCCCTCATACACCGGATGATGACTACATACATGCCTATTATCCACTTTTAAAGTGTGAGTAGCCATTTGGCCGTTCTCCTTTTGTATCTTATTTTATGGATTAAATACGCTATTGCACTTAGATTGGGCGCATCCTTGTCTCTCTTTTTGTCTACCTTTGTCCTGCAAGTGTGGCTGCTCAGCTCCTCACTAACAGTGTTGCTTTAGCTGACATGTAGACGGATTGTCTAATTTTAGGCAAGCTTTTATATGGCCTAATTTTAGACAGGACCTGCAGCTGATGCACACAGCGCGTACCCTGCACTGCACCAACCTACTTTTGTGGATCGCCGTAACTCCCTCATTTGCATATTTGCCTAGCAAATCAATGGTGTGTCTAGCGCATTTTTTGCGCGCACGATGCGCCGGTCTAACGAAATTACGTCGGTCTAAAAAGTCTAGATTTATGGCGTATATCGTTTTGGGGATACGGCATAACTATACGCAGGCGCATATTTCCAATTACACTGGCGCATCTCCTGATACTCCAGCGTAATGGCTTTGTGAATCTGGCCCATGCTTTTTATGTGAATTGTCTACAACTCTCTCAGCCCTTGTGCAACATCAGTGAAGAAAAGCATCCAAAAGGAGCTGGGACTTTGGTGTGAGAAAAGAAAAAGGGGTTCCCCTGGGTGGACTTTTAAGGCACTGATAGTATTAATTCCAAATATACGGGTTATTGAGGTAACAAAAAATAGGTTTATTCACAATTATACACATTTATAAAAAAAAAGGAAATATTGAATTAAAATATACAGTTCCAAAGATTGTCACCATATAGGTAAATACATGAAACCTTTAGACCCAACTTCTTTACACCCAACTTTGGTGTGAGTTCATACAAAGTAGCAAGAGAACAATCAGAGATCTCACTGGCTCAGGTTAGGTTGCTTACAATAGACAGGGCTACCTTCCAGTTGGTACCCCAATAGGTTACCATGAAAAAAAAAAACATGCACTACTGGAAGGAGCACCAGCAATTTCTTTTGACACATATAAAAATGCCACTTGCAGGGAAGGGGTTAACACTAGGGGGCGGGGAAGGGGTTAAGTATGTTCCCTGGGTGTGTTCTAACTGTAGGGGGGGTGTAGGGGGGGTGACCTCACTAGGGGGAATGACTAATCGCTGTTCATGCATTTCTCCCCTGACAGGACTGGGAGCTGTGTGTTTACACACACAGCTCCCGGTCCCCGCTCGTCCCTGCCGGGCACGTGCACAGGAGTCAGAGATGTGCGCGCACCCCTATTGGCTGCTGGGCGAGGTGAAGCCCAGCAAAGCCGACCTGCCACTGTAAAACGGCTGGTCAGCAACCAGTTAAAGCACGAAGACTGAAAAGCGTGAATCGTCTCTCACCAAACTTTTACTAACACGCAGTAACACAAAATCAGCAAAAGCAGCCCCAAGGGTGGGACCATCCAAATGGAACTCCCCCTTTATAGTGCCGATGTACGTGTTGTACGTCACCACGCTTTGCTATAGCATTTTTGTTCACGATCGTGTGTAGACAAGGCTGGCTTAACAAAAATCGGGTTGAAAAAAACTTTTTTTTTCTAGACCATTAAAAACGATCGTGTGTACACAGCATAAGTCTCTCTCAAAAAACTCTGTAGAAGCCTGCATTTTCCAGGACCTGGTGGTTAATTTTCGAGAGGCAAATAGGCTGTTCACTTTGCAAGGGATGATACATTTTGCAAGGTAGTTTGCCCCAAAGTTTAGTGAATTTGGTAAATCGCCCAAAGCAAAAGGAAATAAAAACTAAGGGCCAGATTCACAGAGCCATTACTCCGGTCTATCTCCTGTTAGACCGGAGTACTTTCAAATTACGCGCGTCATATCATTAGTTTGAATCCTTAAACCATGATTCGACGGCTTCGGGCTTCGATCCGACAGGCTTACGTCTTCGTACGCCTTCGGATCTACGCTGCAATCTTTTTGCGGCCGCTGGGTGGAGTTCGGGTCGTTTTCCGCGTTGGGGTATGCAAATGAGCTTTTTCCGGCGGTCCACAAAGTTACAATCGTCCTTCGCAATCTCTTACGGCATCTGTAGTCATCTTTTTTCTGCGTAAAGTTATACCAGCTATTAGCTGGTCTATAGTTAGATGGCCCATGTTAAGTATGGCTGTCGTTCCCACGTCGAATTTAATTTTTTTTTTTTTTTGCGTAAGTCGTCCGGGAATAGGAATGTACGTAAACAACGCTACTCAAAAAAAATCTGACGTAACGACGTTATTTCGCGCAATGCACGGCGGTAAATTTCTGAACGGAGCATGCGCAGGTTCGATCGCCGCGGGGACGCGCCTAATTTAAATGCTTCACGCCCCTAATTGCGTATTTCGATTCCGCCGCGAGAAATACACTACGCCGCTGTACCTTACGGGCTTAAATCTACCTGAATTTGTCTTAGAGCCAGGTAAAATATGGTGGCATAGTGTATCTCTGATACTCTGCGCCAGGGCAAATACCTGAATCTGGCCCTAAATTTTTGCTTGCTCTTGGCAGGAAAATGAAAGTCAACAAAGTTTCAACCAATTTATTGGTATGTGCAAGCAAAAATGCTGTTTTTTACTTCTAAGTCCCTTTCATCTATGCCTGTTACCCCTGAAATTGTTACATTTTGTTCTATTAACTCTGAGCCCCAATCTCTTTCTTCTAAATCCCTGTTGAGGTTAACGGAAACTCTAGATAACTTACTAGGTACAACTCATGTAGGAAGATTTGTTTTATCTCTGTGTATCACCTGAGGCCAGTCTCTTCACTTGGTGTATGTAATGCCGCGTACACACGATCATTTTTTGTGATGAAAAAAAAACGACGTTTTATGTGAAGTAAAAAACGACGTTTTTGAAACGTCACTTTCAAAGACGATGTTGCATACACACCATCGTTTTTTTCACAAAAAGCGAGGTTACGTTCACCACTCTTTTCCATTGAACCTCGCTTCATAACTAGCTTCTGGGCATGCGCGGGTTGAAAAACGTTGTTTTAAACGACGTTTTTGCTACACACGGTGACTTTTTGTGAAACAAAAAACGACGTTTTGAAAAACGACACAAAAAATTCAAGCATGTTGGAATTTTTTTTTGGTCGTTTTTTGGAAGACAAAAAACGACGTTTTGCCCACACACGATCAATTTAAATGACGTTTTAAAAAATGACGTTTTTTTCCATCGCAAAAAACGACCGTGTGTACGCGGCATAAGGGTTTACATCCACTTCAAATTAAAATCCTGATTTTCCTGTAAAGATCTGAGAAGGACTCTGATAGTCCCAGGAGGGCCCAACCTCACAATATAGGTCCTGTTCTAGCTTGGTATTGCTTTATGTCTTCCAGTTCTGATAGGCCAATGATGAAAGCTGCCAAAATGTTGCTGACATTCCATCATAACCTACAGAAACTTTAGTGATACTAATTAACATTGTTCAGTTGGCTGATTATGACTTATTTTAGATCCTTGTTAGCTTTGGTCAACTAAACCTGCCTCTGAAATCTGACAACAGACATTTTTTTTTTTTTTATCTGTAAATAATATATTTCTAGGTGAACAGTAATACAGCTCATTTGGCAGGACTTTAAAATCTGTTTTACCTAAATACCTTTCATGGTGTCATGTTTCTCTAGTTTATTCATATCTTTTGTTTAACTTTATAGCACTGAAATGTGTGCTTTTTGTTTGAACTATTATTGTATGGTACAAATACTTTTCTGTATTGAAAAAAAAAGGAAAACTTGCCTAGGATTTTTCATATACTGGTGGCTTAAAGACATTTTATCCATATCAGCTTTTTACGCATAATTTACCATAACAAATTTATATTGTCTTGCTGTAATCCATAACAGGCACATATAAGATTTTCTTTCAGTCTGTAATTCGAGCTTTTGAAAACAGGTTATACTTCTGTAAATTATATAATTAGAAGTAAAGCTAGATTTTTTAGACAAGATTTTAGAAGTTAACATTTTGTAAAACCTAAAATAAAGCTGTGTCACATGGGGGTATCTAATTGAATGTAAACTGAGTCTTTGACAAAGAATCATTTAAATAACCACACCAAAAACCATTCTCTTAGTCTATCCACAGCTCTAAAGGGAAAAGAGGCAAACCTATATCCCCAGAGTTTCGAGTTACTTAGTTATACTATTGAAGCCGCATCTAATGAGATATTATTACAACATATCATTAATCAGTATAATGACCAAACATCAGCCAGCTTCTATAAATAAACCTATTTATTCACATTAAAAAGAGCATCCACAAATAATATCAAGCTATGAATATTTCTCTTACTTTTGTGAGGATCTTATAAAAGTGCACTATATTGTCCGTGTCACTGGGCCCTCATAACCAAAATATCATATGGTCCCCCACGCGATATAATTGCCAAATTCCATTATTACCGGACTAAAGAACAACTCTTGGCGGCCGCTAGAGTTAAAAAAGCCTTTAACTTCCAGGGCAACAGCTATCAGCTGTTCGCTGACTTATCCCTACTTACCGTAGCTAAAAGGCGAGCAATGAAACCTCAGTTAATGGAGCTACAACGTCATAACATTAAGTACCAGTGGGGTTTCCCTTTCTCCATTTGTTTTGTCTATGAGGGCTCTAAATACACATGCAGATCAACAGAAGAACTTCATCAAACCCTCCAGAAACTGCACCTGGTGGAAGCATAATCTAACACCACTTCACACAGAAGAACAGCCTCCTCCTCATCTCCAAACATCACCTTTCAGATCGCTGGGAGAAATGCAAACCAGCATTCCCACAAGAGAAGTCATTATGCCTCACCTCCTCTGAACCAGGAAGACTCCATGGACTGACAACATAGGATTCCATTCGCTTTTAGTTCCAAAGAACTCTCTTTTATATACTTGTTCTGTGATTGGTCTTTAAAATAGCCATGTGGCCAAATGGGGCCCATTTCTGAATTTTCATGCTGAAACATTCCTAAAAAAAACTGTGCCTAACCATCGTTTCCCCATATTTCTTTTAGACCCTCTAATATCTCATAGATATTGAATACCAATCATTTTTTGTGTCTGGGTATGGTGCTTGCTGGTAGTGATGAGGATGGCCCACACATAGCAAATGAGCCTATCATATTTGGGATCATCAGAGGACCAAATACTTAGAGACCAAATGTCCTAATATTCTATCCTATAGGGTACCACTGTCCAACCTAGTCTCAAATTTACTCTTAAATTTTCTGAAGTATAGCAGACCTCTTTCTCAATTCATAGGTCAAATGTTTATAACCACATGCTAGTTATGTAGTAAGTATTCTGACTCTGCAGTTAATTTGTTCCTAGGATACTTTAAGGTATAGCAATGGGTTGATTTCTCTAACTACATCAGTTTGGTTAGTTGTAATATTTCCATATAGTCATGGACCCTGATCCTCATCCACACTCTTATAGCCCCATACAATACTAACCACTCCCCTTTCCCTTCCCCCCTACCCCCGGACCCCTTCCCTAGATTTCCTAGATTGGGCAGAGACTGATCTTGTATGGACCTTTTAGTAATACCCCTCTGTAGTCATCCTGGAATAAACAGAACTTCATCCATTTAATGCCCCATGGTCCATACACATTTACAATGCTCTTATTTTAGGGCTTTTCTTCTACAAGCGGAAGATCCATGTGCCCTAGTTTGCCTTCCTCGTTTGCCCACCCTTAATATGTGGGAGTTCGACACAGACATTTTTTCCCTGATAGGGATTCTTATCCCTTATCATTAACAATTTTTGTAAATTTTTCTATGATAATTCAAAAATGTTATTACCTAACCTTTTATATTTTACATTTTTACTCCACTCCAGACTCCACTGGATTCTTCTCTTCTTTCTCCCCTCTACGTCCACACAAGTTGATTCACCAAGCCAGGTTTGCATAATACTTGGTAAGTCTCATCTCCCTAATCAGCTACCATGGCACCATTAAACATTCTCACACTGAATGTTCAGGGTATTAATGTATCACAGAAACTGACCAAAGCAATCCAAACTTTTCATGCACGAAAAGCACACATAGTATGTTTACAAGAATCACATTTCATCGAAAACTCCACTCCCAAATTTATGCAGACCGTTTCCAGCAGACAGATTTGAACGTGTGTACGCGGCCTTACAGGAGAGAATTTCCCTCCCTAGGGTTAGATTTCCTCTAACTTCCTGTTGTCTCCTTCCTTTTGCAAGTAGGAGTAGTTTGTAAGTTGGATGTTTGAAAGTAGGGGCCTGCCGTATATACTCTGCAGAAATTTGGGCCTTAGGTGTTGGTGTTGCCATAACACTTTAAGCCCTCACAGTTAGTCTTGGTGGGCGCTGGAACTTCCTGCTGTGAACTACTATATCAAGAATTGTAATTACATGCCATTGTTAAACAGTGGTGTCAGGTCACCTGTGGCCAGATGACAGATGCATCCCGTTGGAGTCAGGAGTGCACCACAAGGTAGTGAACCCTATGGCAGACTGCTGCATATAGAACACAGAGTGGATATGGAGGGCAGGTCCACTGGAGCACAAGCAGGTATCCCACAGGAAGCTTGAGCCCAAGATTCCCCAGGCACGGAGTCTAAGAGCCAGCTGGTATTCACCAGAGCCTCTAGTGGTGAGCATGGCCTTAGCTGCAACTGAATCCAGGTCGCTGCCCCCAGAGTCCCCTAGGTCACGCTCCATAGGGAGAGAGGGGAAACAGCCACTCAGGACACAAAAGATAGTGGGGGGTCAAGCCAAGGTCGGGGCGACAAGCAGACAAGGATAAACAAGGGACAGGCCAAGGGTCAGGGTCACAGGCAAACAGGAATAGTCGGGGATAAACCGAGATCAGTACACAGAGATAAACATAGCACAAGGCAAGCAGGAATCCAAACACACAATGCTTAACAAACAACATTGATCAGCAAGGCAGACCTGCAGTGCACTGGTTAATATAGAGTTCCTGATATGGCCTGGGGTGGAGCCAAAAAGGGAGGAGAGATGATAAAGGCAGCCAGGTGAGAGGGTCTGGCCTCCAAGATGAACACATGGAGAGGAAGGTAAGCTGCCAGACATTACTGCATATCCATGACAAGTGGCAGAAAAATTGGGCCTTTGGTGGTGGTGGTGTTGCCACAACACTGTAAGCCCTCACAGTTACTCTTGGTGGGCGCAGGAATAGGCCCTGCTGTGAAATATTAGATCAAGAATTGTAATTACATGCCCCTGTTGAACAGGGGCAGAAAAATTGGGCCTTTGGTGGTGGTGGTGCTGGTGCTGGTGCTGATGCTACAACACTGTAAGTCCTTACAGTTACACTTGGTGGGTGCTTGAACGGACTCTGCTGTGAAATATTAGATCAAGAATTGTAATTACATGCACCTGTTGAACAGGGGCAGAAAAATTGGGCCTTTGGTGGTGGTGGTGGTGTTTTCCCAACACTGTAAGCCCTCACAGTTACTCTTAGGCCGCGTACACGCGTTCGGTCCATCCGATGAGAACGGTCCGACGGACCATTTTCATCGGTTCAGCGATGAAGCTGACTGATGGACTGATGTGCCTACACACCATCGGTTAATGATCCGATCGTGTCAGAACGCGGTGACGTAAACACAACGACGTGCTGAAAAAAACGAAGTTCAATGCTTCCAAGCATGCGTTGACTTGATTCTGAGCATGCGCGGCCCTTTAACTGATGCTTTTGCATACTAACGATCGGTTTTGACCCATCAGTTAGCCATCCATCGGTTCAATTTTAAAGCAAGCAATCTGTTTTTTGACCGAAGGATAACGAACCGATGGGGCCTACACACGACCGTGACCGGATCTGGAGGCGGCCGATTCTTTGTCCGAGTCCCTGATGTCACTGGAGAGCCCGGAGAAGAACTGGATAGCAGAAGGAGGGGGGATATCCACTTCAATCACCTGTTAGACCGATCAAGCGGTGGAACTGCCACTATGATCATTCTTATGGTGCACAGAATCGCCGGCAGAAAATAATAATATCTGAATAATGCCTGTAGCTCCAGGCATCATTTAGATATCCCCCTTAAAGTCAAGGATATCATCGGTGCCGATGCGTGTGCCTCTGGGCACCCACGATCACTCATGAGAGAACGAAAACCGGGATCTGTGTGAGTAAACACACAAATCCCAGTTCTCTCAGGGGAGAGGAGACTGATCATGTGCTCCTATGAAGTAGGAACACCGATCGGTCTCCTCCCCTAGTCAGTCCTGTCCCTCCTCACAGTTAGAACATACCTAGGGAACACAGTTAACCCCTTGACCCCTTGATCGCACCCTAGTGTTATCCCCTTCCCTGCCAATGACATTTATACAGTAATCAGTGGCTATTTTTAGCTCTGATCGCTGTATAAATGTCACTGGTCCCAAAAAAGTGTCAAAAGTGTGTGATCTGTCTACCGCAATGTCACAATCACGATAAAAATCACTGATCGCCGCCATTTCTAGTAAAAAATAAATAAAATAAAAAATGCTGTAAATCCCTATTTTGTAGACGCTATAACTTTTGCGCAAACCAATTAATATATACGCATATTGCAATATTTTTTTACCAAAAATATGTAGAAGAATATATATCGGCCTAAACTAATGAAGAAATTATTTTATTTATTTTTTAAATTTTGGATATTTATTATAGCAAAAAGTAAAAAATATTGTGTTTTTTTTCAAAATTGTCATTCTTTTCTTGTTTATGGCGCAAGAAATAAAAACTACAGAGGTAATCAAATACCACCAAAAGAAAGCTCTATTTGTGGGGAAAAAAATAAACATACATTTTGTTTGGGTACAATGTCGCACGACTGCGCAATTGTCAGTTAAAGCAATGCAGTCCCGTATCGCAAAAAAATGGCCTGGTCAGGAAGGGGGAAAATCCTTCCGGGGCTGAAGTGGTTAATCAAGCCTTTGACAGTGACCTCAGGCCCTATCTAGACTCCATTTTAGCCAAATTTGTCTTCAATGGGGAGTTTATCCATGGCTTTAAGGCTCTCTATCACGATCCCCAAACCCACATTAGGCTCCCGGGGCGAAACTCAAAATACTTTGCTTTAGGACAAGGCACTAGGCATGACTGTCCCCTTTTCCCCCGATTTTTTGCCTTGGTGATTGAACCACTTGTCCACTCAATTACCTCTAACCTCAATATCAAAGGATAAACAAAAAATGGCTAAGAATTTAAACTGTGCTTATATGCGGATGGCGTCCTCTTATTTCTTTCGGACCCTCTAATCTTCCTTCCCAACCTACTTTCCACCTTAGCCACATTTCACCAACTTATGGGACTAGGAGTTAATCCATCCAAATGTGTAGCCTTGCCTAATAACCTCCCTCAACCCTTAACGAACAATCTCAAAGATAAATATGAATTTGCCTGGAGCTTGGGTAACCTGCCATACCTAGGGATTCCTTTAGCCCCCTCCCTCAAACTGAGGTATACACACAATTATCTCACCCCCCCCCAGCCCCCCAAAGAAAATAGTGAGCAGGCTGTGCTGATGCCGACCCCATCAGAAAACAGGGCAGAGTTCTGTTGGACCTTAGTGCAGCTTTCGACACCGTAGATCACAAACTGTTACTGACGCGACTTGCTGAAGTAGCCAGAGTCGCAGAAGGCGATTTATCTTGGTTCTCCTCTTTTTTGGAAAACCGATCGCAAACAGTGAAATTAGGACCCTTCACATCTGAGAAACGCACAGTAACATGCGGAGTCCCTCAAGGATCGCCTCTGTCACCAGTGCTGTTTAACATTTATCTTCGTCCTCTTTTTGAGATTATCAACAGCCAAAACCTGCTGTATCACTCATACGCAGACGACACGCAACTTTATTTCCGCATTTGCAACAGAAAGGATCACCACCTCAATCTAGAGACATGCCTCTCTTTGATAGAGGACTGGATGACAAAGAGTTATCTTAAACTCAATGGAGCGAAAACAGAACTTCTTCTGTTTCACGCCAAGCAAAGGAATCAACCTGCAACAACCTGGACACCCCCGCCCATTCTGGGCAAAATCATCACCCCTAGCGCCAAAGTCAAAAGTCTCGGGGTCATCTTTGACTCCTTTATGACAATGGACGCACAAATAGGATCAGTAGTCAGCGGATCTCACCATCTGTTGCGCCTACTACGCAGACTTACCCCCTTCATCCCCAAAGAAGACTTAGCGGTCGTGGTGGGAGCAATTGTCAACTCCAGATTGGACTATGCAAATGCCCTTTACCTCGGACTCCCCAAGTACCAAATCGCTCGTCTGCAAGTCGTTCAAAATACGGCCGCCAGACTTGTGACTGGAAAAAAACCCTGGGAATCAATCTCACCTTCACTGAGATCCCTTCACTGGCTACCAGTTAAAGACAGGATTGCTTTTAAAGCTCTCTGTCTAACGCATAGATGTGTCCATGGGAATGCCCCCCAATATCTATGCGATAAAATAAAAGCTCACAATCCCAATCGCATCTTGCGATCCACCAATCAGAACCTACTACAGATCCCAAAAGCCAACTACAAGTCCAAAGGAGAAAGAAGATTCGCCGTCCAAGGTCCCAGACTATGGAACGCTTTACCAGCCAGCATTCGGTTGGAGGCGAATCACTTAGCCTTCAGGAGAAAGATCAAGACTCATCTCTTTTGATATCAAAGGAGACAGGAACAACAAGCGCCCAGAGGCGATTCAGTTCGCATGTGCCGCGCTCTATAAGTTTTTCATTCATTCATTCATTCATTCATTCATTCATTCATTCATGAAACTAACAGGCATTGTGAAGGGACACAGGGCTCCTCCTTAAGCCGAGCACCCTGTCCTCCCTTCTACCTGGCTGCTCCCATCCTGTCCTCCCCTCCCCCTGGCTGCATCCACCCTATCCTCCCCTCCCCCTGGCTGCATCCGCCCTGAGACACAAGCAGAGCTGCAGCTGCCGGGGATTTCCACCCCTCCTTCTCCTCCTGTCCTCCCTTCCACCTGGCTGCTCCCACTCTGTCCTACCTTCCACCTGGCTGCTCCCATCCTGTCCTCCCCTCCCCCTGGCTGCATCCACCCTGTCCTCCCCTCCCCCTGGCTGCATCCACCCTGAGACACAGGCAGAGCTGCAGCTGCCGGGGATTTCCACCCCTCTTTCTCCTCCTGTCCTCCCTTCCAACTGGCTGATCCCACCCTGTCCTCACTTCCACCTGGCTGCTACCACCCTGTGGGGGGGGGGGGTCAAATGTTTATAATTACATGTGATTGATAAAGATTATCTCACAATGCCAACCTGCAATCACGGTGATGGTAGCACAAATTAGCAAAAGTAAAATTTTCCATACTGGCAATAGATCTGTAAAACCTCTTACACACGGTTTGATTGTTGAACGACTGTTTTTTGTCAAAAGGGAGTGTGCAGGATTATGTCTAGCATACTAAAGCCTCGTACACACGATACGATTGTTGGCAGGGGATTGTCTGTTGACAGACTTTTGTCCTAAAATCTCACCATTAGTACGCTCCTTTTGACAATTGTTGTCCAACTTTATGCCAAGAAATGTTGGATGACAGGCTAGTAAATTTTCGGCAGACAATGGTTTGACGACTGATTTTTGTATGGTCAGTAGTTGAAAGCACAAACATGCAACCTCGGAATCAAAACTCACCAAACACGAAATTAGCAGAAGGGGCCCAAAGGGGGGCGCTCCAGAGCTGAAATTTCTTGTAGTACGTCACTACGTTTGTGTTTGTGACATGACAATTGTGGACAAGACAAGATCAAGGCACATGCCCTTTTGACAAAAAACGGACGCTTGGTTGGCCAACAATTGTACTGTGTGTACGAGGCTTAACGATCTGCAAATTAAAAAATCGGATACCTCTGGAAGGGTGGGATTTTCTAGGCAACAGTAATTAGGGGTGACAACTAGGTCATTTAAATAGTAATTTATTACAAAATGATTGATAGACAAACTTCGAGGCACTCCCCCCATCCACTGCCGGGGGAGAACAGCACCTTGGTGCTTTTTTGCTCCCTGGACGTTCAATGTCCAGGGAGCTTGTTCTCCTTTCCGGCAATGGTGATTTTTATTCCTTTCTCTGACTGATAGGGGTTTTTCCCACCAGTCCCTTTCCTTATTGGCGAAATAACCATCATTTCTGTGTCCTAGGTGTTGAGGGATTTATATATTAATCTCCTTTTTTCTCGCTTTTCCCCTTTGGGAAATTGCTGAATAATCGTTGAGACCTGTTTTTTACTCCAATTATTGCCTCCCTCTTCTCTTTTCTTCTGTTTCTTTTCTTTCTTTCTTTTTCACCCTTGGCAGTTTTTTTATTTGGATCGGACGTGGCCCGCCACTGTGTGCATATTTGGTTAAACTGACACATCCGCCCTGACGCCGTCATTAGTACCACTGTCACCATGCCTTGGTTTGCAAGTGACAGATTTCTGATGCAAGTTTACCTTCCGTGCGGACACCAGGCTTGTCGGATGCACCAGTGATGATGTATGGGCAGGCGTGGTGCCTCCGTCACGTTGGGTTGAATGCGACGTGCGGGGGTCACGTGATACATGGCGCGGTGACGTCATCTAGGTGCGCCTTGTCTGTGATGCACCAGTGATGATGTATGGGCAGGCGTGGTGCCCCCGTCACGTTAGGTTGAATGCGATGTGTGGGGGTCACGTGATACATGGCGCGGTGACGTCATCTAGGTGCGCTTTGTTTGTGCTGGGAACACGGTGTGCGCGGCATATGCAGAGACGCAATGGCCTTCTCTGCACCTATTTCATCATGATGGCGTCGTATTTTGCCGCCCTTTTTGTGGCCAAGGGGGAGGATTTCAAGCTAAGGGGCCTATCACATTCACCTAGGTAAGTATTTAAGGATGTCAGGGGGGGTTTTGATTTCAGCATACACCTCTCCCATCTCCTGAAGGAGTGGGAAGACATATGGCGTTTGTCCCGCACAATTTTGGTTGTATTTTTTGGATTCTCCTCTTTGGAAATTGCCGTCTGGTCAAGCCTCAGTGATTGGGGCTTCTCTCCCTTGAATTCGGTGAGTGTGCCTTTGGCCCTTCTTTTTTCCTTCATATGTTTGTAGTTTCTTGTTTTTTATTTGAAACAACAACTACTTATGTACTGTTTGCTTGACCATTATAGCTGGCACGACCTTTGGTTTATTGCTGATCAAAAAGTGGAATCTATTTGTTGTTGTCCACCCCCCATGGTTTGGGGGCCCTTTGAGGTGGGAGACACCCTATGGACATTCGAGGTATCATCCGATCCTGCCACTGCAGTTGTTTTGGGATATTCATGTCTTCCTTAGGGAAATCCTAGCACTTCTTGTTCGGGGAGAGGGTGAGTTTATGATGGAGGTTTTTCTCCTTCCCCCTTTTGGGTTCCTGAACCTCTCCCTCCCTACTCATGCCCTATTTGTCCGATATATGTACCCATATGTATGATCATGTAACCCATTTTGTTTTTCTGTTTGTGTTTTTTCTGTTTTCGTTATAGAGGAAATAACTGTACAGTTTTCCCTGAAGAAGAAAAATTTGAAACGCGTTGGAAAAATCATCTCTGCCCTTAGCTTTGCCCTACTTCTCTAGAATCATGGTTTTATAATGTATTTTGATATTGTTTAAATTGTGATATTTAGTTTGTCTATCAATCATTTTGTAATAAATTACTATTTTTATGACCTAGTTGTCACCCTTAATTACTGTTGCCAAGAAAATCCCACCCTTCCAGAGGTATCCGATTTTCTATTGATCAAGGGATGATGGCAACATCATGCCACCACACATGAGCCAATTTTTTTCAACGATCTGCAAATTGTCATTTCACAAACATGAACGTATGAATGAGAGTATAAAGGGGAAGTTAATTTCTCAAGCGCCACCTTTGGGCCCCTTCTGCTAATTTTGTTTTAGTAGAAGCTTGGTGAGCGTTGATCTGCAACTTTTAGATCGTACAAACCAAATGCCTTTTAAAATAAGTTTGGCATAACTACATGCAAAGCAGCTTTATTATTATTCCATTAACCACTTCCATACCAGGCACTTACACACCTTCCCGCCCAAGCCAATTTTAAGCTTTCAGCAATGTCACAATTTGAATGACAATTACGCGGTCATGCTACACTGTACCCAAATTAAATTTTTATCATTTTGTTCCCACAAATAGAGCTTTCTTTTGGTGGTATTTGATCACCTCTGCGATTTTTATTTTTTGCGCAACAACTAGAAAAAGACCCGTACACACGAGCAAATGAATCTGTTCAAATCGGTCTGACAGACCGATTTGATCAGATTTGTCTGCTGGCTGTTTTGGTTTGATCACTGTACACACGATCAAACCAAAATCCCCGCCAGCAGACAGCGCGGTGACGTGGCGGTGACGTTGACGCCGCCACGTCACCACACCAGGAAGAAAAACACTTCCGCGCACACACATAAACAGTCTCAATATAACCCTTTCATAAAATCTTTCTCATGATTATAATAATTACATTTCTTATGATTACACCTTCCCTTATCTTATATACGTTGTAAATTGTCCCTGGTCCCGACACTTCTGACTTCTCTTTTCTAGATAAAGGGGAATATTGAAGAGCCATAAGGCAAGGGGAGATAGGGGCTAGAGAATAGTACACCGAGATGCCAGAGAAAGAGACCCCACCCCCACAAAAAAAAATATATATAATTATTGTCAGTGCCCAAATATGACAAAAAAAATAAAATAAAGGATGATAAAGGGACATCTTATTACCCTCTAAATGTGTCTATCAAGTGGACTTTATATTGTGGGAGAAGAAAAAAAATTATATAATTATTGTCAGTGCCCAAATGTGACAAAAAAAATAAAAAAATAAAGGATGATAGAGGGACATCTTATTACTAAAATGTGTCTATCAAGTGGACTCTATATTGGGAGAGAAGGAAAAGAAAAAAAAAGAAAGATTTATTTTCCTTCCTTTTTTTCTTCTAATTATCAGTGCCAAAATATGCCAAAAAATAAAAGATGATAGAGGGACATTGTGTTGCCCTCTAAAATGTGCCTATCAAGTGGACCCTATAATGTGAGAGAGAAAGGGAGAAAAAAAATATATGGTTATTGTCAGTGTCCAAATATGACAAAAGAAAATAAGGGATGATAGAGGGACATCTTATCACTACTTATTGTCAGGGCCAAAATATGACAGAAATTAATAATAAAAAAAAATAATAATAGAGGGACATCTTATTGCCCTCTAAAGTGTACCTATCAAGCAAACTCTATGATGTGAAAAAATAAATAAAAAAAAACATTTAAAAGGGACATCTCTATCATATATATAGAGAGAGAAAGAAGAGAAGAAGAGAGAAAAAAGAATAAAAAAAGAAAGAAATAAGTGAAAGAGAATCTCCACCACCTCCATCTAGGCCTCGAGCTCTTTGAATTCTTTCCATTTACTTCATATCTTGTTTTATCCTATTCTACTTCCATTATGAATTGATATTAATTCCTCCATCCTACTAATTCTATTTATTTCTTTTATCCATTCTCCCACTGATGGAGCTTTCTTTTCCTTCCAGTTCCTTGGGATTAATGCTTTAGCTCCATTCAGTTGGTTAGGGATCAAAGATATTCTATACTTTTTCCTTGCTATACCTGTATTATGGAACAGGCTAAACCCGGGGTCTTGTTTCACCTCTCAACCACTTATCCTCTTAATAATTTTTAAAATCTCTACCCAGTATGCCTGTATCAGGGGGCATTGCCACCAAATATGGGCATGTGTCCCCTCCATCCCACACTCTCTCCAGCATAAAGATGATGTCTCATTATTAATTCTATGGAGTTCCGCTGGAACATAGTACCATTTGGTAAGGAGTTTATAGTTCATCTCTTTTACTTTCACCTCCGTTGATGTAGAATGAACAAAATCTAATACTTGTCTCTTCCCTTCTTCCGATATAGTTTGATTTAATTCTTGTTCCCACCCTGCCAGTATTTTCTATGTACCCATCTCTCCATTAGGTGTCAATATTCTGTATATATTTGATATCCCCTGTCTTCCTATTCCTCCTCTCTCTATAAGTTTTTCCCATGGGTTTAATGCCTTCATACCACGCAGAGGTTTCTGGAGTGTACCTAGTGTTGAACCTGTGCAAACCCCCATTTATCTCCTGGAATTGATCCATATTTTCCTCGTAATTCTAATAGAGAGCACAAGATATTGTCCTTCATTAAATCCTTTAATCTTAATGTGTCCGAAGTTTCCCATCTCAGGCACAGTCCACCCCCCTTTCCTGGTGGGAAGTAGTCTGTACGTGGAATTCAGGTAGATTTTCTACGGTAAACGACGGCGGCGTAGTGTATTTCTCCCGTCGCAATCCATCTGCGCGAGTAGGGGGCGTGAAACATTTAAATTAGGCGCGTTCCCGCGGCGATCGATCTGCGCATGCTCCGTTCGCAAATTTCCCGCCGTGCATTGCGCGAAATCACGTCGTGACGTCATTCGTTGTTTATGTAGCGTACTTTACGGCCGATCCACGTCCCGACGAGTTACGTAAACAAAATAAAAATTTAAATAAATTCGAAGCGGGAACCACTGTGTGCATATTTGGTTAAACTGACACATCCGCCCTGACGCCGTCATTAGTACCACTGTCACCATGCCTTGGTTTGCAAGTGACAGATTTCTGATGCAAGTTTACCTTCCGTGCGGACACCAGGCTTGTCGGATGCACCAGTGATGATGTATGGGCAGGCGTGGTGCCTCCGTCACGTTGGGTTGAATGCGACGTGCGGGGGTCACGTGATACATGGCGCGGTGACGTCATCTAGGTGCGCCTTGTCTGTGATGCACCAGTGATGATGTATGGGCAGGCGTGGTGCCCCCGTCACGTTAGGTTGAATGCGATGTGTGGGGGTCACGTGATACATGGCGCGGTGACGTCATCTAGGTGCGCTTTGTTTGTGCTGGGAACACGGTGTGCGCGGCATATGCAGAGACGCAATGGCCTTCTCTGCACCTATTTCATCATGATGGCGTCGTATTTTGCCGCCCTTTTTGTGGCCAAGGGGGAGGATTTCAAGCTAAGGGGCCTATCACATTCACCTAGGTAAGTATTTAAGGATGTCAGGGGGGGTTTTGATTTCAGCATACATCTCTCCCATCTCCTGAAGGAGTGGGAAGACATATGGCGTTTGTCCCGCACAATTTTGGTTGTATTTTTTGGATTCTCCTCTTTGGAAATTGCCGTCTGGTCAAGCCTCAGTGATTGGGGCTTCTCTCCCTTGAATTCGGTGAGTGTGCCTTTGGCCCTTCTTTTTTCCTTCATATGTTTGTAGTTTCTTGTTTTTTATTTGAAACAACAACTACTTATGTACTGTTTGCTTGACCATTATAGCTGGCACGACCTTTGGTTTATTGCTGATCAAAAAGTGGAATCTATTTGTTGTTGTCCACCCCCCATGGTTTGGGGGCCCTTTGAGGTGGGAGACACCCTATGGACATTCGAGGTATCATCCGATCCTGCCACTGCAGTTGTTTTGGGATATTCATGTCTTCCTTAGGGAAATCCTAGCACTTCTTGTTCGGGGAGAGGGTGAGTTTATGATGGAGGTTTTTCTCCTTCCCCCTTTTGGGTTCCTGAACCTCTCCCTCCCTACTCATGCCCTATTTGTCCGATATATGTACCCATATGTATGATCATGTAACCCATTTTGTTTTTCTGTTTGTGTTTTTTCTGTTTTCGTTATAGAGGAAATAACTGTACAGTTTTCCCTGAAGAAGAAAAATTTGAAACGCGTTGGAAAAATCATCTCTGCCCTTAGCTTTGCCCTACTTCTCTAGAATCATGGTTTTATAATGTATTTTGATATTGTTTAAATTGTGATATTTAGTTTGTCTATCAATCATTTTGTAATAAATTACTATTTTTATGACCTAGTTGTCACCCTTAATTACTGTTGCCAAGAAAATCCCACCCTTCCAGAGGTATCCGATTTTCTATTGATCAAGGGATGATGGCAACATCATGCCACCACACATGAGCCAATTTTTTTCAACGATCTGCAAATTGTCATTTCACAAACATGAACGTATGAATGAGAGTATAAAGGGGAAGTTAATTTCTCAAGCGCCACCTTTGGGCCCCTTCTGCTAATTTTGTTTTAGTAGAAGCTTGGTGAGCGTTGATCTGCAACTTTTAGATCGTACAAACCAAATGCCTTTTAAAATAAGTTTGGCATAACTACATGCAAAGCAGCTTTATTATTATTCCATTAACCACTTCCATACCAGGCACTTACACACCTTCCCGCCCAAGCCAATTTTAAGCTTTCAGCAATGTCACAATTTGAATGACAATTACGCGGTCATGCTACACTGTACCCAAATTAAATTGTTATCATTTTGTTCCCACAAATAGAGCTTTCTTTTGGTGGTATTTGATCACCTCTGCGATTTTTATTTTTTGCGCAACAACTAGAAAAAGACCCGTACACACGAGCAAATGAATCTGTTCAAATCGGTCTGACAGACCGATTTGATCAGATTTGTCTGCTGGCTGTTTTGGTTTGATCACTGTACACACGATCAAACCAAAATCCCCGCCAGCAGACAGCGCGGTGACGTGGCGGTGACGTTGACGCCGCCACGTCACCACACCAGGAAGAAAAACACTTCCGCGCACACACATAAACAGTCTCAATATAACCCTTTCATAAAATCTTTCTCATGATTATAATAATTACATTTCTTATGATTACACCTTCCCTTATCTTATATACGTTGTAAATTGTCCCTGGTCCCGACACTTCTGACTTCTCTTTTCTAGATAAAGGGGAATATTGAAGAGCCATAAGGCAAGGGGAGATAGGGGCTAGAGAATAGTACACCGAGATGCCAGAGAAAGAGACCCCACCCCCACAAAAAAAAATATATATAATTATTGTCAGTGCCCAAATATGACAAAAAAAATAAAATAAAGGATGATAAAGGGACATCTTATTACCCTCTAAATGTGTCTATCAAGTGGACTTTATATTGTGGGAGAAGAAAAAAAATTATATAATTATTGTCAGTGCCCAAATGTGACAAAAAAAATAAAAAAATAAAGGATGATAGAGGGACATCTTATTACTAAAATGTGTCTATCAAGTGGACTCTATATTGGGAGAGAAGGAAAAGAAAAAAAAAGAAAGATTTATTTTCCTTCCTTTTTTTCTTCTAATTATCAGTGCCAAAATATGCCAAAAAATAAAAGATGATAGAGGGACATTGTGTTGCCCTCTAAAATGTGCCTATCAAGTGGACCCTATAATGTGAGAGAGAAAGGGAGAAAAAAAATATATGGTTATTGTCAGTGTCCAAATATGACAAAAGAAAATAAGGGATGATAGAGGGACATCTTATCACTACTTATTGTCAGGGCCAAAATATGACAGAAATTAATAATAAAAAAAAATAATAATAGAGGGACATCTTATTGCCCTCTAAAGTGTACCTATCAAGCAAACTCTATGATGTGAAAAAATAAATAAAAAAAAACATTTAAAAGGGACATCTCTATCATATATATAGAGAGAGAAAGAAGAGAAGAAGAGAGAAAAAAGAATAAAAAAAGAAAGAAATAAGTGAAAGAGAATCTCCACCACCTCCATCTAGGCCTCGAGCTCTTTGAATTCTTTCCATTTACTTCATATCTTGTTTTATCCTATTCTACTTCCATTATGAATTGATATTAATTCCTCCATCCTACTAATTCTATTTATTTCTTTTATCCATTCTCCCACTGATGGAGCTTTCTTTTCCTTCCAGTTCCTTGGGATTAATGCTTTAGCTCCATTCAGTTGGTTAGGGATCAAAGATATTCTATACTTTTTCCTTGCTATACCCGTATTATGGAACAGGCTAAACCCGGGGTCTTGTTTCACCTCTCAACCACTTATCCTCTTAATAATTTTTAAAATCTCTACCCAGTATGCCTGTATCAGGGGGCATTGCCACCAAATATGGGCATGTGTCCCCTCCATCCCACACTCTCTCCAGCATAAAGATGATGTCTCATTATTAATTCTATGGAGTTCCGCTGGAACATAGTACCATTTGGTAAGGAGTTTATAGTTCATCTCTTTTACTTTCACCTCCGTTGATGTAGAATGAACAAAATCTAATACTTGTCTCTTCCCTTTTTCCGATATAGTTTGATTTAATTCTTGTTCCCACCCTGCCAGTATTTTCTATGTACCCATCTCTCCATTAGGTGTCAATATTCTGTATATATTTGATATCCCCTGTCTTCCTATTCCTCCTCTCTCTATAAGTTTTTCCCATGGGTTTAATGCCTTCATACCACGCAGAGGTTTCTGGAGTGTACCTAGTGTTGAACCTGTGCAAACCCCCATTTATCTCCTGGAATTGATCCATATTTTCCTCGTAATTCTAATAGAGAGCACAAGATATTGTCCTTCATTAAATCCTTTAATCTTAATGTGTCCGAAGTTTCCCATCTCAGGCACAGTCCACCCCCCTTTCCTGGTGGGAAGTAGTCTGTACCCGTAAGCCGGAGGCTCTTTACCGAGATCGGAGATGCAGGGTGTCAGACTGACACCCTGCATCACCGATTGCCACGCTGCGTGCCCCCACAGGCGCGCGCCGGCATGAAATCCTGCAGGACGTCAATTGATGTCCAGTTAGGATTTCATAACCACTTCCCGGATGTCAATCTCCTATTGACCGGGCGGGAAGTGGTCAAAGAAGAGGAGAATTTTGACATTTCATCAATTGCTGCATCGCTAATGTCAATTCTAGATTACAAACAGTAGTTTACAAGACCAAACGCTTCCCAGACGTTCCTTGATTCCGAGCATGCATGTTTGTACTTTCAACTTTTTGTGTGACGGATTTCAGTACTGACCATCCGAAAATCAGATGTTGAGTTCACATCAGACAAAAATGTTATAGCCTGCACATCCAGCTTTTGCCTGATGTAAAAGTCAAATTGTCTGTCGAATGCACAGTACTAAAACCTCATACACACAATCAGATTTTCTGCTAAACAAACCGTATGATATTTGTCCGAAGGGCATTGGCCAGGAACTTGTCTTGCATTAAAACAGCTAATAATTGTCGGCCAACAAACAAGCTCTTTTTTACGCCATCCTTTGGGCAACTTCTGCTAATGTTATGTTATGGTGCTTTGGAGTTTTGTGTATACATGATCGGAAAATCCGACAACACACAATTGTTGGCAGACAATTTTAAAGCGTGCTATCCCACATTTGTCTGTGAATAATCCAACAACAATTGTCCGATGGAGCATACAAATGGTAAGATTTTCAGACAACAGCCTGCCATCACACAATTCCAGTCGGATAACCCGATTGTGTGTACGAGGCTCATCTTCAGATTTCAGACTTCCCTCTTCTGATTTTCGTACCGTGTGTATGAGGCCTTATCAGAATAATCAACTTATGATTTGACTTTTACGTCAAACACAAGCTGGATGTTGCAGGCTATAAAACTTTTGTCTGATGGGAACTCAACGTTTGATTTTTGCATGGTCAGTACAGAAATCCATCAAACAAAAGTGCAAAGTACAAACACAACTAATCGGAATCAAAAAAGGACTGGGAAGAGTTTTGGTCATATAAAATTAACATTCGTGACGCTGCAGATGAAATGTAAAAAATTCTCATCTTATTTAATGGGCTAATAATGAAGCTGCTTTGCATGTAGTTATGCCAAATGTATTTCAAAAGGCATTTGTTTTGTACGATCTGAAAATCGCGAATCAACACTCACCAAACTTCTACTAGTACAAAATTAGCAGAAGGGGCCCAAAGGGTAGCGCTTGAAAAATGTACTTCCTCTTTATACTTTCATTGTACGTCACCACGCTTGTGCTTGTTAAACGAGAATTTGCAGATACGGTAGTAAGTATGCTAGACAAAATCCTGGTCACGCTCTTTTGACAAAAATCAGACGCTCGGTCGTCCAACAATCAAACCGTGTGTACGAGGCTTAAGGCTGGATTTACACCATTGCGAATTGGATGTGGGTTTCCTCCGCATCCAATTCGCATGTCAGGGGATTGTAATCGGCTCTCTATAGAGCCAGTTCACACACGAGTCCTGTGCGTCTTTTAGACCTATTCAGATCTGAATTTGGCCAAAAATTCGGACTGAAAATGGATCTAAATTGGTGAATGGGAAGGCACCGGACCCCAGCAGTAAAACGCTCTGTGCTTCAGCGTGAACCCAGTCTTAGGCCGCGTACACACGATCGAACATGTCCGCTGAAACTGGTCCGCAGACCAGTTTCAGCGGACATGTTCGATCGTGTGTACGGCCTATCGGACCGTTTTCCAGCAGACAAAAGTTTTCAAGCTTGCTTTGAAATCTGTCCGATGGAAACATGTTGTTCGGACATGTTCGATGGTTAGTACACAAAAGCATCGGACCAAAAACCTGCGCATGCTCAGACAAAATGAGGGGACAGGAGAGCTCGTTCAGGTAAAACTTGCGTTTGTTTGTGACATGGCACATTCGTCATTTTAAATATCTAGGGGCAGATTCACAGACATTTTGCTTAGCGTAGCGTATCAGAAATACACTACGCCGCCGTTTTTTACCTTGCTCTACGTGGAATTCAGGTAGATTTTCTACGGTAAACGACGGCGGCGTAGTGTATTTCTCCCGTCGCAATCCATCTGCGCGAGTAGGGGGCGTGAAACATTTAAATTAGGCGCGTTCCCGCGGCGATCGATCTGCGCATGCTCCGTTCGCAAATTTCCCGCCGTGCATTGCGCGAAATCACGTCGTGACGTCATTCGTTGTTTATGTAGCGTACTTTACGGCCGATCCACGTCCCGACGAGTTACGTAAACAAAATAAAAATTTAAATAAATTCGAAGCGGGAACGACGGCCATACTTAACATGGGCTACGTAAAGTTAGAGCAGCAAAAAGCTGCTCTAACATTACGTAGTAAAAAATAGACGAAAACGATTGCGACGCCCGCTCGTATGTTCGTGAATCCCCGTAAAAACACATTTGCATATCCCGACGCACCAAAACGACGCGAACTCCTCCCAGCGGCCGCAAATAGATGGCAGCGTAGATCCGAAGGCTTACGAAGACGTAAGCCTCTCGGATCGAAGCCCGAAGCCGGCGTATCATGGTTTGAGGATTCAAACTAGTGATACGCCGCGCGAAATTTGAAATTACTCCTGTCTAACACCAGTTAGACAGGCGTAATTGTTTTGTGAATCTGCCCCCTAGTGTCTCATTTATTGCCTCTTTTTTTTCTTCGTTCTCTTGCTAGAATAAACCTGTTCTATTGCTGATGCTATTTAGACTGAGTTGTCCCATACTGAAATGTTACATTTTTTGCTTGTGATTTTTGTTTTTGTAAATGTTTGCTAGCCAGATGCCCCAACTTTTTTTTTGTCCTCCACATGTATATATTTTTGTTCTTTTTACTTAATGTTGATCTTAGATTATTTTTTTTTTTTGCAAGTTATGTCAACATTGTGATTTTTTTTTACTTGCTTTTTTTTGCAAGTTACAGTATGTCAACATTTTGAATTTTTTTAACTTGCTATTTTTTTTATTTTTGTTTTGCAAGTTATGTCAACATTTTGAAATTGTTTTACTTGCTATTTATTTATTTTTTGGCAAGTTATGTCAACATATTTTTTTGTTTTACTTGATGTCAATTTTTTTTGGTTTACCAAGTTGTCACACCAAATGTCCCCCCCCCCCCCCCCCAAGGACTGTGTGTCCTTTGTAAATGACACATTGTATTTTTGAAATGTTTGATGCCTAATGACCACAGTATAAAACACAATAGACAAGGTTTTAACGTAAAACAAAAATCCATTTATTTTGGCACAACACAAAATTATAACAAGAACGGCAGCACTTGATCAGTTAGCAAAATACATGCAGACTTGGACTTCCAACATGATCAAGGAGCAAATGAATAACCTCAGGAGCCCAGAAAAAAAAATCAGAAGCAGCAGCACATGACCAAACGAACCCAAGCTGTGCTACTCCAACAAGCTCACTTTTTTGTTAAATCAACTGGAAGGCAGGGAATCACTATCTCGTCTTCCTTCCAGCCTTCCTTCCAGGCTGCCTTGCAGCAGAACTTCCACGGGCCCGTCCACGGCCCGTTGCAGGTGAGGATGATGTGGCAGCAGGAGGATGAAGCAGATGTGGAGCAGGCCGGGCCGGGTCACTAAGGTCAGTGTCCCTGGTCAGCAGGTCCCTCCGCATCCACCACAGGACCTTATTAATGAAGTCCTTAGCCAGGCCCCTTTGCTCCTCCTGATTTAGTTCATGGGCGATGGAGGCGCTGTAGGCCTCTGTTGGGTTGAGGGGGGCCCTCATTATCTGGGATGCCTCCCTTATCATCTCCAGGCTCTCCTCCTCCACCTGCCTCATGCGCCTCCTTAGGCCTGGTCGCCGCATCTGGAGGGGAGGCACCTGGGAGATGGTACTGAGCCTGGGCCTAGGGACCTGCTAAACTCCACTGGGCCCAGCCTCCTCCTGGCTGCCACTCACCCCTTCCGCCTGGCTGGCATCTTAAGGAGCTGGTGGCTCCTGGCTGGTCTCTTATTCCTGTGGATAAAAAAGGGACATGTTGTAATATATTTTACAATCAATCACACACATTTTCATGCTCTAGACCAGGGGTGTCAAACTGGTGGCCCTCCAGCTGTTGCAAAACTACAAGTCCCATGAGGCATTGCAAGGCTAACAGTTACAAGCATGACTCCCGCAGGCAGAGGCATGATGGGACTTGTAGTTTCGGAACAGCTGGAGGGCCGCCAGTTTGACACCCCTGCTCTAGACTGTTTTAGTTTTTCTTCATTTAAATTGAACAGACTCTCCTTCTGACCCCTGCAGTTGGCATCCCTGACACCTATTTTTATGCCCACGACTTGTGTTTTTTTTTTTTTCAACAATAAGTTTTTATTAAGATTAATAAGAGCATTAACATAGGAAAAAAAAAAAAAAACACATCAAGCATGAGTGTAAAAGCTAGAGGACAAGTAAGGTAACAGCATAACAATGCTCATCAATCACACAAATATACTATCATTTCCACATGCTGTATATGAAAAGGAAGAGAGAAAACATGTCCAATAACGTTAAGAGTATGGAACACTGATCAGTCTTCACGCTCCAGGTGCCCCACAGGGAACACGCTGCACCCAGAGGATCCGACACGGCATAGAGTACAAGGACATTTGCAGCTATATCAAACCTCAATATCTATATTTGTACAGAAGCTTCAACACTTTGCTTATATATAATTAAGAAGGAAAATAAAGAAAGAAAAAGTAGAGTAGAAAAGAAAGAGAAGATGAAGAGGATGCAAAAATAAGATGAAGACGATGCAAAAATAACGCTCCAGATCACACATCCAGATGCACAAATTAACAAACATTACAGATTCGTCAGATTCTTCCCGTACCAGCTCCTCCAGGACGCCCAGAATTGACTCCCCCCATGTAACCTATTTTGAGAAGCCTCAAACATATATTCGTATGTGATATGGAGGTCCGTGGTCCTTACTGCGTCCAAAAGTGTAGGGATCTCTGTTTTTTTCCATCGTCTCACTATCTCTAACCTGGCTCCCAACAAAACGTGAGATATTACAGGCCTGATAGCACATGGGAAATCTTCTATTCCCAGTGATAGGACCGCCATACCTGCAGTACGTGCAGACCCAGGGAGATGATTATTGTTGAGTTGCTTCAAGATGTTTAAGATCCCCGCCCAATAACTCCTCAATTTAGGGCAGTTCCACATAATGTGGTATAAAGATCCCCTGTGCCCACACATTCTCCAGCATAGTGGAGAAAAAACGATTTATCGAATCCTGCCAATCTAGTATGGGTCATATACCATCGTAGCAAAATTTTTTGGGATAATTCCCATAAGTTGGCACTTCTGGTGGCTCTATAAGTAGAAGTAATAGCACCTTTCCACTGATCTGGAGTGTAAGTACACTCCAAATCTAATTCCCAGGTTCTCATAGAAGGATTCTTGGAAAAAACATTTTTTTGACCAAGGAGGCCATAGAAAAGAGATATACCTTTGATGGAAGTATCAGGGTTGGTCAAGTAAAGAGACACTCGCCACGGCACATCTATGTATGCCTTGACCTGCGATGTCAGGAAATGCGATATTCGGGCGTAAACAAAGTAATCTCTAGAATTTATTCCATACTCGATTTGAAGTGAGCGGAAGGATTTGGTGGCTGGCCCTACACACATGTCTGCTATATTAAGGATACCGCATGCCTCCCACTTAGTTACGTTCAAGTCAGGTATAAACAAGTGCAGGCATTTCATGGGAAGGGGAATAGATTTGACAGCAGTTCCCTCGAGAGGTTCTGATCGGAACCTCCGCCACGCTTGCAGTGCAGCAGTAATGGTAGGTGACAAATCGCTCGGGAGTGTCGCTAAATAAGGACTAGCTAGTAGCAAGCTGTAGGTGTCACAACTTGGACACTGTAAAGATTCTAATTCTTGCCAGCGCGTGATTAGTCTCCCAGGGAACCAATATTTTAGTTGTGCTAAAACAGCTGCTGTATGATAGTCTTTAAGGAGAACGTGACCAACCCCCCCGGCAAGCCTAGATTTTAGAAGCTTCTGAAAGGCGCACCGCGCCTTCTTCCCTTGCCATAGATAGTTATTCACTATAGACTGGGCCTTAAAGAAAAATCTGCCAGGAACTGGTATAGGAAGACTGCGAAACAAATATATAAATTGCGGCAGCACCATCATCTTAAAGGCCGCTAGGCGACCAGACCAGGTTGATTCCTTCCAGGACAGGCCTTTCAGAATATTAACCAGATTATCCAAGAAGGGATCATAGTTGGCCTTCACTAAGTCCTTGACATGTGCGGTTAAAACAATGCCTAAATACTTAATACCTTCTTTACTCCACACAAAGGGGTATTTGGTTTTAAGTCTTACACTAGTATCAACATCAATTCCTATTCCTAAAATAAACGATTTACCATCATTAACCTTGTAATATGAAATCTTGTTGAACAGTTGCAATGCTTCATATGTTGCTGCCAGGGAGGATTCCACCTCTGTTAAGATGATTATTATGTCATCCGCAAAGAGACTAATTTTGTGTGTGTGTTTCCCCGTGCAAAAACCTTGTATGTCAGGGTGAGACCTAATGTGGATAGCTAGTGGTTCCATCAATAAATTAAACATCAAGGGGGATAAGGGGCACCCTTGTCTTGTGCCATTAGAGATTGTAAAGGGAGTTGAGAGGACACCAGACATATATACCCTCGCTGAGGGATGTGTATAAAGGGCTAAGATTGCAGACACAATGGCCCAGATTCACGTAGATCGGCGCATTATCATTCCGGCGTAGCGCACCACTTTTCCGTTAGACTTGCGCAATCTAGCCGCGTAATCCGGCGATTCACGTAGCTTTTACGCAAGAGATTGCGCAAGCGTAAGGTTTTTTCCTGAGGCGTAAGGAGGAGTAATACAAATTGGGAGGGACGTGGGCGTGTTACATTGAAATGAGCCGTGACCCCATGCAAATGAAGGGCCGGCCGACTCGCGCATGCGCGCATGAAGGAAACCATGTCAGCTCCGTTGTGCGCATGCTCACAACTCGGGAGCGGCGCAATCAGTGAAATTGGAAATGGACTAGGGCAATGTTGTGAATTACGCAGACAGCATAAATAGACACACACAAACGCACTTCCATTGCAAAAGTACATCCCTTTGTGTCCCTTCCCATTGAATCAAGTGCTTTTGCTCTGTTGTTCGTTAGAGTGTGTTTTGTACAGTAGTTGTGAGATTAGTGTTCTGTGTGATATAGTGCTTGTTGGTAGTTTTGTGAAAGTGTGTTTTGATAAGTGTTTTTTGACTGTTTGTTTGATTGATAGATTTCTGAGCGTTTGTTTTCTTGCTTTATTTTTTCATCTGATTTTTTTGTGTCTGTTTCTTGCTGAGTGCTAGTGTGATTTTTGGCTGTTCTTTTTCTCTTTGTGTGTGTTCTTGTCTGATTGGTTGTGCTTGTATTTGTGACAGATTTTTGGTGACTGCTAGTGAGTTTGTTTGGAAGTATGACTGAGAGAAAAAGAAAGCTCAATTTTACTGTGGGGGAAAAAAGAATTCTTGCCCGGGCCATTACCGACTATGGGCGTTTTCTCCACGGCCCGCAGAGTGCCACCACCACCCCGGCCAGGAGGAGGGAGATATTGGATATGATCACGGAGCAGGTCAATTCATCGGGGGAGGGGGAGACACGGACCCGCTCTGGGATTGAAAAGAAAATAAATGACCTCCGGCGTGAGGTGAAAAAAAAACTGGCCGCAATAAATGCCCATGCCAGGGGCACAGGAGGGGGCCCACCATGCCGGGTTAGATTTACAGCGACGGAGCGTGTGGTGGCCCTGACCTTTCACCGGCATGAAGTGGAGGGCCTGCCAGGCTTTGACACAAGTCCGGTCCCCGCGGTGCCAGGTAAGGTTTTTATTTCTCTCAGGTGTGTAGCATGTGTGGGGGAGGGGGTGAAAGGGAATATGTGGCAAGTGTGTGGATCCTCCAACCTGTGAATGGTTTGTGTCATCCACAGATGTGCAGGAGGGTGCAGGGCCATCTGGCCTGACCGCTCCAACGCCAGGACAGCAGACTAATGAGGCCCCCCCAACAAGGCCAGAGTCCGCGGAGGAGGAACAAGGGGAGGAGGAGGATCATGCGGAGGACGATCATGAGGAGGAGGATAATCATGAGGAGGAGGAGTCCATGGCAGGCACTGGACAATTGGTTTCTGCGGACTCTTCCCCTCTGGCTGCAAGAAGCCTGCCCTCCCTAAGGGTGAGCCCCCCCCCCTCCTCCCCCAACATGGCTCCCCTCACAAGGGCCTCCCCTTCTCCCCGGCCACAACCATCAGCTGGAGCCAGGAGGTCATCCCAGAGCACCAGGAAGGAACCTGGCCACCCAGACCCGCCTTCTGAGACAGCTCTGCCAGACTATGGGGCGGGTGGATCAGAGCCTGTCCTCCATTAACGATAGCCTGGGTAACCTGGACTCCCACTCCCGGGCCTCCACAACCTGCCTAAATGACCTGCAAACTACAGCAGCAGGCGTTGGGCAGGATGTGAGGGCCCTTACCCAGGCTATCCAGGGCAACACGGCAACACTTGGTGCTGCCCTGGACAGAATAGCCGTGGCCTTGGAGGGCAGGCCGCCAGGTGGGCAGATCTCAGGGGCTGCTCCTCCTTCCCCGGCTTTTCCCCTCCCCCATGCGTCTCCCCTGAGGGTCCGGGGCCGTGGCCGGGGGCGCCCCAGGCGTGGCTCAGGCAGAGGGCATTAATTTTTTTTCCCCCTTTTGTTTGTTTTGAAAGCATTTTTATTTTTGTTCTCTGCTTATTTATTTTTTTCGATGCATTTTTTGTTTCTATGCATTTTTTTTTCCCCTGACATTTTTGGCATATTTTGGGTTGTGAATGATGTTTGAATGTGGGGGTGACATTCCTGCTGGAAAAGGGGTGTCATCCTCAATTTTGGTGGAGAAGGGTTCCCCAGGACCAGGGAGAAGTGATTCCCAGGTCCGTGTGAATGGTGTATGAATGTACAGTGACATAATTGGAGCCTTGACGTGGCGTTACTGCTCACCAGTCTAGCATGGTGGACTGGTGCCAATCCAATTTGATGAGGATGTGGGGTGTGTGTGCTAGGGACCATAGTGGTGTGCATGCATGCATTCTCATTGTGCCATGATTCATGTGTGTGTTTAACGTGCAAAGATGCCCAATATGAGCTGTCTCCTGACTGCTCTTCCCTCAGAAGACGGGGTATCCTCGGTTAGGGGTTGATTGTCTGGTTCAGGGGTCAGGTCATCACGTTCCTCTATCTGCAGGCCCTTCCTCACTGCGAGATTGTGCAGCATGCAACATGCAACGATGATATGGCACACGAAGTTTGGGGAATACAACAGTGTACCCCCAGACTTATCCAGGCATCGGAAACGTGACTTCAGGAGGCCAAAGGTGCGCTCCACCACTGCACGGGTTTTGATGTGTGCTTCATTGTATCGTTCCTCTCCTGGGGTTTGGGGGTTCCGGATAGGAGTCATGAGATGGGGTCCCAGGGCATATGCAGAGTCACCTGTAAAGGAAAAGACAGGAGAATGTTAGTCATGCATGTGCCACTTCTGTTGTGCATCACGGGAGGGGATAGTCATGCCTGACTCCCATGTCACTCACCAACCAGCCAGGTGTTCCCATACACGTTCTGTTCGAATTCCGTTCGGATGTGGCATTGATTGTAGATGTAGCTGTCATGGGTGGATCCAGGGTGTTTGGCACGAACGTGCCATATGAGGCCTTGGGCATCGACTATCACCTGTACGTTGATGGAGTGCCAATTCTTCCGATTGCGGTACATGTGCTCGGTCTCATGGGGGGGCTGGAGTGCCACATGTGTGCAATCTATGGCCCCGATGGTGCGTGGGAATCTGGCAATTCGGTAGAAATCTGCCATTGCCTTCAGCCGCAGCTCCTCAGTGGTGGGTTTTATGATTTGGTTGGCCAAGCGTGTGAGGATTGCAGGGACAACCTGGTGCACACATCTGCTCACGGAGGATTGTGACATCCCAGCCACCACTCCACTTGTACGCTGAAAAGAGCCACTGGCAAGGAAATGGAGTGTTGCCAGTACCTTGACCAGTGGCTGCACTGCATGTGAGCGTTGTGTTGGGCTGGTGATGTCCTCCTGCAAGGTTGTGGTTAATTCCAGGATGGCATGAGGGGGGAATCTGAAGATGCGAAAGACCTCTGAATCATTCATGCTAAACAGGTGTATGCGGGTGCGGTATACCCTCTCCCGTGCCATCCTCCGTGCCCTCCTCCTTCTTTGGTCATCTATATTCACTAGTGCAGCTATGAGCGACGATGCCCCTAGCATGTTGGCAGTCAAATTGTAGTGCAACACGTGTGTGTGGTCTGCTCCTCAGTAACGGTGTTGCTTTCTGTGAGATGTAGACGTTTTTTCAAAAGTTAGACCAGCTTTTAGGTGCTCTAACTTTAGACAGGACATTTTGCACTTGCGCACATCGCGTAGCCTGCGCAGCAACTGCGTTTTTTTGTGGATCCCCGTAAGTCCCTCATTAGCATATTTGACTAGCAAATCAATGGTGTGTCTAGCGCAGTTTTGCGCGAAGGGAAGCGCATGTCTAACTCAATTACGCCGGACAAAAAAACGTAGATTTCTGGTGTATATTGTTTTGTGAATCGCGTCCAACTATACGCACGCGCACATTTAGACTTACGCACGCGCAACAGCAGTTGCGCACGCGTAATCGCTCTGTGAATCTGGGCCAATATCACCAGAGAACCCGAAAGACGTCAACACCTTGACCAGATATGTCCAGTGTATCCGATCGAAAGCCTTCTCCGCGTCCAATGATAGGAGCAGAGAAGGCTTCCGTTGCACCCGTGCCAGGTGAACAAGATTAATCATCCGACGAGTAGCATCAGACGTCTGTCGGTTCCTGGTAAAACCTGTCTGGTCTGGGTGAATAATTGTAGGTAAAATGTCCACTAAACGTTTTGCTATCAATTTGGCATATATCTTCAGATCGATATTTAATAAAGAAATCGGGCGAAAGTTTGGCGGAGAGGTAGGTTCCTTCCCTGGCTTAGGTAGGGCAACGATTAAAGCTTCTAACATTTCAGGTGGAAAGGAGGCAGAGGCGGCTGCAGTCTGAAATATTTGTAATAGAAAGGGAGCTAAGGCAGCTTTAAAGGATTTATAGTATTCAGCACTGAATCCATCAGGGCCTGGGGATTTATTCATGGCTAGAGAATCGATCACTGTTATGATTTCGTTCTCAGTGAAGGGGAGATTTAGAGAGCTCAGTTGATCAACAGACAGTTGGGGTATAGGTAATTTGCCTAAGAATTGGTCTATAATCTCAGACGTAGGTTGAACGATATTAGGGTCATTTTTTAGATTATATAAGGACCCATAGTAATCGCTGAACGCATCTGCGATCTGCTGGGGATGGAATTGTTTTTGTTTAGATGCATGATGTATTACATAAGGGATTTTAAGTTTATGCCTATGACCCTTTAAAGTTTGAGCTAAAAGTTTTCCCGCCCTGTTTCCAGCAGAGTAATAGGACATTTTAAGCCTTTTGGACGTCCTCTCAAAGTCGTCAAGGAGAATTGTTCGGAGCTTGTGTCTAAGTGTATGCAATTGGTTTGAGATATTTAAGGAGTATGACTGTTTGTTTACCGCCTCCAAACTGGCGATCTGACCAGTTAGTTCTACAATCTGCCTCTGCCTCTGCCTCTTGACTCGCGCCCCTGCTTGAATACATAAACCTCGTACATACGCCTTATGGGCATTCCATAATACAAACGGGCATTGCACTGAACCCACATTATCCTGAAAAAAAATTGACATTTGTGTATTCAGCATCTTCCGCACTTCCGGTTTCTGTAACAAAAAGGTATTGAGTCTCCAAACACCGCAACGGTGAGCCGTGTTTGAATCCTCAATGGTCAAAACAATAGATGCATGATCAGACCAGGTTATAGTATTGATCATCGTCGATTTGGTCTTAAATAGAACCTGTTGATCAACTAAAAACAGATCGATTCTAGTATACACTTGGTGTGGGGGAGAGAAGTATGTGTAGTCTTTCTCATTAGCATGAAGACATCGCCAAACGTCATACAAATCTTGTCTGTGGATGTGTGGCAGTAAGGAGTGGTGACGACGGCTCGAGGAGGAGGTAGTGTCACATGTAGGATCAGGTGCAATATTGAAATCACCGCAGAGTATGAGTAGTCCTGAGCGATGAGTAGTCACCCGTTTCATTAATTTGTTAAAAAAATGAATCTGGTGCTTATTGGGTGCATATACATTCACAATCGTAAAGGGAATAGAGTCCAATTCGCAGACCAGAATAAGATATCTTCCTAAGGGATCCGCCACTTGGGCATGCAAAGTAAAAGCCACCGAGTCACGGATGGCAATTAAGACTCCCTTAGTTTTAGTGTCCGTATTGGCTGTGAATATGTGAGGATAGTTCCTGTGAGTACACTTCACTGGTGCTTTGGTGCTAAAGTGAGTTTCCTGAGCACAAAGTATAGCGCTGTCATGTAACATCGCCTCTTTCCACATAGATTTCCTCTTAGCCGGATGGTTGAGCCCTTTAGCGTTCACAGATAATATCTTAAGAGGCATGACAAAAGTATAGTGCAGTTGTGCGTGTTAGGGAGCAAGGTTTCCACGAGTCTCCCCATCTCTGCAACTGCGGTGGCGTGGAAAGAAACCACGTACAAAGCCCTGAGGGTAATGCATTGGTGAGGTACTCACTATTGGCAGAGCGGAACATGGTAAGCCCATTCAGAATTTCTGGTTGTGGTATAGGCAGTAACCGATCAATCATCAGGTCTCTTGTGTGAGGCTGGATTTCAGGAACTGGAGCGCATCCAAGTGAAAAAAAAGAAAGGTTGAAACACAAAAACAAAACAAAATGAAAAATAGAAACTATAGAGCAACAATGAACAATAAAAGAAGAGAGTCTTAACGCCATCATGGCAACATGTGTGGAGAACTGCAGATCTCTGGTGGCAGCCAACAGCTGCAACTTGCACTTGGGGAATAAGTTCAAAGAAATGGAAAACTAACCCCTAGCATAGGGACCTGAGTAGAATGAACATAAGGCCATCCGTTAGTGGATCAAGTGTGGGAAGTAGCATTCTTAGCCGTGACTTGTTTCCAGTCACGTTCCACCCGATGTGGCGTGTTGGTCTCCTCCTGAGTGTCAGCCGTAGTTGGAAGAATACCCCACTCCCTGAGCAGATCAAGTCCCTTTTCCATTGATGTTACCGTATAAGAGCGGTTGTCCTTAGTGATGGATAGCTTAGATGGATATCCCCATCTATAGACTATCCCATGATTTCGCAGGACCTTAGTAACAGAGTTTAAAGCCCTCCTCTTTTGCAGGGTAAACTGAGATAAGTCAGCGTAAAATTGCAGGCCCTGATACTTCAGTGGAATGTGATCCTGTTTCCTCATGGCAACCATCAATTGTTCCTTTACATGGAAGAAGTGTACTCTGAGTATCACGTCTCTAGGTACTTGGTCAGCTAGATATGTGGGTTTTGGCAAGCGGTGGATTCTATCAATAGTGACATCTAGATCAGTTAGGGCCGGAATCAGATCTTTGAACATACTGGTGACATAGACACCTAGATCAGGTTGCTGCACCGATTCAGGGATCCCCCTAATCTTCATATTATTTTTCCTTGATCTATCCTCTATGTCTGCCAGTTTAGCTTTAATCCACTCATTGTAATTTTCTCTGTCCTCATTAGCGTCAACCAGAGCATTGATCGTCTCAGCGTATTCCCCCATTCTAGTTTCAACATGGGTCACCCTGTCCCCCACCTCCTGTATGTCTCCAGCTAGGCGATGCATACAGGATGCCATATCTGCCTGGAGAGTACTCCGCAGCGATACTAACATGTCCTTTAGGACCGTATCATCCACCGGTCGGTTCAGTGTGGGATAGGATTCAATAGAGTCGGGCAGGTCTCGGGTGTCCTCACCTGAATCAGAGGCTCCGCTCCCTGCCGGGCTTGTTGTCGGGGTCAGACGCGCTCATCCAGCCTGGGTTTTGACTTGGCTGGGCTACAGGAGGAAGGAGTCGGAGGGAGAGAGCCTTTAGCGGCGTGCACCGCTCCAGGATGGGTTTTCTTACTTGTCCTCGGGTGCTTCACCGTGGCGGCCGCGTGTGGAGGAAAGTAGGCCTCGGCACCATCTTGGCCATGGCTCCCGCCGGCCGGCGAGAAAAAGTCCGTCAAACGGTTCGGTTTGCGGCCAGAGTGCTTCTTGCCCGTCATGCCGGATGCCGCTTGGGATCAGGGTGTCACTTGGTAGGTAGGAAGGTACGCGGATGTACCGTTTCGTGTTGCTTCAGTCCCTAGCTATCCAGGGCTCTGTGCTCAGACGTCCATTCGGCTTCCGCGCTAAGCCACGCCCCCACGACTTGTGTTTTTGTTTCCAAGCTTTGTTTTTTGTTTACAATATCAACTCAATAAACAAACAATAATTAGCAGCCAAGAAATATGTTGGAAACTACTATACCTCACTGAAGATCACCAGATCTGGGTCCATGCCAGCCAGCCCCTGGGCGGACTCTGCAGGGGTGTGGGGATCCGTGGAAGTTCCGCTGGAAGGAAGCGTGGAAGGAAGGGTGAAAGGAAGAGTCGAAAGTGACTCCCGGCCGTTCATTTGATCCTCCAAAAAAGCGAGCTCCTTGAAGTACCACAGCTTGGGCTCCTTTGGATCACTTGCTGCTGCTCCTGATTTCTTTTGCTCTCTGTATGATCTTCTATACGTGCTCCTGAGGTTTTTCATTTTCTCCTTGACCATGAGATGTGTGCAGTCTGGAACCCAAGTCTGCATGTATAATGCTAACTCCTTAAGTGCTGCCGTTCTTAGGTCATTTTTGAAATACAAAGGATGCCTGGTATCCCAAAGGATGGGCATTTCACGATATTTCTCTATCAAACGCAGAGTATTTTCATAATTATGTAATTGTTGCATCTTGGTTAATTGTTTGGAATAAATTATGGCTAGAATAACAAAAGATATATAAACAGAAAACATGATTTAAAAAAGGCTCAGCTTTGACATTGTCAGAATATGTGCACAATCATTTTCAAGCTACTATACAAACACTTTGGGCCAGATTCACGTACATCGGCGCATTTTTTGACTGGCGTAGCGCACCTTCTTTACGTTAGACCGCCGCAATGTAGCGGCGCAATCACCGTATTCTCGTTAGATTTGCGCAGAAATTAGCACCGGTGCAACGTAATTTCAGAGGCGTAAGGCGGAGTAATTCAAATTGGGAAGGACGTGGGCGTGTTACATTGAAATGAGCCGTGACCCCATGCAAATGAAGGGCTGGCCGGATCGCGCATGCGCACATGAAGCAGACCATGGTCAGCACCTCTGTGCGCATGCTCACAACTCGGGAACGGCGCAATCAGTGAAATTGGAAGTGGCCCCGGGCAACTTAGTGAACTACGCAGACAGCATAAATAGACAGACACAAATGCACTTCCTTTGCAAAAGTACATCCCTTTGTATCCCTTCCTATACAGCAAGGTGCTTTTGTTCTGTTGTTTGTTGCGTTGTGACTTGTCTTTGTGATATTTGTTGACTGTTTGATCTAGTGTTTTGTAGAATGTATTTGATAGTGTTTTTTGGTGACTGCTTGTGAGACTTTTTGTTTGATAGATTTTGGTTTGTTTGTTTTGTTGCTTGATTTTTCCTGCTTGTTTTTGTGAGTGATTTTTGTTGATTGTTTGGGAGAGAGTTGTTGTATGAGTATGACTGAGAGGAAGCGTAAGTTGAATTTTACTTTGGGGGAGAAACAAATAATTGCCCGGGCCATTACCCAATATGGGCATTTTCTGCACGGCCGGGAGAGTGCCAACACCACCCCGGCCAGGAGGAAGGAGATTTTGCTGCACATTACTGACCAGGTGAATTCAGTGGGGGGGGGGACCCGGACATGCGAGGGGATCGAAAAGAAAATCAATGATCTCCGGCGTTTGGTCCGAAAGAAGCTGGACAAAATGGCAGCCCATGCCAGGGGCACAGGAGGGGGCCCACCATGCCCTGTTAGTCTGACAGCGGAGGAGCGTGCGGTGGCCCAGACCTTTCATAGACAACAGGTGGAGGGCCTGCCTGGCTATGACTCCAGTCATGAAGCCGTGATGCCAGGAAAGGTTTTTTTGCCCTATCAGGTGTGTAGCATGTGGGGGGGGGAGGGAATATGTGGCAAGTGTGGGGATCCTCCAACCTGTGAATGTTTTGTGTCATCCACAGATGTGCAGGAGGGTGCTGGGCCATCTGGCCTGACCGCACCATCCCCAGGACAGCAGCCTGATGAGGACCCCCCGACAAGGCCAGAGTCCTCGGAGGAGGTTGAAGAGGAGGAGGTTGAGGAGGATGTCATGTCAGCCAGTGGATTGTTGTTTTTGGAGGAGTCTTCCTCTCTGGCTGGCAGCAGCCAGCCCTCCATAAGGGCTAGCCCCTCCCACTCCTCCCCCAACAGGGCTCCCCTCCCAAGGGGCTCCCCTTCTCCCCGGCCACAAACCTCAGCTGGAGGCAGGAAGTCGTCCCAGAAGACCAGGGGGTGGCCGAGGTTCTGCCCGCCAATCTGAGAAGGGACCAGGCCCTTCAGACCCACCATCTGGGACAGGTCAGCCAGACTTTGGTGCGGATGGAGGAGAGCCTGTCCTCCATAAAGGATACGCTTGGGGACCTGGACTGACACTCCCAGGCTCTTACAAACTGCCTAAACGTACTGCAGACTACAGCAGCAGACGTTGGGCAGGATGTGAGGGCCCTCACCCAGGCTATCCAGGCCAATACGGCATCACTAAGTGCTGGCCTGACCAGAATTGCCGTGGCCTTGGAGGGCAGGCTGCCAGGTGGGCAGAGACCAGGGGCTGCACCTCCTTCCCTGGATTACCCCCCCCATGAGTCTCCCCTGAGGAGCCGGGGCTGTGGCCGTGGGCACCCCAGGCGTGGCTCACGCCAGCGGCATTAATTTGTTTTCCCCCTTTTTTTTTCAGGTTTTTTTTTTGCTTTTTTTTTTTGCTGGGCAATTTTTTTTTGTGTTGTGAATGTTTTGGGAATGTGGGGGTGATATTCCTGCCGGAAAAGGGGTGTCACCCTCAGTTTTGGTGGAGAAGGGTTCCCCAGGACCAGGGAGAAGTGATCCCCAGGTCTGTGTGAATGGTGTATGAATGTATGAATGTACAGTGACATAATTGGAGCCGTGGTGTGGTGTTGCTGCTCACAAGTCCAGCATGGTGGGCTTGTGCTAATCCAATTTGATGAGGATGTGATGTGTCTGTGCTAGGGACCACAGTGGTGTGCATGCAATCTCATTGTGCCATGATTAATGTGTGTGTTTAACGTGCAAAGATGCCTAATGTGGGCTGTCTCCTGGCTGCTCTTCCCTCAGAAGACGGGGTAACCTCAGTTAGGGGGGGATTGTCTGGTTCAGGGGTCAGGTCATCACGTAGGTCAATCTGCAGGCCCTTTCTCACTGCGAAGTTGTGCAGCAGGCAACATGCACCGATGATCTGGCACACGAAGTTTGGGGAATACAACAGGGTACCCCCAGACTTATCCAGGCATCGGAAACGTGACTTCAGGAGGCCAAAGGTGCGCTCCACCACTGCATGTGTTTGGGCGTGGGCTTCATTGTATCTTTCCTCTCCTGGTGTTTGGGGGTTCCGGATAGGAGTCATGAGATGGGGTCCCAGTGCATATGCAGAGTCACCTGTAAGGGAAAAGACAGGAGGATGTTAGTCATGCATGTGCCCCTTGTGGTGTGTTCATCATGGGGGGGGGGCAGTCATGCCTGCCACCCATGTCACTCACCAACCAGCCAGGTGTCCCCATACACGTTCTGTTCGAATTCCATTCGGATGGGGCTCTGATTGTAGATGTAGCTGTCATGGCTGGATCCGGGGTGTTTGGCACGGACGTGCCATATGAGGCCTTGGGCATCAACTATCACCTGTACGTTGATGGAATGCCAATGCTTCCGATTGCGGTAAATGTGCTCTGTCTCATGGGGGGGCTGGAGTGCCACATGTGTGCAATCAATGACCTCCACGGGAATCTGGCAATTCTGTAGAAATCTGTCATTGCCTTCAGCCGAAGGTCCTCAGTGGTGGGTTTGATGATTTGGTTGGCCATGCGTCTGAGGATTGCAGGGATAACCTGGTGCACACATCTGCTCATGGAGGATTGTGACATCCCAGCCACCACTCCACTTGTTCTTTGAAAAGAGCCACTGGCAAGGAAATGGAGTGTTGCCATGACCTTGACCAGTGGCTGCACTGCATGTGAGCGGTGTGTTGGGCTGGTGATGTCCTCCTGCAAGGTTGTGGTTAATTCCAGGATGGCATGAGGGGTGAATCTGAAGATGTGATACACCTCAGAATCACTCATGCCAAAGATGTCTATGCGTGTGCGGTGTATCCTCTCCCGTGCCCTCCTCCGTGCCCTCCCCCTTCTTTGCTCCTCTAAAGTCAGTAGTATAGCTATGAGCAAGGATGTCCCTGGCATGTTGGCATACAGATTGTTGTGCAACAAGTGTGACTGCTCAGCTCCTCAATAACAGTGTTGCTTTCTCTGACATGTAGACGGATTGTCTAATTTTATACCACCTTTTATATTGTCTAATTTTAGACAGGACGTGCAGCTGTTGCGCACAGCGCGTAGCCTGTGCTGCAACAATGTTCTTTTGTGGATCCCCGTAACTCCCTCATTTGCATATTTGAATAGCAAATCAATGGTGTGTCTAGCGCAGTTTTGCGCGGACGGATGCGCCTGTCTATCGAAATTACGACGGTCAAAAAAAAGTAGATTTCTTGCGTATCTCGTTTTGGGGATGCGGCACATCGAAGCGCATGCGCAAATTTAGACTTACGCCGTGCATCTCCTGTAACGCCGGCGTAATCGCTCTGTGAATCTGGCCCATTGTCTCCTGCTGCTACAATGCTGGCCAGCTCTGCCCCATTGTTGTACAAAAAAATGTTTTTAAAAGGCAGACCCTTTGGTTCTATCTCACTAAATACATGGCATCTATAACCATCCACAATTATTATTAATGATAGCAATCATCAAGGCACTATTTCATGTGTAGATATCATGCCCCTCAGCATTGATGAAATAATACACTACCTAATTACCTCTGTCTAACCAACACAGAACAATAGTTGCATGATCTGAATACACAAGATTCAAATAAAGAGGTAGAGCATTCTCACATATATAGATTTTGTGATGTGTCCAAGCAGATGGAGAACAAAATAGCATGGTGGGCCCCAGGGCCGCCATCAGGGGGGTACAGGCATTACACCTGTAAGGGGTCCGGAGGCCCCCAGGGCCCCAGATGGCAACCCCCTCTTTTTTTTTTATTTATTATAAAAATATATATATTTTTAATATATTTTTATTTTATTTTTTATTAAAGGGCCAATTTTTTTTCTTTTATTATTTTTTAGAGGTCCGGAGGTCCCCAAGGGCCCGGAGGTCCCAGGTGGCAACCCCCTCTTTTTTTAATTTATTTTTGATAAAAAAAAATAATAATATATTTTTATTTTATTTTTTATTAAAGGGCCAATTTTTTTTTAGGGGTCTGGAGGTCCCCAGGGGCCCGGAGATCCCCAGGGGCCCAGGTGACAACCCCCCCTTTTTTTATTTCTTTCTTTTATATTATATATATATATATATATATATATATATATATATATATATATATATATATATATATATATATATATATATATATATATAAAATAAATAAATAAATAAAACTATATTTTTTTATGAAAAAAGGGGGGTTATATATATATATATATATATATATATATATATCTATATATAGATATATATATATATCTATAGATATAGATAGATAGATATAAATAATATTATTATTATTATTATTATTATTATATAATTATTTTTATATGACAACCCTCCTTTTTTGTATAAATTTAAAAAAAAAATTATTCTTTTTTTTCTTTTTCTATCTTTTTTTATACAGTATAGATATATTTTTATTAAAGGGCTCAGAGGTCCCCAGGCCCCATGTGTCAAACCCTCCCTTTTTTTAATAAATGTTTATTTTTTTATTTTTGTTTATATTTTTTAATGTATTTTTTATTAAAGGGCCCAGAGGTCCCCAGGGCCCTGGAAGGCAACCCCCCCCCCTTGTTTTTTTTATAAATGTTTTTCTTTTTTATATATATATTTTTTGTATTTCTTTTTTATTAAACGGCCCAGAGGTCCCAGATGGAAACCCCCCTTTTTTTGTAATTTCTTTTTATAAAAATGTTTTTATTAAAGGGCCCAGAGGTCCCCAGGGCCCCAGATATCAACCACCCTTTTAAAATATATATATGTATATATATATATATATATATATATATTATTTTTTCTCTCTTTTTTTCTTTTTATTAAAGGGCCCAGAGGCCCAGATGGCTACCCCCTTTTTTTATATATATTTTTCTTTATTTCTTATTTTTTTGTAAAGGCCCCCCCCCCCCCCCGCTTCTCAATTTTCAAAAAATGGTTCTCCAGGGGGCCCATGCCTGAAGCTGTGTAAGGGGCCCCATAATTCCTGATGGCGGCCCTGGTGGGCCCCAAGATACATAATAGCGCAAGGGTACAAACACCATACAAAACCCCCATCCCATGGCTCTCAAGTTTCTAGGCCTCTGCTGATCCCATGTTGTAATTTACCTTCGTCTCTGTATTTCCTCACATACGCTCGAGTAATCTCCGCGTAACCTACGTAATCACGTTGTTTTCCTTATACACTCCGTGCATGCATGAAACACTGCCCTCGTCGCCGCCAACCCTTTCCTCTTTTCCACGCCCCTAATCATTGTGAAACGAAAATATGGCAATGTCACACGAGCGTGCTTTACCCTCTCATCATGATCAGGAAGGGACAGAGGCAGGAACGTCACGATCCAGGCCCAAACGCTACAAGGCAACAAATATGTCACTAGAAGAGATGGTGGAGATGGTGGACATACTGCGGAGGAAAGATTACGATGGTGATCATGGGCCATACAACACCCCTAACCGGAGGAAGGCTAAAATAATGGACAAGGTTGTGAGGAGACTTTATGACATCTTTGGGGTCACCAGGTCCAAGGAGCAGCTCCGCAAACGTTGGTCGGACTTAAAACTGCGTGAGCCAGAGCAGTATAGGAAGATCAAGAAAATTATTGATAAAAGTAGGTCCTTTTACTTATTTTGGTTGGCAATTGTCTTTCTTAATTTGTTGGCATGTATATTTCTACATCTGCCTCGTTGGCCTGGTTGTACTTTGGAACACATGTATATAAGTTTTATGTGGTTTTTGGAAATAGGAAGTTTTTCCACGATCGTAGTAGTAAACATCGTTCCATCACATCGTTTCTCACAAATCCAATGTTGTTCCAGGAACAGCACACCTGGATATGGCTATTTGGCGTAAAACAACGCTTATAAACATTGGGGAAAAGATGATGTGTTTGTTCAAACTTACTAGCATGTGAAAGGCAAACAGGATTCATTCACACAGTGATAATAAGCAGCTGTTTTCACATCTGGACTCAAGAGCACCTGTGTCTCCCCCATAACTAGAATATTTTTTTAGGGTCTCCGACAAATAATTTTTATGGGGGGCATCCATGTGTGTCACTTCGCTAAAAAGGGGTAGTATCAAGATATTGTGGAAGAAGGAGGACTTGTGGAAGAAGGAGGACTTGTGGAAGATGGGGAGGTGGAGATTATCAGCACAACAGGTCAGTGTCACCCCAGCTTCACAGGGAAAAAGAAATATAGATAGGCCTGCACATTACTTATACCTTGTTTTTTTTGTTTTGTTTTGTTTAGGGGATGAAGTTGGTGGTATCACAACATCTGGTAGTCCACATTTTTCCCGAGCTAGGGCCCAAATCATCATCCAACAAATAATGGAATGCAGTACAGAAATGTACAATATGAGGGAAAGGATGGATGTGATTGAACAAAATTTTAAAAACATCATTGACATGTTGGGCCGTATCCAAGATTAACCCCCCAACCTGTTTTAATGCTATGTTTTGCACAACTGTTTGAATATGAAAAAACACACGCCAAAATTTGAAGATGCACACACAGTGTGTCAACATGTGTTATCTGCCATCACAGGATATCGATTGTCTGTGCTTTGTGGGTGCAACCCCTTCCTCGCTACTCAAGTAGGTGAGAGGAAGGGTTTGCACCCCCGAAACACATCCATTGATCACCCATGATGGCAGATAGCACATGTGGACATTTGGCAGGGTATCTCAGGAGAGAAATCCCCATTTGGCCACTCCCACAGAATGTGTTGCATCTTCAAATTTTGGCGTGTTCCAGGGTGACATCAGCCCATCACATGTGTTTGGATTTAATAAAAGGTTGAACTTTGTAAGTTCCATTTTTTTGTAGATTTTAATATTTTTGTAGCAAAAAAAATTTTTTTTATACTTCATACCAAAATTTAAAAAATTAATAAAATTGTGTCAAATAAACCATGCAAAATGTTTTTGTTAAAAAAAAATTAAAAATAACTTTTTGGCCAAAATAAACCGAAAATGCAGTGGCTTCTTCTTTCTATGCTCAAGACCAGTTTTTAGATAAGTGACCACTGTGCAATTGTGGGTATTTACTAAAACATGAAAATGAAATTTGGCACTAGAAGTGCACTAGTTGGAGAACCAGGAAGACAGATAAAAAGAGAAAAAGCAATAATGACAAACAACTGTATAAAGTCCAATGGTCTAATTATTTATTATTTTGTTTAATATTTCTTTCTTTTGGGGGCCGAATTAGAAAGAAATATGATCTGGCATAGCAATGGCCCCCTGACCCATGAAGTACTCAACATATTTGTCGCGTACCTCACAAGCAGATTGGGTGGCCAAGCCAGCGCGACCAGTGTCCAGCCCAGGAAGGGTATCTGAGGGTAGTCCTGCCTCAGCACCGATGTTGGGTAGGTACGACTGGGAGTGCCTGCGTAAAAAATTGTGCAAAATGCAACAGGCTAAAACGACACTGTTCAATTTATATTCCGCCAGGTGTATCGCTGTCTGGAACAGGCGGAACCTGCTGGAGAGTATCCCAAAGGCATTCTCGACCGCCCTCCGGGCTCTGGCCAGCCGAAAATTGAACACCCTCCTCTCCGGGGTGAGGGTCCTCTGGGGAAAAGGCCGCATTAAGTGAGGTCCAAGCCCGAAAGCTTCGTCCGCTAAAAAAACAAACGGAAGTCCCTCCAAGTTATCTTCATCCGGTGGATGTTCTAGACCACCAGTTTGTAGATGCCTGTAAAACTCTGTCCGCGCGAACACTCCCCCATCAGACAGCCGGCCGTTCTTCCCCACATCCACATACAAAAACTCGTACTGTGCCGACACCACCGCCATCAACACGATACTATGAAAACCTTTGTAGTTAAAATAGTACGACCCCAAACGGGGTGGTGGCACTATGCGGACGTGTTTCCCATCTATTGCTCCTCCGCAGTTCGGAAAATCACACCGCAGGGCAAATTGGGAAGCCACAGTCTGCCATTCCTGTGGCGTGGAGGGAAACTGTGGGGACAAACAAAAACAAAATTAGTACTTTGGCACATGAACATTGCAAACACAATACAAAAAACATCCTTGTGCAACATCACAGTATTAAAATTTCAGAAAATTATTGTGGAGTGAGTATTTCTGGCCACAAATATAGGCCCACTTAATTATCAGACTCCACACCTCTCTGATGGGGCAATAAACATTTTTAGGGCGGGGGGGGGGGCAGAACTACAATGGAGCAGACCAAAAAATGCCTCTAAAATAGGCTAGGTGTGTTTATCCCTAGGATAGCATGCTGGACAGGTTAATAGTGGTAAGGTACAAATATGCAGGTAGGCCAACAAAAAGAACATGGAAAGCTTACCAACATGCATGGGGAGAAAAGGGAACATTCAACACACAGCATATTACAATCATGGTAATTAGGGAAAAATCCAAGAAATACAATACATTAGCATACATTATTAAAGACATAGATTGTGATGTTAAAATGAGGAAACTTACCTTAATATACTCCTCGGGGCAGATTCACGTAGATCGGCGCATTATCATTCCGGCGTAGCGCACCACTTTTCCGTTAGACTTGCGCAATCTAGCCGCGTAATCCGGCGATTCACGTAGCTTTTACGCAAGAGCTTGCGCAAACGTAAGGTTTTTTCCGGAGGCGTAAGGAGGAGTAATACAAATTGGGAGGGACGTGGGCGTGTTACATTGAAATGAGCCGTGACCCCATGCAAATGAAGGGCCGGCCGACTCGCGCATGCGCGCGTGAAGGAAACCATGTCAGCTCCGTTGTGCGCATGCTCACAACTCGGGAGCGGCGCAATCATTGAAATTGGAAATGGACTAGGGCAACGTTGTGAACTACGCAGACAGCATAAATAGACACACACAAACGCCCTTCCATTGCAAAAGTACATCCCTTTGTGTCCCTTCCCATTGAATCAAGTGCTTTTGCTCTGTTGTTCGTTAGAGTGTGTTTTGTAGTTGTGAGATTAGTGTTCTGTGTGATCTTGTGCTTGTTGGTAGTTTTGTGAAAGTGTATTTTGATAAGTGTTTGAGACTGTTTGTTTGATTGATATATTTCTGAGCGTTTGTTTTCTTGCTTTATTTTTTCATCTGATTTTTTTGTGTGTGTTTCTTGCTGAGTGCTAGTGTGATTTTTGGCTGTTCTTTTTCTCTTTGTGTGTGTTCTTGTCTGATTGGTTGTGCTTGTATTTGTGACAGATTTTTGGTGACTGCTAGTGAGTTTGTTTGGAAGTATGACTGAGAGAAAACGAAAGCTCAATTTTACTGTGGGGGAAAAAAGAATTCTTGCCCGGGCCATTACCGACTATGGGCGTTTTCTCCACGGCCCGCAGAGTGCCACCACCACCCCGGCCAGGAGGAGGGAGATCTTGGATATGATCACAGAGCAGGTCAATTCATCGGGGGAGGGGGAGACACGGACCCGCTCTGGGATAGAAAAGAAAATAAATGACCTCCGGCGTGAGGTGAAAAAAAACTGGCCGCAATAAATGCCCATGCCAGGGGCACAGGAGGGGGCCCACCATGCCGGGTTAGATTTTCAGAGACGGAGCGTGTGGTGGCCCTGACCTTTCACCGGCATGAAGTGGAGGGCCTGCCAGGCTTTGACACAAGTCCGGTCCCCGCGGTGCCAGGTAAGGTTTTTATTTCTCTCAGGTGTGTAGCATGTGTGGGGGAGGGGGTGAAAGGGAATATGTGGCAAGTGTGTGGATCCTCCAACCTGTGAATGGTTTGTGTCATCCACAGCTGTGCAGGAGGGTGCAGGGCCATCTGGACTGACCGCTCCAACCCCAGGACAGCAGCCTAATGAGGCCCCCCCAACAAGGCCAGAGTCCGCAGAGGAGGAACAAGAGGAGGGGGAGGATCATGCGGAGGACGATCATGAGGAGGAGCAGAATCATGAGGAGGAGGAGTCCATGGAAGGCACTGGCCCTTTGGTTTCTGCGGACTCTTCCCCTCTGGCTGCAAGAAGCCTGCCCTCCCTAAGGGTCAGCCCCCCCCCTCCTCCCCCAACATGGCTCCCCTCACAAGGGCCTCCCCTTCTCCCCGGCCACAACCATCAGCTGGAGCCAGGAGGTCATCCCAAAGCACCAGGGGGGCGCCCAATCTCATGCCCGCCTGTCTGAGAAGGAACCTGGCCACCCAGACCCGCCTTCTGAGACAGCTCTGCCAGACTATGGGGCGGGTGGATCAGAGCCTGTCCTCCATTAATGATAGCCTGGGTAACCTGGACTCCCACTCCCGGGCCTCCACAACCTGCCTAAATGACCTGCAAACTACAGCAGCAGGCGTTGGGCAGGATGTGAGGGCCCTTACCCAGGCTATCCAGGGCAACACGGCAACACTTGGTGCTGCCCTGGACAGAATAGCCGTGGCCTTGGAGGGCAGGCCGCCAGGTGGGCAGATCTCAGGGGCTGCTCTTCCTTCCCCGGCTTTTCCCCTCCCCCATGCGTCTCCCCTGAGGGTCCGGGGCCGTGGCCGGGGGCGCCCCAGGCGTGGCTCAGGCAGAGGGCAATAAATTTTTTTTCCCCCTTTTGTTTGTTTTGAAAGCTTTTTTATTTTTGTTCTCTGCTTTTTTTTGTTTTTTCTAAGCAATTTTTTTTTACTATGCATTTTTTGTTTCTATGCATTTTTGTTTGTTTGACTTTTTTGGCATATTTTGGGTTGTGAATGATGTTTGAATGTGGGGGTGACATTCCTGCTGGAAAAGGGGTGTCACCCTCAATTTTGGTGGAGAAGGGTTCCCCAGGACCAGGGAGAAGTGATTCCCAGGTCCGTGTGAATGGTGTATGAATGTACAGTGACATAATTGGAGCCTTGACGTGGCGTTACTGCTCACCAGTCTTGCATGGTGGACTGGTGCCAATCCAATTTGATGAGGATGTGGGGTGTGTGTGCTAGGGACCATAGTGGTGTGCATGCATGCATTCTCATTGTGCCATGATTAATGTGTGTGTTTAACGTGCAAAGATGCCCAATATGAGCTGCCTCCTGACTGCTCTTCCCTCAGAAGACGGGGTATCCTCGGTTAGGGGTTGATTTTCTGGTTGGGGGGTCAGATCATCACGTAGCTCAACCTGCAGGCCCTTCCTCACTGCGAGATTGTGTAGCATGCAACATGCAGCGATGATATGGCACACGAAGTTTGGGGAATACAACAGTGTACCCCCAGACTTATCCAGGCATCGGAAACGTGACTTCAGGAGGCCAAAGGTGCGCTCCACCACTGCACGGGTTTTGATGTGTGCTTCATTGTATCGTTCCTCTCCTGGGGTTTGGGGGTTCCGGATAGGAGTCATGAGATGGGGTCCCAGTGCATATGCAGAGTCACCTGTAAAGGAAAAGACAGGAGAATGTTAGTCATGCATGTGCCACTTCTGTTGTGCATCACGGGAGGGGATAGTCATGCCTGACTCCCATGTCACTCACCAACCAGCCAGGTGTTCCCATACACGTTCTGTTCGAATTCTGTTCGGATGTGGCTTTGATTGTAGATGTAGCTGTCATGGCTGGACCCTGGGTGTTTGGCACGGACGTGCCATATGAGGCCTTGGGCATCAACTATCACCTGTACGTTGATGGAGTGCCAATTCTTCCGATTGCGGTACATGTGCTCGGTCTCATGGGGGGGCTGGAGTGCCACATGTGTGCAATCTATGGCCCCGATGGTGCGTGGGAATCTGGCAATTCGGTAGAAATCTGCCATTGCCTTGATTCGAAGCTCCTCAGTGGTGGGTTTGATGATTTGGTTGGCCAAGCGTGTGAGGATTGCAGGGACAACCTGGTGCACACATCTGCTCATGGAGGATTGTGACATCCCAGCCACCACTCCACTTGTACGCTGAAAAGAGCCACTGGCAAGGACATGGAGTGTTGCCAGGACCTTCACCAGTGGCTGCACTGCATGTGAGCGGTGTGTTGGGCTGGTGATGTCCTCCTGCAAGGTTGTGGTTAATTCCAGGATGGCATGAGGGGGGAATCTGAAGATGCGAAAGACCTCTGAATCATTCATGCCAAACAGGTGTATGCGGGTGCGGTATACCCTCTCCCGTGCCATCCTCCGTGCCCTCCTCCTTCTTTGGTCATCTATATTCACTAGTGCAGCTATGAGCGACGATGCCCCTAGCATGTTGGCAGTCAAATTGTAGTGCAACACGTGTGTGTGGTCTGCTCCTCAGTAACGGTGTTGCTTTATCTGACAATTAGACTTTTTTTCAAAAGTTAGATCAGCTTTTATGTGCTCTAACTTTAGACAGGACATTTTGCAGTTGCGCACATCGCGTAGCCTGCGCAGCAACTGCGTTTTTTTGTGGATCCCCGTAACTCCCTCATTAGCATATTTGACTAGCAAATCAATGGTGTGTCTAGCGCAGTTTTGCGCGAAGGGAAGCGAATGTCTAACTCAATTACGCCGGACCAAAAAACGTAGATTTCTGGCGTATATTGTTTTGTGAATCGCGTCCAACTATACGCACGCGCACATTTAGACTTACGCACGCGCAACAGCAGTTGCGCACGCGTAATCGCTCTGTGAATCTGGGCCCTCCTGCATAACTTGGATGATGGCAGAACACGTCCCCGGTATGATGATCCTAAGCGCCTGGGGAGAGATGCCTGTCGAGAACTTGAGGTCCTGCAGGCTCCTCCTAGTCGCCAGGTACCGCAACGTGGCAATAAGCCTCTGCTCGGCCGTGATGGCTTGGCGCATTACAGTGTTCTGCCTCGTGATATAGGGGGACAGAAGATCCAGCAGAAGGTGGAAAACTGGGTCCGTCATACGGAGAAAGTTCCTGTAGTCATCAGGATTATTCTCCCGGATTTCCCTAAGCAGAGGCATATGAGAGAATCGGTCACGCTGGCGCAACCAATTCTTGGCCCAGGAACTCCTCCTCCCCCTGTTCCTGGCCAAAGCCCTGGACTGATGATAAAATCCAGAACCAAGCCCATATCCAGCACGAACTCGAGTAAAGTCACGCTGCTGCTCCATAATGGCTTCAAACCGGCCGGCTGGTCAGTCAAGAACGCACTCAAACAGAAAGCACCCCCAAATCCAGCAATACCTGCAAAGAACGCACGACAAACAGATACGAGCGGACAGGACGCCACTGCAAAGCAGAAACGACCCGAAAGCCAGCACTGAATGCCAAATACGAACCCACAAGCACACACTAAACCCGAGAATATGACCTGTAAAGCGCGGAGACTGATAAGCACGAATCGGCTCTAACCAAACCTTTGCTAACACGCGGGAACACGTAACTAGCAAAAGCGGAACCAAGGGCGGCGCCGTAGGCTTTGGCCTTCCCCTTTATAGTGACGTTGTACGTGGTTTACATGCCCGCGTTCTGGTCCGAGGGGATTTTGGTCCGATGGTGTGTGCGCACATCAGACCAACGGACAAGTCAGCCTTGTCCGATGAAAACGGTCCGTTGGACATGTTTCCTCGGACATGTCTGATCGTGTGCACGCGGCCTTAAAGATAACGAATACTTGTCTTTGAAGCTCAAATCCATCTTTTAAATCCTAACATATTTATATTTGTGCTATTATCTTATCTCACAGGAATAAAAACTGGTCTTTATTTTCTCAATTGTATTTAAATCCACTGTGATGATAGCATAAATAAGCAACAATTACATCTGCCCTGATGGTAAAATGTTTGCAAAGACAATGGATATGTTCCTTTAAACCTCAATTCCACCTTTTAAATCCCAGAATATTTATACTTTTGTCTTTTTTCTTACTTTGCAGAAAGGAAAATTCTTCTCTATTTTCACAATTTTACAACCATGTTTTATATGAATAGTTATTAGCTCACCTGTGGATAGGTAAGAGGAGAACAAAAGGTAATATAGTGAAAGGTTACATCTTTACAAAACATAAAACATGTGTGTTCTGAAATCAAGTAGCAAGGCTCTCAAATTAAAAGGTTACAAGCTGAGATAACAAAGTTTTTCCGTATCCAAGCTGAATGCAAGGCATTCTGTGAATGGTGTGCATGTTGAGTGAGTGACCCTTCGTTGTTCACTACACTACAATGGTTCCACAGGAATCCCACAGGTATGGTATATTTATACTTACATCAGTCCAAGCTGGACCAATATGCTGTAACTGTGCAAAAATGCCATACCTGGAATTTAGCTTTATGTTATGCTGTGACCTGTTATATTGCTTTTTACGCCACTCAAAGTATAGGTGAAAGCATATCCCTGTGTCCCAGATCATGGGGGTTAGGCTTGTCCTGAAACCAATCCAGAGAGCTAGTAAATGTAAAGAAAAAAGCATCACTGCTACTCCTGACCAGCCCAGGTAAATAAAAGATAAGGCCTTAAGATCAGTTTACCTATCCCTATAATAGCAGATTAGTTTAATAAAAGCACTCCAATATTACCCATGGTAGCCTAGTACCCATTCAAAACTGCCCTTTGCTGAGGAACATGTGGGCTTCTGTCTGTAACTCATAGGAATGTGTTTACTAAAAAGAGCTTTCATCCTGTGAAACTGCATATACATGCAGCATTGCGTGTTCCTGCAGATTATAAAGTCATTAGTCCATTTTCTGCAAGATGAATGTTTTTCATTTACATAGAATATTGTGAATCAGGAAAATATTACATCAGATGGATCCGATGATTATAGGGAATACATGCTTATTTATTATGATCATCTCCATCTAGTTGCCATAATAGGGTATTTTCCTGATGTGTTCCATTCTGTATGCATGTAAAACATTTGACCTAAAAAAAAAAAATAGCCTAATATTATTTGTTTTTGCCGTCATTTACACAGAACAAATGTAGATGCTGTTTCATGAGACAAATATTTCTGCAAATACATTTTTAGAAATACACTCTATATATGTGTGACAGAGGGTCAGCATGCATTATAATAATGCAGAAAAATAATTATCTTAGGAGTACAATGTACATACTGTATATTGACACTTTGCACTGTTATGTCCTTCATAGGAGCAAAACATATAGTAGTATGCAATTGCATTTGACATAAACATAATGTTAAATCCCACCACATAGGGTGCATCTTTACTAGCTTGGCTTATGCTAGTTAAATGCCCTTCACAGGATGTTATGTTGTACCTATTTTTATGTATAGTGGCTTTTTAACATCTAACTATGCCACGTGTGCGCTCTCTTTTTATATGAGTCTATAAAAATGCAGTTAATGTGGAGTCCTATGGTTTAAATGAGTCTAATATGTGATGAGTAGGGAACCATACACAGTGCATTACAAACATAAAGAAAAAACTATCCTATAAGATGGGAAAAACACTTATATGATATAATATTTATTTATTTTGTTGCTGCTGTATACAGTTGTGTTCATAAGTTTACATACCTTGACAGAAATTATGATTTCTTGGCCATTTTTCAGAGAATATGAATGATAATCACTCATGGTTAGTGTTTGACTGAAGCCATTTATTATCAATCAACTGTGTTTACTCTTTTTAAATCATAATGAAAACATAAACTGCCCAAATGAATCTGATCAAAAGTTTACCTACCTGGTGACTTTGACCGGATAACATGCACACAAGTTGACACAAAGGGGTTTGAATGGCTATTAAAGGTAATCATCCCAGTTCTTATGACCGTGTATTGCCCCCTTTAATATCCATGACAGCTTGAAGTCTTTTGTGGTATTTGTGGATGAGGCTCGTTATCTTCTCAGATGGTAAAGCTGTCCATTCCCCTTGGCAAAAAGCCTCCAAATAAGAACAAAAGATGATCAGGACAGCCGCACTCTAATCCAACATAACTTTAATGTAAAAAACTGGAAACAGGCAATACAAGTTACAGCAACGGAACCTAGGACAGCTGACGCGTTTCACTCTAACTTCAGTGTTTACACATAGCAAAAAGCCTCCAGTTCCTGTAAATTCTTGGGCTGTCTTGCATGAACTGCACATTTGAGACCTCCCATATCAATATCAAATGATATTGAGGTCAGGAGACTGGGATGGCCACTCCAGAACCTTCACTTTTTTCTGCTGTAGCCAATAACAGGTTGACTTGGCCTTGTGTTTTGGATCATTGTCATGTTGGAATGTCCAAGTACGTCCCATGCGCAGCTTAATGGCTGATAATTGCAAATGTTCCTCCAGTATTTTTTGATAACATACTGCATTCATCTTTCCATCAATTTTCACCAAATTTCCTATGTCTTTGTAGCTCACACTTTCACAAAATATCAGCGACCCACCTCTGTGATTCACAGTAGGAATGGTGTACCATTCATCATAAGCCTTGTTTACTCTCCAAATGTAGCGTTTATAGTTGTGGCCAAAAAGCTTAATTTTGGTCTCATTACTCAAAATGACTGCACCAGAAGGTTTGAGGCTTGTCTCTGTGCTGGTTAGAGTATTGTAAACATGATACTTTGTGGAGTAATAATGGCATAGTAATGGCTTTCCTCTGGAGATTCGACCATACAGCCCATCTTTCTTCAAGTGCCTCCTTATTGTGCATCTTGAAACAGCCACACCACATGTTTTCAGAGAGTCCTATATTCCACCTAAAGTTATTTGTGGGTTTTTCTTTGCATCCCGAACAATTTTCCTGGCAGTTGTGGCTGAAGTTTTAGTTGGTCTACCTGATCGTGGTTTGGTTTCAACAGAACCCCTAATTTTCCACTTCTTGATTAGAGTTTGAACAATGCTGATTGGCATTCTCAATTCCTTGGATATCTTTTATATCCCTTTCCTGTTTTATACAGTTCAATTACCTTTTCCCACAGATAATTTGACAATTCTTTTGCTTTACCCATGACTCAAAATCCAAAAACGTCAGTGCAGCACTAGGGTCTGTCAGGAGTCCAGAAACTCATTGACCTTTTATACACACACACACACACTATATTACAAGAAAACAGATCACATGATGAAGATGGTTACATTTAATAGCCATTCAAACCTCTTTGTGTCAACATGTGTGCATGTTATAAGGCCATAATCACCAGGGCATGTACATTTTTGATCAGGGTAATTTGGGTAATTTCTGTTTTCATGATGATTTAAAAAAAAGTAATCACGGGGGCGTGGATAGCCGACGGAGCAGATGGCAGCACCTTGAGGGAGCTCCTCTCTACCTCGGGCCGACAGGGAAATCGCAGCGACTCACAGCCTCGTCCTTCAACACCAGTGGGATCCCTAAGTGCAGGCATACTCCCTACGGAGACTGCCAGACTGGGAAAAATTAAATCTTTTTTTATGCAGCCACGCCGCCATAACAGCCAAAATGGTGCTGGCGGCCATACGGGATCGTCACATGGCTCTCTCTCACAGCATGGAGCGGCACACAAATCAAGCCGTGGCCGTAGCGATGGCTGTCAGGGAAAGATCTTTGACTCCTCTTCTCCTTCAGCCTCCTCCAGCCCAGCTAAAAGCAAACATCTGCAGTACTGGCAGACACAGAGGAGGTAAGCTGCTTTAACTCATCCCTGGATGACACCAAAGAGTTACAAGACTCCATTACTGACTTCCCCACTCTGAATCAACCAGTTATGGACACAACCTTTAAAGACATGCTGGTTTTCCTACTTTCTACTGTGCATGCTCATATAATGACTATTACACAGCAATTTAAATCAGAGGTGTCTGCAGTCACTAAAAGAGTGTCGCACATTGAATCCAAAATAGGGGAATTCACAGCTACTTTTAATGAAATGGTTGATGCTCACAATGATAGAGATGACGAATTACTGCAAATAAAAACCAAATTAGCTGGTTTAGAAAATAGATCTAGACGAAATATCATTAAAATCCGAGGGATCCCCGAATCTGTCAAACTCCCAATATTGAAGGACTATTTCCTCAACCTATTGAAAGCAGCGCTCTGTGAGGCTCCGCTGGAGGAGCATATCATTGACTGCATACACTGACTACCAAGGCCCAAAAACATTCCCTCTTATCTACCCAGGGACACAATAGTTTGGATTCAGTTCTACCATATAAAAGATCAATTCATGATATCCGTAAGACACCGAGATAACCTGCCTCCAGACCTGCAGGAACTGTCCTTTTTCACTGATCTATCAGCATTTACCATGCAACAACGCAGGTAATTGGCTACTATCACCAAACCGTTGAACAACCATCATATCACCTACCGATGGCTATACCCCGCCAAATTGTTGGTAACGAAAGATGGCACATCATACGTGATAGCCAGTGTCAAGGAGGGCCTCCGACTCATGAGAGACTGGCAAATTACCCCTGAACACAACTGTGGAGGACCAACCACATTCACCTCCATCAACTCAGGCCAGCTCAGATGTTGAAACAGGCTGAATAATACCTTCTAGGTAGCCACAGTACATCATTCCCTGAAGGCCCAGGAGAATTCCACAAAGTTTGTTTTCTATTACCCCCCAAGTTATAGCGGTTAACCTTCCATACAGATTCTTAACAGAATTGATTGTCTTATTAATCTGGTTTGTTTCCTGATTTTTCACCTTTCTTTTTTTTTCTGAATGTACCCCCAGTGCTGCAAAGGGACAACTTCTCCCAGCTCCACACCCTTGGATTGCCACCACGACAACAACATGGACTCATAATCAGGTAACTGAAGGACACAATAGAAAACATTTTTTGCAGTCCCCAGGCCCCCATACCCTTTTTATGGCCAGTAACTTGCATATAAGCCTTCAAAATGGGCACTTTTTATTTTTAAGTTCGGGTCCTATAGACTTTAATAGGGCTTGTGGTTTGGGTCCAAACATTTGCGTCGTTCGAGAGTTCTGGCCCGAACCGAAAGAACTTTTGACTTCAATAAACAGGCTTTTTTCACCAGTAGAAATTAGATTGTAGAAAATAAAAATGTGTAAAAGAGTTCCACATTCAGGATGGATAAGAAAATATCTCACACACAGAAAGCCTAATTTAGAAAAAAACAAGGTGACATGGCAAGGTTTCCCAACGCCGCCACCAGATTTGAACTTGATTTTGATTATTATTATTAGGCAGGAAGCAGACAGTGAAGATGTACTCAGTACATGCTTAAAAACCACGGGGCAGATTCACAAAACAATTACGCCTGTCTAACTGGGGTTAGACAGGAGTAATTTCAAATTTCCCGCGGCGTATCACTAGTTTGAATTCTCAAACCATGATACGGCGGCTTCGGGCTTCGATCCGAGAGGCTTACGTCTTCGTAAGCCTTCGGATCTACGCTGCCATCTATTTGCGGCCGCTGGGAGGAGTTTGCGTCGTTTTAATGCGTCGGGATATGCAAATGTGTTTTTACGGGGATTCACGAACAAACGAGCGAGCGTCGCAATCGTTTTCGTCTATTTTTTTATACGTAATGTTAGAGCAGCTTTTTGCTGCTCTAACTTTACGTAGCCCATGTTAAGTATGGCCGTCGTTCCCGCTTCGAATTTATTTAATTTTTTTTTTTGTTTACGTAACTCGTCGGGACGTGGATCGCCCGTAAAGTACGCTACATAAACAACGAATGACGTCACGACGTGATTTCGCGCAATGCACGGCGGGAAATTTGCGAACGGAGCATGCGCAGATCGATCGCCGCGGGAACGCGCCTAATTTAAATGTTTCACGCCCCCTACTCGCGCAGATGGATTGCGACGGGAGAAATACACTACGCCGCCGTCGTTTACCGTAGAAAATCTACCTGAATTCCACGTAGAGCAAGGTAAAAAACGGCGGCGTAGTGTATTTCTGATACGCTACGATAATCCATTTCTCTGTGAATCTGCCCCCACATGACTATCTCAGGTATTTGCTGGATTCTGGCTGCAGTATTTGTAATGAGGTTAACCAATTGAACTTCTGACTTTCGTCTTTTTTTTTTTGTATTCTTATTTATTTATGCTATAGTTTATAAACAAAATGGATGAGTAAATTAGTAAATAGGTCAATTATAGTAATCTATCGTAAGACAGTTGGATTCAGTGTGTAACAAGTCAGGGGCCAAAATCCGGCTATGTGGCTTTGCGTGTCCTGAAGATAGTTTCATCAACCATCTAAACAAGCCAATATATTGTAAGCTAAGTCTACATATGACAGATCTTCATTAATTTTGCATCGTGTTTTGGTAAAAGAATTAAATAGAGATATAGAATATTATTAGTTTATAATTTAGAACAAAAAATAATAAGTGAAATTAGGGAGATATAAAGGGATGGGTAAACAGTGGGGGACATCTCCAGAGGGAATCAGGTAGTAATCGGATAATGGTTTATTTGAGTTAGGCAGTGGTATGCATTGGATTTTTCAAGTTTGCACTAGTAAGTGGTCAAAGCCTTGTGGTAAGTGATGGTTTATCCATGGGAGCCATAGAGATTCAAATTTAGGTGTCATGGATATGCAATAAAGTCAGGCAGCTTACCTGTCTCATGTGTTCATTAGAGGCCTGACCCTCTTTCTGGCTGTCTTTTATCACCTTCCTCCCTGTATGGCTCCACCCCAGGCCATCCCAGGAAGCCTATATTAACCACTGCACTGCTAATCTGCTTTGCTGTTCAACCTTTGTAGCTTGTTCCTGTCTGCAGTGTGTTACATTTACCTTCCTGTGTACCGACCTTGGCTTGTCTCTGACTTCTCCTGTTTGCCTGTTTCCCTGATTCTTGGCCTGTTCCTTGATTACCCTTGTCTGCCTGTTGCCCCGACCTCAGCTTACCCATCACTATCACTTGTCCTGGTTGCTGCTTCCCCTCTCTCCCTGTGGAGCGTGACCTTGGTGACCACAGGGGTTGCGACCTGGATCCAGCTGCGTTGAAGGCCATTCTCACCACCAGAGGCTCTGGTGAACACAAAGCTGGATCTTAGACTTTGCGCCCTGAGGAATCTTGGACTCATGCTTCCTCTCTGATCGTAGCAGTCGGCCATAGGGTTCACTACCCTGTGGTGCATCCCTGACCCTAACGGGGTGCACTTGTCACCTGGCCATAGGTGACCTGACATTAGGAAGTTTGTAGATCACTTCTGTTTTAGCATAGATTGTTGCCTGTGTAACTCGATGTTTGACCGATACAATACATAATGTGGATGTTTTCCATGCTATAGCGATATATGAAACAACGGCAGCAAAACAATCTAACAAAACTTTGCATTTGCATTTTGTGATGTTTTGGTTGTTCAAGAGAGCTACTGTTGGGTCTGGTAATAAGGTGGTGTTGAACATGTTGGAGAGTAGATTGAATACACTTTTCAAGAAGGTGATAACTATAGAACAGGTCCACCAAATATGTAAATGTGTGCCTGTGTCTTCGCATCCTCTAAAACAATGAGCAGGGTATTGTGGGAGAAATTTAGATAATCTTGCCGGAACTAGGTACCACATTGTAAGCTGGTCAGATAGCGCTGTCTGAACGGACTTCCACTGCACTAGGTTGTTCCTTACAAGCTGTTGCACTCCCCTGCTGAAAAAATTATGTGGGTGATTGAAGCGGAGGATAGATACTAAGGATTTGATCTTGCTTTTCATGGGCTCATTCGACCTGGTTCACCACACATGTGAACGATCGTTTGGGAGGAGATCGTGGAATGGTTTCCAGGGATTGAGGAGTAACTTCATGCTTTATGGTCACTTGCTTTATGGTCAAAAAGCCAGAGCCATCCGGTGAGCGCAATTTGTTTTCACTTTGGGCGAAAAGTAGGGTTGTCCCGATACCGATACCAGTATCGGTATCGGGACCGATACCGAGTATTTGCGGGAGTACTTGTACTCCCGCAAATACCCCCGATACCCAAATAGAATACTTGATACTCCCACCCCCCCCGCCGCCGCAACTGCCGCAATGAAAGCCGCCGTCCGCCGCAATGAAAGCCGCCGCCGCATGGTTAAAGCGTGCGGGAACATCACAGCTTTCAATTGAATAGCTGTAGTGTTCCCGCCGCGTATAGACAGACACTCCCCCTTGCTCGGGATTGGATGGGTGATCGTGATCTGTCCAATCCCGAGCAAGGGGGAGTGTCTGTCTATACGCGGCCGGGAAAACAGCTATTCAAATGAAAGCTGTGATGTTCCCCGGACGGCGGCGGCAGCGGCGGCTGCTAGGTATGGGGTACATGGCTGCAGGGACATGGATGGGGGACATGGCTGCAATATGTGGGGGACATGGCTGCATTAGTGTGGGGACATGGCTGCATTTGTGGGGGACATGGCTGCATATGTGGGGGACATGGCTGCATTAGTGTCGGTATCGGCGAGTACTTGAAAAAAAAGTATCGGTACTTGTACTCGGTCCTAAAAAAGTGGTATCGTGACAACCCTAGTGAAAAGTCACAAATTGTATCTGTAACACAATTTTTTTTTTCACATGGTGTTTGGAGCAGAATCATTCAAAAATTTCTGGAGTTGTTTTGAACTTTTTATGACATATTTGTTTTGAGTAATTATAAACTATATATACCATTTTTTAAACATTTGTGCACATGTATAAAGTGAAGCAATTCGCTAATACATGTTTAACCACTTAAGACCCGGACCTTTAGGCAGCTAAAGGACCCAGCTAGTTTTTGCGATTCGGCATTGCGTTGCTTTAACTGACAATTGCGCTGTCGTGCCATGTGGCTCCCAAACAAAATTGGCATCCTTTTTTCCCACAAATAGAGCTTTCTTTTGGTGGTATTTGATCACCTTTTTACTATTTGCTATAATAAATATCCCCCAAAAATATATAAAACAAAAATGTTTTCCTCAGTTTAGGTCGATACGTATTCTTCTACCTATTTTTTAAAAAAAACGCAATAAGCGTTTATCGGTTGGTTTGCACGAAATGTATAGCGTTTAAAAATAGGGGATAGTTTTATTGCATTTTTATTAATATTTTTTTTTTTTACTACTAATGACAGCGATCATCGATTTTTTTCGTGACTGCGACATTATGGCGGACACTTCGGACAATTTTGACACATTTTTGGGACCATTCAAAATGCATTGTTTACTGTGAAAATTACAGTTGCAGTTTGGGAGTTAACCACAAGGGGGCGCTAAAGGGGTATGTATGACCTCATCTGTGTTTCTAACTGTAGGGGGGTGTGGCTGTAGGTGTGATCGATTGTATTCCCTTATAAAAGGGATCACATGATCGATGACGGCGCCACAGTGAAGAACGGGAAAGCTGTGTTTACACACAGCTCTCCCCGTTCTTCAGCTCCGGGGACCGATCGCAGGACTCCAGCGGCGATCGAGTCCATGGGTCCCGCAGTCACGGTCACTGAGCTTTGGACCGGGTCACGGGCGTGCGCCCGCGACCCACGGCTGGGCACTTAAAGAGGACGTACCTGTACATGCATGTGCCCAGCCGTGCCATTCTGCCGACGTAAATGTGCAGGAGGCGGTCCTTAATTGGTTACACAAGGTTATAAACGTATACATATTATTTGCATAGATCACTCTTTGCACTTTCAGTGATTATATTGGGAGCGCCCTTTATCACATCACCACCTTGTAAAGTACTTTATAATTAATTTCTAGAGCGGCAATATTCGGTGTTGCTGAATTAGTTTCTTGCCAGATTAGTGACCAATCTAAGTCTACTGGTTGAAGGTTCAAGTCAGATTTGATGTATATGATGGAGAGTTTAAGGTGGTATGCGATAGTAGTTGTTTGTATAGATCAGACCACGTCTATGTGGATCTGAATTGCAAGTTTGCTCAAATGTAGTATAGTCAGCATTAGTTATATTTGGAGGATTGTTTAGCTGTATGAAGTTCTTTATTTGTAAATATCTAAAAGTTTCTTTGCTTGGTAGGTCATGTATTTCCCTGAGTTTGGAGAAGGGTATTATAAACTTGGATTCAGTTAGGCCCCATGCACACAAGACGCTGGTAAACTCGAGTTCAGAGGCATTTGGACAGTTTTTTCAACTGCCCCTGAACACATTCAATGTTATCCTATGTGTCCATGCACACAATCTCGTTTATTGCTGTTTTTAGGCAGTTGAGTTTACACTCGTTTTTCCAGAAGCAAACAAATGGGTTCAGACGCAAAAGTTTTCACGCTTCAGACGGAAAACGCGGCAAAACGCGGTACTGGCATTTGCCGCGATTTCGTTTATAGGCGTTTTTAAAGGTGACCTATTTTTTTACAATAGAAATCTCAAAAATGATGGCAAATGATGAAAAACCATTAAAAAAACATAAACAACTGTAATTGCTTGAATTGCATTGTGGACAATCCACACCTTGTGGCAGATGACGTGGCCAGGTGACGTGGCCAGTGGACAATCCACAAATTGTGGCAGGTGACATGGTCAGGTGATGTGGCAAGTAGACAATCCACAACTTGTGGTAGGTGACGTGGCAGGTGATGTGGCCAGGTGACGTAGCAGGTGATGTGGCCAGGTGACGTGGCCAGTGGACAATCCACAACTTGTGGCAGGTGACATGGCCAGGTGACGTGGCAGGTGACGTGGCCAGGTCATGTGGCAAGTGGACAATCCACAACTTGTGGCAGGTGATGTGGCCAGGTAACATGGCCAGGTGACATGGCCTGATGATGTGGCAAGTGTACAATCCACAACTTGTGGCAGGTGACGTGGCAAGTAACGTGGCCAGGTGATGTGGCAAGTGAACAATCCACAACTTATGGCAGGTGACGTGGCCAGTGGACAATCCACAACTTGTGGCAGGTAAAGTGGGCAGTTGACGTGGCCAGGTGACATGGCAAGTGGACAATCCACAACTTGTGGCAGGTGACGTGGTCAGGTGACGTGGCAAGTGGACAATCCACAACTTGTGGCAGGTGACGTGGCCAGGTGACGTGGCCAGTGGACAATCCACAACTTGTGGCGGGTGACGTGGCAGATGACGTGGCAAGTGGACAATTCACAACTTGTGGAAGGTGACATGGCAAGTGGACAATCCGCAGCTTGTGGCAGGTGATGTGGCAAGTAACACGCTAAATACAAGTATACTGCTGCTCTTTCAGCTGCTACTCACTCTGGTCTCACAAAATGGCTGAAATGGTTAAATAATATTGTTTTTTGAGCTTAGGGACGTGGCAGGTGACGTTGCCAGTTGACAATCCACAACTTGTGGCCAGGTGACGTGCCAGATGTGAACAGGTGACATGGCAGGTGACGTAGCCAGGTGACATGGTAAGTGGACAATCCGCAACTTGTGGCAGGTGACGTGGCAAGTGGACAATCCACAACTTGTGGCAGGTGATGTGGCCAGTTGACGTGGCAGGTGACGTGGCCAGTGGACAATCCACAACTTGTGGCAGGTGAGGTGGCCAGGTGATGTGGCAGGTGACATGGCAGCTGACGTGGCCAATGGAGAATCCACACTTGTGGCCGGTGAGGTGGCCAGGTGATTTGGCAAGTGGATAGTCCACAACTTGTGGCAGGTGATGTGGCCAGGTGATGTGGCAAGTGGACAATCCACAACTTGTGGCAGGTGACATGGCAAGGTGACGTAGCAAGTGGACAATCCACAACTTGTGGAAGGTGACGTGCCCAGGTGACGTGGCAAGTGGACAATCCACAACTTGTGGCAGGTGACATGGCAAGGTGACGTGGCAAGTGGACAATCCACAACTTGTGGCAGGTGACGTGCCCAGGTGACGTGGCCAGGTGACATGGCAAGTGGACAATCCACAACTTGTGGCAGTTGAGGTGACGTGGCCAGCGGACAATCCACAACTTGTGGCAGGTGACGTGGCCAGGTGACGTGGCAGGTGACATGGCCAGGTGACGTGGCAAGTGGACAATCCACGACTTGTGGCAGGTGACGTGGCCAGGTGACATGGCAGGTGACGTGGCCAGGTGATGTGGCCAGTGGACAATCCACAACTTGTGGCAGGTGGCATGGCCAGGTGACGTGGCAGATGACGTGGCAAGTGGACAATTCACACCTTGTGGCAGGTGACATGGCAAGTGGACAATCCACAGCTTGTGGCAGGTGCTGTGGCAAGTGACACGCTAAATACGTATACTGCTGCTCTTTCAGCTGCTACTCACTTTGGTCTCACAAAATGGCTGAAATGGTTAAATAATATTGTTTTTTGAGCTTAGGGAGGGTCTTATGATGTTTCTTAGCTAAACACTTATAAACGCAAATGCGGTAAAACACAGCAAAATTTGCGGCAAAAACTGGCATTTTAAACGCCGGTTTTTGCCTTTGATTAAGTGTGTTTAGATGTGTTTGCATTTGCGTCTCGTGTGCATGGGGCCTAAGGTGATGTATACGTATTAATCCTACTTTAGACCAGGTTGAAAAAGGATGGGGAAGTCCAAGCGGGATAAAAAGCAGGGTTATGCAAAAAGGAGAGGAGGGTGTTATGCAGGGATTGGAGTCCAAATCGAAATTTGAGTCTGTCCCAAATGGCTAAGCTATGATTGGTGACTGGATTTGAGATTGTACAGCGATGAGCAGTGGTAGGCCATACAATATTTGCCAAGGAGAGAGGGTCACAATCGACCGATTCAATCGAAACCCAAAGGGGTATCTGTTTGGTAGCGTGTTACTTAGGGAGTTGAGCCAATTGGGCAGCATAATAGTATTTACTAAAATTAGTCACACTCAATCCACCTCGGGTTTGAGGTATGTATAGGGTAGATTGTGGTAAGCAGGGTTTAAGTTTACCCCATATAAATTGGGTGACTTTAGAAAATATGTTGGAACTTGAATTGGGACAGTTCTAAAAAGTTCTAAAGACCAGTTCTTCATTAATGGGGTTAGTTGAGTCAGTAAAGGTGGATAGTTTGCTTTATATAAATTTGCTGGGTCTGCCGTGAATGAGATACCTAGGTATGTAATGTGTAATGTTGGCCAGTTAAAGGGAAGAGAATCCTGTAGTTCTGTTTGAGATTCCGATGAAAGTAAAATGTTTAAAGCTTTGGATTTTTGGGGACTTATTTTCAAACCTGAAATGTAATCAAATATGTTGAGGGTGTCTATGAGATTTGGTGATGATGTTAGGGGAGAAGTAAAAAAGATAAAGACATCATCAGGGAACATGCATAATTTATGTTGGTGGCTGCCTAATTCAAGGCCTTTAATGTTGACATTTGTGCAGATCCATTGTGCTAGAGGTTCTATCGCCAGGGCGAAAAGTAGTGGGGACAGTGGACAACCCTGCCTGGTTCCTCTTTCTATATTTATGAGTTCAGAGCGAAATCCTGAGTAAGATACATATGCTTTTATGTTATATAATGATACTATCCATTGTAGAAAATGTGTTCCAAAACCCCATCTGTGAAGGATGGATTTAAAGTAATGTATAAAGTATCTAATGCTTTCTGTATATTAATGGAAAGGAAGCAGGCAGGGATGTGTGCAAGGAGGGTAGCTCGGCGAATATTATCTCCCGCTTGTCTAGATGGGATGAATCCTGTTTAATCCTGTGTATAAGTGTGCTTATAATTGGGTTTAGTCTATTTGAAAGTATCTTATACTTATAATTATAATATCCAAATTGAGTATAGATATGGGTCTATAATTGGACCAGGATGAATCATCAGAATTCGGTTTTGGGATAATTGATATGGAGGCCAATACGTTTTCTAGATGGAAAGAATGTCCTATGAGGAGAGAGTTAAAGGCTTCTGTTAAAAGGGGAGAAAGCAAGGTAGAAAAATGTTTATAATAAGTGGCTGAAAAGCCTTTGGGCCTGGTTGTTTATGTTTTTCAGGGTTTTTATAGCAGACTGTACATCAACGTCTGTGATAGGCTTTTCAAGGGATTTATGTTGCTCAGTGGAGAGAGAGGGAAGCTGGATATTGGATAATATAGAGGTAAAATGTGTTTGGTCAAATTTGTGGGTATCTTTATAAAGATCAGTGAGTTTTCTACAAAATTGGTTAGTATCTTCAGTGGATTACTAGAATAAGTGTTTTTTGTTATTTGTAATCAAATTTGTTTTCTAAGTTAATCTGTTTTGCGTAGAGTCAACGGTAAAAAGGCGGTTGGTTTGTTTGCTTTCATATGTGTATGTTTAGTTTTACACAGAATCTTTTCTGCTAACTCTGTTAAAAAAAAATTCAACTTCTGACTTTTATACTATTAAAGTGTCTACTGGATAGCATTAACATCTTACTGTTTGCTTTCACTTTTTACCAAAACCTGATCACTAAAGTAACGAGTGTGGGTAACTTAAAGGACATGTTTACCTTTTGAACATATTACACCTACATTTAAGGTGTAATATGTAACATGTTCAGCACCCTCCCACCTCCATCCCCTTATCTGTGACAGTGGTGGGGGATCTTCTCCCTACAGCCACTGTCACATTTTGAAATCGGCGTTGCTGTGTAGGACTCTGCAAGCAGAACCGTGTCATTCATTCACAGTGATCTGTAAAGGAATAATCTACAAGTCTCATCTGCCAGTGGAACAGACAGACTAATTTCAATGGACTGTTGATTTAGCCTGCTTGTAGTCCAATCACACTTCCTTAAGCTTTCAAATTGAAATCCCAGAGGTATGGGTGAAAACTAGAGGGACATTTAACCTGGGATCTACTGATTGCGAGCGCAATACTTCTCGGGCTCCCGTAGAAAAAAATTATAAATGCACATTTTTTACCTGAAAAAAATAGTTTGTTTTTAATTCCTGATGATGAATGACTGAATTAATAAATGAATGATAGAGGCAATTATACAGGGGGTCTTAAGAAGATATGAGGTCCTGTAAACAGAACCAGGTTACAGATTTTTAAGTATTTACACATGTGTAATATTTAGTAAATCGACTTTAGAACAAACCCTCACTGACCTATGTAGCTGCAGGAACTGTGAAGCATTTAATCCTCAATGTACACAGGAAAAGCATTGGAGTTGCTTGCTGGGCAACTATTTGAATGACTTTAGTGATTCTGCTATGAACTTGAGAATAAACTGCTCCATAGGGCCATATTCAGGTAGAGTTAGGCTGGAGTATCAGTGATACTCCAGCCTAACTGTCACTTTAAACCGGCGTTTCTGTTTTCTGTAACCAGAAAACAAGAAACGCCGGGTTGGAGTTCCGATGCGATCGGCGCAATTGAATTTTGCCATCGCATCGCAACTTTAATTTAAAAATGGCATTCCCGCTGAGTTACGCCGAAAAAATATGTTAATCAGCAGGAATCGGCAATTCACAATCGTATTCGGGCGTGACGCAGTGACTTTCCGACGTTTCCGTAAGAGATACGCGGCGTAAAGATAAAGCAGCCCCCTGTTGGAATATCCTATGTTAAGTATAGCCGTCGTCATCGCGTCGAAAAAAAAAATAATCGCGTCGCTTGCGTAAAACGTCCATGAATGGGGATTTGACGTCATTGACGTTCACTGACAGAATTTGGAGCATGCACACTGGGATGCATTGACAGTCGACGCATGCGCAGTACGTTCGCCGCGGGATCGTGCTTAGTTTAAATAATACACGCCCCGTACCCGCTCAATTTGAATTCCGCCGGCTCATTTGCGATGCGCTGCCGCAACTTTAGGAGCAAGTGCTTCATGAATAACAGCACTTGCTCCTAAAATTTCGCCAGAGTAACGTAAATGAGAAACGTTACTCCAGAGCAAAGATGCTCCCATCTACCTGAATCTGGCCCATAGTGCTTACAGCTACAAAGCTCTGTGAGGGATTTTTTAAAAGCTTATTTGCTCCTTGTAAATAATACAAGATTTAAATATCTGTGAATCTCTATAGTCTGAGCAGAGGTTCACTCCAAAGCCAATCTAATATCTAGATGTAAACAAAACACAGTCCAAAGAGTTGCCGTACAAGACACCCACAAATGTAATTGGTTGGACAAAAGACTTACCTTGATAAAAATTTATAGAAAATTATCAGCTTCTAAGCACTTCCTGGCCAGTGTACATAGTATCGCATTTTGGCTGTTTGTGGAGCCATTCAAGTGAATATGCGTTACTTACTGGACTTTACACTTTCATTTTAAATATCCCTTTAGGATTGAGTTTACTTACATTTAGGAAAGATAATAAAAAGTTGCATGGCTGTGAAAATATAACCATATATCTAAACCAAAATATGAAAATGTAATACAGGTGGCTGCATTCATTTTCCTTTTTCCAAGCTATTTTTACTTGATGTTAACATGGTGATTCTGCCAATAACACACTTGCAGTTGTAGGTTGAACATGCTTACTCATCCTACTGTATCAGGAAAACAGAAACCGAACAGGACTATGAATAGCTACCCTTGTCCTTTTGCACATACCATAGATGACCTGTAGTCCTCAGAATAATTTAACTGATAACAGTGCAGCGTAGGCAGAAACCGCAGGAAGTTATCAGGTGAAATAATTTCTGGCAAGATCAACAAGTACAGTTTGTACAGTTCTCAAACATGGCATATTTAATAGGCCAAATGGGAGCAAATAAGAGAAGTTAATTGTTTTGGTTTAAATACACTTTAATTTAACAGTAGCTGATTCTTTTAATAGTATCTGATTCTTTCTACTACACATGCAAGTAATATTGGCTGGTGCAGCTGTCTGAAATGAAACCTGGCCACCCTTGTTACACATAATTTCAGAACAATAAATGAACTGAATAGAAGAGAAACTAATCAATGATCTTGGATGACTGGAGAGGAAATAAACCTACTTGTTCATGGCAGTTTTCATTGTGAACTGTATATTTCTTCTATACTACAATTGTTGGGCTTACATATGCTGCAGGATTAATACGGCACAGTCAGTGTTGGCACTATTAAAAAGAACATTTTATTGTACACAAAACTGAATGAGTGCGCTAAATGCATACACAGTAACTTGTTGGCTCATGTATTACTGTTCCCTGAGCTGCAATAACCCCGGGACGGTTGTCTGAGTGCATTTTTTATTTTTTTTTACATTATTTTACACATTGGTTACATTCATTTCATGCAAAAAGTTCTTAGCTAATGTGCCCTGTATAGTTTTTAAGAAAATCATTTTACATTCAACTACTTATTATGGCAAACAAACCTTTTCACTATATGTCATTTTTAATAGACCGTGATATAGCAGTATCTGTAAATCTTAGTAGTGTATCCTTATGTTTCTTTATTCCAAAGTGAGTCCTCACTACAGATTATTTTTATTATTCTTTAATTTTTTTTTGTATTTTTGATTTTTTTTAAAGCAGAACTGTAGGCAATAAAAATTATCCAAAATACATACATCTAGGGTTCAATATTGAGTTGACCCACTCTTTGCAGCTTTAACAGCTTCAACTCTTCAGGGAAGGCTGTCCACAAGGTTTATGAGTGTGTCTAGGGGAATATATGACCATTTTTCCAGAAGCAAATTTGTGAGCTCAGGCTCTGATGTTGGATGAGAAGGCCTGGCTCGCAGTCTCCGCTCTAATTCATCCCAAAGGTAATCTATCGGGTTGAGGTCAGGACTCTGTGCAGGCCAGTTAAATTCCTCTGCCCTAAGCTTTCTCATTCATGTCATTATGGACCTTGCTTTGTGCACTTATGTTGGAACAGGAAGGGGCCATGCCCTAATTGGCGGCATGAAATATACCAAAATGTCTTGGCATGCTGAAGCCTTAAGTGTTCCCTTCATTGGAACTTAGAGGCCGAGCCCAACCCCTGAAAACAACCCCACTCCAAAATCTCCCCTTCCACCAAATGATTTGGATCAGTGCACAAAGCAAGGTTGTTAAAGACATGGATGAAAGAGTCTAGCGTGGAGGAACTTGACTGCCCTGCACAGAGTCCCGACCTCAACCCGATAGAAAACCTTTGAGATGAATTAGAGTGGAGACTGCAAACCAGGCCTTGTTTTCCAACATCAGTGCCTGACCTCACAAATGCGCTTTTGGCAGAATGGTCAAACATTCCCATAGACATACTCCTAAACCTCGTGGACAGCTTTCCCAGAAGAGTTGAAGCTGTTATAGCTGCAAAGGGTGGGCCAACTCAATATTGAACCCTACTGACTAAGGCTGGGGTGCCATTAAACTTTGTGTGTGTGTAAAGTCAAGGGTCCCAATACTTTAGTGTATATGTAAACTGTGGTACCTGCTAAAAGATTTGCAATTTTGTTTAACCAGTTTTGCAGCCCAGTAATTTATGTCAGCAGGTACAAAACAGAAAAAGAAAAAAAGAGATATAACACACCCGATAAGAGTTACCTAACAAATGTATTGATCAAAAGGGTAAAATTATCAGTGTATGACACCAAACTGGCACCCCTCGAAGTCAAGAAAAACACCTTCCCACCCAGCATAGGACTCTCTTAACCCACACTTCCTGGCTCCTGGCTCCCAGTTGATGGTGCTGGCTTACATGTGATTTTCTAAACAAAAGTGTGATTTTTAAACACAAGTGGGAAGAGTTGAAAAACAGGAGTTTGCTTTTAACTGTTTCTGCTTGCAAGTGTCATTTGTTTCTCTCTTTTCTCTGACACTTTTTAAACAGGTTTTTATTTCTCTCTGCTAAGGGGAGTGTTTAATTGTGATCAGGTGAACAGGTTATTTTTTTTCTCTGCTAATCAAGGGGAGTGTTTTATTGTGAACAGGTGAGTATAAAGTCTCTGTCAAGCTCCCATAAGGAGCTGGCTCCCAGTTGATGGTGCTGGCTTACATGTGATTTTCTAAACAAAAGTGTGATTTTTAAACACAAGTGGGAAGAGTTAAAAAACAGGAGTTGAAAACAGGAGTTAAGACAGGAGTCTTCTAAACTGTAAGTAACGCCTTAAACTTCCTACAAGTAATTATATTGTAACTGGGAAATGTGTGCTAGCAGGGTTGAAGGTTTTGCTCAGTGCACAGTGTGTCACATGTATGCAAAATTGGTGCAACGGCTCCAGGATGGATACCGCTGTGACAGATGTGAGCAGGTTGCCCTTCTGGAAGCTCGCATTAGAGATCTGGAGGAGCAAGTTGCAACACTGGGCAGAAAGGACAACCTTGAAAGGGGTCCTCTGCTTGCTGAGCAGGTGGTCAGTAGGGTTAATGTCGAGGGTGGAGGGGCAAGTCAGGATTATCAGATAGGAAGATGGGTTAATGTAGTTAGAGGGAGTGGAAGGGGCTTGCAGACAAGGAAGGCCAATCCTGTATTTATGCATCAAAACAAATTTGCCAAGTTGGGTGAAGATGTGGAGGTGGCTAACACAGAGGTGGCAGCACTAGATGTTACTGCTACCCCTAACAGCCGGGAGAGCAACCCATCTAGTAGAAGTGGTGAGGGGAGTGCAGGTAGGCCTAGACAGTTGGTGGTAATAGGGGATTCTATAATCTGAAGGACTGATAGAATAATTTGTCGCCAGGATCGCCTCAACCGAATGGTTTGCTGTTTCCCTGGTGCCAGGGTTCGGCATGTGGTGGACCGGGTGGATAAATTACTGGGAGGGGCTGGGCATGACCCAGCTGTCTTGGTCCATGTTGGAACCAATGACAGTATACATGGAAGGTGGAGGCTCCTTAAGAATCAATTTAAAGAACTAGGCTGCAAGATGGAGGGAAGGACCTCCAAGGTGATATTCTCTGGAATATTGCCTGTGCCATACGCAACACAGGAAAGGCAGGGGGAGATTAGAGAGCTGAATGGATGGCTAAAGACCTGGTGTAGGAAGGAGGGATTTGGGTTTCTAGAGCACTGGGATGACTTTTCATTGGGGTGCAACCTATATGCTAAAGATGGTTTGCACTTGAATGGAAGGGGGTCTGCTGTGCTGGGGGAGAGGTTTAGAGGAATGATGGAGCAGTATTTAAACTAGACTTGAGGGGGAGGGAGAACTAGAATTACATCGGGCACACAGGTCAGTTAGGGGTCAGACATTAATGGAGAGTGGAATGGGGATAGATGGAGGTGGGGTTATGGCAGGTGACAAGAAAGTTCCCATGTTGCAAACAGCCATTGGAAATTATAGTGTCATTTGCACTGCTAAAAATTATATGAATCATATGAAAAACACCAGCGAAAAATGTAACAATACATTTAAGTGTTTGTTCACCAATGCCAGAAGCCTTCCAAGCAAAACAGGTGAGTTGGAAGCTCTGGTGCATGAGGAGAGCTATGATGTAATCGGTATTGCTGAAACTTGGCTTCAATCCTCACATGACTGGGCTATTAATATTCCTGGCTATGCTCTCTTTCGGAAAGACAGGGTAAAAAGGAAAGGTGGAGGCGTTTGTCTCTATGTGAGAAGTGACCTCAAAGCAAGCGTGAAAGAGGACCTGGTTGATGGAGAGTGTGATGAAGTTAAAGCATTATGGGTGGAACTGCATACAGATGTGCGTAGTTCAAAGTTAATCATTGGAGTTTGTTATAGACCACCCAATGTTAATGAAGAGGTGGAGACTCGGCTCATTGCACAGATGGAAAGGGCTGCAAGGGCTGGGACGGTGATAATAATGGGGGATTTTAACTACCCAGAAATTGACTGGAATAATGGAATTTCTGGGACAGTTAAAGGACAAAAATTTAAAAACCTATTGCAGGACAATTTTATGGTCCAGTTTATTGAGGCCCCAACTAGGAATGATGCTCTGTTGGACTTGGTAATCTCAAACCAAGCAGAGCTTATTACTGATGTTCAGATAAAGGAACACCTGGGTACCAGTGATCATAACATGATTTCATTTAATATTAACTATAAGCAAGAAATACATACAGGAAAGATAAAAACACTTAATTTCAAGAGAGCAAATTTTCAAAGCATGAGGACTGCTCTCCAGGGCTTGGACTGGGAGGGAATATTGGCACAGATGAACACAGAACAGAAATGGGAATTCTTCAAAAAGACTCTTTGGAACCTCACTGCAAAGTATATTCCCATGGGCAATAAGTTTAAAAGGCTAATAATAAAACCTATGTGGCTCACGGTCAAAGTTAAAAAAGCTATAAACAATAAGAAAATAGCTTTAAAAAATTTAAAAATGAAGGAACACTAGTGTTGTTTAAATGTTACAAAGAATATAATAGAATATGTAAAAAGGAAATCAAGGATGCAAAAATTCAAAATGAACGACAGATTGCAAAAGATAGTAGGACAAACCCCAAAAAATTATTTAAATGTATTAATAGTAAAAAGGTCAAGTCTGAGCATGTAGGCCCTTTACAAAATAATCTAGAGTGGGTGACTGTAGGGTAAGATAAAATATGCCCACCTTGGTAAAAGGACCCCTTCGGTACCGGGAGAATGAGTTTAACCTTGCAGTAACAAGACACACGGTATTAGGTTAAAGTCACTCTGGTTTAATATGGCACGAACAGTTTCTTTTATAAAAACATACAGAGATTCAAAGGAAATACACAAATACATGTCTTAACATCATTGGTTAATACACTGTTACTGGGCGGACGCCCCCCTTTTGGGTGATGCTGTTAAAATATCATTGGTTAAAAGTTACCGTTATTTATTGCTTAAGTTAGAACTCGTCTCATGATTAAGGCTTGTATATATGTCAACCGCCACAAACTGGTTATAGAAACCACAAAACTTAGGTCACAAGACATTCAAACTGACTACTACTATATATGGTCAGCACAAGAATTGCTCATGTCATTCTGATATACAGACAGCATATATGCACTATATGGACAACTTATGTTAACCCTTAACATCCCCACAATCCCCTCTTAGAATCCAAATAATTCTAAATTATGTGGTTCTCCTTCTCCATCCTTCTTTTATCATGATACATGTTCAGATAGATTCTATTCGCAGCTGCTGGGTCGGGTGTTCGGGACATTTTAACAACTATGCACATTATAAGCCTATAGCAAGCATATAAGAGTAAAACCAAAAAAAAAAATGGAAAGGGTTAAACTCATCAATAACTGTCCCACTGGGGAGGTCACGGTTAAGAAAGTTCATTAGAGTGGTGTTTAGGGCAGGTTCTGAAGTGTGAAAATAAGGGCTCTCAATTGAAGTCATTGAAAAATTAATTTTAGCTTGTTGGCAAACTTCAGCTCCCTTTGTGGAGTTCCCCAACCCAAAACACCAGTCTGGGAAATAACTTCTTTATAGATATATATATCTCAACATTATCAGTACCCTATTGTGGGGTCACTTCCATATCTTCTCTACTTAGTATGACACCAAAGGGTCCACAGTACTACTTCACATCTATGTGGAGCAAAGATCTTCTTAAGGTGTATGTGGATACATATCTTTACTCATTCATATCACCCATCTTGGCATCATACGAATCTACTAATCTGACAATCTGATAACACTCTATCTCTTCCCTGGGGTGATCTTCCTCAGTTCTAATTGTCACTGTAATAATAATTGTATTTTAACAATAATAGAACATTTGTGATATTTAAAAGTACAGCCATATCCAACATTTTTCATATCCAGACGTCAGGGCATAGGCATATTTAAACTTCAATAATAACATTTTATCTGTAAAACCCTCTGAGTTCTCATTTCTCTTGTGTCTATTATGTGCATTATTCATATTGTCCTGTTGTGGAGTGTTGGAATTTCCACAAATGCTCTTTAATATGTCCCAAATCTTCAGGGTGATAGATACAGTTCGTTATCAGCCAAACTGGCAGGAATACTATCAGGACAGTCCAAAGTAGGAGGCACAAGGCTTTCCCAGAAGTCTGTGGTGAAATAAGCAACGTCATCTTGTCGGAGGTCAGGGCTGTCTGCCCCCGTTAGTACCTCACTTGTACTTGCTTCTAGTCGGAGGCCAGGGCTGTCCGCCCCCGTTAGTACCTCTCTTTGTCTGGCCCTAGGCACCAGTTTTACTCGGGTGGCATGGATCCATGTTGGGCTCTCTTCCGTCAGTATTGCGGTCCGGGTAACGGCTACCACTATCATCTCTGGACCATAAGCGCAGTCTTTGGCTCTTTTATCTTTGGTCAATCGTTTTACAACTACAACATCTCCTGGTATAAAAGGGTGGGTGTTTTCCTGTGGAAGAGAAGGAAACTTACAGACAACTTTTTGTTCTATCTCATCTAGTTTTGTTATAAGTGACCTGACATAATGATCCTGAATCTGCTCTAAATCTCCTTCTTGTAGAGTGAGGGGTTTCTTGGCCCAAGGTGTGGGGAATGGCCTTCCCCATTAAAATCTCGAATGGCGAGAATTTTAAAGATTTGTGGGGTGTCATTCTTATTTCTGCTAGAATAATTGGTAGCACCTCCTTTCATTTATGAAAGGTGCCTCCTGTGGCCTTTCTCAGTTTTAGTGGGATATATCTCTGGCCATCGTGAGAACATATCCACAATTACCAGGGCATATTCCTGCCTACACTTATCACAGGGAATGTGTGTAAAATCAATTTGGAGGTGTGTTAATGGAGTTGTTGGATATTTGAGGTGTTGGTGGACTGCCCGATTAGGGTTGTTAGGATTTGCCCGGAGGCATGTAATACACCTCTGTACAAACCCAGCTACTAACTTTTCAACCTTAGTAATGTAAAAATCATTTTTTTTTAGCAGTAGTAGCGTTGTGGCTTTACTGTTGTGGCCTACCCCATGGTGCTGGGCTATAAAAAGTGGTGCACTAGCCTGTGGGATACATGGTTTCCCCTCTTTGCAAATTAGTCCACTCTTTGGACTCTTTTGCAACACTGGATAACACCAGTCATTTAGATCTGTGTCACTTGCCGAGTACTGGAGTTCCACTATCATTTGTGTGTCATCTAACAAGGGTGGTGTTAGTACGGCCATTTGTAAGGTAGCTAATTGTTCGAGTGCGGCTTCTTTCGCTGTTCTATCTGCCAAGGCATTGCCCCTGGAAATCTGATCACTGCCCCCCGTGTGTGCCCTACAATGCTAGTAGATCATTGATCAACTGGGAGTGAGAAATTCTTTTCCCATCCGCTCCTATGAACCCTCCTCTGGCCCAGATCACTCCGTGGTCATGGACATACTTTGAATCTGTGTAAATGGTGACAGACTGTCCCTAACAACTGGCATGCTCTGGTCAAGGCTATCAGCTCGGCAGCCTGAGCCGACTGATAGGGGATGGGTTCTGCTTCATGTATGCAGTCAGGTAAACTTACAATGACATATCCTGCGTTGTATGTGGTGTAATTTGGTCTTGTGCATGACCCATCCACAAACACAACATGTGAATCTGGTATGGGCAGGGTTGCCATGTCTAGTCTAGGGGAGGTTTCTGTTACAGAAGTCAAACAGTCATGGTCTTGTGGAATGTCATCTGTCTCACCTTTCAATCCCAATAATGCATTTAAGATAGGGGCAGGGCCTGCATTTGGGGAACAGTATCTGATTGACAAGGATGTGTTTCCTAAGAGGATGACTTTGTATCCACTTAGACGTTGGGCTGACATATGCTGGGTGTGTACCCCTCTTAGAAGATGGATGACATGGTGGGTAGTGTAAAGTGTGGTGGGGTGGCCCAGGGTGAAAGCTACTGACATTTCCACCACCATTGCACATGCCGCTAGGGCTCTCAAACAAGCGGGCATACCTTGTACAGAAATTGGCATTACCTTTGAAAAAAAACTACGGGTCTAAACTTTCCTCCGTGTTCTTGTGTCAGTACCCCCGCCATGGTTTTACAGTTGTCCCTTGTATATAGCTGAAATGGCTTTACATATTTAAGGGAGGCCCAAAGCAGAACTACACATCATTGCTAACTTCAACTTTTCAAAAGCGTTTAACATTTCTTGTGACCATATTATATCTTTTGGTTTGTCTGACAGTGTACATTGCCTCAAAATGTTGTCATAGTAAGAACAGTCCGGTATCCACTGTCTGCAGTAATTTATCATACCCAGAAAAGATAGCATTTCCCTCTGAGTATTTGGGTTGACCAGGCCCATGACAGATTGGATACGGCTAGGACTGATTTTCCTACTCCCTTGACTGAGGACAAAACCAAGATATTCCATTTACACCATTGTAACTTTTTGGGTGAAACTTTGTGCCCACATTCATGTAACCAACCTAACAACGATAAACAATCTTCCCTGCAGGCCTCCCTTGATAGACTACAAACGAGGAGATATCCACATATTGAAGCAGGACAGAACCTTGGGGGGGGTGCCAGGGTTTTAATGTGGCTTGGAGGACTATGCTGTACACAACAGGTGAATCAGCATATCTCTGGTTCATACGGCACCAGGTGAGTTGTTGACCCTCAAAGGAAAAAGACAAACAGAGGCCTAGTGTCCTCGTGTACAGGTATACTGAAAAAAAAACGTTCTTCAAATCAATTACAGAAAAATATGTGGCCTGTGCAGGGATAGAGGAAAGGAGAGATGTGACATCTTGCACTATCTTGCACTATCGGGGCAAGTGGGATGATTAAACTATTGATAGCCCTTGGGTCTTGAACAAATCTGACACTACCGTCTGGTTTGGAAACAGGGTTGATAGGGGTACTATATGCAGAGCAGATAGGGGTTAAGATTCCCTTCTCTAAAAAGGTCCTGTATCATAGGTCTGATTCCATCTAGTTTCTCTTTTGACAAAGGATATTGTTTATGAAACACTGGTTGAGCACCTGGTTTCAGGGTAGCCCGATAGGGGGTACAATCAATGAGACCTGTGTCAAAATCGTTCTGTGACCATATGCCGTTATCAACAGTGAGTAGTTCATCAGAAACCGCTAAACTGACAAAAATGGGACGGGTTATAGGTATCACCCTAGATTCCATACTGAGTCCATCCGGACCCGAGTGGATCCTCCGGGCCTCGTCACCGTGGGTGTTGAGTCCAGTCTATGTCAAATCTAGGTTGGGTATTTGTCTTGGGCAGGCCAGGGTTCTGGTCTTGGGAATTGGCCCTTCTGTCAGGTAGGGGGCAATTTCTGGCCCAATGGCCGGAACGGCCGCAATTGTAACAAGGTTGGTCCTATGCGTTTCTATTCATGTGATCCCTGTCCATCCCGCTATATTATCCACCCAGGGATTAATAAGAAAATAATCTGTGCCTCCTACTCGGGCAACGTATTCTTTGCAGGTTTCTTGGACGTTGGGACATGGGTAGGAGGTAGGTTTACTATGTCTGGTCCCCATTGATCCAAGCACCGGAGTTGGTCAGTATAATATACTGATCCCAATTTTCTTCCGACAGTTGTATCAATGCAAAAATCTTCGTGCCACGCACACTGGAAACAGGATCCCGGTTTGATCGGATCCCACACAGTACAGATTGTGTTGGGCAATTTAACTATGGCTTGGATAATACAATTCTTATAAGTAAAGTCTGTGTTTTGCAAAATGAAAGTAACTTTGGCATTTTGCGCTGACACAGGAAGCAAGTCATTGGTTTACACAAGACGACAGTAAGCTATCTATATGCTATACCAATTAAGGAAGTGTCGACTTCACAATGAAAGGTTTTTTTTTTTTTTTTTTTTGTGCTGTCCACTTTCGGGTTATTAAACTATTAAATTAATAAGTGACTTCTGTGTACTTCTCATATCTCTGGAGAGGTTATTGTATTTTAGTGTCTAAGTGCTCAATCTATGTTATGTGTCAATCGGTATGCAATTTCACTGTATGTTGCTAGATTGCATGCTGATTGTAAGCTAACAGATCTGCCAGACGGAGATCTGTGTGTGTGTGGGCACAGTGGAAAGAGTGATTAACACTGGGATTCAAGCTTACAGGATAGCTGGAGGAACCCTAGAAGTGTGTAGTAATTGCTAGACTGTTTCCCAACCCTTAGCGTACAGCAGATTGTATGTAAGATCTGTATCTGCCTGTGTGTGGTCAGCTAGTTGGATTGGAGTGGAGTCTCCCTCTAGAAGTGGTTAAAGGTAATGCGGTCTGTGAAGCATCACAGCCAGTCTTACATGCTTAATAGAAATTCCTTCTTATTCTTTTAGTTCCTCATACAGCCTCGTCACGAGACGCTCGCTCGTTGTGGTTAGTAATTCACCACTGGCAAGTGTGATCGTGACAGATTGTGAAAAGTACAACCTTATTGTCTATCTGGAAAATCTACCCTGCGACCTAAATACTTTCTTTGGGAGAGATTATTAAAACTAACTTTGGCAGATTTTTTTAAATTCCACTCAGTTATATTAAATACTAAACACATTTTACATCAAGGACAAGTCATACAATATTACACAGACGACCGGCTCGGTATCACTTGCTTTCATCAACCGTGGGTCATATAGCTTTCGCCTAGCCACGGAGATGGGGCGTCTTATACGTTTGCCACAAAACGTCTCAAATCGGTCTTTGTCCTAGCTCACCTTCTAGACAATTGTACCGCACAAACAGATAATCTCTTATTACTCTAAAATTCTTAATACTTTAAACATATACTTCTAAGCAGCAATAATTTTAAGCAGCAAATAATATAAGCAGCAGTAATGGGTAATTGTACCAAGGTGATTTCTATGCCTCCCCGAGACACTTGATTCTTAGTTATCCCTGATAACCTATATTATCTGGACATCCCCGATGTCTATATATGGCGCCAACCACTCTTACCCGTATCTAAAGCACAATTAATTTACAGTCCCTGACTGCCTGGATTCATAGGGAATTCAGGAATTGATCGAGCCCCGCTGACCGAATGAATGGTTTACAGGGAGACCACCTAAATTCCGGACAAAGCCCCCAAATTGTAGGGTAAGATAAAATATGCCCACCTTGGTAAAAGGACCCCTTCGGTACCGGGAGAATGAGTTTAACCTTGCAGTAACAAGACACACGGTATTAGGTTAAAGTCACTCTGGTTTAATATGGCACGAACAGTTTCTTTTATAAAAACATACAGAGATTCAAAGGAAATACACAAATACATGTCTTAACATCATTGGTTAATACACTGTTACTGGGCGGACGCCCCCCTTTTGGGTGATGCTGTTAAAATATCATTGGTTAAAAGTTACCGTTATTTATTGCTTAAGTTAGAACTCGTCTCATGATTAAGGCTTGTATATATGTCAACCGCCACAAACTGGTTATAGAAACCACAAAACTTAGGTCACAAGACATTCAAACTGACTACTACTATATATGGTCAGCACAAGAATTGCTCATGTCATTCTGATATACAGACAGCATATATGCACTATATGGACAACTTATGTTAACCCTTAACATCCCCACAGTGACTGAGGACATAGAGAAGGCAAATTTATTAAATGCTTTCTTCAGCTCTGTGTATACAGTGGAGTATGGGGGAGCTCATGTCCATAATGGGGGTGGGAGTGACACAGCCCCAAATCCACAATGGCTCAAAAGTGATATGGTCCAGAAATATTTAGACAGAATAAAGGTGGATAAAGCACCTGGACCAGATGGCATCCACCCACGGATCCTAAAAGAATTGAGCTCTGACATTTCAAAGCCACTGTATCTAATATTTAGGGACTCATTAATCATGGGAATAGTACCAATGGATTGGCGTAGAGCCAATGTGGTGCCTATATTTAAAAAGGGAACAAAGTCTTTACCAAGTAACTATAGACCTCTTAGTTTAACTTCTATAGTTGGGAAGATACTGGAACGTTTAATAAAAGACCACATGGATGAGTTCTTGCTGGAAACAAACTATTTAAGCAGCAGACAGCATGGATTCATGAAAGACAGAAGTTGTCAGACAAACCTGATTTCCTTTTATGAAGAGGTAAGTAAAACCCTGGACAGAGGCGTGGCAGTGGACGTGGTATACTTGGATTTTGCAAAAGCGTTCAATACAGTTCCCCACACACGGCTCATGTGTAAGGTAAGGTCTACAGGATTAGATATATCAGTTTGTAAATGGATAGAAAACTGTCTGAAAGACAGGATTCAGAGAGTTGTGGTTAATGATTCTTACTCTGAATGGTCCAAGGTTATCAGCGGTGTACCCCAAGGTTCAGTGTTGGGTCCCTTACTTTTCAATATATTTATAAATGATATTGGGTCTGAGATTCAAAGTAACATTTCTGTCTTTGCAGATGACACCAAGCTTTGCAGTGGAATAACGTCCTTGCAGGATGTCTCCAATTTACAAGCCGACCTCAATGCTCTGTCTAATTGGGCGACTAAGTGGCAGATGAGGTTTAATGTTGATAAATGTAAAGTTATGCACTTGGGGGCTAAGAATATGCATGCATCATACATGCTAGGGGGAGTTCAACTGGGGGGATCTGTAGTGGAGACGGATCTGGGGGTTTTAGTTGATCATAAGCTCAATAATGGCATGCAATGCCAAGCTGCGGTTTCCAAAGCAAGCAAAGTCCTTTCTTGTATTAAGAGAGATATGGACTCCAGAGATAGAGATATAATTTTGCCCCTGTACAAATCATTAGTAAAACCTCATCTGGAATATGCAGTCCAGTTTTGGGCACCAGTTCTCAAAAAGGATATCGGAGAACTGGAGAAAGTGCAGAGAAAGGCAACTAAACTGATAAGAGGCATGGAGGAGCTCAGCTATGAGGAAAGATTAGAAAAACTGAATTTATTCACTCTTGAGAAGAGGAGAATAAGGGGGGATATGATCAACATGTACAAATATATAAGAGGTCCATATAGTGAACTTGGTGTTGAGTTATTCACTTTAAGGTCAACACTGAGGACAAGGGGGCACTCTTTACGTCTGGAGGAAAAGAGATTTTACCTCCAAATACGGAAAGGTTTCTTTACAGTAAGAGCTGTGAAAATGTGGAAGAGACTCCCCCCAGAGGTGGTTCTGGCCAGCTCAGTAGATTGCTTTAAGAAGGGCCTGGATTCTTTTCTAAACGCACATATAATAACTGAGTACTAAGTTTTGTAGGTAAAGTTGATCCGGGGTAAATCCAATTGCCTCTCTGGGGATCAGGAAGGAATTTTTTCCCCTCCGGTAGCAAATTGGATCATGCTCTGCTGGGGTTTTTTGCCTTCCTCTGGATCAACTGTGGGTATGGAGTTGGGTGTATAGGATGTACTGTGTTTTATTTTGTTTGTTTATTTTTTTTTATGGTTAAACTGGATGGACTTGTGTCTTTTTTCAACCTGACTAACTATGTAACTTCCCAAAAAATTCACCCCTGAAAAAGAAAGCCCCCACACACACCTATACTAGATAAAAGGGTTAAAGGATGCCAGCTCACGGGAGCTGGGCCTAACCTATCCCCAAAAAGAACAATGGTCCCAAAAAGAGCATGATGTAATGCCACTGCTGACAGTGTCACACTTTAGAATCTCAATGGACGAAAGGGGCACCTTACCGCAGCGCTAGCACAATCCACCACAGAAGCTGCCCTCCCACAAACCTGCTGAATGTAGTCAGTCGTGATTAAGGATGGTATGCATGAAAGATGGCAATGTAGACAGATGTAAATCCCTGAAGACTAGGCCAGGATAGAAGTTCATTAGCTATAGGGGATATATTAGGCACTGGTAGTCCTTCCTAAAGACTAAGGATGAGCCTAACACCCCCGTGTTCGGTTGGCACCAGAACCTTCGAACGGACCTCCCGTTCGCGCGAACATTTAGAACCCCATTGAAGTCTATGGGACTCGAACGTTCGAATTCAAAAGTGCTCATTTATAGCCAATATTTATACAAGTTATTGTCAGAAACGGGTTTGGGGACCCGGGTCTTGCCCCAGGGAACATGTATCACTGGAAAAAAAAGTTTTAAAAACTGTAGTTTTTTCTGGAGCAGCGATTTTAATGATGCTTAAAGTGAAAAAAAATATGAAAAATTCCTTAAAATATCATACCTGCTGGGTGTCTATAGTAGTGGCACATGTTTAGAACTGTCCCTGCACAAAATGAGATTACTATAAGAAAAAAGTAATTTAAGACTGCTTGCAGCTTTAACCACTTAAGACCCGGACCAATACGCTGGCAAATGACCCAAGGGGTTTTTGCGATTCGGCACTGCGTCGCTTTAACAGACAATTGCGCGGTCGTGCGACGTGGCTCCCAAACAAAATTCGCGTCCTTTTTTTCCCACAAATAGAGCTTTCTTTTGGTGGCATTTGATCGCCTCTGCGATTTTTATTTTTTGCGCTATATACAAAAATAGAGCGACATTTTTGAAAAAAAATCAATATTTTTTACTTTTTGTTATAATAAAAAACCAATAAACTAAATTTTAGTCAAACATTTAGGCCAAAATTTATTTAGCCGCATGTCTTTAGTAAAAAAAAAATCGCATTAAAAAAAAATTAGCTACCTAGCGGGAACAGCGACACTAATACAGCGATCAGAAAAATGATCGCTTAGTGACGCTGGCAATAGGGAGTGAAAGGGTTAACTAGGGCAGTGATCAGGGGGTTAAAACTTTATTGGGGGGGGTGGGGGGGGGCTACCCTGACACTACTGACTGTCTGACTGTCACACTGTCTGTCACACTGACACTAAATACAGTAATCATACATGATTACTGCATTCAGTGACACTGTGACAGGGGGGAGGGGGGGGGGCGATCGCGGGGGTTAAATGTGTGTGTGTAGTGTAGTGTTGGTGCAGGACTTACTTGTTCTGTGGTGATCTCTCCTCAGCGGCGCTTGAAACAAACGCCGAGGGAGAGATCACGTCGCTTCCTCCTTCCTGTGTTTACACAGGAGGAGGAAGTGACAGGTCAGGCGGGCGCGCGCATTGGCTGGGAGCGATCCGGAGGGGGCGGATGAAAACGGATAGCCGCCCCCACTCGTCGGATCGCTCCTGCAGCCGCGCGGACCGCCGCATGTACGGGGGGGGGGTCCGATCGGACCCCCGATCCCCCCCAAGGCACCAACGTATATATACGTTGATGTGCCTGTCGGTGCCATTCTGCCGACGTAAATGTACATGCGGCGGTCCTTAAGTGGTTAATGTAATGTTTGGTCCCTGCAATATGGATAAAAAGCACTGAAAAAATAGCATGGGCTTCCCCGCCCCCCTCCCCCCAGGTCATTACAAGCCCCTTTGGACCTATATACTTTAAACAGCAGTATACAGGTGGTGCAAACAAGACAGGGACTGTAGGTTTGTTGTTAAGTAGAATCTGTTTGTAATTTTCAACTGGTACTTCTTTAAAGTGTAGCTTCAGTCATAGAATTTTTTTTAAGCTTTTCGGAAAACATAGAGAAGGGTTATTATCAGCCCTGTAACATTTGTTTTGCTGTCTGTGTGCATCTGTTCAGAAGATTGCACCTCACTTTCTGTCCCAATGACAAATGATTTTTTATTTTTTTTGGTGAAACAAGGATTGGTGATAAAGCATCAGTGGACACTGGACAGGAGACACCTTTTACAGAAGAGAATTTCCCTTCCAAGGGGTAGATTGCCTCTTACTTCCTGTTGTCTCCTTCCATTTGCATGAAGGAGTCGTTTGTAAGTTGGATGTTTGAAAGTAGGGGCCTGCCGTATATACTCTGCAGAAATTTGGGCCCTAGGTGTTGGTGTTGCCACAACACTGTAAGCCCTCACAGTTAGTCTTGGTGGGCACTGGAACGCCCTGCTGTGAAATATTAGATCAAGAATGGTAATTACACACCCCTGTTGAACAGGGGCAGAAAAATTGGGCCTTAGACACTGGTGCTGGTGACACAACACTGCAACCCCTTAACAGATACTGTAATTGGAGCGCAGCAAAGAGCCACATACAAAGTATTGCATCAAAAATTGTTATTACACGCCCCTGTTAAACAGGGGCAGAAAAATTGGGCCTTAGGCACTGGTGGCGATGCCCAGAACCAACAATGTTCATACTAGCTATCAGCAAGATCATTGAGGAGGAAAAGGATATTCAGTCAGCATAACAGGATAGTCACTCGGCATTAGCATAAGCAGTCTCCAAGGTTATATCAGCATCAGATGCTTGGTAGCTGGTGTTGATCCAAGCCTGATTCATTTTTATGAAGGTCAATAGATCGGCGGAGTCGGTGGAGAGGCGCACCCTGTGATTGGTCACAAAGCCTCCAGCAGCACTGAATGTGCGTTCTGAAAGAACGCTGGATGCAGGACAAGCCAGTAGCTCAATTGCATACTGTGCAAGCTCTGGCCAGTGATCCATCCTCAAGACCCAGTAAGCCAGAGGATTTTCGGTGGGGGAGTTGTCCAAGTCTGATCTTGCCCCTAGGTATTCCCGTACCATGTAAACCAGACGCTGGCGATGGTGGCTGGAACCGGTCATACCTTGGGGCTGCAGACTAAAAAATTGTCTGAATGCATCGGTCAGATGGCCACCTTCTCCACCGCACTTTCTGTGACTCACCGAAGCCTCAGCAACACGTTGTCCAGGACCAGGATTTGGTAATCCCCCAGGTTCTGGGAATGCGTTGCACAGGCCTTTCTGCAAGGCCTCCCGAAGATTTTTCATCTTATGCTCCCTCTGCGACAGCAAGATAAGGTCCGCAACCTTACTCTTGTAACGTGGATCGAGGAGAGTTGCCAGCCAGTAATGATCCCTCTCCTTGATACCACGAATACGAGGATCCTTACGCCGGCTTTGCAGGATCAGGGAGGCCATGCAGCGTAGGTTTGCTGAGGCATTCGGGGCACAGTCCTCTGGGTCGCTGAGGACGACAGGATCCAAAGCCACCTCATCCCAGCCACGTAAAAGTCCATGGGTTCCTTGGGACTGTAAATGATCCCTTGAAGACTGCTGGTACTGATGCTGAGTGCTAGGCTCCACCTCCAGGCTGATGATACAATCATCCTCCTCCTCATCCTCTTCCTGTGTGCTATGCGGGCAAGCAGGACCACTGTCTGGATAAAGGGGGCCTTGAGAGGTAAGGAAGTCCTCCTCTTCCTCCCTCTGTTCTGCCTTAAGGGCCCTGTCCATTATTCCATGTAGAGTGTGCTCCAACATGTGAATAAAAGGGACAGTCTCATTGATGCATGCACTGTCACTGCTCACCATCCTCGTGGCCTCCTCAAATGGTGACAGGACAGTGCATGCATCCCTGATCAAGGCCCACTGGCGTGGGGAAAAAACCCAAGCTCCCCTGACCCAGTTCTGCTGCCATATTGGCACAGATATTTATTGATGGCCCTCTGCTGCGTGTGCAGCCACTGCAGCATGGCCAATGTAGAATTACATCTGGTGGGCATGTCACAGATTAGGCGGTTCTTAGGCAGGTTGTATTTCCTTTGGAGGTCTGTCAGCCGAGCAGTGGCATTATATGACTTTCGGAAATGCACACAGACTTTCCTGGCCTGCTTCAGGACATTCTGTAAGCCCGGGTACCTGCCCAAGAACCGCTGCACCACCAAATTCAGGACATGACAAAACAGGGCACATGGGTCAGTTGTCCCCTGTCGCAGGGCAGAGAGGCGGTTGGTGCCATTGTCGCTAACCACCATTCCAGGTTTAAGCTGGCGTGGCGTCAACCACCTTTGAGCCTGCCCCTGCAGAGCTGACAGAACCTCGGCCCCAGTGTGGCTCCTGTCTCCCAAGCACACCAGCTCTAGCACCGCATGGCATCTTTTTGCCTGCATTCCTGCGTAGCCCCTCCTACGCCTACGAAGCTCGGCTGGTTCCGAGAACACATCAGCACAGGAAAAAGGCCACAGAGGAAGAAGAGGAGGGGGTGGAGGAGAGAGGTGTGTCACAACCAGTAGTGGTGTTTTGGAGGCGTGGTGGCGGAACAACCTCCAACACTACTGTACCTTGCCCTGCGTCCTTCCCAGCTGCCAGCAGAGTCACCCAATGCACCGTGAAAGAGAGGTAACATCCCTGTCTATGCCTGCTGGACCATAAGTCAGTGGTAATATGCACCTTACCACTGACCGCCCTGTCCAGCGAAGCATGGAAATTGCCTTCTACAAGGCGGTAGAGAGCCGGAATCGCCTTCCGTGAGCCTCCTCAAATGGTAAGAAGGGCAAATTTCTCCAGGCTTTAATTTTACATTTTAAAAGGGTAATAAGAGGCAAAAGATAGTGTGTTACTTTTACACCTGAATAGGTAATCTGGGAAACCCCAGCAGCCAATCACAGGCGACGTCAATGTATGACGAAACGCGTAGGTGTTGCCTGCACCCCGACATCATCACGCTCTACAGACTGATACAGCAGAGGGAACGGGAGGAGACGCCGAGAATCTATTGCATAATGCCTAAGAGAATTTGTATTCTGTAAGTGCAATACCACTTTTTATTAAAGTTCTTTTGTCGCAGTTTACACTATGGGCCTTTGTTGCTTTTGTCTTTATGCCTGAGATCCATGTCAGCGTTTGATTCAGCATATCAGAACCAGCTCCAGCTTCTAGTCTTTTTGGGAGGCTCTAAACACCCTGTGCCTGGTTTGACCGCTTGTTTGTGATCTCAGTATCTGGTAAGGATACTACATCTCTCTCACCTTGGTGTCTACTTGGTGGAAGGAAATATATATTTTCTGATGTCATATCACTCTCGATAAAGAAGATTTTGGACTTACCTTCACTCTATCATACCTGGGACTAATATTTTCAGATTTCATTCACCTTCACCTTTTCCTATATAGCAATAGGACATATCACTATTTGTCACGTTTTTGTGATTGATTGTATAACCATCAATTTTGGCTATTATTAATTTGGTATACACCCACTCTATTTTTGGTATATGTACACAATTTATATAATAATTTTTTTGTGGTCTATTATTTATCACTTACTCTGGTGGTGTTACCATTTAATTATTTTTCTTGCATCTTATTATTCAATTTTTCTTTTTTTTTTGTGTCATCATCAACATTTCACGTTTATTGATTTTGCACTGTACCTTACATTTTAACAAATCTAGGACACCCACTGGAAGCGCATATTGGGGTCTGCAAGAGTTCGAGTCCAGGGGCAAAATGGAAGATTTAAACCAATTCATCGTAAGCCCAGTACACTGCAAATAGACCCAGAGTATCGAATACAGCTTGAAGGGAAGGGCCAGAGTCCCTAAGAAACAACAATAGATCATCAGCAGAAAATTCCACACATTCTCTAATACCCCCAACCTTTAAGGCACCATCCCCAAGGGAGGATCAAAGAGCTACAACCAAGGGTTCCGTAACAAAAGGAAATAAATAGGGGTATTGGGGACAGTCTTGCCTAGTTCCCCAACCTATGAGAAAAAAAACTAGAGAAGGAATGACCTATTTTGAGGGCTATTTGAGGTCTGCTATGGAGCAAAGAAATTCAAGACCTGCAATTAGGACCAAAGGCCATTAATTCAAGCACCATGAGTAGGTAGCCCCAGTCAACAGAATCAAAGGTCTTAGCTATGTCCAAGGACACTACGACCCTTGTGCCTGGGTTAGAATGGTTAATTGGGAAAATGAGAAAATATTTAGCATAAATTCAGAGGACTTATGAGGCTTAAAGCCAGTTTGGTCAATATTTTCTAGGACAAGGAGTACCTAATGATACTATAGTGGCTAAGATTTTTATTATTTTGTCATTAAATAGGGCTATGGGCCAATAGGAAGAACATTAGGTGAAATCCTTACCAGGCTTAAGAATGAGGACTACAAGGGCCTCAAGCATGGAAGAGGGTAGAATCCGTTGATCAAAACAATAGGCATACAGGGACTAAAGCCTAGGGATAAGGACCTCCAGATTTTTCTTGTACCATTCTATTGGGAACCCATCCGGGCCCGTGGTTTATGTGAGGGAAAGAATGGATAGCTGCTTCATCTTCTAAAGCTGTGATATCTGCCTCAAGCAAAGTTCTGTCATTGAATTATAAGGCCTTCTCAATATAGTGAGGAATAGGAGAATAGAGGGATTTGTAATATTGTGTCAAGAATAGTAGCAACTGAACTATATCCAGACACAGGGGATATTAGATATTGCTCATCTGACAACAGCATAGCAAGAAGCTTGCCGTTTTTATTCATCCTAGCAAACAAAGATTCAGCCCTGCACCTATAGGTAGTATGGGTAAGATCAGTCAGATGTAGGGACAGTAATCAACTGGTCTCCAAAAAGAACAAGTAAGCGTCATCAGTAGGAAGCATAAGCCTGTTCACAACTTAGCTCTTGCTCCTGCGAGGCTTACAGATGGGCTTTATGATCAAAATGAGCAACATTAATGGCTAAAATATATTGCCCCGCATAACTGCCTTGAAGATGTCCCACACTACGGGCCAGATTCAGGTAGATCAGAGCATCTTTGCTCTGGAGTAACGCTTCTCATTTACGTTACGCTGCCGAAATTTTAGGAGCAAGTGCTGTTATTCATGAAGCACTTGCTCCTAAAGTTGCGGCAGCGCATCGCAAATGAGCCAGCGGAATTCAAATTGGGCGGGTACGGGGCGTGTAGTATTCAAACTATGCGCGATCCCGTGGCGAACGTACTGCGCCTGCGTCGAGTGTCAATGCATCCCAGTGCGCATGCTCCAAGTTCTGTCAGTGAACGTCAATGACGTCACGTCCCCATTCATGAATGTTTTACGCAAACGACGCGATTTGTTTTTTTTCCGACGCGATGACGACGGCTATACTTAACATAGGATACTCCACTAGGGGGCTGCTTTATCTTTACATCGCGTATCGCTTCCGGAAACGTCGTAAAGTCACTGCGTCGCGCCCGAAAACGATCGTGAATTTCCGACTCCCGCTGATTAACATATTTTTTCAGCGTTAATCAGCGGGAACGCCCCCGGCGCCATTTTTAAGTTGAAGTAACGATGCGATGGCGAAATTCAATTACGCCGATCGCATCGGAACTCCAACCCGGCGTTTCTTGTTTTCTGGTTATAGAAAACAGAAACGCCGGCTTAAAGTGACAGTTAGGCTGGCGGATCACTGGATACGCCAGCCTAACTCTTCATGAATCTGGCCCCACATGTTTAGAGGCTGGATTGGAATTATCTGACCAGAATGTAGCCATAGGGGTTTCAAACTGAGAAGTCACACTACAGTATTTTTTTTTACCTTTAATCTAATAGGGTATCAGTCTAATTTGTCAGTGTGCTAAATACTATAACCTTCAGCCCTGAGGAGGAGGAGCATGAAGGAAGGAGCGTGCTAGCTGCGCTCCGACTCCCGCAGAGAATTGGGCTCACCTGATGCACATCTGATACCAATCTGCCCAGGAATCTGTTCCCTGCCTCGGCTGTCTCGGCTTCAGCTTCAGCTCCAGCTCCACGGTTATCCACGTGCAGCGCTGCGTTTAGATTGTATTTCTTGGCTGTCCTGTCCTGCTTGTCCTGCTTGGTTGCTCAAAGGATCCATGGGACGGAGGAGGGGGAGAGGAACACAGAGAGGAAGTCAGAGAGGGGTGTGTGCAGCGGTGTGTGCAGCTCAGCGTGATACGGTGAGAACGCCTGGTGCCTTGTCCTTATCTGATCGTCCGGTATCTACAGCTGCTTCTGTTTGTGCTTCTGTTTGTGCTCAGCAGGGTATAGCTGAGTTCTTTCCTGTCGGTGGACGGACTCGCTCCCATACCTCCAGAGCAGTGTCAGATAACAGCAGAGGGGCAGCTGTTTGTGCTCAGCAAACATATCAATTGCTTTCACCATCACTGCAGTCGGCAGCAGTAAAGACTGCACTATCATCCTTGTCTTCATTAACATTATTACTGCCATCTGCACTGCCACCAGCTCAGCCTTTGCCTTTGCCGTAACCATTATCTCTTCCACCTATAAACCCTATAAACCCTCTAACCTCATTATCTCTAGTGGAGGGGACAGAGTTCAAGGGGACACAACCAACAGGAGCTGAACAGCTTGCTTTAATAGATTAATCTATGGATCCCACAGAGGATGCCCCTGATGCACTCTCAAACATGCCTATATCCTCTGAAGTTAACAGATCATCAGAACGTATGTTATCTGTTTCACTTACCTCAATTTATGCTACTGCTACTGCTACTGTTACTACTACTGCCACTACTGCTACTACTGCTACTATTGTGACTGATGCTGGTGCTGGTGCTGCTGCTGCTGCTGGGGTTACCGCTATGCTTAACGCTACCGCTATACCAACTATGCTTACTGACTTAGCAGGTATTACAGGTGTAGGCACAGGTAGAGACGTATCACATATGCAATCTAGTATGCAACCAAATATATTGGACATAAATATTAATATGGGAGGATTTGGATCTGTTTCTGCCTCTAACATGCCATCTACATTTAGCAAATCTCACCCTCCCCCACCATCCTTATCTACATCCCCATTCTCATCCTTACTACCTTGCTCCGGCCGAAGTAGAGTTAGTAATCCAGTGGACACGGTTGATCCAGCGAACATAGGCAGAGTTCTGGGTATGGGTCTAGAAGGGGGTCTAGATGGGGTTCTAAAGCAGACAGCAATAGCGGCAGTATTGGGTGCAGAGTTGAGTGATCTGCGGGAATATCTTCGTGCCCTGCCCACCCGTAATGAGATGGAAGCATTTGTACAACGGTTAGAGCATGGTTATCGCAAGGAGCTCGAGTCTGTTAAACTTATTACAAATGAATTACAGGCTGAATCGCAAGCATCCAGGATAAAATTGGCAGAGGTGGAAAATTCTGTGGAAGGTTTAGCGGACTCTATGCACCGACAGGAGCAGCGTATAGATGCTCATGAATCCCAACTATATGCCCTGTTTCAGATCTGGGAGGATCAGGACAATCGCAACAGAAGAAATAATATTAGGATCAGGGGACTGCCGGAGACAGTTGGGGGAGATTAACTGACCCCAAGGACCAGAAGATAGAGCTCGACAGAGTTCATCGTTCCTTAGGGCCATGAAATATAGATATAAATAAACCAAGAGTTATTATATGTCGTGTGCATTTTTATAGAGAGAAGGAAGAGATTATGAGGAAGGCTAGAGAAAAGGGTCAAATTAATGTCAATGGGACATCAATTCAACTATTGCAGGACTTGTGTCAATTCACTTTGGAGAAGAGGAGAGCATTAAGACCATTACTTAAAATGTTGCAAGAACGTAACATCATATATCGTTGGAACTTTCCTTTTCTTTTTTTTTTTTTTTTTTTTTTTTCCCACATCAGCTAATCGCACGTGCTGGAGATCAGCTCATGGTCAATATGCTTTCTTGGTCTCCAAAGCTTACTTGCATCATTTGTGGGGTCTCCTGTGATCCAAAGATTCCCTTTTTTTTTTTTTTTTATAAAGACGTGTTTTTATACTTATTAAAGTATTCCCTTTTCCACTGGGGGATATCCATATTTTCTAGTCATCCTACAACCAACCGCATGCTCTTTCAGCTCCTGGTACTCCCGTCTTCGGGGTACCCCTTCTCTATTACTGTGGGACCCCTTGCCCCTTCCCACCCACCTCCCCCCCTCTCCCTCCTCCCTCCCCCCAGGTGACTCCCGAGGATGCCTGATTGCTGATATTCCATTTAAGTATTTTAGAGATTTGTTTCATATGAGTTAGAACTTTAGGGCCCGTAGGTTTCTAATCTCAGATTCTCTGCATAACTCCACGTCTTTTTGTATTTTTCCCAGCTTTTCCATTTATTTTTAAAATCCTGGTTTGTCTCTCCCATGGTCTCCTTCAGCTCTTCCATCCTGTGGGTTTCCTCGACCGTGTCAATCCACTCCCACATCCCTGGGCTTTCCTCCCTCTGCCAGTTCTTTGGTATTAACCTCTTGGCTGCATTGAGCAGGTGGGGCACTAGGGACTTTTTGTATCTCGAAATTCCCACCCTCTCCCCGTGGAAAAGGACTACCCAGGGGTCTTTCTTGATTTCTTTGCCCGTTATTTCTTTTATTTGACCCAGAATTTGTTGCCAAAATTTCTGGATTTTTGGGCATAGCCACCAGATGTGAGCCATGGTTCCTTTCTCTTGGCATCCCCTCCAGCACTGATCTGATTTCCCTTTCGCATATCTACTCACTTTGTCGGGCGTGGCATACCAACCCGAGACACATTTGTAGTTCATTTCTGCCGTTCGTGTATCAATGGCCGAGGCATGGGTCAATAGCATTATCCTTTCATAAGTGTTTTCACCTCTACGTGTGCCCAACTCCCTTTCCCATTTTTGTAGGAAAGGCGGCTCTCCCAGCTTGTCGATTTCCAACAAGATTTTGTATAATTTTGATATTGTGCCTTTTGAGCTTTCTGTTTTGCACAGCCTCTCCAGCGGGGTAAGTTCCTCGCTTGACCGTAATGGGTGAGGCAGAGATTGCACAAAATGACGTAGCTGGAGGAACCGCCATCCATCCAAATCCCATTGTGTTGATCTTTGTTTCAATTCCTCAAACTCCCTAATTTTACCCCCCTCTATTATATCCCCTAGGTGTAATCTTTCAGTTTTTATCCAATTCCCCCCTATTTTCCTTACCCCTGGTGCAAAATAAGTGTTTTCCTTCAAGTTAATAAGTGGTGAATTGTATTCCTTGTCTAGTTTTTTATATACCCTGTCCCATAATCTCAGTGTATCTCGTGTTAAATCTAACGTTTCTATATTTAATGCTCTATATTGTATAGGTGTCCACATGATAGTGCATAGTTGTGTTTTAGATTGTGCTTTTTCTATCTGTACCCATCTCTTCTCGCTTCTATCTCTGGCCCATTCTACAACCCGAGATAGTACTGCAGCTTTATAGTACTCTCTGATATCAGGCACGGTTAGGCCCCCCTCGCTCTTCTTTTGTTTTAAAATTGTTAGTGAGATTCTATGCTTTTTATTTTTCCACGCATAGTTTAATAGTATCGAGTTCAATATTCTCAGAAATTGCTGGGGGAGGGTAATCGGCAGCATTTGGAATTTGAAAAGTATCTTTGGTACCAAACACATTTTCAAAATATTTATGCGTCCAACCCAAGAAATGGGTCTATTACTGATTTTCTTAATGTCAGTTTTAATCTCGTTCAAGAGGGGAACGAAATTTATTTTATATATTCTCTTGATCGAGTTTGTTAGCTTAATACCCAAATATTTTAGCTCGCTAATCCATGGGAATACACATATCCTCTTAACCAACATCTCTTCTTTTTTATTAATGTTGATATTTAAGACTTCAGTTTTCGTTTCGTTGATTTTAAAATTAGAGATAGCGCTATATTCTTGAAGTACCTTATTTAAAGCGGGGATTGTGACCAGTGGGTCGGTGATATAGAAAAGGATGTCATCGGCAAAGGCTGATAGCTTATGCTCCTCTTGCCCTACTTTTACTCCGCTAATTTCAGAGTTATTTCTTATTGTAGCTAGCAGTGGTTCTAGAGACAGAATGAAAAGGAGGGGAGACAGTGGGCATCCCTGTCTCGTCCCGTTCCTCATGGCAAACGGGGACGAGAGGGTCCCATTGATTTTTACTCTTGCCGATGGATCTAGATAGAGTGTCTTTATCCACCTTAGCATCCTGTCTCCAATACCCATTATTTCTAGGGTTTTTAACATTAATCCCCAATCTACCCTATCAAAAGCCTTTTCGGCGTCTACCGAAAGGAAAAGGGCAGGAGGTCCATCCCTTTTCAATTTCTGAAGCAAGAGGAGAGCCCGCATGCCGTTATCCTTACTTTCTCTGTTGGGTATGAACCCGGTCTGGTCCGGGTGCACCAGGTCGGGCATCATGTTTTTCATACGTTCAGCTAAAATTTTTGCAAAAATCTTAATGTCCGCATTCAGCAAGGATATCGGTCTATATCCTGCACATTGCGAGCTATCCTTTCCTTCTTTTAAGATTAAAGTAATCGAAGCCGCTAACATCTCTTTACTTGCTTCGAATTTTGCACCCAGCCCATTGAAATATCTGCATAGTCTAGGTATTAGAATATTGCTAAATTTTTTGTAATATAGGGCCGTAAAGCCATCCGGCCCTGGACTCTTTCCCACAGCCGTGTTGTTTAAGGCTTTTTTGATTTCAGATTCCGTTATGGGCTCATCCATTTTTGTTCTTAAAGTCTCCTCTATCTTAGGGACCCCGGCTCTCAGCAAGAAATCATAAGTTTTTGCCTCTTTCTCCCCTATTTGCCACCCACACTGGTCTATCGCATACAGTTCCTCATAGTAGTTTTTAAATGTCTCCGCAATGTTCTTAGTTGTATATACCGTCTCCCCGTTTTTATTTTTGATTTTCTCGATGTAATTCCTGTTTTGTTTTTTTTTCACCATATCGGCTAAATGTTTACTAGCTTTATTACCCCATATATATCTCTCCTTCGCTATGCAGTTAAACTTTTTTTTTATTTCGTGTGACAACATCTCTTTTAGTTCCTCTCTTTTTAGGATTAGCTTATGGAGGGTCTCTCTTGTTCTCTCTTTTTTATGGGTTTGTTCCAAGCTCGCTATTTCTTTTACAACTAAGTTATACTTCCTGATTCCCTCTTTCTTTTTCCTGGACCCTTCTTTAATTAGGATTCCACGGATATAAGCTTTGTGCGCTTCCCAAACAATAGCCTCCGAGGTTTCCCCGTTATCATTAGCTAAAAAAAAATATTTGAGTTCTTGTTCTACCTTTCCCGCCCCCTCCTCATCTCGTATCAGGTCTTCATTTAGGCGCCAAACCGGATGGTAGATTTGTTGCGTAGTGTTCTCTATTTTCATAGTGATCGGGGCATGGTCTGACACTGTCATAATTTCTATCTTCGCCTTGATTACCCTATCCAGCAGCCTATGGTCTACCATCATATAGTCAATCCTGGAATAGGTCCCATGGACAGGAGAGTAGAACGTGTAGTCTTGTATCCCAGGATGGAGGGACCTCCATATATCTACCAGCTGGCTGTCATGCATTAGCCGTTTGAATTTTTGGACTTCCACATTATTTACCTCTCGTGTCCGGGACGTACTGTCCTCTCTCGGGTTAATACAGAAATTAAGGTCCCCCGCTACAATCACATACCCGTCTAGGAAAGGTTTTAGTTTCCTTAAAGTCTTGTTAACATAGTTCACCGGGCCGTTGTTAGGGGCATATATATTAACCAACGTGTAGATAGTATCCCCAAGTTTGCCCTTAAGACATAAAAATCTACCATCCGGATCAGTTTTCCTATCTTCCAATACGAAATTCACTCTCCCCGTAAATCCTATGGCCACCCCTCTTGCGCGGTTTGAAATGGAGTCTCCATAAAACCATATCGGATAGCTGGGAGAGTGTAATCTAATGCTGGAGTTGATTGTTAAATGCGTCTCCTGGAGGAAGATCACATCTCCTCCATAATGTTTTATCTCCTCAGTGATCTTCTGTCTTTTGGCCCGGGTATTTAGGCCCTTAACATTATATGAGATAAATTTTATTCCGGCCATCTACTCACTATTTGTATACTTCTTTTGGTATCCAATCGGGAGTCACCTTCCCTTTCCCGCCTCCCCATCCCCCCTTCCCTCCCCCCCTCCCTTCCCCCGTCCACCTTCCCCTGCCTCCCTTCCCTCCCTCCCTCCCCCTACCCCCCCACCCTAGGGCCCCCAAGAGCAAGGGGCTAATGAACCGTGTAGACCTCTTTTCCACGGTTCTCTTGTTTGAGGTAGGGTTCCCCTCGGATCTCCTCCCTCCTGGTGGGTCTCCTGAAGAGGGAGGGTTGCCCAGAGGATAGGAACGCCCGACTCCCCCTCCCTGTCTAAATTTTTCCTCCTCCACCCCCCTTTTCCATTCATTTTGGGACTATTTTAGTTTAGGCCGTCCATCCTGGCAATTCAGGTGCTTGAATATCCAGCTTATTACAGAAGGCTTCTAGGTCCTCGGGAAAAATTAATTTTGCTGATATGCCATCCTTCCACCCTATGAGACATGCCGGAAATCCCCATTGGTATTTGATGTTTTGGGCCCGTAATTTCTCTAGCAGTGGTTTGAGCAGTCTCCTCCTGGTTAGTGTTTCCCAGGACAGATCTGGGAAAATCTGGATCTCTGCATCTTTATACCTCAGGGGTGGCATCTTTTTTAATTTCAGCCATATTTCCGCCTTGTCCTCATAATTTCTAAATCTTATAATTATATCTCGTGGCCATTCATTTTCTCTATTTTTTTGTGTCCCGATTCTATGGACCCGTTCTATTTTTAAGTCCTTTTCCATATTTTTCGCTAATATCGGTTTAAAGAGTTCGTTCATAATTTCCCTAAGGTCTTCCCCTTTTTCTTCCTTAATTGAGCGAATCCTTAAATTTTGTCGTCTACTTCTGTTCTCTTGGTCCTCAATCCTGTATTGTAACAGGCGCTGGTTCAGTCTTAGACTATTATGTTGCTCTCTTAGTTGTTTTATTTCTAGGGTTTGCTGTTCGTTCTTGGTTTCCATCTCTTCTACGCGTAGTAAGAGGTGGCTCAAGTCTACTCTCACCATGCTGATTTCTTGTCTTATCACATCCTCCAGCCTCTTTAACATAATGTTCATTTCGCTTTTTGTGATGTTCTGTGACCCCGCTGTTGCCTCCTCCATAAGACTTCTGTCTTCCTCCTCCTCTAATGATCTATCCGGGATTGCACCTCCTATAATTTTATTTTTTTCTCCCTTTTTTTCCGTTTTTTTTGCGGTGTTGGGGCTTTTAACCGTTCCCTCTTGGGTCAGATATTGTCTAATTGTGCTGGGCGTTGTGTTTTCTTTAGGGGCCTTGGGGGCAGTGCCCCTTGTTATCTTGCTCATACTCATACTGTATGTCTTGGCCGTTCTTCTTATTCGTTTCCCCAGTTTTGAGGATGAACAGAGGTTTCCCCTTATTCACCTTTTCCTAGGGGGCTCTGGACTTGTATTGGCCCCTTCACATATACCTTCCAATCTTCCCGTCTCTTCCTTATCTTTAGTATGTTATAAGTTATATCTTCGGGTGTGGGTTTAAAAGTCCCCTCGCTAGGATTTGGTAATGCAGTGGGGAGCTAAGGAGGCAGCAAGCCGGGGGCGCCACGTCGATAGGGGGGATACCCCGATCTCCAAGGGTCTTATATCTCCAGTGCTGGTCTCTCCCTATCTCTCTTGTTTAGTCCCGTAGAGTTAGGAGCTTAGGGAGGCCTGGGTCCGAGTTGAAAAAGGGGTCTCCCCTGTTCAGTTCGGTTTTTGATTTTTATTTGTATATTTTCTCCCCTGCTGATTATTTGAGGGTTGCAAAGTGTAGTTCTCAATCAATTCCTGTTTTCTCGTCCTATTCCCAGGATGGAGGGGTCTGTCTGACTTGACCTTTAAATTATCGAAGCGGCTTGGCATCAGCTATTTCCCTTTGTCTTCAGGGCTCTTTGGGGGTCCCTGCAGCTACGTCAGTTAAAGGGGCAACTGTTTCATAGAGATCCTCTAGAGGTACTCATTTAGTGCTGTGCCTCTCCAGGGGCTCTCTAAATCCTATCTTAGGACTGGGGGGGGTCTATAGTAGGCCTTCCATTGGTGTAATCAGACTATGTGTTGGTACAGTTATTTGTTGGCTGCCCTCCTCTCCCCGGGCCCCGGGCACTAATTGACCTCTAAGTGTATGCAGTCATACGTTATGTATGTTGATAAATTCTGCGCTGAACTCCGCTCTTTTCAAAAGGACCTCTAATGTACAGCCTTTAATATGGTTGATACATTTTCCCTGGGCATCGGGTGGTCTTTGTCACTTGTATAATTACGCTTCTTTGCAGGTATCTTTGCTCCGATACTATTCACCCCAAACAAGAAAAAAAAAACAGTCCTTTATACACCCATCTGGCAAGCTAGGCTGACCTTTTCAAGTAAGGGTAATTTTACTGTCACACATAGTATGGAATGATCTTACCAGCTCCGTAGGTTACCCATATTGAGCTTATGGAATCTCCTTTTGTGCCTGGGGGGGGTGGGAGGTTTAGGCTGGCTCCTGCTTCTCTGATCTCTGCTGGTAGAGCGGGAGGTGGGTGGGATGCGGCTCACCGCGGTCTCGCTGCGGGTTCTCGGGCGACCAGGCGGGTGACACGAAGCGGTGCTCAGGTGCGGATGTCAACCTTGCGGATCTCCTCGCTGTGCACCTGGCGTCTCCGCTCCATAGCCCCGCTGCTCTTCCGGGTCACTCGTCGCTCGCCGCTCGTTCCTCTTCCTCGCGTTCCGGGCATCGACGAGGTTCCGCCTACCTCTCGGCGCACGCGCGCGTACTACGTGCGCGTCATCCCGCCTGGAACTTTCCTTTTCAACTTCAAATTAAGAAAGATGGCTGGTGGTATAATCTACGAGACCCATCAGATATCCCTACTATACAACTTGCTTTGGACTTACCAGATACCCCACTAATAGTCTGGCCCAGGACATATTCATTGTTTAGAAGGACTGAAAATCAGGGTAGGGGTATGATGAATCAACATGGGAATCAGTTAGAGAATCAATAATAGATGTTACAGTAATATTGTAGCAAGAATCTAGTGATGGATGGAATATGGATCAGGAATCGCTAAAGAAGAGTGGAGAGATTGGCTTTATCCCTCTCCCCCTTCTTTGCTTTTCTTTGCTTTTCTTTGCTTCTCTTTTTTCCTCTTTGCTTGTCTTTTTTTCTTTCTTTTCTTCCTTTTTTTCTCTTTCTTTATTTCTTTACGTCACCTTTATACTCCATTTTTTTTCTTGCCCCCCCTTTTTTTTTTCTCTGGCTCTGCCTTTTCTCTGGCGTATCCCTTGTTTACATTTTTCTTTTGTTTGTATGTGTATATATATATATGTATATCTATTGTGCATTATATACCTATTGTTTATTATGGAAGGTGGGGTCAGGGGCAAGAGAAAAGAGAAGAGGAAATTATTATAATTTTTTTCTTGCCTCAGTTTTTGGATATACACTTGGCAATGTCTATGCGATATAGTCAATTATGAGTCAATTATGAGTTGCAATGATTGGCATATTGTTATTGGGCCGCATCTTTTTTTTTTTTTTTTTTCTCTTATTCCCTTCTCTTCTTCTATTGGGTAAGAGCAATGAATGTGGTATGATATATAAGTATATGATTTACTAGAATCTGATTACATGGTTATTTTTTTTTATTTTTTATTTTTTTTATTTTTTTGGCTCTGCCCACCGAGGAGGGGGGAGAAGGGAAAAGGGGAAATATGTAGAGCTATTATAACCATGATTAATTATTTGTCAGCTATATAGCTTTTTTTTTTCCTTGATTTATATATATATCTTGAAATTTATTTAACAAAGTCAATGGAATATGTGACAAACTTGAGCTGCAACCATTGGTATATTGGTATAGTGGTGTTGTTTTTTTTTTTTTTTTTTGGAGTTGTAGGTAAGAAGGAAGAATATTAAGGCTACATGGCTAAAGTCGAGCCGCAACAATTGGTATATTGAGCTTGATCTATTCATTTATTAATTTATCTACTTAGTGACTTATTTACTGAGTTAATGATTTATTGACTTATTGATTTATTTAAACTGCTAGTCCCACTTTGTATGTTTGAATAGCGGTGTATATATTTATTTATTCAATTATTTGTATATATGAGCGGTGTCATAATACCCACATGTTTAGTTAGCCCTAAATACCTGCGGTGAGATATCCTTTATGCCCATTAACTTTCCCTCTTGTAGGTACATCAGTCCTCTGGTAGGACTTGGTGTCTTTTTTTTGGATATATTCCATTTCCCTTTGTCTTGGGGAGTGATTTATATCACCCCTCACACCTATTTCCCTTGAGTGTTTTTTGTGTGTGTGTTTTTTTTTTCTTTATCCCCCCACCCCCCCTTTTTTTATTTATTTATTTTTTATTTTTATTTTTTTTCTCTCCCCTTTGTTATTCCTTTGTATTCTTCTGGTAGTATGAAGAGTTTAGAGAGGGAGCCTCTCTTTTTATTAATTTCCCCATTTTTTTTTTTTTATGGCAGCAACTTACTCCTCTATAGCATCTCTGAAACTTTGTACCTACAATGTTAAAGGTTTAAATAATGAATCAAAAAGAGGCCAGATTCTATATAGTTTGCACAAAGCCAAGGTAGATATTATACTCCTCCAGGAGACCCATTTCCATACAGGTGGTGTTCCCGCGTGTCCACGTAAACATTACTCTCAATGGTTCCATAGTTCTACACCGGGTTCAAAAGCAAGAGGAGTGTCAATAGCACTTCATAAACATATGCCAATACAATATCTGAATCATATAGCTGACCCAAATGGTAGATACATTTTTCTTAAAATTTGGTTATGGAATAAGATTATCACCATTGCAAACCTTTATATTCCGAACTGTGACCAAACGACAACAATCTCACATTATCTTGATCTTTTAGCAGATTTTGCGGAAGGAATTATTATTGTGGGAGGAGACCTTAACTTAGCCTTAGATCCCATATTAGATAGCTCCACTCAACGATCGAACATCTCATACTCTCGCCTGAGGGCTCTCAAAAAAAAATTCTATGAACATAGGCTACTGGATCTATGGCGGATCTTATATCCCAAAGACCGTAATTACACATATTTTTCATTGGCCCATAAAACATATAATAGACTGGACTATTTCTTAACTGGACAAAAGGTATTAGAATGGGATCCTTCAATGGAAATAGGCTCATTTACCTAGTCTGACCATTCACCAGTATTTCTAACAATAAATCCACCACAGACTCACGGAACAAATTGGTCTTGGCGTCTAAACGATACACTTATGTTAGATCCAATATGTCATAAGGCAGTTATAGAAGCAATTAGTAATTTTATCTCTGACCATGCCCAAGATGAAACAGCACTCCCCTTAAAATGGGAAGCTCTAAAAGCAGTATTACGGGGTCTGTTTATTCAACATGGCTCACGACTTAGAAAGAAAAAATCCAAAATACTCTATCAAAGCTTCACTCTTTAGAAACTTTACATAAAACCAGTCATTGTGCAGAAATATTAGCTAATATTTCATCCACAAGGGCCTCTCTTTTGCAGCTATTTGAAACATCCCATAAATCATACGAACAGAGAAGAGCTCTGGAAAGATATAAATCGGGGGATAAATGCGGGAGACTATTATCACGAACATTGCATCCCCGTTCATCCCAGACCTTTATACCCAGTATAAAAAAGCCATCTGGAAAAATTACGTCAGACCCACAATATATACAACATGTTTTTAGAGATTATTTCTCAGGTCTTTATAACTTGGCTCCATCACCATCTTTGGAAGATGTAGTTGGAGTCAATCAACAAATTGAAGATTATGTACAGGAAACATCTATCCCAGTATTAGATGATGACAAAAGAACATTGTTAGATCGTCCTTTTCAACTTGAGGAATTATTGGATGTGATTGCCGATATTCCATCAGGAAAGAGTCCAGGCCCAGATGGATTCACTCCAAAATTTTACAAAACCTATAAGGAATATCTATCTCCATTTTTGCTCCAAGTATTAAATTCTATTTCCCCTAGGAATCAATTCTCAACTCAGACATTAGAAGCTTATATCACTCTGATTCCGAAACCGGAAAAGGACCTAACTTTATGTTCCAGTTTTCGCCCGATCTCGTTAATTGGGATAGACTTAAAAATCTTTGCTAAATTAATTGCATTACGTCTCCAACTTCTTCTTCCAAACCTGGTACACTTAGACCAGACGGGTTTTGTACAAGGTAGAGAAGCACGGGACAATACTATAAAAACCTTTTTATTAATGAATTATGCTCAAACAGCAAAAATACCAGTATGTCTCCTTTCAGTTGATGCAGAGAAGGCCTTTGACCGAATTGGATGGCCCTTCTTAAAACAAGCATTAATGCAAATAGGTCTGGGCCCAAATTTACTGCACAAGATTCTGGCATTATATACTAAACCTGAGGCTAGGATAAAGATCAATGGATCGTTATCAACAAGTTTCACCATACAAAATGGTACCCGACAAGGATGCCCACTATCACCTTTACTTTACGTCCTGGTAATGGAGCATCTAGCAATAGCAATTAGACAGAACCCTTTAATTGGGGGCATACAGATAAACCAAACGGAAATAAAATTAGCCTTGTTTGCTGACGATCTATTGCTATATGTCACTAATCCACAGGTTTCCATACCGGCTATTTTATCAGAATTTAAACGTTTTGGTACCCTTAGTAACTTTAAAGTAAATATATCAAAATCAGTTATACCCATCACAATGTGCCAGTTATCGCCCTATATCATTACTGAATGTAGACCTAAAAATATTTACCAAAATCTTGGCCTTAAGACTTGTAGAATATATTTCAGAACTTATACATCCAGATCAAGTGGGATTCACACCAGGGAGAGAGGGAAGAGAGAATACGCAGCGGGTGATAAATGCGATATACCTGTCCCAAAAACAAAAGAAGCCAATGATATTAGTTTCTAGTGACGCAGAGAAGGCCTTTGACCGAGTAAAGTGGACGTTTTTAAAAGCTATGTTACAACATATAGGGCTGGGAGAGGGAATGCTGAGCTGGTTTTCAAATCTATATTCACAACCGAGAGCGAAAGTTAGCATAGCGGGGAAGATATCTGAACCATTTTCTATTCGGAATGGGACAAGGCAAGGTTGCCCACTGTCACCTATTATTTTCATTTTAACAATGGAACCATTTTTAAGGAAGATACGGGCAAATCAAAACATCAGAGGACTAAAAATAGAAAAAGAAGAACAGAAAGTGGCAGCATATGCGGACGACCTAATATTTTTTGTAACCTCCCCAGTCATCTCTCTACCAGTATTATTGTCAGAAATCAGAGAGTACGGAAAATTCTCAAATTTCAAAGTCAACTATGGGAAATCAGAGGCAATAGGGATAGAAACAAATGCGGTATTACTTGAACAGATAAAAACACAATTTAATTTTAGATGGACAGATTCCCACATAAGTTACCTGGGAACAAAAATAACAAGGAACTTAAATAAATTATATGAAGTTAATTATGTAGCATTGGCCAGGCGAATAAAATTAGATCTAGTGAGATGGGATAAGGAAATATTCACCTGGTTTGGGCGGACGAACATATTGAAAATGAATGTGCTACCAAAAGTCTTATACTTAATTCAGGCCCTGCCAATTAAGATTCCACAAAGTTTCCTAAGGGAACTAAGATCAAGTTTTCTGAAATTTATCTGGGCAGGAAAACCTGCAAGGATACGTAGAGCCATCTTATCACTTCCGAAGGGGGAAGGAGGAATCGGATTCCCAGACCTGGTAAAATACCAGGAAGCAGCCCACTTAGTCAGAGTAACAGAATGGTGTGGGCAAAATAGGAAACCATGGATAAAAATAGAAGAAACTACAGTGGAAATACCATTGGATGGTCTAAGCTGGATCCCCGAAGCAGAATTAACAACAGATGTAAAGAGACATCCAATGGTAGGAGCGACTATTCAAATAACTAAAAAGATTTTTGAAAAAACAAACATGTCAAAATATCCCAGTCCACTAACTCCGATCTTGGGTACTAAGACATTTCAACCAGGTCTGGTAGATCCAAGATTCAAAGCCCTGCGAGATAGAGGTATGAGTAGAATTATCCATTTTTCAAAAAATAACCGAATAATGACAAGGGAAGAGCTTGAAAATGAAATTACACCAGACTTGGACCCTCTAAGAGTGCTACAACTAGAAGCATTCCTGCGGATACTAGCAAAGACCTATACAGTAGTTAGGGCCCCCTCTAAATTCGAACAGATATGTCTAGAAGGGAAGCCCAAGAGACACATGCTATCTTACTTCTATGCAACACTTATTAACTTAGAGATACCACAAGAACTCCCGTTTATGCAAGCTTGGGAGAATGAGCTGGGATTAATATTCTCCCAAGAACAAAAAATTAGGATCCTCCGGTTTACTCATAAAGCCTCTGTGGCAAGTAAATATGAGGAGGGGAGCTATAAAATTTTAACAAGATGGTATAGAACACCAACAGTATTACATCGTATATACCCGCAGACTCCAGACAGGTGTTGGAGATGCCATGCAGCAGAAGGGACATTACTGCATATTTTTTGGGAATGTGCAAAAATAAAAGAATTCTGGGAAATGGTGATAGAAACGATCACAAAAATCACAGGGATTAACCTAGAAGGCAGACCATCAGCTGTGCTATTACTAGATATCCCATTGTCAGTAGAAAAATACAAAAACTCGCTGTTAAGACATCTCATTATAGCTGCGAGAGCATGTATCCCGATCCTGTGGAAGCAAGAGATTTCCCCATCTAAAGCTCAGTGGATCGCGAGAGTGGCGGAGATTCAAATAATGGAGAATCTAACAATGACATTGAAAGATGAAGATGAGAGATATCGGAAGATATGGGCTCCATATCTAAGGTATAGGGAGGAGTAGTGGGGATAGTTGTATAAGGGGGGGGAGAGATGGCCGATGGGGGGTTAGATAAAGGGGGGAATAGATCGGTAAGAAATAAGAGTGTACATTAATCCACAGAAATTAAGGAGTGGGATAGAGAAGCTGAAAGGAATGGGGTCCATTGGCTTCCTCCTTTTTGGCTAATTATTAATTATTATTATCTATTTTTTTTTTTTTTCTCTCGATCTCTCTCTCTCCTGGTTATAATATTTGATTCAAATGAACGTTAAGAAATATGTTAATGTGTAACTTGAAACTCTGGAAAAGTTAAAAGTTGAAAATAAAGAATTTATAAAAAAAAAAATCAGTTATTCTCAATGTGTCACTCAGTCCACAACAAGTGGCGGTATTGAAAAATAGTTTTCCACTCAAAATCTATTCTTCGGTATTAAAATATTTAGGTATTTTCATCCCCTCTGACCTGAACCATTTATATCTAACAAATTATATTCCTCTTATGCAACGAACCTTACAGGATTTAAAAAAATATGATCACAATCAATATTCGTGGTTTGGGAGGATTAATATTCTAAAAATGGATATAATACCGCGGTTTTTGTATCTCTTCCAAACCATGCCTGTCTCTATCCCTAGATCTTATTTTTCTACTTTACAGTCGGCCTTTACAAAATTTATTTGGGGCCATAAAAAACATAGATTGAAAAATAAATTACTATCACTACCCAAAGTGAACGGAGGAGCGGATGCACCTGATCTTTACCATTATTATGTAGCGGCAGTATTAACAAGGATAGTGAACTGGTTCCACTCCTCCAATACTAAACAATGGGTACTAATAGAGCAATGGCTAAATCAATTTGATCTTACCGCCCTCCCTTGGTTAGATTTTGAGAATAGTGATATCTATCGAGATTTATCTTCTACTATGCCCTCCCTAACATCCCACCTATTAAAAATTTGGACCAAAACAATTCTACAATTAGAACTTTCCTCATTAGTGGGACCTATGACACCTTTATTTGGTAACCCACGATTTCCGCCGGCTTTAAAACGTAAAGATTTCCTCATTTGGAACAAAGAATCACATCGTAGAGTGTGCCAGATTACTTGCCAGGCAGCATTCCCACCTATACTAAACCTAATCTTTACATCGAAGCCCTCACTTACGCAATGGTTGGAATATCGGCAACTATTATCTTTCTTGTCCTCTCTTCCCTCAAATAAATTTTTGTATAGAGACACAACTCAGTTTGAACTTCTATTGCTACAAGACTCAAAACCAAAACATGTCTTATCTTCAATCTATAAGATATTAGCTATAAAAAAACACCCTGAACTCCCTGAATACATAAGGAAATGGGCGAATGAGTTAAATGTTCAAATTGAAGATGCAGAGTGGAAGAAAGCATTTAATTTAACACATTGTATGTCACTAACAATTAAAGCACAAGAGACAAATTACAAACTTCTTTCCAGGTGGTATTGGAGCCCAATGTCATTAAAGCGTATATACCCAGATAAATCAGACATATGTTGGTGATGCCATATATTTAAAGGTTCATTGCTACACATTTGGTGGGAATGTCCCCCAATCTTAAATTTCTGGGAAAAAATTATGCAGCTATACACTTTAGTTACTGGGGAACCAATATTAAATATACCACAAATCACTTTGCTCTCAATACTAACAGGATCATATAAGAATATTAAAAGGGGTCTTTTGAGACACTGGTTGACCGCAGCAAGATTAGTTATACCACGGCACTGGCGCTCAATACAAACTCCATCAGTTAAGGAATGGGCCAGTGAAATGGATGGTATAGAAAAGATGGAATCACTTTTAGCACTTGAATTGGATACATATGAGGAGCACCTTCGGACTTGGGTCCCCTGGAGAGTATATAGAGAAACAACAAGAATTTAGAAATTACTTGTAGGAACAGAACAAATTAGTGGTGAGTGGTGGGGGTTGTTGCTACCAATCCTTAACCTTGCCCTAATTTTTTTTTTTTTTTTGTATTTGGGCATGTTGTCTTGTCTTGTCTAGTCCAGTTTTGTTTGTCTTGACCTGTCTTGTCATGTCTAGTCTTGTCTAGTCTTGTCTTGCCCAGTCCTGTTTTGTATAGTCTTTTGGAAACAAAAATATATCAGAAATTGATTAGATGAAATAACTATACTGTATTACTTATCTGAACACATCAATGTCTGTATCACATTCTATAATGTATTGTCATAATATAATAACATCAGAATGAACTAAATACTATAACCTTATTTCTTGTTTAGAATTCAAATAATCTGTAATACAAGCTTTTTATAAACATATTTTACATTTGCATTGTTTAAAAGATAATCTGACATTCATTTTAATCATTTTAATGAATAAGACTACATTTTGTTTGACGCATCCATAATAAGTAATCTAATTTCGGGAAGTGACACCCAGTTATGATTCTGTTAGAAAGGCCAAATATAATTTGCTCATAAAAGCATGCAGTTTTCTGTTTTAAATACATTATAATGTAATTTCAATGTCAGTACATTCTCAGATGCATAATTTCTTGTATATCTCAGTATCTTGTTTAAACCATGGATTGTATTAATTGCAGAAAAATAACCTACATGTTATACCCTAGCTCCCTCTTCTGTAGAATGAAGAGATTTAACTAAAATGACAGAGCTTGCAGTGTTGTAATTCACTGTAACAGGACCAATTAATATAAACTAATGACATGTTGTACATTGACTAAAAAGTGTAAAACAATATTTATAAATAACATTAGAAAATGTGTAAGTTAAATATGTTAGGAGGAGAAATTGACTATGATATACTGCACATAAAAATTATTTATAGAATGCTGCTAAGTAATAATAATGTATTTTAAAAAGTAATACTGTACATAAAATATGATTGTATTTAAAACGATGTGCATTTATGCACTGCAGTTATAAAATTGGACCGGAAATTGTATAAGTTTAATTGTGAATGGAATACAATTTAGGAATTAAAAAATGAAGAGGGTGTTGACTTTAACTACTTTTTAGGCTGGACTGTTTAACCCCCTTCCCAAATTAATTTAATATAATTTCTGAGACAGATGGAGCTTTATTTTGGTGGTATTTAATCACCACCTTTTTTTTAATTTATTTTTTATATAGTATAAAAGTTACATACAGGGCCGTCTAACTGTGCGGGCACCCCTGGGCACAGCCCGGGTACCCCACGTTCATCTGGGGCCCATTCAGAGCCGGACAAATAGTACTAGCTGGGGGAGTGTCAGTTGGTGCGTTCGAGGTGCGCTGAATGAGTACGTTGGCCACTCTATAGGAGGAAAGAAGTGAGGAAGCTTGATACAGTGCATTTATTCCTGGCCATTCTCGGGTGTGCTGCGGATGTTCCGCGAGCAGAGGAAGGTGTCTCTGGTGCTGTGAAGCTGTACCCCGCTGAAGATACCAGCTAACTAAGGCTCTCCACAGCACCAGAAAAACCTTCCTCCGCTCGCCGAACATCTGCAGCACACCCGGGAATGGCCAGGAAACCCGTAGTTCAATTCAGCTTCTCCTCCCCCTCCTTTCATGGCTGCTGAGCCGCTCCATCCTCACTGCTCAATGTGCAGTGACAAGCTGGAAGGGATCCCCATGCTGCTCTGTCCTGTTCCCTCCAGCATGACACACATCCCTTCTCCCACCCTCCCAGCATGTGTGCAACTACGTCGGTGAAGGGGATGAGGGGGTGGGAAGATTAAGGAGCCAAAGACCACAATGAGAGAAGTCACTAACTGAGAGCCCCCGGGAACCATTCAAGTAAGTGAGCACTGTGACCAGACCCCCTTCTCCCCCTCCTTTCTTCCCCCCTCCTTCTCTCCCCCTTCTCTTCCCCCTTCCTTCTCCACTACTTCCTTCTCCCCCTTCCTTCTCTCCCCCCTTCCTTCTCTCCCCCTTCCTTCTCCCCGGTCTCTCTCCCCCCTTCCTTCTCTCCCCCTCCTTCTCCCCTGCTTCCTTCTCCCCTCCTTCCTTCTCCCCCTCCTTCCTTCTCCCCCTTCTTTCTCTCCCCCTTCCTTCTCACCCTCTTCCTTCTCCCCTTTTCCATTTCCTCCCCTTTCCTTCTCTCCCCTCTTCATTCTCCCTTGCCTTCCTTCTCTCCGCCACCTCCCCCCTTCTCTCCCCCCTTCCTTCTCCCCCCTCCTTCTCTCTCCTCTTTTTTCCCCACTTTCCTTCTCTCCCCCTCCTTCTCTCCTCCCTTTCTTCTTCCTCCCCCACCCTTCTCCCTCCCCCATCCTTCTCCCTTTTCCTTCTCCCCCTTCCTTCTCTCCCCTCTTCCTTCTCTCCCACTTCTCCCCCGCCTTCTCTCCCCCCCTCACGCCCCCCCCCCTTCCAGACATGCTGAATCTGGTTGTAGGTAACAATGGCAAGTAACACGCTAAATCTGGTGACAGTGGCAAGTGACCCGCTAAATCTGCTGGCAGGTGACGGTGGCAAGTGACACCCTGAATTTGGTGGCAAGTGACACGCTGAATCTGGTGGCAGGGGATGGTGGCAAGTGACAGGCTGAATCTGGTAACAGTGGCAAGTGACACGCTGAGTTTTGTGGCAGGTGATAGTGGCAAGTGACACGCTGAATCTGGTGGCAGGGGACGGGTGGCAAGTGACGCACTGAATCTGGTGGCAGGGGACGGTTGGCAAAGGACACGCTGAATCTGGTGACAGGTGGCAAGGGATGGGTGGCAATTGACATGCTGAATTTGTTGACAGGTGACGGTCGCATGTGACACACTGAATTTGGTGGCAAGTGACACACTGAATCTGGTGGCAGGGGATGGGTGGCAATTGACATGCTGAATTTGTTGACAGGTGACGGTGGCAAGTGACACACTGAATTTGGTGGCAAGTGACATGCTGAATCTGGTGGCAGAGGACAGTGGCAAGTGAAATATTGTACTTCCATTCTTGAGAGTAGGTGCGTAAATTGGGGCAGGCTTGTAGGGGCCCCATAGCATTACTTTTCCCAGGGGCCCATGATGCTATTAACCACTTAAGGACCGCCTCCTGCAAATATACGTTGGCAGAATGGCACGGCTGGGCACAAGCACATACCTGTACGTCCAGCCATGGGTCACAGGAGAAGCTCCGTGACCGCGGCCGCGGGACCCGTAGACCCGATCGCCACCGGAGTCCTGCGATCGGTCCCCGGAGCTGAAGAACGGGGAGAGCTGTGTGTAAACACAGCTTCCCCGTTTTTCACAGTGGCAGCTTCATTGATCGTGTGTTCCCCAATATAGGAAAACACGATCAATGATGTCACACGTCCAGCCCCGCCCCCCTCCAGTTAGAAAAACATATGAGGTCACACATAACCCCTACAGCGCCCCCTAGTGGTTAACTCCTAAACTGCACTGTCATTTTCACAGTAAACAATGCATTTTTATAGCATGTTTTGCTGTGAAAATCACAATATTCCCAAAATTGTCCGATGTGTCCGCAATTTTGTCGCAACGCTGATCGCCACCATTAGTAGTAAAAAAAAAACTAATAAAAAGGCAATAAAACTATCTCTTATATTGTAAACGCTATACATTTTGCGCAAACCAATCGATAAACACTTATTGAGATTTGTTTACCAAAAATAGATAGAAGAATATGAATCGGCCTAAACTGAGGAAAAAATCGTTTTTTTATATCTTTTTGGGGATATTTATTATAGCAAAAAGTAAAAATGTTTGCATGTTTTTCAAAATTGTCGCTCTATTTTTGTTTATAGCGCAAAAAATAAAAACCGCAGAGGTGATCAAATACCACCAAAAGAAAGCTTTATTTGTGGGGAAAAAAGGACGCCAATTTTGTCTGGGAGCCACATGGCAAGACCGCGCAATTGTCAGTTAAAGCGACACAGTGCCGAATTGCAAAAACTGGCCAGGTCTTTTAAGATGGCCCTGGTTACATAGTTACATAGTAGGTGAGGTTGAAAAAATACATCAAGTCCAACCTGTGTGTGCAACCTGTGTTATGTCAGTATTATACTGTAGGTTGTGGTCGTTCAGCTGCCTATCTAATCATTTATTGAAATTATCGATGCTCCCCGCTGAAACTACTGCCTGTGGAAGATAATTTCACCGCCTTAGGCCGCGTACACACGATCAAATCTGTCTGCTGGAAACGGTCTGCCAGACCGTTTCAGCAGACAGATTCAATCATGTGTACGGGCAAACAGACGGATTTGGCCAGCCGACAGACATGTCTGCTGGTTAGTATGCTAACCAGCAGACATATCTGCTCGCACACGCATCTGCCGGCGGGGATTTTGGTTTGATCGTGTGTACACGATCAAACCAATACATCCCAGCAGACAGATCTGTTCAAATCGGTCTGTCCGACCGATTTGAACAGATAGATTTACTCGTGTGAACGCGGCCTTACTGTTCTTACAGTAAATAACGCACTACTCAGTTTAAGGTTAAACCACTTATTTTCTAATTTTAGTGAATGGCCGCGTGTCTTTTTAAATTCCTTTGCATGGAAAAGTTTTATCCCTATTATGGGGTCACTAGTACAGTATTTGTACATTGAAATTATATCCCCTCTCAAGCGTCTCTTCTCCAGAGAGAATAAGTTCAGTGCTCATAATCTTTCCTCAAGGTCCTCCAGTCCCTTTATTAGCTTTGTTGCCCTTCTCTGGAGTATATCCAGTTCCAGTGCATCCTTCCTAAAGGACTGGTGCCCAAAACTGGATGGCATTACCCCAGGTGCAGCTGGACCTCTTGTAGAGTGGGAGAATTATCGTTTTATCTCTGGAATTAATGTTTGATTTGCTTGCAGCAGCTTGGCATTTCATGCCATTACTGAGCCTGTCATCTATTGGACCCCCAGGTCCTTTTCCATCCTAGATTCCCCTAAAGGTTCTCCATTTAGTGAGTAAATTGAATTCATATTTTGGCCGTCCAAATGCATTATTTTACATTTTTCTACATTAAATTTATCATGTAGTTGCCCACCACATTAATTTCTTCTTGCAAGGTTTCCACATTCTGCGGAGAAATTATTGTCCTGCTTAGCTTAGGATCGTCTGCAAATACTGAGATTGACCTGCTTATCCCATTCTCCAGGTCGTTTATGAATAAATTAAATAGGATTGGTCCCAAGACATAACCCTGGGGGACCCAGCTTTCCACACCGACCAATCTGAGTACTCCCCATTTATCACTACCCTCTGAACTCGCCCATGTAGCCAGTTTTCAATCCTTGCACTTACTCTATGGTCCATGCTGACAGACAGTTTGTACAGTAAACGTTTATGGGGAACTGTATCTAAGGCCTTTGCAAAATCCAGATACACCACGTCCACGGGCCTTCCTTTAAGGTTATTAGGTTGGTTTGAGAAGAACGATTCTTCACTAATCAATGCTGATTACTGCTAATTAGGGATGAGCTTTATGTTCAGGTCAAACATGAGTTCGACTCGAACATTGGCTTTTCGCCCGTTAGTCGAAATTCGAACATTATGGGACATTCCCACCAAATTCGAGTGGTGCATCACGCCCCTAATGCACTGCGACATCGCAGTGCATTGCTGTCTGATGATTGGCCAAGCACCATCACAGCGCCGTCAGCAAAGAAAGCCATAATTGGCCAAAGGCAGGGTGCCTTTGGCCAATTATGGCTCAGGGGGGTAAGTCCACACCCACACTATATAAGGCCGCCTGCACGTTGGCCCTGTGTAGTGTGTTGCTGCCGTTAACCACTTGCCGACCAGCCGCCGCAGTTATACGGCGGCAGGTCGGCACTCCTGCGCGAGAGCCCGTAGCTCTACGTCGCGCTTTTCGCGGCCACTAGGGGGCGCGTGCGCGCCGCCGGCGGCCAGCGCGCGCGCCCCCCGCTCGCCCCCGAGTCCCGTGCGTGTGCCCGGCGGGCGCGATCGCCGCCGGGCACACGCGATCGCTCGTTACAGAGCGGGGAACGGGAGCTGTGTGTGAAAACACACAGCGCTCGTTCCTGTCAGCGGGGGAAACGCTGATTTTCTGTTCATACAATGTATGAACAGAAGATCAGTGATTCCCCCTAGTGAGGCCACCCCCCCCATACAGTTAGAACACAAATAGGAACACACTTAACCCCTTCCCCGCCCCCTAGTGTTAACCCCTTCACTGCCAATGGCATTTTTATAGTAATCCAATGCATTTTTATAGCATTGATCGCTAAAAAAATGCCAATGGTCCCAAAAATGTGTCAAAAGTGTCCGAAGTGTCCGCCATAATATCGCAGTACCGAAAAAAAACGCTGATCGCCGCCATTACTAGTAAAAAAAAAAATAATAATAAAAATGCCATAAAACTACCCCCTATTTTGTAAACGCTATAACTTTTGCGCAAACCAATCAATAAACGCTAATTGCGATTTTTTTTACGAAAAATATGTAGAAGAATACGTATCGGCCTAAACTGAGGGAAAAATATTTTTTTATATATATTTTTGGGGATATTTATTATAGAAAAAAGTAAAAAATATTGCATTTTTTTCAAAATAGTCGCTCTGTTTTTGTTTATAGCGCAAAAAATAAAAACCGCAGAGATGATCAAATACCACCAAAAGAAAGCTCTATTTGTGGGAAAAAAAGGACGCCAATTTTGTTTGGGAGCCACGTCGCACGACCGCGCAATTGTCAGTTAAAGCGACGCAGCGCCGAATCTCAAAAAGTGCTCTGGTCTTTGGACAGCAATATGGTCCGGGGCTGAAGTGGTTAAACGAGAGAGAGTGTCATTTAGATTGAACAAGCAGGCAGATTATTCAGTGAGCTGCAGTGTATTTAGTATATATATATATATATATATATATATATATATATATATATATATATATATACACACACATTCAGGCATGTATATATATATATATATATATATATATATACACATACACACTGTATCCTGTGTAGCTAAATCTGACTGCAGGCTGTTCCTGGTGTACTTTTTCTAATATACTGTCAGGCAGGCAGGTCACTCAGTGAGCTGCAGTGCATTTATTATATATAAACAGGCTTGTGTGTATATATATATTGTGACAGGAAGTCAGGTAAATCTGTGTGTGTTGTCCCAGATGGAAGATACTTTTCTGCCTTGTATAGACAATACACCAATTACTATTGGGCGTCGGCTGTAGAAATGGCCAGAGAGGCTTGGGGAGTTAGAAGCCTTCAGCTGTTCAAAATGAAGCAATTAAAGCCCCTATAAATATAGCCTAAGGATAACGACTGATTGCTGCATCCTGGAGCTTTGGGAGTGAAGGAGCAGACACAAGCACTTCTAAAGAGATGAGGTGCTGATGGATATTTCTGTGTGAGAAATATCAAAGAGACGTTTTTTGTTGTTTTCTGCTGTAGGACCAGCAGTGTCTGCCCAGCAGTAGGCTGTGCCAGACTCCATAGGTAGGTTCCTGTGTTGGGAAGGTAGACGCCCCAAGTGGCAAGGATTTAATTTATGTTTTGTTTTGTTTATGATGTTTTGATGCTTGCACGTGTATCCCGCAAGATGGAAAAATAAACCATATCATTTGTTTTCAGTCATCCTCAAGTGCCTTTTTGTACAGTTCAGCGTGTAGTGAACACATAGAGGGGGTCACACACACCCGCTGCCGAGTTAATCTCTCACAATATATATATACTGTATATATATATATATACATACACACTGCATACAGTGTAGCTACATCTGACTGCAGGCCGTTTCTGATGTACTTTTTCTAATATACTTCAGGCAGGCAGGTGACTCAGTGAGCTGCAGTGCATTTAATATATATATATATATATATATATATACACACAGTCTCGTGTATGTGTGTATATATATACAGGGCTTTTTTTCAGGGGGAACTTGGGGGAACTCAGTTCCACCACCTTTGGCTCAGACTCATTGGTGCCTTCTCACCACAATCACTTGTAAACACAGAAGTCTGGTTTCTGTGTTTACAAGTGACAGCTCTGCACTCTGTGTGTAACCATCTGAACTCTGCACTCTGTATGTAATGCAATCCTGGTATTTAATGCCCCTTTAAGACCCTTCTACTGTTTTTGAAATCTGAAAGGGGTCGTGGTTGAGTTCCTGCACCTATTTTCTGAGAAAAAAAGCTCTGTATATATATATATATATATATATACTGTATATATATATATATATATATATATATTGAGACGGTGTGCAAGGTGAGATGCATGCATGATAATCGCTATATTATACCTCACATTCGTTCCACTGTAAGGGACTGAACCAGAATCTGGCCAGGTTTTTCCAGCCTCTGTGGCAGGCGGGGTTCCGGTCCAGATGTTCTGGTCCACTGGAGTCCACACTCAGCTGGACCTTAAAAGACCAGGAAGAGAGCAAAGCAGGGCTCTGGCTGGAGACTCAGAAAGGAACCTGACTGAGAGGAGCTCTGTGTGTTGGATATAAAGGTTTGCTTTACCGCATGTTTTATAGGTGACGGGGACCAGCCCAGCACTGTATAGATAGGAGACTATGGCCCAGATTCACGTACCTGGGCGCATCTTTGTGCGGGGCGTAGCATATCTTCTTTACGCTACGCCGCCGCAACTTAGAGAGGCAAGAGCAGTATTCACAAAGCACTTGCGTCCTAAGTTACGGTGGCGTAGCTTAAATGGGCCGGCGTAAGCCCACGTAATTCAAAGTAGGCAGGTAGTGGGCGTGTTGTATTATAATGAACCATGACCCCATGCAAATGAGGGGCCGAACAAACGGCGCATGCGCCGTCCGTGAACGTATCCCTGTGCGCATGCTCAGAATTACTCCGGCTAGAATACCTAAGATACGTCGAACACTGCATACGACGTGAGCGTAACTTACGCCCTGGCGCATTCACGTACGCCTTACGTAAACAACGTAAAATTTGATGGCTGTTCCGACGTCTATACCTTAACATGGGCTGCGCCTCATATAGCAGGGGTAACTTTACGCCGGACGTACGCCTTAGGTAAACGGCGTAGCTTACAGCAACGGGCGCATCTACGTTTGTGAATCGGCGTATCTTGCTCATTTGCATATTTCTAATGAGAACGCCGAATGCGTCCAGTGTAACTATGCACCCACGATACGCCGGCCCAGGCAAGTTACGTCGGACGACTGAAGCCATGTTTTTTCAGGGTATCTTGCTTTGTGGATCGGCGTAAAGATGTGACGGTGCAAATTTGAAATTACGGTGGCGTATCTGGAGATATACCGGCGTAAAGCCTTTGTGGATACGGGCCTATTTGTTTAGTTTAGCACAGGATGGCATGGATTTAATTTACTATTTTGTGTATTTTTATTTGCAAACCTCCTGTAAATAAACCTGGCATCCGCCAGATTTTAAAGAAAGTGCCTGTTTGCAGATTGCCATTCAGAAAAGGTGATCCCCATGAGCTAATCTCCCACAATATATATATATATATATATATATATATATATATATATATATATACACACACACACACAGTCTCGTATATATCTATATCCACTGTAGCTAAATCTGACAGCAGGCTGTTTCTGGTTTACTTTTTCTAATATACTGTCAGGCAGGCAGGTGATTCAGTGACCTGCAGTGCATTAAATATATATATATATATATATATATATATATATATATATATATATATATATATACATACAGTCTCCTATATATATATATATATATCCACTGCATTCTAGTCTAGCCAAGCCTATATCTGACTGTAGGCCATTCCTGGTGTATGTGTTCAAATACACTTTCAGGCAGGCGATTTAGTGATCTGCCCTAAATATATATACAGTCTCCTACATATATATATATATCCACTGCATTCTAGTCTAGCCAAGCCTATATCTGACTGCAAGCCATTCCTGGTGTACTTTTTCTAGTAAACTTTAGGCAGTGTTTTGCTAATCCAATTTGACAGCATGTCTGGAAGGCCACCAAGGAGAGGCAGACGCTCACAGGCCACTAAAAGAGAGCAAGCGGGCTCTGTGTCTACAGCCAACAGTGCTGGTCGTGGATACAGTGCATCCTCAGCACGTGGCCGTGGAGCACACTTGTCCTTTTATTCGGAAGCTGGCCGTGTTGAATGAATGAATGAATGAATGGCTTGTATAGCGCTACGCATGCGAACTGAATCACCTCTGGGTGCTTTTTCCAGCCAGTGTCAGCTTGGCTGGTGTGGTCATTTTACCCCGTAGGATCTTGACACGCTAGGGACACACAGTCATACAACATATATACATATATACTGGGCCAATTTGGATAAGATCTAATTTACCTACCAGCATGTCTTTGAAGTGTGGGAAGAAACCGGAGTACCCGGAGGAAACCCACGCAGACACAGGGAGAACATACAAACTCCAGGCTGATGGTGTTGTGGTCGGGATTTGAACCAGCGACCCTTTTGCTGCTAGGCCAAAGTGCTACTCACTGCACCACTGTGCTGCCTATCACTGCACCACTGTGCTGCCTATCATCGCACCACTGTGCTGTTGAGCCACAACATGCATAAGAGTTGTATAGTGGATAACAAAGCTATCCTCATTCTCCTCATCCTCCTCATCCTCTGTCACCCAGACTCAGAATATTTTGCCTGGCGATGCAGCTGCCAAAGCAGCCTATTCCATCGGTTTAATGTCATCAGTCACTCCTTTCCTAGCCCCACTATCATGCCCTGAGGAGTCTCCCGAACTGTTCGACCACAGTGTCGGGTACATGCTGCAGGACGATGCGCAGCATTTTAAAGGCTTTGATCATGGCACCCAGGTTGAGGATGAAGGCAGTAACGTGAGCCCAGAGAGAGGGGATGCCCAAGAAGGACAAGGAACTGGAAGTCATGTTCCCCCAGCTACAGCATACTGCCAAGTTTGCTCCAGTAACGAGAAGGGAGGGGATGATGAGGTCACTGACGTGTGTGCCTGATAGAAGAGAGGAGGCACATCTCCAACAAGGCAGGATGCTCTCCAGGGGCCAGCTTAAGGGCAGCCACCCAACTGCATCACACTGCACTGAGAGGAATGAAAGTGTAGAATTAGGTGTCCCAAGCACTTGCAGGCAATCTGCAAGCGGTACACCTAAATCCGATTGTAGCATGCACATTTCCCTTCCCCCAGTTGCTAAACTGTCGGAATTCGGTCCGAGCCTTCCACATGCTCATCGTCTGAATGCTAGTTTGGCTAAATTACTAGCACTCCAACTTCTCCCTTTAAGCTGGTAGACTCTGCCCCTTTTGCAAATTTGTGGAATGTGCAGTACCTCAGTGGCAGGTTCCCAAACCCCATTTTTTTTTTTCATAGAAGGCCATTCCGGCTCTTTACCAGCATGTGGAAGGCAATGTCTTGGCCTCGTTGAACAGGGTGGTCAGTGGTAAGGTACATATTACTGCTGACTCAGCAGGCAAGGACAGGGACGTTATCTTTCTTTCACGGCGCACTGGGTAACTCTGCTTGCAGCTGGGAAAGATGCAGGACAAGGTGCAGTATTGTTGGAGCTTGTTTCGCCACCACGCCTCCAAAATGCTAGTAGTGGAGATTCTGCCACAGCTCTCTCCTCCACCCCACCTCTTCTTCTTTCTCTATGGCCTCTTCCTCTGCCGATTTGTTCTTTGAACCAGCGGTGCTCCATAGGCATTCAAGGAGCTACGCAAGCACTCAGATAAAAAGATGTCATGCGGTGCTTGAGTTGGTCTGCTTAGGGGACAGGAGCCACACTGGGGCAGAGAATATGTCAGCTCTGCAGGGGCAGGCCAGCTTCAACCAGGAATTGTGGTTTGCGACAATGGCACCAACTTCTCTCCGCCATCTGACAAGGACACTTGACCCATGTTCCCTGTTTGGCTCACGTCCTTAATTTGGTGGTGCAGCGGTTCTTGTGCAGGTAAACAGGCTTACAGGATCTCCTGAGGCAGGCCAGGAAAGTCTGTGGGCATTTCCGCCTGTCATATAATGCAAGTGCTCGGCTGGCTGCCCTTCAAAAGGAATGTAACCTGCCCAAGAACCGCCTCATCTGTGACATGCCCACCAGGTGGAACTCAACCTTGAAAATGCTGCAGCGGCTGCACATGCGGCAAAGGGCCATCAATGAGTACCTGTGTGCATATGGCACCAGGACAGGGTCAGGGGAGCTTGGCTTTTTTTCGCCACGTCAGTGGGTCATAATCAAGGATGCATGCAATGTCACCATTTGAGAAGGCCACGAGGATGGTGAGCAGTGACAGTGCATGCATCAGTGATACTGTCCCTCTTGTCTTCCTGTTGGAGCACACGCTGCATGGAATAATGGACAGGGCACTTAAGGCAGAACAGAGGGAGGAAGAGGAGGACTTCCTTACCTCTCAAGGCCCCCTTTATCCAGACAGTATTCCTGTGGGCCCCTCAATCAAACAGGAGGAGGAGGAGGATTGTGTCAGCATGGAGATGGAGACTAGCACTCTTCAAGGGATCATTCTCAGTGCCCGGAAACCCATGGAGTTGTACGTGGCTGGGAGGAGGTGGCTGCGGATTATGTCAACCTTAGTGACCCAAAGGACTCTGGATCAAATGCCTCAGCAAACCTACGCTGCATGGCCTCCCTGATTCTGCAAAGCCTGCGTAAGGACCCTTGGATTTGTGGTATCAAGTTGAGGGATCATTACTGGCTGGCAACCCTTCTTGAACCACGTTACAGCTTTCGCAGAGGGAGCAGAGGATGAAACATCTCCGGGAGTGTAACTATCCTATTCCTCCTCAATGTTCATGTTGTTAGCTTCTAAGAACATTTTTGTTTCAGGGCACCACCACCAGTGCCTAAGGCCAAATTTTACTGCACCTGTTTAACAGGGGCGTGTAATTACAATATTTGCTGTAATATTCCACAGCAGGGCTCGTTCCTGCGTGCAACTACAGTATCTGTGAGGGGTTGCAGTGTTGTAGCACCACCACCAGTGCCTAAGGCTCAATTTGCAATTACAATTTTTAATCTAATAATTCACAGCAGAGTTCCTGCGCTCAACAAGAGTATCTGTGAGGCTTTACAGTGTTGTGCCATCTAATATTTCACAGCAGGGCCAATTGCTGCACCCACCAAGAGTATCTGTGAGGAGTTGCAGTGTTGTGGCACCACCACCACCACCAAAGGCCCATTGTTTCTGCCTATGTTCAACAGGGGCATGCAATTATATCAAGAATTTTAATATTTCATATTCCAGCGCCCACCAAGAGTAACTGTGAGGGCTTACAGTGTTCTGATACCACCAACACCTAAGGCCCAATTTTCTGCAGAGTATATAGGGCAAGCCGTATAGTATATACAGGTGGTCCCCTACTTTCAAACATCTGACTTACAAACGACTCCTACTTACAAATGGAGGGAGACTACAGGAAGTGACAGGAAATCTACCCCTAGGAAGGGAAATTCTCTCCTGTAAGAGTTATTATGGGAAAAAGGTGTCTCCACTGATGCTTTATCACCAATTCTTGTTTCCCTAACAACCCCAAATTTTCAAAATCCAATTGTCATTGGGACAGAAAGTGAGCTGAAATCTTCTAGAGCTACACTTACAAAATGTACCTGTTCCAAATTACAAACAGATTCAACTTAAGAACAAACCTACAGTCCCTGTCTTGTTTGGACCACCTGTATACTGCTGTTCGAAATATATAGGGTCTGGGGGCCCCACGCCTTTTCTTTTTTGTATTTGGGTGCGGGGTTCCACTTAATATCCATACAAGACTCAAAGGGCCTCGTAATTGGCTTTTTTCTCAAATAATTTTCATCCATATTGCCGGGACCCTTTAGAAATGTATTTTTGTGTAGGGACTGTTCTAAACACGGGAAACACGCACCACATTACAGGCATACTATAGACACCCCCCAGGTATGATATTTAAAGGATCATTTCACTTTTTTTGTTCACTTTAGGCATTAATAAAATCACTGCTCCTGCAAAAACCGCTGTTTTTAAAACTTTTTTTGCACTGATACATGTCCCCTGGGACAGGACCCAGGTCCCCAAACACTTTTTAGGTCAATAACTTGCATATTGACGTTCGGGTCCAATAGACTTTAATGGTGTTCAAATGTCCGCACAATCTTTTGGTCCAGTCGCATTTTCTGCCACAAACGAACTGGTGGGGTGTTCGGCTCATCCCTACTGCTAATGATACAATTTTTATTACTAAAATTTTGTATTTAGTTCCTTATCATCCCCTCCAAGTGCTTGCACTATTGATAATAGGTAACTGGTCTGTAATTTCCAGGGTTGTACCTTGTACCTTGACCCTTTTTTAAATTTTGGAGCTACATTGGCTTTTCTCCAATTTGCTAGTACCATTTGCGTAAAAATTAGGAACAATGGTCTGGCAATTACTTGACTGATCTTCTTAAAGGGGAGTTCCACCCACAATTTCACTTTTTAAATATAAATACCCCTGTAATACACAAGCTTAATGTATTCTAGTAAACTTAGTCTGTAAACTAAGGTCCGTTTTGTTAGGCTGTTACAGCATTTAGATTTAGTTTATAATCTAGAAATAGACCGTGGCCATCTTAAGTGTGGGCATCATGAAGCCAGACTGTATGACTTCCTGGATTTCAGCTTTGCATATCTCGCACATGCTCAGTGCTGCACAAGCAATGTAATAGATTTCAGTCAGGTTTGCAAGGACTACTGGAAAACATGATGCCTATCCCAGAAACCCTTGCAAATAGCCTTGTGACTTAATAGCCTAGGCTAATAAGGAGGAGGAAGTAATGAAGGACTACAAAATAAAGGTATTTACAAGCAACAAAATAAATAAAAATTGTCCATTCTGAACACTATGGGCCAGATTCAGGTACAATTGCCCTGGCGCAGAGTATCAGAGATACACTACGCCGCCGTATTTTACCTGGCTCTAAGACGAATTCAGGTAGATTTGGGCCAGTAAGGTACGGCGGCGTAGTGTATTTCTCGCGGCGGAATCGAAATACGCGATTAGGGGGCGTAAAGCATTTAAATTAGGCGCGTCCCCACGGCGATCAAACTGCGCATGCTCCGTTCAGAAATTTCCCGCCGTGCATTGTGCGAAATTACGTTGTTACGTCAGGTTTTTTTTGCGTAGCGTCGTTTACGTACATTCCTATTCCCGGATGACTTACGCAAAAACAAAAAAAAAACATTTTAAATTTGACGCGGGAACAACGGCCATACTTAACATGGGCCGTCTAACTATAGACCAGATAATAGCTGCCCTAACTTTACGCATAAAAAGCTGACTACAGATGCCGAAAGAGAATGCGACGGCTGATCGTAACTTCGTGGATCGCCGGAAAAAGCTAATTTAGACATAGGTCTAAATCTACAACATTGTACAAAAATGTATATTCAGGTATGTATTATATATAAATAAGAAAAAAAAACATTATTTTATATATGCCAGTTGAATTACATATTATTTGTGTAAACACTTACATGCATTAGACATGTGCACTGGCAAAAAATAGTTTTTTTTTCGTTTGTTATTTTCATTTTTTTTGTAAATTCGGTCAATTTTCAAATTTTTCAATTCCGAATTTTCGTATTTCCGAATTTTCGTATTTCCGATTTTTTTCAATTTTCGAATTTTTCAATTTTCGAAATTTGGAATTATTCAAATTATTCGTTTTTTGTTTTTCGTAAATTTGTAAATTCGTAAATTGGAAAATTCGGAATTCCAAATTTTCGTATTTCCGAAAAAGCAAAAAAACTGAAAAAAAATCGAATTTCCGATTTTTTTCCCGGAAATTCAAAAAATTTACGAATTTTCGAATTTTTCAAAATTCCGAATTTTCGTATTTCCGAATTTCGAAAATTAAAAAAATTCGAAAATTGAAAAATTTTCGCATTTTCAATTTTCGACTATCAAACTTTTCAATTTTCGAATTTTCGTATTTCCGCATTTCGAAAATTGAAAAATTAGAAAATTCAAATTTTTCCATTTTCGACTATAAAGCTTTTCAATTTTCGAAATTTTAAATGTTTCAATTACGAATTTTCGAAATTTCTAATTTTTCAATTTTCGAATTTTTCCATTTTCGAAATTATTCGGAAATTCTACAAATTCGTCAATTTTCGAAATTTCGCATTTTTGAATTTTCGAAATTTCGCATTTTTGAAAAATCGAAATGTCGAAAATTGAAAAATCGAAATGTCGAAAATTGAAAAAATCGGAATTCGAACATTTTAAAAATCGAAATTTTTCACATTTCGAATATTCGAATTTTTCAATTTCGAAATTTCACATTTTTCAATTTTCGAATTTTTCCATTTTCGAAACTATTCGTTTTTTGTTTTTTCGTAAAAAAATGAATTTTCGGAAATTCTACAAATTCGTCAATTTTCGAAATTTCGAATTTTTGAATTTTTGAAAAATCGAAATGTCGAAAATTGAAAAATCAAAATGTCGAAAATTGAAAAATCGAAATGTTTAAAATTGAAAAATCGAAATGTCTAAAATTGAAAAAATCAGAATTCGAAAATTTTAAAAATCGCAATTTTTCACATTTCGAATATTCGAATTTTTCAATTTCGAAATTTCAAATTTGTAAATTTTCGAAATTATTCGATTTTTGTTTTTTTTTCGGGAAAAAATGAATTTTCGGAAATTCGGATTTTTGAATTTTTGAATTTTCGAAATTTAGATTTTCGAATTTTTGAATTTTTGAAATACGAAATTTCGAAAATTGAAAAAAAAATCTATTTCGAATTTTTGAAATTCGGAAATACGAAAATTCCGAACTTTCGTATTCCCGTATTTCGAAAAATTCGAAATTTACGAAAATACGAAAATTGAATTTTTCAATTTTCGAAATTTTGAATTTTTCAATTTTCGAAATTTTGAATTTTTCAATTTTTGATTTTTGAAATTGTCAATTTTTGAAATTGTCAATTTTTGAAATTTTCAATTTTTGAAATTTTCAACTTTTGAAATTGTAAATTTTAAATTTCGGATGTCCGAAAATGGAAAAATTCGGAAATACGAATTTCTCAGAATTTTGGGAAATACGAAGATTCGGAAATAAAAAATTTGGAAACACGAAAATTCGTAATTAACGAATTTCCGAATTTTAGTTAAAAACGAATTAGAAACAAAACGAATTGCACATGTCTAACATGCATCATTCCAAGTATCGTCTTTGTAATTAAAACCAACATTTTCTGTTAAAACCAAACAATGCATGTAAGTGTTTACAACAAATAATATGTAATTCAGCTGGCATATATAAAACAGTGGGCCAGATTAAGGTACATCTGCGCATTATTGGACCGGCGTAGCGCACCGCTACGAAATTTCGAAAATTTCGAGATTTCGATTTTCGAATTTTTGCATTTTTGAAATACGAAATTTCGAAAATTGAAAAAAAAAATCTATTTCGAATTTTTGAAATTCGGAAATACGAAAATTCCGAATTTTCGTATTCCTGTATTTCGAAAAATTCGAAATTTACGAAAATACGAAAATTGAAAAATTCGAATTTGGAATTTTTCAATTTTCGAAATTATGAATTTTTCAATTTTTCAATTTTCGATTTTTGAAATTGTCAATTTTTGAAATTTTCAATTTTTGAAATTTTCAATTTTTGAAATTTTCAACTTTTGACATTTTAAATTTTTGAAATTTTAAATTTTAAATTTCGGAAGTCCGAACATTGAAAAATTCGGAAATACGAATTTCTCCGAATTTTGGGAAATACGAAAATTCGTAATTAACGAATTTCCGAATTTTAGTTAAAAACGAATTAGAAACAAAACGAATTGCACATGTCTAACATGCATCATTCCAAGTATCGTCTTTGTAATTAAAACCAACATTTTCTGTTAAAACCAAACAATGCATGTAAGTGTTTACAACAACGAATATGTAATTCAGCTGGCATATATAAAACAGTGGGCCAGATTCAGGTACATCTGCGCATTATTGGACCGGCGTAGCGCACCACCTTTACGTTAGACTTGCGCAATCACCCTATTCTCGTCGCTTTTACGCAGAAAATTGTGCATGCGTAACGTTATTTCATAGGCGTAAGGCGGAGTAATACAAATTGGGAAGGACGTGGCGAGTGTTACACTGAAATGAGCCATGACCCCATGCAAATGAAGGGCCGGCCGGCTCGCGCATGCGCGCTTGAAGCAGACCATGTCAGCACCTCTGTGCGCATGTTCACAACTCGGGAACAGCGCAATCAGTGAAATTGGAAATGGACTAGGGCAAATTTGAGAACTACGCAGACAGCATAAATAGACACACACAAAAGCACTTCCATTGCAAAAGTACATCCCTTTGTTTCCCTTCCCATATAGCAAAGTACTTTTGTTCCGTTGTTAGTTGCGTTGTGATTTGTATTTGTCAGATTTGTGTACTGTGTGATCTAGTGTTTGTTAGAAGATATTTGAAAGTGATTTTTGCTAAGTGTTTGTGAGACTTTTTGTTTGATATTTTTCTGTTTGTTTGTTTTCTTGCTTGATTGGTCGTGCTTGTTTTTGTGAGTGATTTTTGTTGACTGGGAGTGATTTTTGGTCAGAGTATGACAGAGAGGAAGAGGAAATTAAATTTTTCTTTGAGGGAGAAACAAATTCTTGCCCGGGCCATTTCCGACTATGGGCGTTTCCTCCACGGCCCGGACAGTGCCAACACCACCCCGGCCAGGAGGAGAGAGATTTTGGACATGATCACTGACCAGGTGAATTCAGCGGGGGAGGGGGATACACGGAACCGGTCTGGGATTGATAAAAAGATAAATGACCTCCGGCGTCTGGTCAAAAAGAAGCTGGCCAAAATGCTTGCCCATGCCAGGGCCACAGGAGGGGGCCCACCATGCCGTGTTAGGCTGACAGCGGAGGAGCGTGCGGTGGCCCAGACCTTTCATCGGCAAGAAATGGAGGGCCTGCCCGGCTATGACTCAAGTCATGAAGGCGTGATGCCAGGTAAGGTTTTTTTTCTATCAGGTGTGTAGCATGTGTGGGGGAGGGGGTGAAAGGGAATATGTGGCAAGTGTGTGGATCCTCCAACCTGTGAATGTTTTGTGTCATCCACAGATGTGCAGGAGGGTGCTGGGCCATCTGGCCTGACCACACCATCCCCAGGACAGCAGCCTAATAAGGCCCCCCCGACAAGGCCGGAGTCCGCGGAGGAGGTTGATGAGGAGAAGGAGGAGGAGTTTGAGGAGGAGGATGAGTCCATGTCAGGCACTGGACTATTGTTTTTGGAGGACTCTTCCCCTCTGGCTGGCAGCAGCCAGCCCTTCCTAAGGGGGAGCCCCCCTCCTCCCCCAACATGGCTCCCCTCCCAAGGGGCTCCCCTTCTTCCCGGCCACAAGCATCAGCTGGAGGCAGGAAGGCGACCCAGAAGACCAGGGGGGTGGCCGATCTCCTGCCCGCCACTCTGAGAAGGGACCAGTTCCTCCAGACCCGCCATCTGGGACAGGTCAGCCAGACATTGGTGCGGATGGAGGAGAGCCTGTCCTCCATCAAGCATACGCTTGGGAACCTGGACTGCCACTCCCGGGCTTTCACAAACTGCCTTAACGACCTGCAGACTACATGAGCAGGCGTTGGGCAGGATGTGAGGGCCCTCATCCAGGCTATCCAGGCCAACACGTCAACACTAGGTGCTGCTCTGGGCAGAAAAGCCGGGGCCTTGGAGGGCAGGCCGCCAGGTGGGCAGAGACCAGGGGCTGCTCCTCCTTCCCCGGTTTACCCCCTCCCCCATGAGTCTCCTCAGAGGAGCAGGGGCCGTGGCCGGGGGCGCCCCAGGCGTGGCTCACGTCAAGGGCACTAATTTGTTTTCCCCTTTTTTTGGGCCTTTTTTTTCTGGAATGTTTTTGATTTTGCTGGTAATTTTATTTTTTTGTATTTTTTTGGGGTTGTGAATGCTGTTTGAATGTGGGGGTGACATTCCTGCCGGAAAAGGGGTGTCACCCTCAATTTTGGTGGAGAAGGGTTCCCCAGGACCAGGGAGAAGTGATCCCCAGGTCCGTGTGAATGGTGTATGAATGTACAGTGACATAATTGGAGCCGTGGCGTTGCTGCTCACAAGTCCTGGATGGTGGACTGGTGCCAATCCAATTTGATGAGGATGTGGGGTGTGTGTGCTAGGGACCACAGTGGTGTGCATGCATGCATTCTCATTGTGCCATGATTAATGTGTGTGTTTAACGTGCAAAGATGCCCAATGTGAGCTGTCTTCTGTCTGCTCTTCCCTCAGAAGACGGGGTATCCTCGCATAGGGGGGGATTGTCTGGTTCAGGGGTCAGGTCATCACGTAGGCCAATCTGCAGGCCCTTTCTTTCTGCGAAGTTGTGCAGCATGCAACATGCACCGATGATCTGGCACACAAAGTTTGGGGAATACAAGAGGGTACCCCCAGACTTATCCAGGCATCGGAAACGTGACTTCAGGAGGTCAAAGGTGCGCTCCACCACTGCACGTGTTTGGGCATGTGCTTGATTGTATCTTTCCTCCCCTGGGGTTTGGGGGTTCCGGATAGGAGTCATGAGATGGGGTTCCAGTGGATATGCAGAGTCACCTGTAAGGGAAAAGACAGGAGGATGTTAGTCATGCATGTGCTCGTTGTGATGTGTGCATCATGGGGGGTACAGTCATGCCTGCCACCCATGTCACTCACCAACCAGCCAGGTGTCCCCATACACGTTCTGATCAAATTCCATTCGGATGGGGCTTTGATTGTAGATGTAGCTGTCATGGCTGGACCCTGGGTGTTTGGCACGGACGTGCCATATGAGGCCTTGGGCATCGACTATCACCTGTACGTTGATGGAATGCCAATGCTTCCGATTGCGTTATATGTGCTCTGTCTCATGGGGGGCTGGAGTGCCACATGTGTGCAATCAATGGCCCCCACCGTGCGTGGGAATCTGGCAATTCTGTAGAAATCTGTCATTGCCTTCAGCCGCAGCTCCTCAGAGGTTGGTTTGATGATTTGGCTGGCCATGCGTCTGAGGATTGCAGGGACAACCTGGTGCACACATCTGCTCATGGAGGACTGTGACATCCCAGCCACCACTCCACTTGTACGCTGAAAAGAGCCACTGGCAAGGAAATGGAGTGTTGCCATGACCTTGACCAGTGGCTGCACTGCATGTGAGCGGTGTGTTGGGCTGGTGATGTCCTCCTGCAGGGTTGTGGTTAATTCCAGGATGACATGAGGGGTGAATCTGAAGATGCGATACACCTCAGAATCACTCATGCCAAACAGGTCTATGCGTGTGCGGTATATCCTCTCCCGTGCCATCCTCCGTGCCCTCCTCCTTCTTTGCTCATCTAAAGTCATTAGTATAGCTATGCGCGACGATGCCCCTGGCATGTTGGCATACAGATTGTTGTGCAACACGTGTGACTGCTCAGCTCCTCACTAACATTGTTGCTTTATCTGACATGTAGACGATTTTTCTAATTTTAGACCAGCTTTTATATGGTCTAATTTTAGACAGGACATTTTGCTGTTGCGCACACCGCGTAGCCTGCGCTGCACCAACGTTCTTTTGTGGATCCCCGTAAGTCCCTCATTAGCATAACTTTTTTTCATGGGTGCATTTTTAACAGACATAGGCCTAAATCTACAACATTGTACAAAAATGTATATTCAGGTAAGTATTATATATAAATAAGAAAAAAAAACATTATTTTATATATGCCAGTTGAATTACATATTATTTGTTGTAAACACTTACATGCATTAGACATGTGCACTGCCAAAAAATAGTTTTTTCTTTTGTTTGTTATTTTCATGTTTTTTGTAAATTCAGTCAATTTTCAAATTTTTCAATTCCGAAATTTTGTATTTCCGAATTTTCATATTTCTGAATTTCGAAAATTGAAAAATCGTTTTTTGTTTTTCGTATATTTGTAAATTCGTAAATTGGAAAATTCGGAATTCCAAATTTTCGTATTTCCGATAAAGCAAAAAACTGAAAAAAAAATCGAATTTCGGATTTTTTTTCCGGAAATTCAAACAATTTACGAATTTTCGAATTTTTCAAAATTTCGAATTTTCGTATTTACGAATTTCGAAAATTAAAAAAAATCGAAAATTTTAAAATTCGAAAATTGAAAAATGCGAAATTTATAATTTTCGCATTTTCAATTTTCGACTATCAAACTTTTCAATTTTCGAATTTTCTTATTTCCGAATTTCGAAAATTGAAAAATTTGAAAATTCAAATTTTTAAATTTTCGACTATAAGGCTTTTCAATTTTCGAAATTTTAAATGTTTCAATGACGAATTTTCGAAATTTCAAATTTTTCAATTTTCGAATTTTTCCATTTTCGAAATTATTCGTTTTTTGTTTTTTCGTAAAAAAAAAAATGAATTTTCGGAAATTCTACAAATTCGGAAATTTTCGAAATTTTGAAATACGAAATTTCGAAAATTCGAAAATTGAGAAATTTGAAAAATCGAAATGTCGAAAATTGAAAAATCGAAATGTCGAAAATTGAAAAATCAAAATGTCGAAAATTGAAAAAATCGGAATTCGAAAATTTTAAAAATCTAAATTTTTCACATTTCGAATATTCGAATTTTTCAATTTCGAAATTTAAAATTTTTCAATTTTCGAAATTATTCGTTTTTTGTTTGTTTTTCGGGAAAAAAATGAATTTTCGGAAATTCGTATTTTTGAATTTTCGAATTTTTGAATTTTCGAAATTTCAATTTTCGAATTTTTGAAATACGAAATTTCGAAAATTGAAAAAAAAATCTATTTCGAATTTTTGAAATTCGGAAATACGAATATTCCGAATTTTCGTATTTCCGTATTTCGAAAAAAATCGAAATTTACGAAAATACGAAAATTGAAAAATTCGAATTTGGAATTTTTCAATTTTCGAAATGATGAATTTTTCAATTTTCGATTTTTGACATTTTCAATTTTTGAAATTTCCAATTTTTGAAATTTTCAATTTTTGAAATTTTCAATTTTTGACATTTTCAATTTTTGACATTTTCAATTTTTGACATTTTCAATTTGAAATTTCGGAAGTCCGAAAATTGAGAAATTCGGAATTACGAATTTCTCCAAATTTTGGGAAATACGAAAATTCGAAAATTCAAAATTTTTTGGAAGTCTTTTTGGAAATTTGGAAATACGAAAATTCGTAATTAACGAATTCCCGAATTTTAGTTAAAAACTAATTAGAAACAAAACGAATTGCACATGTCTAACATGCATCATTCCAAGTATCGTCTTTGTAATTAAAACCAAAATTTTCTGTTAAAACCAAACAATGCATGTAAGTGTTTACAACAAATAATATGTAATTCAGCTGGCATATATTAAACAATGTTTTTTTTCTTATTTATATATATGTATAATACTTACCTGAATGTACATTTTTGTACAATGTTGTAGATTTGTCTGTTAAAATCACACCCCTGAAGAAAAAGTTGTTTACTTTGAAATGCGTCGGGTAAAAAACGACATCTGCTTCTATGCTTAATTATTGGTGTCTTCATAAAGATCAGTATACATTCCAATTCATGTTTTTAATCTCGTATAAATAAATATTTTTTCATTATAATATTGTGCACTCTACATATTTTCCTAGATTTATGCCTGTAAAGTCCACTTAGGGGAATACATTTCTTTTTTTCTTCTTGTTCTATCTTATCTGCCCTGATAAATGCATACTTGCATTTCTTGTTGCATTCTTTGTAAAGTTGGAATGCTGGTGATGATCCGTCAGCCTTTGGTTCTTCTCCTTTGCTTTTGTATGCATTTTTAAGTTGGAGTTAAGCCACCCAGGACCTTTATTAGCTCTTTTTGATTTATTTCCCATTGGGATGCTCTGGCTAATACCCTTTAACATGTTCTTAATTTTTTAAAGCATACCCATTTTTCCTTTGTGTTCTTTGTTCCTAAGATTTTTTCCCATTTATTATCTTCTAGCAAGGATGGTAGTTTAGGGAAGTTGGCTCTTTTAAAATTCAGTGTCTTTGTATTCCCCTTATATTTCCTATTTGTGTGATTTATACTGTGACCAATTGACCTGTGATCACTGTTTCCTAAATTGCCCCATTCCTGATCAAGTCTGTATTGTTAGTAATCAGTAGGTCTAGTAACGCTTTGTTTCTTGTTGGTGCATTTACCATCTGACCCATGAAATTGTCCTGCAAGACATTTAGGAAATGGCGAGCTTTAGACGAATGCGCGGTTCCTTCTGCCCAGTCTATGGATAATTAAAATCCCCCATTATAATGTCACTTCCCATCCTTGCCACTAATTCATAATCCATAAACTCCCTCTGGTTAGGGGGCCTATAGCATAAGCCCAATATTACTTTCCCCTTAGTTTCCTCCCTTTGTAGCTATACCCATAAGGATTTCACCTCCTCCCTTGCTTCATTAGCGGTTGTCTCTCAAATTTACTTGTACATATACATATAGGGAATACCCTTAAATGGTTGCCAGCCAATTATGAGAGCTGTTGAACCAAGTCTGAAATTCCTACAAAATCTAAATCCCCCTCGTACAACAGTGGCTCTAGTTCTCCGATCTTGTCTGCCAGACTCCTGGCATTGGTGAACATGCCATGTAGTTTAGACCCGGCGCATAATATCTCCTTATTGGGTGTTCTGAGATTTCAAATATGACTTGTTACTGTACTTACCTAGGGTTTAGGTGCTTTAGTCAACCTATCAGTAATGCCCCCAATACTACCCTCTGGAAATTGTTCCACGCTGACTATCGCTACCTTTGGACCCCCCCCCCTGTCGCCTAGTTAAAAAGCCCCTCTAACTTCATGGCTATGTTCACTCCCAGTCGATCTGCAACTTCCCCATTTAGGTGCAGTCCGTACCTGCTAAAGAGCTGGTAACCCACTGAAAAGTTGGCCCAGTTCTCCAGAAATCTGAAACCTTCCTTTCTACACCAGCTCCTCAGCCCCTTGTTTACTCCCTAATTTCCCTCTGCCTTTCTAGTGTGGCTCGAGGTACCGGTACTATTTCTGAGAATACTACCTTGGAGGTCCTCTTCCTCAATTTAGTTCCTAATACCTTGTACACACGATCAGAATTTCAGATGAAAAAAGTCTGACAGAATTTTTTCATCGGATATTCCGACTGTGTGTGGGCCCCATCAGACTTTTTTCCATCGGAGTTTAGAAATAGAACACGTTTTATTTTTTCCTATGGAAATTCCGATCGTCTGTGTGGAACTCCGACAGAGAAAAAAACATGCATGCTCAGAATCAAGTCGACGCATGCTCGGAAGCATTGAACATTTTTTTTGGCTCATTGTAGTGTATTAAGTCACCGCGTTTTGGACGGCCGAAATTTGGTCTGACAGTGTGTATGCAAGACAGCTTGAATAGAATTCTGATGGAAAATTCCATTAGATTTTATCCCATCGGAAATTCTGATCGTGTGTGCAGGGCATAAGTCCCTGAAAATCGCTTTTTAGGAAACTCCAACTTCCTTTGACTTTGTCATTGGTACCAATGTGCACCATGGAAGACCCCAACCTCTCCTAGTAATCTGTCTACCAGATCTGTGATGTGCCAAACCCGAGCGCCCGGGAAGACAACATACAGTTCCGTGCTTCAGGTCTTTGTGATGGACTGCCATCTCTGTTCTTGTAATAATTGAGTCCCCTACCACCAGAATCTGACTTTCCTTTTCCTTGGCTTCACTCCCACCCTCACTGCAGAAGTTATGCGCTTGGCAGCAAGGGGCGTCACTCTGCTCCAGCAATGTTGGTCCCTGACTGGTTTCCACAATGTCACGCAACGGGCCGTACTTATTGGGATGATTCAACCCAGGACCGGCCTCCCTGGCACTTTCCTCTCTACCCTTCCTGACTGTCACGCATCTACCCTGCTCTGGTGCTTGCCCGTCTTTATCTCCACCTTCCTCTGTGCTGGTCCCTGCTGTCATCTGCCTGGTATGATCCCAACTCTCCTTTAGTATGGAGAGTGCCTTGAGTGTGGAGATTTATACAGTGCCTTGAAAAAGTATTCCTACCCATTGACATTTTCCACATTTTGTCATGTTACAACCAAAAATGTAAATGTAGTTTATTAGGATTTTATGTGATAGACCAACACAAAGTGGTAGATAATTATGAAGTAGAAAGAAAATGATAAATAGTTAAAAAAAATTACAAATAAATATGTGAAAAGCGTGGCATTTGTATTCATCCCCCTTTACTCTGATACCTCTAGCTACATTCTAGTGGAACCAATTGCATTTAGAAGTCACCTAATTAGTAAATAGAATCCACCTGTGAGTAATTTAACCTCAGTATAAATACAGCTATTCTGTGATGTCCTCAGAGGTTTTTTAGAGAACCTTAGTGAACAAACGGCATCATGAAGACCAAGGAACACACCAGACAGGTCATTGATAACGTTGTGGAGAAGTTTAAAGCAGGGTTAGGTTATAAAAAAAAACTATGGCACAACTGCAAACCTGCCAAGACAAAAGCCCTGTAAACACGATCGGATATCTGATGAAATCTAATCCGATGGATTATTTTGTCGGATATCCGATGAAGCTGACTTTCATCAGTCTTGCCTACACACCATCAGTCCAAACGCGGTTACGTAAAACACTACGACGTGCTGAGAAAAATTATGTTCAATGCTTCAGAGCATGCGCCGATTTTATTCTGAGCATGCATGAATTTTCTGACCGATGCACTTCCACACAGACGATCGTGTTTTTTCTATCGTTTTTTTACCCATAGGATAATTTTAAAACATGTTCTATTTTTTTTCACTGATGGAAAACAAACCGATGGGGCCCACACACGATCGGTTTGTCCAATAAAAACAGTCCATCCGTCCGTTTTCATCAGACAAACCGATTGTTTGTACAGGGCTATAGTCGTCCACCTAAACTGACAGGTCGGGCAAGGAGAGCATTAATCAGAGCAGGACAACGACCCTAAACATACAGCCAGAGCTACATGGAATGGTTTAGATCAAAGCATGAAAATAAAAAGTAGTGCTGAGCTGTTGATAAAATTATATGCAAAAGTATAAAAACACACAAGCATAAAGGCAATGATAAGTGCAAACTAAGTTACGTGCCAAACAATGTAGTGTCCAATTAAACCTCAAATGCTGAAGAGGTATATAACACAATGCGAAATAATCATTGAAAAAAAATCAAATAGTAGAAGTGCAAATAACATCTGCTCTAAAAACAATCATATCTGCTCTGAAATCTGTAAAATAAGCATGAAATGGAATACAAAGGTGCATTAGGTGAACGTGGTAAATTCCAAAGTGTGATGCAAAAATAAAATAAAAAGTCCAAAATGTGCAATCGCACATAAAAAGTGATGTGTGCAAGATGATGGCTTTTTCAGTGCATTCTACTAAGGTGCAAATGTGCAGAGTGATTGCTCTTCAGTGTCTTCTTACCTCACTGTTGTGAGGTTACAGCTTATAAGAAAAGCCTGAGTGTATCCAGCGTAATCCAGCCTGCCTGGATGGTGCCTTGGGTAATCCCTGGATGTGGTCCCTAGTTGTGGGGAACGGCTGTTACGTCCATGGTGTAAGGGGTCTCCGGATGCCGTGCATATATGATATATGAGTTTAAGAGACAGAGGGGGGGGGTCTGAGAGATAGAAGGGGGCTGAGAGACAGTGGATGGGATAAAAGAGGGGGGCTGAGAGACACGGGGACTGAGAGACAGAGGGGGGTCTGAGAGACAGAGGGAGGTATGAGAGATAGAGGGGGGTCTCCGTTTAAAAACAATTTTTTTTTTATTTCATTTTTTTAAACGGCCCACTGTGCAATCGGCCCACCGGGTAAACTCCCGGTAGTCCCGATGGCCAGTCCATCCCTGACAGAGGAGGAAGCTGAGAGACAGAGGGGGGAGCTGAGAGACAGAGGGGGGAGCTGAGAGACAGAGGGGGAGCTGAGAGACAGAGGGGGAGCTGAGAGACAGAGGGGGAGCTGAGAGACAGAGGGGGGAGCTGAGAGACAGAGGGCTGAGATACAGGGGGAGCTGAGAGACAGAGGGGGGAGCTGAGAGACAGAGGGGGGAGCTGAGAGATAGAGGTGGAGATCTGAGAGATAGAGGAGGGGGCTGAGAGACAGTGGGGGGCTGAGAGACAGAGGAGGGGTCTGAGAGACAGAGGGGGGCTGAGAAACAGAGGGCGGAGCTGAGAGACAGAGGGGGAGCTGAGAGACAGAGGGGGGAGCTGAGAGATAGAGGGGGGAGCTGAGAGACAAAGGGGGGTCTGAGAGACAGGGAGAGCTGAGAGACAGAGAGGGGCTGAGAGACAGAGGGAGGGAGCTGAGAGGCAGAGGGAGGGAGCTGAGAGACAGAGAGGGGGCTGAGAGACAGGGAGAGATAAGAGACAGAGGGGGGCTGAGAGACAGAGAGGGGGCTGAGAGACAGGGAGAGCTGAGAGACAGAGAGGGGCTGAGAGACAGAGGGAGGGAGCTGAGAGGCAGAGGGAGGGAGCTGAGAGATAGAGGAGGAGATCTGATAGATAGAGGAGGGGGCTGAGAGACAGTGGGGGTCTGAGAGACAGAGGAGGGGTCTGAGAGACAGAGGAGGGGTCTGAATGAGAGACAGAGAGGGGAGCTGAGAGACAGAGGGGGGAGCTGAGAGACCACGGAGAAGAGCTGAGAGATAGAGGAGGGGCCTGAGGGACAGAGGAAAGGTCTGCAGAGGAGGGGTCTGAGAGATAGAGGGGGCTGAGAGACAGTGGAGGGGGCTAAAAGAGGGGGGACTGAGAGACATGGGACTGAAAGACAGAGGGGGGTCTGAGAGACAGAGGGGGTCTCCGTTTTTTTAAACGGCCCACTGTGCATTCGGCCCACCGGGACACTCCCAGTAGTCCCGATGGCCAGTCCATCCTTGGGCCCCATAAAGAATGAGGAAGGACATCTGGTTACAAAGGATCGGGAGATGGCAAAGGTATTGCATATATTCTTCTCCTCAGTCTTCATGAGGGAATCGGGGTGCTTCAGTAACCAAAACTGCAGTGTTTATATCACATCACATCACACATCACAGGAAGCACCCCCATGGTTAATACAGGACAGAATTAAAATTAGACTTGGGAAATTGCCAGAGCATTGTTCTTAAAAATTACTGACAGTCTGGTACCAGCTGATTGGAGAGAAGCCAATGTAGCACCAATATTAAAAAAGATCCCAAAATACATCCCTGGGAATTACAGACCAGTTAGCCTAACACCAATAGTATGCAAGCGCTTAAAGGGGGATGATAAGGGACTATGTACAAGATTTTAATAACGAGAACGGTATCATTAGCAGTAATTAGCATGGATAAATGAAGAATCTTTCTTACCAAACCAATCTATTGACTTTCTATGAGGAGGTGAGTTGCCATTTAGATAAAGGAAGGGTCGTGGACGTTGTATATCTGCATTTTGCAAAAGCATTTGACACAGTTCCCCATGAACCTTTACTGTACAAAATAAGGTCCGTTGGCATGGACCATAGGGTGAGTACATATATTAAAAACTGGCTACAAGGGTAAGTTCAGAGGGTGGTGATAAATGGGGAGTACTCAGAATTGTCAGGGGTGGGTTCTGTGCTGGGACCAATCCTATTTAATGTGTTCATAAACAACCTGGTGGGTGGGGTAAACAGTTCAATCTCTGTATTTGCAGACAATACTAAGCTAAGCAGGACAATAATTTATCCGCAGTATGTGGAAACCTTGCAAAAAGATCTGAACAAATTAATGGGAATTAATGGCAAATGAGGTTTAATGTAGAAAAATTTAAAATAATGCATTTGGGTGGCAAAAATGTGAATGCAATCTATACACTGGGGGGAGAACCTCTGGGGGAATCTAGGATGGACATCTAGTCTTACAGATACAACCACAATGTTGATGCGGCTCGCCAATAAATTGAGTTTGATACCCCTGCCTTAGAACCACAAGATTTGTAATTCTTTCCCTATTTTTTCCATTACTCCTTAATACGTTTTCCCAGACTATTCCTACCACTGCTCCTGTTTGTGAAGAAAATCAAGAAAATTAACTAAACCAATTATGAAAATCCCCTCGGGCTGAGGACGCGGTGGTGACATTGACGCCGCCACGTCATCACTCCAGGAAGTAAAATACTTCCACGCATGCGTCGAATCCATTCAACGCATACACAGAGATTTCTGTCTGCTGGTTAGTGTATTCGATCGTGGGTACGCGGCCTTAGACGCCCTGTCAGTTAGAGGAATATTCCAATACCTTGTTGATTGGAAAGCATTTGAGCCTGAGAAGGTCATGGATTTCAGCATCAGATGTTTTCGCACTGCATCATATTGTGAAAACGTTATTTAATAAATGTAGCAGGTACTTCTCCAGACTGATCTAATCTATTATGGGACAGCTGTCTGCTGCAGCAGCATAGGCTTTTTTACCCCCCCTTTCTCTCTTCATACACAGACACTCAGTACTGCTTGTTTGGAAACTCCCGATTGGAGGTTGCCTGTAAACTCCCTATTGGGAGAGCCTGAGCCAATCATGAGACAGCAGCAAAGGACTGTGGGAGCGGAGATAAAAAGCCAGAGGAACTAGGCCACACTCTTCTTTGTGTGTGTGTGAAATCTCAGCCTACCAAGGGACACAGAGCCTGCAGCTCCAGCCCAGAGGAACAGATTGTTCATGCAGCTCCCGCCCAGAAGAACAGACTATACATGCTAAAGAGGACACCCTGCAACAGCTCAAGGACTGAATGCCACTGTGACACACCTGCATCTAAGATCGATTGATTACTCAGTGGGGGACCGCTGACTGTGTACAGGATTTGGTGAGGGGGCTTTGCCCAGGAACCTTTAATGCTTTTCATAGAATACCACATCCAAATATTGTCCACAGAGCTCCTATATTGCCAGTGAAGATAAAAAAAATGCAAAGCTTTGCCTCCAGGACATTAACGCGGTTGCTCTTAACCACTTAAGGCCTGGACCTTTAGGCAGGTAAAGGACCTGGCTAGTTTTTGCAATTCGGCACTGCGTCGCTTTAACTGACAATTGCGTGGTCGTGCGACATGGCGCCCAAACAAAATTGGCCTCCTTTTTTCCCCACTAATAGAGCTTTTTTTTAAAAAAGCAATATTTTTTACTTTTTGCTATAATAAATATCCCCCAAAAACATATAATTTTTTTTCTCAGTTTAGGCCGATACGTATTCTTCTACCTATTTTTGGTAAAATAAAATCGCAATAAGCGTTTATCGATTGGTTTTTGCAAAATTTATAGCATTTACAAAATAGGGGATAGTTTTATTGTTTTTTTTATTATTATTTTTTTTACTACTAATGGCAGCGATCAGAAATTTGTTTCGTGACTATGACATTATGGCGGACACTTTGGACAATTTTGACACATTTTTGGCGACCATTGTCATTTTCACAGCAAAAAAATGCATTAAAAATGCATTGTTTACTGTGAAAATGACAATTGCAGTTTGGGAGTTAACCACAAGGGGGCGCTGAAGGGGTTACGTTTGACCTCATCTGTGCTTCTAACTGTAGGGGGTGTGGTTGTAGGTGTGACGTCATTGATTGTGGTTCCCTATATTAGGGAACACACAATCGATGACAGCGATCGGGGACCGATCGCGGGACTCCAGCGGCGAACGGGTCCGCAGGTCCCGCGGCCATGGTCACGGAGCTTCGGACTGGGTCGTGGGCACGCGCCCACGACCGGGCACTTAAAGAGGATGTACCTGTACGTGCTTGTGCCCAGTCGTGCCATTCTGCCGACTTATATGTGCAGGAGGCGGTCCTTAAGTGGTTAAAGGGGACACACCACGGGTGAATGCCCGTTAAATGCCTAATGTACCACCAGCCACAGAATACAAAGTTGTTTGCTGTTCGGTGAACGCCTGTGGCCGTGGGCTAATTTTTGAGGCCTGTAATGGCTGACGCTTACTTCTTTTTTCTTTGAATGCCTAATGTACCACCAGCCATAGAATACAATGTTGTTTGCTGTCCGGTGAACGCCTGTGGCCGTGGGCTAATTTTTGGGGCCTGTAATGGCTGACACTTACTTCTGTATCAGGTGAATAGCTTAATTTACCTCCAGCCACAGAATACAAAGTTGTTTGCTGTCAGGTGAATGCCTGTCGGCTAATTTTTGGGGCTTGTAATGGCCAGCACTGACTTATGTATCTGTTTTTTCACTTAATAATTCTGGTACAGTAGGTCAGTGTCCATGTTGTGGGACTATTTGTGCACAGCTAGTAAGTATTTTGTGGCTGCAAATATGACCTGAAGGTTTTTAATATTCGCCTGCCATTAAAGTCAATGGGGCCCGCCGTGAACTTGCGGTTCGCGGACATTTGCGATCGTTCGAGGTCCATCACTAGTCTTGACCTCTCTTGGCTCGGGTCCAATTGACTAAAGTGAGATCTGGCCTGTCCCCTAGAGGACAGAGCCTGCTGCAAATCAGCAGTGAGCATTCTGGTGTTTGCTAGGCAACCCAAAGAGGAAGCTCCCTCTGACCTCACCTGCCCAGCTCTGAGCTTCCTGAAAGAAATACACATGGGGGCGGTGAACAACATGTCCCAGAGAGCCAAACCACTGCCTGAACACACAAAAACATGGAAGAAGGAGAGAGTGCCAGCTCCTGCCTAACAAAGGTATATACAGTCATGTATACTGCCAGTGACCTTTGCCAGAAATACACAGTCATTTATACTGTACCTTACTATCCCAGCACCATGGGAACCCACCTCCTCAGGAGTTTTACAACCCAGAGGCGCCCAGAGGCGATTCAGTTCGCATGTGCCGCGCTATATACGTTTTCATTCATTCATTCATTCATTCATTCATATATGGGGGGGGGGAGGGTCTTCTGAATCGGGAGATGCTAAACCCAAACAGGGTGGATGGAGAAAAAATAAATAAAAATAATAATAATCTTTAAAAGGCGTCCGAAGTGAGGATGAAAAAAAGAACACTGGTGTGAGCAGACAGCCACACTTTATGGGCTAATAAAAAGGTGGTCCTGGAGGGGTCAGAGAGGGCGGAGCTGACCCATAAAAGGCTGACATGGGGAGGTCCAGGAAAAGGTATTCAGCAGGTTATGTTTACCAAAATGATTGCATTTCCATGTTTCATGTACTGTGGGAGATCAGATATAGTGAATGCAGGGTCCTGGGTTTAGTAACACTTTAATTGGTTCCCCAAATGGTAAATGCACCTCTGTGTTTATAGCTGGGGGGTTAGAAGTGGAATTCTACTTTTCATTTCGAATAGAAAATGTATGTAAACGCATATTGCTATAAGATATCTATAATGTGAAAAAAATATATATATATTTTTCTTTCTTTCTTTCTTAATTCTAATCCTCACACAATACAGTTGCTATAAAAATATAAAATAAAGGCTTTCAGACTCGGGTAGACTTTTTTGCAGCTTCCAGATTCCCCTAAAGAAGTGATGTAAAAATGTAATGGTAAATACTGCAAAATCTAATGAGAAGCTGCAGGGCATTTAATTACAGTATCCCAAGCAATCTGTCTTTTTTTTTTTTTTTTTTGATTGACAGCTAATTACTGTGGTGCCATTTTTTTGGCAGTGGGATTTAATCTCCCAGATGGAAAGCAAATCAGTTGGTCCTTGCATCACAGCTGAGGTATACTTTGGCTCAGCTTTAATTTATTCTCTTAAGCCAAAAGCGTCTAGTAATTTTAAGGTTCAAAAATACAATTTTTCTGACTTTAAGCAAGTAAGTGAAAAGAACCTGTCAGACTTAGAGTTTTTTTTATGATTCTCTGGGAAATATTGACACTACTTGAAATGCAATGCTCCAAAGTAATGTCATATGTGGGTGATTCCCATTTTCAGATGTAATGGTGGCATTTTGACTTGGGAACTGTTTGTAATGGTTAAACATGAGTTGGAAAAGCATTAAGTTGGATTCTACAGAGGAATGAGCTAAATCTCTCAACAACACAGCGTGGAGTGGAATCGGTCACAAATTTAAATTTTTTGAGCTTTTGAAACATGTCAGTTCCCAAGCAGGTCTTACACTAGGGATATAAAAACAATCCTTTTACTTACCTGAACTATTGAGATCTATCAATTATTCTCTAGCCTCACGGTTTTTCTACCAATTTAGGCATTATCTAGCCATGTACAAAATGTAGCATACACAAGTTGAGCAATATTTTCTGTGATCTGATTCTCTTTTCAGTATCTTAGTTAAAAGAACAATTAGGGTGTTTAGCAGCCAACAATGCAAAACATTTAGAATGTCTTGATAAAAGTAATGCTAAGCAATGGTCTTAGAAGAAATGATCTAATTCCTTAAAATTCCTTCTTAAAAATGATTATTTTTCCTATCTGACCTCAGCAAAATAGTATTAAAATCCATTGCAAAACACACATTTTCTCATTGTAGATTATATGCTTAATTTTTTTTTTAACTACTTCAGAACCAGCATGTTACACTCCCTTCCCATCCAGAACGTTTATTTTCTTTCTTTCTTTCTTTTTGAGCTTGATATAGCCAATTGTTTTTTTTTTTGTTATGTAATTACATTTTTTTTATTTTATTACATAAAAAAAACAAAAAAAAAAACACTGTACAATACTTTCTAAAAAATGCCAGGGCAGTAAAACACCCCACAAATTAATCCTTTTTGGAATAAGACACAAATATGATAACATTTTTTGCCCTTTTTTGGGGGGGGGGGGGATGGAGAAGCATGTTTGTGTGATAAGATGATTAAAAAATAAATTGAGGAGGCAAAGGCCTTGTTTCAGTTCTCTACAAAACAGCGCTGGCTTCGGGTTTCTTTGGTGAGCCTCCATATAAAAATGAATGGGAGACTGACTGTGATGAACAGTTTGCCCCGGAAAATTGGACACAATGATGGATAATTTGCGCAAAGCTACAAAATCCTTGGCAGTTAGAGAAACGGCCTGTAAGGTATCAACTAGATGGTATTATACTCCTTCCAGACTCCAGGTCATATTTCTTGGAACATCTGGACTATGTTTCAGGGGCTGTCAGCTTCCAGATACCTTTAACCACTTAACCACCGCAGGCCGTAAAATAACGGCTGCAAGGTGGTTCCTTAACTCTGGGAGGACGTAATATAACGTCCTCCCAGTGTCGTTCCCCCACGCGCCCCCTAGATTACGGATCGTGCCAAATTGCCGCTGATAGCAGCCGTTTACCACGTGATCGCTCCGTCCAATGACGAAGCGATCACATGTAAACAAACTGGCGTCATTTGATGAAGCCGGTTCCTCCCTCCTCTCTCTGTACCGATCGGTACAGTATGAGAGGAGAGCACGGGTGTCAGCAGCGCTGTGGCTGGATCTGTGACTATTGCAGTCACAGATCCAGCCATCCCTGCATTAACCCCTGCAATACACTTCCTTCCCTGCGCAATACTCTGCAATACCATGCAATATCTCCTGCGCAATACTCTGCAATACCCCCTGCGCAATGCTCTGCAATAGCCCCTGCGCAATACTCTGCAATACCCCCTGCGCAATACTCTGCAATACCCTGCCAGTACTCTGCAGTACCCCCTGCGCAATACTCTGCAGTACCCCTGCGCAATACTCTGCAGTACCCCCTGCGCAATACTCTGCAATACCCCCTGCGCGATACTCTGCAATACCCCCTGCACAATACTCTGCAATACCCCCTGCACAATACTCTGCAATACCCCCTGCACAATACTCTGCAATACCCCGGCCAGTACTCTGCATTACCCCCTGCGCAATACTCTGCAGTACCCCCTGCGCAATACTCTGCTGTACCCCCTGCCCAATACACTGCCGTACCCCCTGCGCAATACTCTGCCGTACCCCCTGCGCAATACTCTGCAGTACCCCCTGCGCGATACTCTGCAATACCCCCTGCGCGATACTCTGCAATACCCCCTGCGCAATACTCTGCAATACCCCCTGCGCAATACTCTGCAATACCCCCTGCACAATACTCTGCAATACCCCCTGCACAATACTCTGCATTACCCCCTGCGCAATACTCTGCAGTACCCCCTGCGCAATACTCTGCTGTACCCCCTGCCCAATACACTGCCATACCCCCTGCGCAATACTCTGCCGTACCCCCTGCGCAATACTCTGCCGTACCCCCTGCGCAATACTCTGCCGTACCCCCTGCGCAGTACTCTGAACAATACTCTGCAATACCCCTGCGCAATACTCTGCAATACCCCAGGCGCAATACTCTGCAATACCCCCGGCGCAATACTCTGCAATACCCCCGGCGCAATACTCTGCAATACCCCCAGCGCAATACTCTGCAATACTCCCTGCGCAATACTCTGCAATACTTTGCGATCATTTTTTTTTTCAGGCTTCCCAGCCTAGAGGTGAGATGCGGGGTCTTATTGACCCCATATCTCACTGTAAAGAGAACCTGTCATGCTATATTCCTATTACAAGGGATGTTTACATTCCTTGTAATAGGAATAAAAGTAATCAAAACATTTATTTTTGGGGAAAAACATGTCAAACTAAAATAAATAAAGTAAAATGAACAATAAAAAATAAATAAAAAAAATTCACAGCGCCCCTGTACCCGTGTTCTCATATACACAATTAAACGCACACGTAAGTCCCGCCCACATATGAAAACGGTGTTCAAACCACACATGTGAGTTATCGCTGCGATTTGGTTACAGTGTTGTATGACTGAGTTATTGTCATTCAAACTGTGAGAGCACCGAAAGCTGGAAATTGTTCTGGTTATTAAGGGGGTTTAAGCGCCCAGTGGTCAAATGGTTAAGCACATATTTTGGGATAGTGGGCTACTTTCTCCAGCATGGAAAAAGGTGACTGCCATTGCTTCTGCGATATCAGGTACTCCCCTACAGTCTCAATGTGTCTACCAATCCCAGGTATCTTCCGCAAGGAACTATTTGCATATCCACCTTGTGGGCCATTGCTCTGCACTGGAAGACCCCCGCAGTACCCCTATCCTCCATTCTGAACAGAATAGATAACATTATGATAATAGAGAGGATTTTGTATACCTTACAGGATAAAATGCACCTGTTTGATCATAGATGGGATGCGTGAAAAACCCACAGGCATATTTTACTATCACAAGACTAAATGCCAACCTAGGTTACCAGACCTGATCAATGCCCTCAGGTATACCTTTCCCCTACTTCTTTATGTATTTGTTATTTTAGATAATAAGGATCAGTATTTTCTAACAACTTTCTTGTATGCTACGGACTTATTGTTCTTTACTTTGGTTATCATAGATGTCCTCTTGACATCAATTTTATGTTATGTACTGTCATGTGACTGTATAAAACAATAAAAGCAGTTCAGCGCAACCTAAGTGTAAATATAAACACTAATAAATAATGTCCATGAGAAGAAACAGTCCACAAGTGATTGTGAAAAGGCACAATGAGTGGCCTCTCACCTCACTGATTCGACCTATAATAGTTCATATGGCATGTAACTCATTCCCAGTATAACTACTTAGAACATCCAATCGATCAGCATACCAAAAGTGTCGATCAAGGTCCTGAGCTTTGTCTCCAACATGCATATAAACATAAATGAAGACAATCTAGTGCTCTCTGTATAAGGAGTGTTTAATTGTAAGATAAAACAAAAGTGAAACTACTCACAAAGACGGCACTCAGACACGAGTGCTTACAGACAGCATAGAAAACAATTGCAACAGCAATGGCTGTGGGTGACGTCTGTCGTGACTCTTCCCCCTTGTACACATTACATCCGTAGTCTGGACTTCATCAGCGCGAGGTAGGATGACACAAAGAAGTCCTGCTCATAACAACTAATACAGAGGCATGGCAACCATACTGCAACTCGCTGAGAGAGTCAGCCAATCACAGAGCGTTACTAATTCTAATAACATCATATTAAACCAGGGGAGCAGATGCAAATGAAGAAGGTTGCCATGCTTATCTTTAAATAAACTAAGGTGCTTATGATATATGGTTCACCACTAAATAACATAGCCTGGCCACAATCTATGCAAATTGTAAACAGAACGTTACAGGGGAACATACCAATAATATATAAAAAAACATTAGAAATATTATTTAAAACTATTTAAATATGTAAAAAATATAAGAATATACAAAAAAGACGCCATCCACAACCACCGTAAATAAACAATTAACACTTATGCTTTTATAATACAATAAAAAAAAAATACACAATACAATATAAAGCAAAACAAAAAAATATATATTATCTGTTAGAAATAAAACAATTTAAATCAAAATCTACATTAAGACCTGCAGACGACATAACCTTGGTTTCAAAATCCAGAAAGATTCCCTACGACTGAGTTGGAGTATATAGTGTCTACCCCTCCAATGTCTGGGTACTTTTTCAATACCCCAGAACTTAAGGCTTTTTGGATCCCGCTGGTGACGATTTCTAAAATGTCTAGATACGCTATGTGTTTTTACTCCACTTTTAATATTGCTAATATGTTCACACACTCGGACATGTAATGCTCGAGAGGTACGGCCTACACACTGTAGGCCACAGTCACATTCTAGCATATAGACAACTCCTACCATAGTGCACGTAATAAGTTGTTTTATCTTATATTGTATATGCGTTACGGATGAGCTAAAATCTTTCAGTTTTTTAATATTATTTTTTGCATGTTTGCAATTCGCACAGCGACCACGTGCGTAAAAAACTGATAAAAAACTAAAAAGCTTAGGATCAACAATCGTGGGTGGATCTATAACCCCGGGAGCTAAACTATCTCGAAGTGAAGGCGCCTTACGATAAATGGTGGAGCTACTGGGCATATCTGCAACAATTATGCTCCTATTCATATTTTTAACTTTCTCAATTTCTGTATTAATCATAGATTGAGTGTAGCCTTTCTGCCTGAAACGGGTAGCTAGGACCTGCAATTGTAAAATAAAATCTTCCTCAGAGGAGCAGTTACAGAGCCAGAGTTTGTGATGACAGCTAGTCAAAGGTATGTAACCGTTCTGATCGGACATCTTAAAATGATTCCTGGTATGGAAGCGGTTATCTTTTATAAAAATTTCTAAATCTAGAAAAGTGATTTGGTTATAATCAATGGTCCAAGTTAATGTAATATTTTTATTATTACCATGAAGTTTATTCATGAAGAGCTGGAGACTAGGGATATCTCCCAGATCATCACAAGATCGTCGATATACCTCTTATTACAGCATAACTGTGGCGGTATATCACGAAAAACTACATTTTCCTCCCAGTGGGCCATGAACAAGTTGGCCACACTGGGAGCAAAACAAGCACCCAACGTGACACCAACTTGCTGTAAATTATAATCCCCAATAAACCAAATGTAATTCTTTAAAAGACAAATCTTTAAACTATCCAACAAGAATTGGACAAACTAAGGTCCGTCTCTGCTAAAGCCCATCTTACAGAGGCTAAAGCTGCATCATGGTTGATAATAGTATACGTGTTCCCACATCAGTGGTGATCAATATAGTATTGGACGTGCATGAAAGGGTGTCAAGGATCTGTATGATCTACTTTGAGTCAAGAAGAGGGGCCCCCATCTTGCAAACCAAAGGCTGCAAAAAGAAATCTAAATATTGACCTAACCGTGAGGACACAGAATCGATACCATTATCAATTGGACAGCCAGAAGGTCGTTCAGAGTTTTTATGAAGCTTAGGTAAAAAATAAATGATTGGTGTATGACAATGAAAAGTATCAAGATAAGCAGCTTCCTTAGTATAGAGAATACCCTCATTCTTACCTGCCTCTATCAAGGAATGCAATTTGTTTTTGAATTGAACCAAAGTGTCACCATTCAATAATAGGTGATAATGAAAATATCAGAATCTGTTTTTTAAGCAAATCTGATCCTAGCGCACTATGGTGATGTAAAGCTTACGCTATGTAAAAGGTTTGTGCAGATAAGCAGCTATTATAATAAAAAGAAATAGATATAGTGATATGTTTCTATGGTGGGAAACATTAACAGCGCTGTATGGGTTAATTTAAGTAATCTGTGGATCCTAAAAAAACACATAAAATCTGCTAAAATTATCTAAAAAAATCACATTAATAATGATTAGTATATAAGATAATAATAATAATGTCCAGCAATGAATAAACATTAGCAGCAATCATATATATATATATGTTGTCAGTTCTGGCTGAATCATTAGTAAAGTCTCTTCAAGAAAATCATATGCTTCCAGTGAGGGGTTAATCTTGTCTGTATCTCTCTGCTCTTTGCAAGGGTGTCTCCCTTGGGAGTTCTACTCACCAGATAGTAGTGATATGTATGCCTGTAGTAATCAAAGATGAGGTCTCCTCCTCGGTTCAGATTTTCTCATTCCTCTTACTCTCCACCAGGAATCCAAGTTGAAATCACCCAGGTGATCAGTGTTGGTTTATGGAAATTGATTCATGAGTGGTCATGGAAGTGAGGAGAGAGGAGAAGAATATAGTGTAATACAATTTTTATTCAAGGTTAAATGCCCCACACTAGCATATGCTTACAATGTATATGCGATAAAAACAGCACATCAAAAGAGACACTGGAATGCGGATAGCTGCGGGTAGCTGTGCTTGTCAGCTCGGCTTACTCTGCTGGATCTCGGGTCCAGATGACTCCTTGTGTGTGTGTACGTTGTACGCTGGTCGTTCAATAATAGGTGTTTTGATTATTCAATCATTCATTTCCTCTTGGTAGTAGGCTTTACTAAGCACTACGAGACCTCCCCCCTTGTCTGCTGGTTGAATGACAATATCATTCCTCTGTTCCAGTGATAAGATGTCCCGTTTAATATGTTGTGAATTCCTAACTTTAACACAAAGAGAGTCCAAATTACTACACACTACGGGCCAGATTCATGTACATTGGCGCATATTTTGACCGAGTAGCGCACCTCCTTTACGTTGGACCGGCGCAATGTAGAGGCGCAATTACTGTATCCTCATAGTATTTGCGCCGAAATTTGCACCGGTGCAACATAATTTCCGAGGCGTAAGGTGGAGTAATTCAAATTGGGAAGGACGTGGGCATCTTCCATTGAAATGAGCCGTGACCCCATGCATGCGCACATGAAGCAGACCATGATCAGCACCTCTCTGCGCATGCTCACAACTCGGCACGGCGCAATCAGTGAGATTTGAACTTAGTGAGCTACGTAGAGAGCTTAAATAGACAGAGACAAACGCCCTTCCTTTACATCCATTTGTCTCCCTTCCTATACAGCAAGGTGCTTTTGTTCTGTTGTTTCTTAGCGTTTGTTGGTTTGTGACATGTCTTTGAGATATTTGGTGACTGTTTTGGAGAGTGATTTTTGTCTTTTCTGTGTTTTCATTGCTGTGGTTTTTTTTTTATATATATATTTGCTGGTAATTTTTTTTTTTTGCTTTTTTTTCCTTTTCTGTTTGTGAATGATTTTGGAATGTGGGGGTGACATTCCTGCCGGAAAAGGGGTGTCACCCTCATTTGTGGTGGAGCAGGGTTCCCCAGGACCAGGGAGAAGTGATCCCCAGGTCCGTGTGAATGGTGTATGAATGTACAGTGACATAATTGGAGCCGTGGCGTGGCGTTGCTGCTCACAAGTGGTGTGCATGCATGCATTCTCATTGTGCCAAGATTAATGTGTGTGTTTAACATGCAAAGATGCCTAATGTGAGCTGTCTCCTGGCTGCTCTTCCCTCAGAAGACGGGGGACCCTCGGTTAGGGGGGGGATTGTCTGGTTCGGGGGTCAGGTCATCAGGTATGTCAATTTCCAGGCCATTTCTCACTGCAAAGTTGTGCAGCATGCAACATGCACCGATGATCTGGCATACAAAGTTTGGGGAATACAACAGGGTAACATGGGGGGTTCCGCATAGGAGTCATGAGATGGGGTCCCAGTGCATATGCAGAGTCACCTTGAAGAGAAAAGACAGGAGGATGTTAGTAGTGCATGTGCCCCTTGTGATTTCTGTATCATGGGGGGGGACAGTCATGCCTGCCACCCATGTCACTCACCAACCAGCCAGCTGTCCCCATACATGTTCTGTTCGAATTCCATTGGGATGGGGCTATTCATTGTATATGTAGCTGTCATGGGTGTCATGGGTGGTGTCATGTGTTAGGCTGTTTTTTTTTTATATTAGTTACTGAAAATATAATGGAATATAGTTTACTGTGGATAGATCACTATTAGGTTATAGCATCACATCCCTTGATTCATTGAGAAACAATGACAGACTGAAAAGTCCCATCATTAGATTAATTCCATGATGGGATGAGGGGTGAATCTGAAGATGCGAGACACCTCAGAATCACTCATGCCAAAGAGGTCTATGCGCGTGCGATATATCCTCTCCCGTGCCCTCCTCCGTGCCCTCCTCCTTCTGCGCTCATCTAAAGTCAGTAGTATAGCTATGAGCAAGGATGCCCCTGGCATGTTGGCATACAGATTGTTGTCCTGCAATTGTGGCTGCTCAGCTCGTCCCTAATGGTGTTGCTTTAGCTGACATGTAGACGGATTGTCTAATTTTAAGCAAGCTTTTATATTGCCTAATATTAGACAGGACATGCAGCTGATGCGCACAGCGCATAGCCTGCGCTGCACCAACTTACTTTTGTGGATCGCAGTAACTCCCTCATTTGCATATTTGCCGAGCAAATCAATGGTGTGTCTAGCGCATTCTTTGCGCGCATGATGCGCCGGTCTATCGAAATTACGCCGTTCGTAAAAAAACTAGATTTCTGGCGCATTTCGTTTTGTGGATACGGCGCATAGATACGAAGGCGAATATTTCCAATTGCGCAGGCGCAGCTCCTGATACTCCAGCGTAAGTGCTTTGTGAATCTGGCCCTATGTTTTTAAAAACATCCAAGTGTCTATTATCATTACAATAAGGATTAAAAACAGACCGATTTCTCAAATTATAATGTCCAATTAAAGATTGAGAGGAATTCCTCTGAATAGGGTCTGAAAGGAAATATTTCTTCATGTTTAAGTCTGGAATATATTGAGATTACGTATCGGGTCAAACTGCAGGCCTTTATCCAATACACATGTCTCATCATCCGACAAAGGAACACTACTCAGATTAAAGATACCAGTTCCTGATATGGTCTTTGCCTTTTGGGCTCGCCTCCCCCCCCCCCCCCCCGATTCCTCTCGATTTTTTTTCTTTTTAGGCTGGGTGGTATATTGGTACCTGGGCCTCGGGGGACTGCATAATCCCTCCATTCCCCTGTCCAAGTCAGGGTGTGCAGGGGTGGACCCCTCCAGGGAGTCCTCTCCTGTCCTAAAAAATTATTATTGGGAGGTTGTTCTTCCCAATAGTCTTGCAAATAGCATAGCATAGCTATTTTGGGATAGTTACCTCTACCTCTCTGGTGACCATTCCCCCTAATGGGTACAGGTCTCCATGGAGGAGCCTCCTGGTACACAGGGTATTTCCCTTGTTCAGTGCTGATAGGGGTTGGATGCTGGTAAACTGGACCCCTCACTCTACCTCTAGGTTTCACAGAACCATGTCCCCTAGGTTTGGGGGCATTATTCCTAATGGGTGTAGTATGAGATTGGACTACATTTGCCCAAGATAATTGATGATAATTGATGATCATGATTAGCTAAGGCAGGACCATTGATCTTTTCCCTGTTAAAAAAAGGCAGGACCATTGATAGTCACTTCAGTAGTGTCCATAGACACTAATTCCGGATTGATCAGTTGTGTAATATTCAAAGATTGCCATTTAAAAACCTGTTTACCTCCGAAATCATTTAAATCACATAAAAACTTTTTCCTTTTCTTATCTTGTGTTTCTTTATACCATTTAATTAATTTAACCTTAAGGTCTCCTGATAATTGAATGAATTCTGGAGAATCTTTATATGGTTCAATGCGGTCAGTGATGTCTTTAATTTGGCTCTCAAGCCACTTCTTCTTTCTCTGTTTACGAGAGAGCAATAGCCGTAAAAGCTCAAAGCCCTTGCAAACAAAGAAAACACACCATTCATTATTCGATTCATCATCGAATAGACCATCATTCGGTGGTAAATCCCACCTTAAAGGATAAATAGCTTCCTTTACCTTACTGCAGTACTGGTTTCATGTCCTTATTGTTCGTTTTTGCTTTGAAGTTGCTGTAATCCTGCTCTGTTCTCCACACTTCCTGCTTGTCTGTTTCCTTATAACCACAGTGCTGGGAGCTTTCTCACGATGGTTTAAGCTGTCATTACTGTGTGTCTAAAACTTCCCAGAACCAATCAGATTCATTTTAAAAACAAAACACTGCCCTGGATTTGTTTGTTTGTGTTCTGTGTCTTTTTCTACTTTGCAGAAACATGAAGCCAGTTCAAAAGTTAAACTAACCTGTAGGCACATTATATGATTGATTTTTATCTATTTTTAATCATTTTGAAAAGGAATCAGTTAACTTTTATGTCTCTATACCCTATAAACAGTCATTTCAGCAAAAAAAAATGTTTTCCTTTAGTGACTCTTTAAACGCCTGGGGATAACCTTAGCACACAAATAATGTTCAAATGAGACAATATCCCACCAGGTCCTAATTTTCTCATCAAATAGATGTCCTAGTTTAAAAAAAAAAAAAAAAAACATCTGTGAGAGCAATTTTTCTATTTTCAAGGTAAGAAAAAACGTCCATTTTCTGCAACCAAATAGAAATGAATTACCGTATTTATCAGCGTATACCGCACACTTTTTTGCCCTGAAAATTAGGGCAAAATCGTGGGTGCGCGATATACGTTTCCCGCGCCGAGTTTGAATACTGCGCCGACATATACCGAGCGCAGTACACTCGTGTATAGTCGGACAGGCTCGGCTCCTCTCACACTCACGTCCTGGACGTAAGCGCGAGAGTAGCCGAGCCTGCCCGACTATACACGAGTGTACTTCGCTCGGTATATGTCGGTGCAGTATTCAAACTCGGCGCGGGAAAGCGGGGATAAAGCGGGGAGGACGCCGCAGAAGGACACCGGACCCGACGAAGAGGACACCCAAAGCCACAGACGGACGCCGGATCCGACGAAGAGGACACCCTAAGCCGCAGAAGGACGCCAGACCCGAAGAAGAGGACACCCGAAGCCGCAGAAGGACGCCAGACCCGACAAAGAGGACACCTGAAGCCGCAGACGGACGCCGGACCCGACGAGGCCGCCGATGGACGCCGCGCAAGACACCAAAACTAAGTACAAAAATCATTTTTTCCACAGGAATATGGTCCACTTTAGAGGTGCGCGCTATACGCCGGAGCGTGCAATACCCCGATAAATACGGAAAATAAAACATAAATATTTCAGCATTAAAAAATATGTAACAGTACATTATGGTTGCAAGCCAGCACTCAAGGTAAATTCATATAAAATCCCTCAAGAAATAAAACAATAAAGGCAGTGCAGCGCAACCTAAATGTAAATATAAACAATAATAAATGTCCATGAGAAGAAACAATTGCAATTATTTTCTATGCTGTCTGTAAGCACTTGTTTCTGAGTGCCGTCTTTGTCAGTAGTTTCGCTTTTGTTTTATCTTACAATTAACCACTTGCTTACAGGGAACATGCAGGTGAAATTTCAGTATCTAGCACTGCGTCGCTTTAACTGACAATTGTCGTGCGACGTGGTGAATGGTTGATCCTGGAATTCTACCCTTCCTTCTTTCTCCCTCTCCTTCTACTCTCTCTGTCTGGGACATTCTGCTCCCACCTTCCTCTATGTATGAGAAGGGGAAATTGCTCCCCTCCTCTATGCAGCGTTTAAGGTTGTACACGGACTAGAACACAGAGTTTGAACCAGCAACTAGGCTCCTGATTCTTCTCCAAGATGCCTGATACTGCGGTAATCCAGGCTGGTTCCTCAGCCAGCCAGTATCAATCATGGGAGGGGGGCCACTAAGCCATGGAGGGGTCAGGTTCTGCCACAGTGTGATCCCACTGGGGTGGTGGGCTAGGCCTTTCCAGGCTCGGTAGGCGGATTCCCCATACTGGTCCCAAGAGAATCTTTCAGCATGGGACACACAGAAGCTCTCAGGGGGGAATCCATGGGACAACCCCCTGGAGAAGAGAGGAGGGTGAATGGCAAATGTATGCTTGTGCCACATCCAGTATATATGAGAAAATAAAAAGGGGGTTCCCCTGGGTGGACTTTTAAGGCACTAATAGTATTCCAAAATATACAGGATATTGAGAGTAAAAAAGGTTTTATTCACAATTGTACGTATTTATCAAAAAAATGAAATATTGAATTAAAATACACAGTTCCAATGATTGTCACCATATAAGTAAATACAAGAAGAACCTTCTTGACACCCGACGCGTTTCGGGATAACCTTCTTCAGTGGTGTGTAAAGAAGGACAATTAGTTCATCTAGGGCGTAAGAATACATAGAGTTAATTAAATGCATTTATAGCATTATTAAATATATACAAAAAGGTTTTATATGTTATATATATATATATATATACATGTAATTGTGCACTTACATATTATAAAGGATGATGAATGTTTCATTGGATACGTTTTAAAAGAATAGAAAATATACACAGCACGTTGGGTTCAAGTAATGAGGTTGCCAGTTAAAGAAGGGTATCAGGGTGTACAATTAGTGCAAGTTTGGGATGTTCATCCCGTTAGATAGAAATGATTCCAAAGATTAAGATGCCGTTGGATCAGCCAGAAGGGATATACTGGGACTGGGATGGAGGCCCCTAAAAATATATAAGATAATAAATACCAATAATAGATTGTACCCAAATAAGGCTAAATTGTACATATTATATAGATAGAGTAATAATTTGCTACAATAGCAGTTTATATGTTAATGAAGGGTTATATGTACCTGATTATATGAGATCCGCAACAAACCTAATAATGTCCGCCGTCAAACAGTATACTGAATTACTACAGGGATAGAAAAAGATATGACATTACTATAGGGATTTATCTAGCCTTAATCTTAACCTCTATTTTTTTTAAAAGTATTTTTTTAAGTATTTTTTTTAAGTATTTGTAGAGCTATTTAAATTAATATTATATACAAAAGAAAGGGAGGGGGCTAAATCAAATATATGCACTATATAATCATTGGATTGAATTATATTAAGGAACAGAAAAAAAAATGTATCAATATAATGATATTTTCTGTTTTTTTTTTTTTTTATCATCAAAAAAGTTTATTAAAGCCAAACAAAGCGATACATAGGCAAGGTAAGGTAAACATGTTGTACAGTATGACATAGAATGACATTATAAAGAAAACTTGGAATTCAGTTCCATTGGCATATCTGTAAATTTCTGATTCAGGTCATAACAGGTGCACAATAAAACGCGCTTATCCTTTCATCCAAGGGAGCACTAAACAATGACCAGTGTCAGGGTGAGAACTAATATTCAACTTAACCATCAATGTTGGCCATTCGGGCACGGCATACATGTAGCTTATAGAGCTTTGAGGAAGTAAGAAAGAGGGGAGAACGGAAAGAGGGGGGGAGGAGAATGGGGTAAGGAGAGGTAATTGGTGATTGTTGTAGGGATATTAGATCCATCCATTGGGTCAGATCCATCTTTGGTATCGTGGCATGGGTCAGTAAGTGTTCAGTTCAAGGGATAAGCAGTGAGTCATATTCTGGGGAGGTTTTGAAGGCGAACCACGGAGACCAGGTTTCGTGATATGAATCTACTCTGTCTGAATTTTGGGCCGAAGTATCTTCCATGTAACATGTGTCAGATACTTTTTTAAGCCAGTCCTGAACGGTGGGAGGTTTTGTACTTTTCCAGTGGATCGGGATCAGGGACTTAGCAGCGTTCAGGAGGTGTTTTGTGAGCGAACATTTATAGCGCTTCAATGAAAAGTTGTTAATATTGAGGAGGCAGCTAGCTGCATCTAGTTCTATGGAGGTCTCCGTGATACGCCTCACCACCTCCCTGATTTTGGACCAGTAGTCCTGTAGGACTGGGCATTCCCACCATATATGTATAAGGGTGCCTGTGTCGATCCCACATTTCCAGCATTTGTCTGAAGTTTGTGGAAACCATTTGTGGAGTTTGTCCGGAGTGATGTACCATTGTGTCAGTAATTTGTATGAAGTTTCCTGCGTTTTGGTATTTATAGAACATTTGTGTGCTAGTGAGCAGGCGTTCATCCACTGTTTGTCGGTGATGGCTATGTTCAGGTCCTTTGACCAGGTTCTTTTGAACCTGTCGTCCAGGGTGGTCGTTGCATCCTGCAACCCCAGGTACATTGTGGAGGTTGCTCTGTCAAGTTGAGCACCCCTCTTGCATGTGTTTTCGAGGTCAGTCAGCTCTCTCGTAAATGTAGGTTTTCTCTTTCCTGAGTTGGCGTAGTCTCTAATTTGAAAGTACGTCAGCCAGGGCAGTGTGGGCAGTTCATTGTCATGTTTGAGTGCCGTCAGGTTTTGAAAATTCCCGCGTGAAAAACAGTCCATCATTAGCATGGGTTTGTTGGACCCAGGCGGTTTCAAGTTGTCATGTTGCATGCCTGGGGGGAAGTCTGGGTTGTTCCACAGCGGGGTTAGTGGGCTAGTCTCGTCTGTCATATTTGTCTTGGCGGCAACTTCGTGGAACAACATTAAGGTGGTTCCAGTCAGTGTTTTTTTTTTAATGGAGTTGCTTTGACAGTTCCATGGGATCCAGGGGAGGTATAAGAGGGATGTGTCAGATAGGGATTCCTCCAATTTAACCCAATCCTTAGAGCTGCTGTGACAGTGCCAATCAATTACCCTCATTAGGTGTGAGGCTAGATAGTAGTGGTAGAAGTTCGGTATTCCCATTCCTCCCTTTTCCTTAGGTCTGGTGAGGAATGAGAATTTTATTCTAGGTTTTTTATGTTTCCATAGGAACTGAATAAGAGTGGACTGCAGGGACTTAAAAAATGACTGCGGGATTTTAATTGGGAGGGTTCTGAAGAGATAAAGCAATTTTGGTAGGATAATCATTTTTAATATTGCTGCTCTCCCGAACCACAAGAAGAATTTTGTGTTCCACTTCTGCAAGTCCCCTTTTATTTCTCTGAGTAAAGTGGGGAAGTTTCGTGCATAAATAGAGGTCACATTGGGGGTCAACCACGTTCCTAAATATTTAAGCGCTCCCGTTACCCATTTAAAGGGGCAGTTAATTTGTGTTCTGGTCAGGGATTCCCTCGTCAGAGTGAGATTCATCGCCTCTGATTTGGAAAAATTTATTTTGAGGTTCGAGATATATCCATATGTCGAAAATTGTTTCATTAAATTGGGTATTGTGATGTGGGGGTTTGTCAGGAAAAAAAGTAGGTCATCAGCGTATGCTGCGATTTTATATTCAATGTCAGCTACTTTGAAGCCTGTTATTGAGCTATCTTTGTTAATCATTCTGATGAAGGGCTCTAGTGACAGAATGAAGAGCAGAGGGGATAGGGGGCAGCCCTGTCTAGTCCCGTTCGAGATCAGGACCTTTTCTGACAGTGATCCATTGACTTTAAGTCTAGCCGTGGGTCATAGAGGGCATTAATCCAGGACATCATGTGAGGACCAAGGCCTATGAATTCACATGTGGCTTTCATGTAGTCCCAAGCGACCCTGTCGAAGGCCTTCTCCGCGTCAGTGGAGAGGAGGAGGCCTCCGCCAGTGCCCCCGTCCGCCCCATTCGTCAGAAGCAACGCCTTAATCACATTATCCCTTGCCTCCCTTCCCGGGATAAAGCCCACCTGCTCTTGGCCTACTATAGATGTCAGCAAGGGTCTCAGTCTATTGGCCACAATTTTCGCCAGGATTTTGAGATCCAGGTTTAGTAGGGATATAGGCCTGTAGTTGGAGCATACTGTGTGGTCTTTCCCTGGTTTCGGTATCAGTGTAATATGGGCAGATAGAAAGTCAGTCGGCACTGATCTGGGGGAGGACATAGCGTTCAAGGCTCTTGTCAGATGTATCGACAGAGTTTCGCAAAAGGTTTTATAATGAATTGAAGAAAATCCATCTGGTCCCGGACTTTTTCCGGGTTTCAGATCTTTGATTGCCGACTGAGTTTCTTCGGCTGTTAATTGTCCGTCCAGTGTATGTAGTAGTAGTTCATCTATTTTAGGGAGGCCACTTTTGGTCAAATAATCTAGTAAGATAGCTGCCCTGTCTCCTTCTAGTGCTCGTGGTTTATGTTGTGTCAGGAGATTGTAAAGTTCGGAGTAGTATTTATGAAACTGTGCAGCTATAGCCTCTGTGGCGATTTCTAACGTACCATTTTTTGTCTTTATGCCTGGGATATGGTTGACAGCATTTGCCTCTCTCAAGGCTCTTGCCAAATGTTTTCCCGACTTGTCTCCTGCCTCATAGTAAAGCTTCTTTTTGAAGAATAACATCCTCTTTGTTTTGAACTCAAAGAGCTCACGCAGGGCCTTACGGGCCTCTAGGAGTTCCGACGCAGATTGTAGTGACAGTGAGTGTTTGTGTTTGCTCTCTAATGTGTGTATTTTGTTTGCCAGGTCCATGATCAGTTGGGATCGCTGTTTCTTTTTTTGAGAGCCCAGTCTAATCAACTCTCCCCTCATGTAACATTTGTGTGCTTGCCAGACCATCAGACGGTCCATTTCAGGCGTGTCATTGATGTGGAAGTATTCCTGGAGGGAGGAGGTGATCCCCGGGAGTAACTCCGGGTCGGTTAGGAGTGAGGCGTTCAGCCTCCAGGTATTCGATCTGGGCATCTCTCGGCCAAGGTCTAGTGTTAAAGAGATTGGTGCGTGATCAGACAGCGATTGGATCCCAATTTGTGCATCCCTCACTAGGTGGAGATCTTTTTGAGTGATAAACAGATAGTCTATCCTGGAGTATCGGTTGTGTGGGATTGAATGGAACGTGAAGTCCCTTGTGTCAGGATGCAGGAGTCTCCATGTGTCTATCAGATGTAGTGAGTTGAGTAGTTTTTTAAGTGTTTTAAGTACCCGGAATGTAATACAGGATTTACCCGACGAGGAATCTGCTGATGGTACTAGGGGGACGTTAAAGTCGCCGCCTAGTATTAGGAGACCCGACATGAATCCCAGAAGTTCTCGTGTTAGTTTCCTACAGAATGTGACATGTGCAGTATTTGGGAAGTACGCATTCGCCAGTGTTACGGGTTTGCCTAGGTGTGTTCCCTTTAAAAGAATATAACGTCCCTCTGGGTCTGCTAGACGGTCCGTGAGGGTAAAGGGTGCGTCCTTACTGATTAAAATTGTCACTCCTTTAGTCTTGGCCTTGTCATTGGTCGCGTGATGTGCTGTGGTAAAGTAGGTATTGGTCAGTTTTTGGATTTGTCCTGTTTTGAAGTGGGTCTCCTGTAGGAAAACAAAATGGGGCTTACCTCTTTTAAGTTCTCTGAGTAAGGATGTCCTTTTCTCAGGTATGTTCAGGCCTTTTGTGTTGTGCGAAATGATCAGCGGGTTCTTCCCCAGGGACGAGTAGGCCATCGGTCTCAGCTAAAGTTGTCACAAGGTGTGACCCTACAACAGACTTTCAAAGGTACGTTAGCAATCTGTGCCAGTCAGGTGACACAGTCTTACAAATCAGTTAGTCTTCCTGAGCTGGGGTGGGGTAGGGAGGGGAGTGGGTAGAGACAGAAGAGAGCAGGAGAAAAAAGGGTGAAAATAAAGGAGAAAGAGTATAAGGACCTATAAGAAGATCCAGCAGCGGGAGGTAAATTTTTTCAAAATACTTTAGAGTACTAATAACACTCTCCAAAGTAAAAACAGAAGTAGTGCGTCCGGATGGGAAAATCCCCCTCCGAGCGCACTCTGTGGGAACGTAGGATGTCAGCAACCAGGATTCCTAAACGAGGAAAGGAAAAAACAACAGAAACAACAAAAAAAATAAAATAAAGTTTTCCTTTTTCCTAGTGTCTAGGTTATATACAACAAATCACTATTAGAACATATAGTGAAAAGGACACAGCCTTTCTGAAAGGCAATCAATCAGCCAGAAACGGGGCTAGAGAGATCTAGCGAGTTATGTAAATCAGCGGCTTTGGCCCATCGGTGGGAAGCGGCAGAAGCCGGGGTTTTTTGCTATGATGGCAGTTCACGAGGTTCTGTGTACATATGGGACCTGAGAAAAAATGTGCATTAAGGGGGGGAGGGGAAGAAAAGAAAAAAAAACACAGAAATATAAAATAAAATGAGAAGTTAAACATCTTAGGTAAAGGTGGGTCAAACATCTCAGTTCGTTAACCACCGCTAGATGGCGGTAGACAGTTACCGGGTTTAGTATGGTTACTTGAACGTTTCTAGTCAGTAGCAAATGGTTACCATTAAGTCACAGTAGCACTATTCAGTGAGGATGTCTGCTAAGCAAGTATAAAAAAGGAGGTGGGGAGAGAAAAAAAATAAATAAAAAAAAAATAGGTGGATAATGAAAAAAAAAAAAAAAAAAAATAGGTGGATAATAAAAGTTTAAAAGGAAAAATCAGCAGCGGAAGGGAGGGTAGGTAGTTCTCAATGTGGAATTTCCCCATCCATCTTTTCTATTATAGTATTTATAGCGTTTGCGGATTGGATTGTTAGCGATCATCTCATAATGTGGTATTACAGAATCAAGTCCCAGATCACATCATCACAATGTATACTTGCGCTTCTCCATGGATAGATAGGCAGTCCGACGACAGTCATTCAAAGGCACGGCCCCTTGCGGGTGTAGAGCGAGGAGCAGGCGTTCCAGCCTGGGAGTTCCCTCCGCGTCCTTGCTTCTGTTTTTTAGCTTTTTGCTTGTCGGGTGTAGAGAAAGGCGAATCGGGTGTGCTTCTGGTGAGGGGTGGTATGGTGTATTCCTGATACCATTCGGGGAGGTCTATGAGGTCAAGGTGTAGTGCCTCACAGAAGTGGGGCAGGTCTGCTGGAAAGCGTAGGGTGTGCTGTTTACCAGAGGCAGTGACCACTAAAGCAAAGGGAAATCGCCATGTATATTTTATGTCCCTCTCCCGTAGGCGTTCCAGCAGGGGGCGCAGAGCCCTGCGGTGTTTCAATGTTATCTGGGATAGGTCCTGGTAGAGCATGATGTTGGCGCCATTGAATACAATGCGGTCATTTCTGCGCGCTTTTTTCATTATATCTTCTTTAAGCTGAAAGCTTTGTAAGCAGCACACAATGTCCCTTGGTGGTGTATCGTCAGGTCCTCTGGCTCTGAGGGCTCTGTGAGCCCTGACAAATTCTATTTCAGTGTCCTCCTGCCTTTCTAATAGAGAGTTAAACACCCGTTGCAGTGCGGGAACTATTTGATCGTTTTCCACCGATTCCAGTATCCCCCTCACCCTTATGTTGCACCTGCGTCCGCGGTTGTCCAGGTCTTCTAAATGTCTGCTCATTTCAATAAAATGAGCTGCATGGGTGTCCGCCACCCTATCCAGCCTGTGGATAGCCCTGTCTCTCTGCTTCCCTTTCGTCTCCACTGTCTCCATCTTGTCAGATAAGACAAGAATGTTGGACTTCAGGTCTGTGATCGCCGCCGAGAAGGTGGCTTTGATGTCTGCCGCTATTACAGACATATCCGCAAAGGTCAGGGGCTTTCCGGAGCGGGGTCGGCTCCTACCTGAGTCCTCGGCGTTGTATTGTGAGTCCTCGCTGAAGTCCTCGTCCTCGTGCTGCGGCCGCGCCATCTTGGATGTAGCCACGTTGCTTCGTGGGGCCGAGGCGGATTTAAACAGATCCGAAATGCTTTTGGACGAGGAAGCGGTCGAATTGCGGCGCGATCGGGTGTGCGAGGTCTGGTAAGTCAATTTACCCATTTCTGGAGAGCAAATAGCAGGGGAAAAGGCTGTCGGCTGTGTCCTTAGCACGGAGCTCCCTTAGTGTGCGTCTATCCTGCTCGCTGGTCAGGCCACGCCCCCTATTTTCTGTTTTATATTTGTTCATATAGAGGATAAAATAAACAAACAAGTTTAAATAACTAAATCCAAACTAGGGAGTATCCGAGCATAGAGGTAATGGTTTAGTAAACGTAAGAGCTATAGGAAAGTGTTGCATTATATCAGTAAAGCAGGTAATATAGACTTACTTGACAGGAACAACCTCACAGCTTGCCAACCCAGCAAAGAATGCTGGTGTGAAGGTGTGAGTGCTCTGTATTTATAGTAAGACCCTCCCATCAGTAGGGATGAGCCGAAAACCCCCACGTTCGGTTCGCACCAGAACCGTCGAACAGTCCGATCGTTCGCACGAATATTTAGAACCCCATTGGGACTCGAACGTTCAAATTCAAAAACGATCATTTTAAAGACCATTATTCAAGTTATTGTTGGAAAACGTCTTTCAGAACTCGGATCTTGCCCCAGGTAACATGTATCAATGGAAAAAAGTTTTAAAAACGGTCGTTTATTTAAGGAGCAGGACTCCTGAAAAAACGACCGTTTTTAAAACTTTTTTCCATTGATAGTAGTATCAATGGAAAAAAAGTTTTAAAAACTGTCGTTTTTTCAGGAGTCCTGCTCCTGAAAAAACGACAGTTTTAAAAACTTTTTTCCATTGATGCATGTTCCCTCGGGCAAGACCGGGGTTCTTAAAGACGTTTTCACAGGCAAACTATAGACACCCAGCAGGTACAATATTTAAAGGAATTTTAATTTTTAATTTTATTTAAGCATCATTAAAATCACTGCTATTGTACCTGCTGGGTGTCTATACCTGTGATAATGTCTTTAAATAGCACAATCACCTGCCTGCCAGTAAATTAGAAAGAACTGATCTAGCTAAGCTATACAGTGTATAAATATATGTACAACTCCTAAGGATGTAAATATATTCTCTATACACTGTAATAAAGCTAAACTAACTAGCCTGCCTGCCTGCTCTATCTAGCTAGCTAAAAAGACAATCTCTCTGTCTCTCTGACTGCTCTCATTAACAAGCCGGAACACACTACATGAGGCCGCCCAGCAGGCGGCCTTATATAGTGTGGGGCGTGTGCTAAAGCCCTGAGCCATAATTGGCTCCCTTCAACACGCCCCCTTCAACCCTGGCAAACAGATGATACTAGAAGCCTGAAAAAACACAGCCGTGCTCTCGAGCGCCAGTGCCGCAAGACTAAGTCCCAGGAAGATTTGTCCTGTATAAATCTGCCCTCCAAAAATAAAATTCCAACCTCCTCACTGCCAAGCAGACCAATTTCATCACCCTCATTAAAAACTTATCATCCCGTCCCCGGCAACTCTTCTCTACCTTCAACTCTCTCCTTCGTCCTCCATTGCCACCAACCACCAACTCACTCACTGCCCAGGAGATTGCCAATCACTTCAAACGGAAGATTGATACAATTCGCAAGGAGATCTCCACTGTTCAGATACCCTCTACACTTCACACCTCATGCCCACAGGCACAGGCATTACTTCCCTCCTTCAACCCCACCACCATAGACGAGGTCACTAAATTACTTGCTAACGTCCATCTTACCACCTGTGCGCTGGATCCTGTTCCCTCACAAATGCTACGTTCACCCTCTGACTCTATTCTACACTCTAACCCACTAACTAACTAACTAACCCCTATCTTCAATCCCTCCCTCTCTTCTGCAATCTTCCCTAACTCTTTCAAACATGCACTTGTCAGCCCCATACTCAAAAAGCCCTCACTGGACCCATCCAATCTTGACAACCTACGCTCCATCTCCTTGCTCCCTTTTTTATCCAAACTCCTTGAACGTCTAGTCTACAACCGACTGAGCGTCCACCTTGCTGATAATAACCTTCTTGATCCCCTTCAGTCAGGATTTCGTCCTCAACATTCCACAGAAACTGCTCTCCTAAAACGTACAAATGATATACTAATGGCCAAAACTACTGTAAGGGACACTATTCTGTGCTCCTACTCCTGGACCTCTCTGCTGCCTTTGATACAGTTGATCACCCCCTCCTCCTCAAAAAACTCCACACCTTTGGTCTCCGTGACTGTACTCTTCGCTGGTTCTCTACTTACTTATCCAACTGTACCTTCAGCGTTACTTACAATTCAACTTCCTCCTCTCCTCTTTCATTCTCCATTGGGGTCCCCCAAGGTTCTGTTCTTGGACCTCTCCTATTTTCAATCTACACCTTCTCCCTGGGTGAGCTGATAGCCTCCCATGGCTTCCAATATCATCTCTACGCTGATGACACTCAAATCTATTTCTCTACCCCTCAACTCACTCCTTCATTCTCCTCCCGTATCACTAATTTACTATCAGATATATCACTTTGGATGTCGCACCACTTCCTCAAACTCAATCTATCCAAAACGGAACTTATGTTCCCTCCCCCACGTGTCTCTTCCCCTGATCTCTCTGTCAAAATTGATGGCACAACTATCAGCCCATCCCCACATGCCAAAGTCCTAGGTGTAGTCCTGGACTCTCAACTGTCCTTTAAACCTCACGTTCAATCACTGTCCAAAAATTGCCACCTCAACCTTCGCAACATCTCCAAAATACGTCCCTTTCTAACCAATGACACCACAAAACTATTGATTCACTCCCTGGTCATCTCTCGCCTTGATTATTGCAACTCCCTTCTCACTGGCCTACCACTCTATCCCCTCTTTAGTCCATCATGAACGCTGCTGCCAGACTCATCCACCTTACCAATCGCTCTGTCTCTGCTGCTCCTCTCTGCCAATCCCTCCACTGGCTTCCGCTCACCCAACAAATTAAATTCAAACTACTAACAATTACCTACAAAGCCATCCACAACTCTGCCCCTAGCTACATCACTGACCTAGTCTCTAAATACCAACCTAATCGTTCTCTTCGTTCTTCCCAAGACCTCCTACTCTCTAGCTCTCTCATCACCTGTTCCCATGCTCGTCTCCAGGACTTTTCCAGAGCCTCTCCAAGCCTATGGAACTCCTTACCCCAATCTATCCATCTATCTCCCTCTCTATTAGCTTTTAGAGGATCCCTGAAAACCCTCCTCTTCAGAGAAGCCTACCCTTCCCACACCTAGCAACTGCACTTTTCATCTGAGTCCATCTGACCATCCCCCACAGCTAACTACCCTTTGTTCCACTTGACCCTCCCTTCTAGATTGTAAGCTCTTACGAGCAGGGCCCTCTGATCCCTCCTGTATTGATTTGTATTGTGAATGTACTGTCTTCCCTAATGTAAGGCTCTGCGTAAACTGTTGGCGCTATATAAATCCTGTATAATAATAATAATAATAATAATAATTGGCCAAAGCACCCAGGCTTTGGCCAATTATGACTCTCCTTTTTTTGTATGCTGTGATTGGCCAAGCATGCAGGGTCATAGTGCATGTTTGGCCAATCATCAGGGCGCAATGCCGCAGTGAATTATGGGCCGTTTCGTTTCACTTGAATTTCCCGCGAACGATCGTTTTTGTTCGATATTCGTCCAGCGATCGAACGGCCGATGTTCGATGCGAACATACGTTCGTTTCGAACGCGAAGCTCATCCCTACCCATCAGCTATCACAGTTAACTGAAAACAGCTGAACTCCTATTTAGTCCCTTGAATCAGGTGGATACGAGCATAGGGGTAGTGGTTTAGTAAACCTGTAGAGACCATATCTATAGAAGTCCACTAGAGGGTAGTGTTGCATAAAGTCATTAAAGCAAATAATATAGACATGGGACTTACACATCAGCAAACAATGCTGCTATGGAGGTATGGGTAGGGTGACCAGACATCCCCGGTTTCCGGGAACAGTCCCCGGATTGAGGACACTGTCCCCAGACCAAGTCTGTCCCCGGTTTTGTCCCCAGATTGGATTTAAACAGGGGCTGGGGCAAAGACAGTCAGTGCAGAATATATAATAAAAAAAAAAACTGAATTACAGATACAGGTACAGGGGGTGTATTTTTTCATTATCTCTGCCCCTTTCTGATGATCATGTGCTGGTCGGAGCGGAGGGAATATTTCTTCAGTTTCGGGTGCATGCCCATTCAGCACCGCTCGCTGTTTTTCTTTTTCTGATTTTCTGGCTCAAGTCACGGCCAGCCGCCTGCCTGTTTATCTTCTTGCCCTCCCTGGTGGAGTGATCTTCCTCCGCTCCCCACTTAGTAGTAGCTGGGAGTGTAAGACTTGACAAGCTGTGAGGCGGGCGGCAGCAGCGACAGGCAGAGAGTCGCTGATTGCCACCATTACTAGTAAAAAAAAAATGTGTGCCCAGATTTCATTTGAAAAATCTGGTCACCTTAGGTATGGGTGCTCTGTATTTATATCAAGTCTCTCCCATTAACATTGCATAAAACTGCAGACAGCTGACTGCAAGAAACAAAGGTAGTAGAGAAATACTAATTAATCCCCTTGATCTGGTCAATATTAATATAATTGGTATTTTCTGTTATTTAATATTTATTTGTACAAATGATAACATAGACCAATAAATTTGAATAAATCCAAACTAGGGAGTACCCAAGCATAAAGGTGATGGTTTAGTGAAAAACCCTATCTGTAGATATCCACTAGAGGGTAGTATTGCACAATATCATTGAAGCAGGTAATATGGACGTGAAACTTATTTAACCACTTTAGCCCCGGACCATATTGCTGTCCAAAGACCAGAGTTTTTTTTGCGATTCGGCACTGCGTCGCTTTAACTGACAATTGCGCGGTCATGAGACATGGCTCCCAAACAAAATTGGCGTCCTTTTTTTCCCACAAATAGAGCTTTCTTTTGGTGGTATTTGATTATCTCTGCGGTTTTTATTTTTTGCGCTATAAACAAAAACAGAGCGACTATTTTGAAAAAAATTCAATATTTTTTACTTTTTTCTGTAATAAATATCCCCCAAAAATATATAAAAAAAAATAATTTTTTCCTCAGTTTAGGCCGATACGTATTCTTCTACATATTTTTCGTAAAAAAAAATCGCAATTAGCGTTTATTGATTGGTTTACGCAAAAGTTATAGCGTTTACAAAATAGGGGGTAGTTTTATGGCATTTTTATTATTATTTTTTTTTTTACTAGTAATGGCGGCGATCAGCGTTTTTTTTCAGTACTGCGACCTAATGGCAGACACTTCGGACACTTTTGACACATTTTTGGGACCATTGGCATTTTTTTAGCGATCAATGCTATAAAAATGCATTGGATTACTATAAAAATGCCATTGGCAGTGAAGGGGTTAACACTAGGGGGCGGGGAAGGGGTTAAGTGTGTTCCTATATGTGTTCTAACTGTATGGGGGGGTGGACTTACTAGGGGGAATCACTGATCTTCCGTTCATACATTGTATGAACAGAAAATCAGCGTTTCCCCCTCTGACAGGAACGAGCGCTGTGTGTTTACACACACAGCTCCCGTTCCCCGCTCTGTAACGAGCGATCGCGTGTGCCCGGCGGCGATCGTATTACTGCGGCGGCTGGTCGGCATGCGGTTAATGAACTCACACTATAACAATCCAACAAGGAATGCTGATGTAGAGGTGTAGGTATTCTATATTTTATATGAAGTCCCCTGCATCAACTATCGCAGATAATCGCAGACAGCAGAAACTAAAAAAGTAGGGAACTCCTAGTTAGTGTGCACGGCAAAACCCCCACCGCGCATGCACTAGGTCATCGCATGGGGGGCGGCGTCACGCACACCACATCCATCAACACAATAAGCCTCAACTGCAGACTAGGCATATCTGCTAGGAGTGGCAAAATAGAGAGTATGGGCGGGGATGGGAGATCAACCCACAGAGTCTCTGGCGCCACCCAGGTTCGAAGAACCCGCGGCTTTGTGTTCCGAGCAATCCCTTCGATCGACCACCGCAAATAATCTCGGAAAACCTGCATAAAGCAAAGGCAAGAGATAGTAATACCCAAATATTACATAACAGTTTAATCAATAATAAGAGTGTTCAATATAAAGTTGACTGGCATACCCCATAGATGTTAAATATGACCCAACTAGAAGATAGCAAAGTTACATAAGCAGATACATTAATCATGAATTGTAAGTTATATACGATTTAATGGTGTTAAAAGGCAAACCAGCAGATATTAATATTAGACTTACTTTAGTGTCTCATTTTTCTATGCCACCTGAGTAGAAACCCTCCAGAAAAGGTTTAACCACTTCAATACCCGTCCATTGACAATTGTCGGCCAGAGATGGGATCTCCCATCCTAAGTGGCCGTCAATTGGTGGCCTGGGCTTTGCGGGTGGATATCTGAATGATGCCTGCAGCCAGAGGCATCATCCAGATATCCTCTTCTTCAGCCGGCGATTCTGCATGACATAAGAATGATCATAGCGGCGGTTCCGCCACTTGATCGTTCTTACAGGCCGCGGGAGGGGACATCCCCCCCTCCCGCCGCCATCCGGTGCTTCTCCGGGCTCTCCCGTGCCTTCGGGGGCCCGGAGAACGAATCGTCCGGCGTCGGCAGGAAGCATAGAGATGACTGGTCACCAGTCATCTCTATGACCGTCGGAGGACCCGGGCACGATGTGATGACGTCACGCCCGGTCCTCGTAAGTAAACAAAGCCGCGATTGCGGCTGTAAGCAACCATTCATGAGATCGGTGAATTTTTTTTCACCGATCTCATGGTTTACAGCCTGGAGGAGAGATGTGAGGTCTTATTGACCCCGCATCTCTCCTTAAAGAGGACCTGTCACACACGTTTCCTATTACAAGGGATGTTTACATTCGTTGTAATAGGAATAAAAGTGGAAAAAAAAATTGAAAAAAGTGTAAAAATAAATAAAAAATAAGTCAAAAAAATAAATAAAAGATAAAAAAAAATGTACAACGCCCCTGTCTCCGATAGCTTGCGTGCAGAAGCGAACGCACACGTATGTCCCGCCGACATATGTAAACGCCGTTTAAACCACATAAGTGAGGTATCGCCGCGTGCGTTAGAGTGCCAGCAACGAATCTAGCAATAGATCTCCTCTGTAAATCTAAACTGGTAAACTGTAAAAAAATTAAATAAAGCGTTGCCTATGGAGATTTTTAAGTACCGAAGTTTGGCGCCATTCCATGAGTGTGCGCATAAATAAAGCGTGACATGTTGGGTATCTATTTACTCGGTGTAACATAATCTTTCACATAATACAAAAAAATTGGGCTAACTTTACTGTTTTGTTATTTTTTTAATTCATGAAACTATTTTTTTTACAAAAAAAAGGCGTTTGAAAAATGATTGCGTAAATACCGTGCGAGATAAAAGGTTGCAATGACCGTAGTTTTATTCCCTAGGGTGTCTGCTAAAAAAACATATATAATGTTTGGGGGTACTGCGTAATTTTCTAGCAAAAGAATGATGATTATTACATGTAGGAGAGAAGTGTCAGAATAGGCCCGGTATGGAGGTGGTATAAAAGCCCGGTATTGAAGTGGTTAAAGCAAATAGCCTCATTTAAGGCTGCAGGCAATGTAGCATTTAACTGGAAGAGTAAAGTCAAGTCTATATTACCTGCTTTAATGATATTATGCAACCCTATCCTATAGCTCTAAGGCCTCGTACACACTATCGGACATATCCGATGAAAACGGTCCGCGGACCATTTCCATCGGATATGTCCGATCGGGAGTTTGATCCGATGGCGTGTACACACCATCGGATCAAATTCCCCGCCGCCGGACGGCGCGGTGACGTGGCGGTGACGCGGCGGTGACGTTGACGCCGCCACGTCACCGCACCAGGAAGTAAAACACTTCCGCGCATGCGCCGAATCCATTCGGCGATGGCGCGGCGGCGGTGGGGGACGACATGTCTGCTGGTAAGTGTACTAACCAGCAGACATGTCGGGCGGACAGATTCCCACCGGATAGATTTCAAAGCATGCTTTGAAATCTGTCGGGTGGAGAAATCTGTCCGCTAGCCCATACACACGAGCGGAGATGTCTGCTGAAACGGTCCATCGGACCATTTTCAGCGGACATATCCCCTTGTGTGTACGAGGCCTTACATTTACTAAACCATCACCTTTATGCTCAGATACTCCCTAGTTTGGATTTAGTTATTTAAAGTTGTTTGTTTATGTTATCCTCTATATGAACAAATATAAAACAGAAAATATAATTTTATATATATATATATATATATATATATATATATATTTTTTATAATACATTTTTCTTTTTTCTGTTCCTTAATATAATTCAATCCAATGATTGTATAGTGCATATATTTGATTTAGCCCCCCTCCCTCTTTCTTTTGTATATAATATTAATTTAAATAGCTCTACAAATACTTAAAAAAATAGAGGTTACAATTAAGGCTAGATAAATCCCTATAGTAATGTCATATCTTTTTCTATCCCTGTAGTAATTCAGTGTACTGTTTGACAGCGGACATTATTAGGTTTGTTGTGGATTTCATATCATCAGGTACATATACATATAACCCTTCATTAACATATAAACTGCTATTGTAGCAAATTATTACTCTATCTATATAATATGTACAATTTAGCCTTATTTGGGTACAATCTATTATTGGTATTTATTATCTTATATATTTTTAGGGACCTCCATCCCGGTCCCAGTATATACCTTCTGGCTGATCCACCGGCATCTTAATCTTTGGAATAATTTATCCCTAATGGGATGAACATCCCAAACTTGTACTAATTGTACACCCTGATACCCTTCTTTAACTGGCAACCTCATTTCTTGAACCCAACGTGCTGTGTATATTTTCATTTCTTTTAAAACGTATCCAATGAAATATTCATCATCCTTTATAATACGTAAGTGAACAATTACATGTATATATATTACATATAAAAACATTTTGTATATATTTAATAATGCTATAAATGCATGTAATTAACTCTATGTATTCTTACGCTCTAGATTAACTAATTGTCCTTCTCTACACTTCCCTGAAGAAGGTTATCCCCAAACGCGTCGGGTGTAAAGAAGGTTCTTCTTGTATTTACTTATATAGTTACATAGTTAGTCAGGTTGAAAAAAGACACAAGTCCATCCAGTTCAACCATAAAAAAATAAATAAAATAAAACAAAGTAAAACACAGTACATCCTCCCATACACCCAACTCCATACCCACAGTTGATCCAGAGGAAGGCAAAAAACCCCAGCAGAGCGATGATCCAATTTGCTACCGGAGGGGAAAAAATTCCTTCCTGATCCCCCGAAAGGCAATCGGATTTACCCCGGATCAACTTTACCTACAAAACTTAGTACTCAGTTATATTATGTGCATTTAGGAAAGAATCCAGGCCTCTCTTAAAGCAATCTACTGAGCTGGCCAGAACCACCTCTGGAGGGAGTCTGTTCCACATTTTCACAGCTCTTACTGTGAAGAAACCTTTCCGTATTTGGAGGTGAAATCTCTTTTCCTCCAGACGTAAAGAGTGCCCCCTTGTCCTCAGTGTTGACCTTAAAGTGAATAACTCAACACCAAGTTCACTATATGGACCTCTTATGTATTTGTACATGTTGATCATATCCCCCCTTATTCTCCTCTTCTCAAGAGTGAATAAATTCAGTTCCTCTAATCTTTCCTCATAGCTGAGCTCCTCCATGCCTCTTATCAGTTTGGTTGCCCTTCTCTGCACTTTCTCCAGTTCTCCGATATCCTTTTTGAGAACTGGTGCCCAAAACTGGACTGCATATTCCAGATGAGGTCTTACTAATGATTTGTACAGGGGCAAAATGATATCTCTATCTCTGGAGTCCATACCTCTCTTAATACAAGAAAGGACTGGTGACAATCATTGGAACTGTGTATTTTAATTCAATATTTCATTGTTTTTATAAATGTACAATTGTGAATAAAAGCTTTTTTACTCTCAATATCCTGTATATTTTGGAATACTATTAGTGCCTTTAAAGTCCACCCAGGGATACCCCCTTTTTCTTTACCCCCTGGAGAAGGGGCACATTCTCGGATCCTAATGCTATGTAATCAAGGTCCCAGGGAGTCACCTAACCTGAATCTGTTGGTCTGAGACACAACCTACAATCTTTACGGCACACTAATGTTACAATTTTGTTATTAATGTTCTCTTTTGTTCTGTAACTGTGAAAGTAGGCCTTGTAGGTCGAAGACCAGAATGTCATTGTATGTTCTCCTTCCTCTGTTAAATATCAATAAGCATATTGAAAGTAAAAAAAAAAAGGTTGTGAATAAAAGTGAATGCCGTGTTTCTCACTGAAGCTAAATTTTAACCACTTCAATACTGGGCTCTTCCCCCCTTCCTGCTCAAGCCAATTTTCAGCTTTCGGTGCTGTCGCTGTTTAAATGACAATTGCGTGGTCATGCAACACTGTACCCAAACATACATTTTATAATTTCTCATTTGTGTTCCCACCTCATCCCGATAAAGCACCCTTGGAATGAATTACAGCTGAAACTGCGAGTCAGGCCTTCTCGTCCACATTAGTGTTGAACTCACAAATGCACTTCTGGAAGAGAGGTAAAGCATAGACACACTCCTAAAACTTGTGGACAGCCTTCCCAGAAGAGTTAAAGTTGTTATGGCTGCAAAGGATGGGCCAACTCGATATTGAACCCTACGGACTAAGACTGAGATGTTATTAAAGTTCATGTGTATGTAAAGGCAGGTGTCCCAATACTTTTGGTAATATAGTGTATAGAAATTCTGCCGGCGCCCACTGTTACTATTTGAAAATAATGCGGCCATGTCATTCATTCACAGTTTCCTGTGAATGGCAAACTAAAATTACCATCAGCCTTTGTGGTCCATTCGGAAAAACAAGCCATCAGCCACAAAGGCTGATGCAAGGTCGCTGATGAGTGACCTCGTAGTTCCTTTACAAGGGCTTGTTTGTAGGAATCTGGCATTGCACCCTAATTAACTGATCATGGGTGCAAGCTTTCCAGACTCCTTAGGGCAAAAATATGCACACTTTTCTCCTGAAAAAATATGTGCATTTATTATTTTGTCCCAAAAGGTGAGCTTATTTTTTAACGTATGTGGGTAAAATAGTACAAATGGTGCAGACATAAACAAGGCAAGCTTACTCTACAATAAAAACTACAGTGCTGCATGTCAAATATATAAGAAAAAGCAACACCTGGAATCTGCTACTTCCACAACTAAAGCAACTAAAACATTTTGAATACAATTTTAGTAGACTAAAATATGACGAAAACAATTGAGATGACTAAAATATGACTAAAACTAAAATGCCATTTTAGTCAATAGACTATGACTAAATCCAAATTGAAATTTGACTTCAAAATTAACCCTGGTCTGTAGTACATGTTCATACCTTAATAACATAAATAATAACATATTTGATCTTTCACTCCAGCAGTATATAATGAGTTTGGAAATTGCAGAGAAAGGTTAACTGCATTTCAATTTAATTACACTCAGGCCGCGTACACACGATCAAATCTATCTGCTGGAACCGGTCTGACAGACCGTTTCAGCAGACAGATTCGATCGTGTGTACGGGCGGACAGACAGATTTTGCTAGCAGACAGATTTTAAATGTTGCTTTAAAATCTGTCTGCTGGGAAGCCGTCTGTCCGATATGTCTGCTGGTTAGTACGCATGCGTGGAAGTAATTTACTTCCTGGCGCTGTCTGCCGGCGAGGATTTTGGTTTGATCGTGTGTACAGCGATCAAACCAAAACAGCCCAGCAGACAAATCTGATCAAATCGGTCTGTCAGACCGATTTGAACAGATTTATTTGGTCGTGTGTACGCGGCCTCAGATTTTAGACGACTAAAATTTAGTTTTAGTCAACTAAAATGCACTGGAGATTTTAGTCGACTGCAACGTAGGACATTTTAGTCGACTAAAATGTACTGGAGTTGTAGTCAACTAAATACAACTAAAACAATTATAGAAGACTAAAATGGCACTAAAACTAAAATGCCATTTTAGTGCTAAGACTAATGCCCTGTACACACGATCGGTTCGTCTGATGAAAACGGACCATCGGTGAAAAAAAATTGATTGTCTGTAAGGAAATCCATCGGTCAAAACTCCAAGCATTGGACACGATCTGATTTTTAACTGGTGTGTAGGCAAGACTGATCAGCTTCATCGGATATCTGATCTGAAAAAATCCATTGGTTCATTTTCATCAGACGAACCGATCGTGTGTACAGGGCATAAGACTAAATCGAAATTTGCTGACAAAATTAACACTGATACTTACCTGCTCTGTGCAGTGGTTTTGCACAGAGAAGCCCAGATTCTTCTCTTCTTGGTCCCTCTTTGGTGCTTCTGCAGTTTTCTATGGGGGCACCTGAGCCAAGCCGCAGCTCTGTGTGCCCATTCAGACATATAGCTGTGGCCCAGCCTTACCCCTCTCTCATAACATTGTTCTCTCCCACGGATCTGCCAAGACCACCACAACAGCGGGTGGGCTGCTACAATGCTTACAGCCACTTCAGACTCAAGAGGGATTGCAGGTTTTCTACCCAATCCTGTTTGGAGTTCGCAGGGGATGTTGGCTAGTGTCCAGTTGCAGATCGGAAGAGGTCAAACCCTTTTGGGCCTTCTTTGAGATCTTTAAGATGGAGTCCATTAAACAGTACAACCACATGGCTGGATGCTGTTGCTGGATTGTCAGGATGCCTATCCTATTCTCACACCTTGGAGGGAAGGCAAAGCCAACTTTCTCCACCCTTACGGTTAGTGTACCCGGGGGTGCTCTGCTAGTTCCTTACTTCCATCAGAGGTAGTGGTGACAGTCAGGAACAGAATTCCGAGGAAGGATACTTCCGTTTGCTTGATGGATTCTAAGTACCTCAGTCACCTGGACACAACAACATCATGCATACAGAGGATTCCTAGGGTGCATGATCACCTGCGCAAATTTCAACTAGAATTCTTAGTGCAAGGGAAGAAACAGTATCAAACACCATTAATAACAGAGTTACTCAGTAGGAGTAGCGGTCTGTGGTGATGGAAAGTCCTTGAAGTCTCGGTCGGTTAGGACCTTTAGACGGGAGAACTGCTACAAATCATGTCTGCAGGAAAGCCGGGAAGATGCACTGCGAGAGACTTTCGGTCAAGGCCAGCGGAGATTCCCAGCCAAAGAGGGTAATCTTGAAAGCATTGGGGTTCAAACAGCACTTTTAACACTTTGGTCTTACTACAGAGTCAAGGAAAACCATCTCCTTGCAGTTGAACAACAGGGCAGCAGTTGCCTATATTCAGTTCCAGGGTGAAACTCACAGCGATATGCTATTGAGAGAGGTGAAACCCAAAACGCCTGAGACGGAAGATCACCAGCAAAATTCCGGAAACAGTTTACCTCCCAGCACAACGAGCAGGTCTACGTCCTAAGTCTTCTCTGAGCTGGTCCACAGGTGGGGCCTACCACAGACAGTGCCTCATTTCCCACAGTAATCACAAACTTTGGGTATGTCTGACTTTGTTTCCTTACCCCAAGGTGCAGGGGGTAGATGCACTGGTCTCTCCCTGTGATTGCAATCTAACTTATAGATTTTCCCCCTACATTTCCCATAAATGAGATTCCTCTTAAGGCTGTCATGGAAGAACATAGTTGTCATAGCCAGTCCTCCATATTGACCAGAAAGCCTTCGGTTTTCCCTGGACATTGATTTCAGGATAAGAAGAAACTTCCCCTCCATAACATACGCAGACTGGGGCTGCAAGCAGGGGCACTAAAGGGATAAGGTGGGAAACTCTGCAACATTCTACTTACAACATCTAGGCCTAATTCTGGAACAAGTTTGCTTTTTCTTGGTAGGGCGAGACATTGATCCTACTGCCCTTCCAGTGTCAGCTGTTCTATATTTTCTCCAGGCCTTAGCCTATCCTCACATAGCTCACGAGTGTCGGCTATAACGGCAATAACACATTTAAATGGGCCAAGAATCCTTCAGTTTGCAAAACCTTTGAGTTGTGGGGAGTCAGTCACCAAGGAAAAGAGATCTATTGGAGTTGCTGGTTCTCATATCAGTTCAATCGTTCGTTCCAACAGTGCAGTGTTCAGTTCAGGCCATCACTTACAAGGCAGTAGGGATGAGCTCCGCGCTCGATTCGAACGTATGAACATCGTCTGTTGGTACGTTCGACGAAATTCGAACTTTGAAATTTGAGTGACGCGCAACGGCCCATAATTCACTGCGGCATTGCGCGCTGATGAATGGCCAAGCATGCTGTATGTCCCGAATGCTTGGCCTATCACAGCGTGCAAAAAACAAAGAGCCATAGCACATGCCCCACACTATATAAGGCCGCCTGCTGGGTGGCCTCGTGTAGTGTGTTGCGGCGTTGTTAATGAGAGCAGTCAGAGAGACAGAGAGATAGTCTTAATAGATAGCTAGATAGAGCAGGCAGGCTAGTCAGTTTAGCTTAATTTACAGTGTGTAGAGGATATCTATACATCCCTAGGAGTTGTACATATATTGATACACTGTATAGCTTGGCTAGATCAGCTATTCCTATTTGTCAGGCAGGAGATTGTGCTAGCTGCAGTGTTCTAACGTGTTGTATTGCCTGTGTGCTGTTTAGTTTACACCTAAACGTACTCGGTGTTACTGCACTTGTCCTGTTTAATAGCACCTAAACACATTTGCTGTTACTGCACATGTGCTGTTTAATAGCAACTAAATGCATTTGCTGTTACTGCACGTGTGCTGTTTAATAGCACCTAAGCGCATTTGCTGTTACTGCACGTTTGCTGTTTAATAGCACCTAAACGCATTTGCTATTACTGCACGTGTGCTGTTTAATAGCAACTAAACAGGTTTACTGTTACTGCACGTGTACTGTTTAATAGCACCTAAACACATTTGCTGTTACTGCACGTTTGCTGTTTAATAGCACCTAAACACATTTGCTGTTACTGCACGTGTGCTGTTTAATAGCACCTAAACGCATTTGCTGTTACTGCACGTTTGCTGTTTAATAGCAACTAAACGCATTTGCTGTTACTGCACGTTTGCTGTTTAATAGCACCTAAATGCATTTACTGTTACTGCACGTGTGCTGTTTAATAGCAACTAAACGTATTTGCTGTTACTGTACGTTTGCTGTTTAAACGCATTTGCTGGTACTGCACGTGTGCTGTTTAATAGCACCTAAACCCATTTGCTGTTACTGCACGTTTGCTGTTTAATAGCACCTAAACGCATTTGCTGTTACTGCACATGTGCAAGCAGGCTCTGCATCTAGAGGCAACGCTGGTGGTGGACACGGTGCATCCTCTTCAGCACGTGGCCGTGGCCGCTCGTCCTTTTTTTCAGGAGCTGGCCGTGGTGAGCCTCAACATGCAGAGAAATTAGTAGAGAGGATGAAGCCGTCCTCATCCTCCTCATCCTCTCTCACCCAGGCTGAGCTTAGTTTGTCTGGCAAAGCAGCTGCCAATGTGTCCTTTTCCCTCTGCACAATGGCATCACACAATCCTTCCCTAGTCCCACCATGTCCTCCTGAGGATTCCCCCCAACTGTTTCCACACAGTGTTGGGTACATGCTGCATGAAGATGTGCAGCGTTTTGAAGGCTCCGATGATGAAACACAGATAGAGGAAGGCATTGATGTGAGCCCAGAGAGAGGGGGTGCCCGAGAGGGACAGCAATCTGGCAGTGATGTTTCCCCAGCTGGAGCATACTGCCAGGTTTTCGACAGTGATGAGGAGGGAGGGGATGACGAGGTCACTGACTCTACGTGGGTGCCTGATAGGAGAGAGGAGGAGGAAGAGGAGGAGGAGGAGGACGACAAAGAGGCACAGGCACATATCCAAAGAGGCAGGATGCCCTCCAATTGCATTACATCGCAGAGCTACGCCTGTGCAGGGCGCTGCTGTGTCTCAACGTTACTGCAAACGTTCTTTGGTGTAGGCCTTTTTTGAGACATGTGCATCAGATCACACCGTTGCTATTTGCAACATATGTCTCAAGCGTATCTCGCGTGGCCAAAACATCACCCGCTTGGGCACCACATGCTTGACCAGGCATATGTCGACCTGCCATGCAGTTTGTTGGCAAGCATACCAGAAAGACCCACACCAAAGAATAAAGCAGACCTCCCCTTGCCCCTCATCAGCTGGGACCTCCAACCCCACTAGACTCTCAGTCCTCTCTGAAGCCTGCACTGATAGGACTGAAGGTGTAGAAATAGGTGTGTCACAACCTAGTAGTACATGCGGGCAATCTACTGATAGTACCAGACACATTTCCCTGCCCGAGCTGCTGCAGCGTCGAAAGGAGTACTCTCCCAGCCATCCACATGCCCAGCGGTTGAATGCTAGCTTAGAAAAATTGCTAGAACTTCAACTGCTACCTTTTCAGTTTGTAGATTCTGCCCCCTTCCGTGAGTTTGTGGAATGTGCGGTACCACAGTGGCAAGTTCCCAAATGCCACTTTTTCTCACAGAAGGCGATTCTGGCTCTCTACCGCCATGTGGAAGGCAATGTCCATGCCTCGCTGGACAGGGCGGTCAGTAGTAAGGTGGATATTACCGCTGACTCAGGGTCCAGCAGGCATGGACAGGGACGTTACCTCTCTTTCACAGCGCATTGGGTGACTCTGCTGGCAGCTGCGAAGGACGCAGGTCAAGGTACAGTAGTGTTGGAGGTTGTTCCGCCACCACGCCTCCAAAACACTACAACTGGTTGTGACACACCTCTCTCCTCCACCCCTTCTTCTTCCTCTGTGGCCTCTTCCTGTGTTAATGTCTCCTCGGAACCAGCCGTGCTCCTTAGGCGTACGAGGGGCTACGCAGGAATGCAGGCCAAGAGATGCCATGTGGTGCTAGAGCTGGTGTGCTTGGGAGACAGGAGCCACACTGGGGCAGAGGTTCTGTCAGCTCTGAAGGGCCAGGCTCAGAGGTGGCTGACGCCCTGCCAGCTTAAGCCTGGAATGGTGGTTTGCGACAATGGCACCAACCTCCTCTCTGCCCTGCGACAGGGAAAACTGACCCATGTGCCCTGTTTTGCGCATGTCCTGAATTTGGTGATGCAGCGGTTCTTGGGCAGGTACCCGGGCTTACAGGATGTCCTGAAGCAGGCCAGGAAAGTCTGTGTGCATTTCCGGAGGTCATATAATGCCACTGCTCGGCTGACAGACCTCCAAAGGGAATACAACCTGCCCAAGAACCGTCTAATCTGTGACATGCCCACCAGATGGAACTCTACATTGGCCATGCTGCAGCGGCTGCACACGCAGCAGAGGGCAATCAATGAGTACCTGTGCCAATACGGCAGCAGAACTGATCAGGGGAGCTTGTTTTTTTTCCCACGCCAGTCGGCCTTGATCAGGGATGCATGCACTGTCCTGTCACCATTTGAGGAGGCCAAGAGGATGGTGAGCAGTGACAGTGCATGCATCAGTGAGACTGTCCATCTTATTCACATGTTGGAGCACACGCTATGTGGAATAATGGACAGGGCCCTTGAGGCAGAACAGAGGGAGGAAGAGGAGGTCTTCCTTACCTCTCAAGGCCCCCTTTATCCAGACACTGTTCCTGCTTGCCCACCTAGAACACAGGAAGAGGATGAGGAGGAGGAGCACTCAGCATCAGCAGCAGTCTTCAAGGGATCACTTACAGTCCCAAGGAACCCATGGACTTTTACGTGGCTGGGATGAGGTGGCTGCGGATCCTGTCGTCCTCAGTGACCCAGAGGACTGTGCCCCGAATGCCTCAGCAAACCTACGCTGCATGGCCTCCCTGATCCTGCAAAGCCTGCGTAAGGATCCTCGTGTTCGTGGTATCAAGGAGAGGGATCATTATTGGCTGGCAACTCTCCTTGATCCACATTATAAGAGTAAGGTTGCGGACCTTATCTTGCCATCGCAGAGGGAGCAGAAGATGAAACTTCTGTGGGAGGCCTTACAGAAGAGTGTGTGCAACGCGTTCCCAGAACCTGGGGGATTACCAAATCCTGGTCCTGGACAACGTGTTGCTGAGGCTTCGGTGAGTCACAGAAGGAGCGGTGGAGAAGGTAGCCGTCTGACCTATGCGTTCAGACAATTTTTTAGTCCGCAGCCCCAAGGTCTGACCGGTTCCAGCAACCATCGCCAGCGTCTGGTTTACATGGTGCGGAATACCTAGGGGCAAGATCCGACTTGGACACCTTCCCCACCGAAAATCCTCTGGCTTACTGGGTCTTGAGGATGGATCACTGGCCAGAGCTTGCACAGTACGCAATTGAGCTACTGGCTTGCCCTGCATCTAGCGTTCTTTTCAGAATGCATATTCAGTGCTGCTGGAGGCTTTGTGATCAATCACAGGGTGCGCCTCTTCACCAACTCCGTCGATCGACTGACTTTCATCAAAATGAATCAGGCTTGGATCAACACCAGCTACCAAGCACCTGATGCAGATGTAACTGAATAATTTTTTTGAAATGTCAGATCCCTTTGAGACTGCCTATGCTGATGCTGAGTGACTGTCCTGTTATGCTGCTGATGGAATATCCTTTTTCTCCTCACTGATCTTGCTGATAGCTAGTAAGAAAATCTCCCCTTTCTCCCTTTTTATTCCCTTCCCCCCTCCCCCCGTCTCCTTCCCATACTTACTTCCCTGACCAGTTACCTGTACCCCATAGAGGTATGAGTTTTTTTATTTGTCAATTTTTGTATCAATATATACATTTATACATTATTAATTTAATATTCTCCACAGAATTGACCTGGCCCTACCCCCATGTTCACCCTTCCAGATGCTCATATCCCATTCGGTCCCTTTTGAACCATAGGGACAAAGGGGACTGCTCTCTCTTAATTCAGGATCAATCTCAGATCCTGATTTATCACAGCAGTCCCCCCAAACTTGACCGTTTTCATTGCTCTGCCTCTTTCCCTTTTACAATTCCCAAGCCCTCATCTCCATTCTCCTATCCAGGGCACCTTGACTTTTGCAATTGAGGGATTTGTTTTTCCCCCTTTTTCCCCTAACCAAGATGGCGTTATGCGCCTCCATAGCGCGGGGATGCCCGAGTGCCCATGTCACACGACGCTGCGCGATGTGCGCGCGCGCCGACACTACATACCCTATTGGCTTGGGCTGTCATAGGGCGGAGGCAACAGAACACGGCGAGTCACATGTCCCCGCAGGTTGCTGACATCACTGCCGACGCCGGCCCCCTGCTGATCTATATAAATGAAGGCTGTCATTGTTGCTCTCTCGGGCACCACCTGTATGATTCGTCCAGCCTATCAGCTGGCAACTTGCTCGTTTCCAGCACTTCCTGCACCACTAAGGTAAATCCTCCCTTCTATCCTTCAGCCAACCTGTTAGACACTTAAATCTTTTGGCATTTCCCACTACCCCTTTGTCTCTACTAGCAAGGGATTGATTAAATTGTATTCTTTCCTCCTTTTTTTAAAGGAACGCTTCTCATTTTTTGTAGAACATTGATGCTGGTAAATATGCAGGCTTTCCTTGCGTCTCCCTACCGGAATTTCCAAGGCAATCCCACTATATTGTAGCCTACCCAATTCAATCAGCACACTTGTGTCTGATTACTACCAAGCGAACCCAAGATCCTTTCATAAAGATATTTATTTCCCATCCGCTTAACCTGAACACAAATTTTATTGTTATTACTTTCACAACATTTTCTGACATTTGTGTATCCATCAGTTTAATTACAATTGGCCCCTCTTTATTAGATTATGGTTCCTGGACGGAATGATTATAGCATCTGGATCTGTTGGTGATTTGTGGGCCTGTTCCATTTTTTGACCCAAGTGTCTACCATCCCTCCCGCATTGGCTTTGTAGTCCCAATATCCGGTTTGTGAGTATTGGTAAGCCCCCTGTACCCCTATCCTCAAACCGATCCCCCTCCCTTTTCCCTCCTCCCTCCCCTTCCCTCCCCCCCCGTTTTCCATCCCCCGTTGTTTTTTTTGTTTTTTTTGTTTCCCCCCCCAACCCTCCCTCCCTTTACCTCTCCCCCCTCCCCCCCTCCCCCCGTTGTCCCAAACCTTGTTTTTCCCTCCCTCTCCTGGTCCCCTGCATACCCATCCCCCCTCTCTTTCCCCTCCCTTTATTCCCCATCCCTATCCTTCACCTAGCCCGCCAATACCTTGCCCCCTCGAACCTGAAACCCCCCCCCCACACCCCCCCCCTAGTTATTCCACCATTATTCTCTATTCCAACCTATCACCCATTCTCCCCTCCTCTCCCCTTCCCTCAAACCCCCCCCCCCTTTCTCCCCTGCTTAAGCATAATTTATTGAGGATTTTGTTTAATATATTGAACCAATTATTATTCCCCTGATTCTTGTACCAATTGTTTGTTTCAATGAATACATTCTCTTTATCTACAACTGCTGTACTTCTGTTTTGAACCATCTTTGTATCCTTGTTTTAACACAGTGTAGTTAGTTCCAAAAACCTTTGAAGAAGCTCCACAGAGCGAAACATGTCGGTTGAACTACAACTACCAAAGAACCTTTCCCAGACTATTGAAGCCTGTGATATATGTGATATTTAATATAATGGATGGTTTTTATTTACTTACCTTTGTATAAACTTAATAAAATTTCTTTTGTATTTTATTAGTGTTTCGGTACACTTTATCAGCACCGCTTTATAGTCCCAGGGTCCTTGGGTACCCCCCCTCTCCCCAATTTTTGTTCTCTAAGAAAATGTTTGTTTCTGGGCTCCGCCACCAGTGCCTAAGGCCCAGTTTTTCTGCCCCTGTTTAACAGGGGCGTCTAATAACAATTTTTGATGCAATACTTTGCATGTGGCTCTGTGTTGCGCTCCAATTACAGTATCTGTGAGGGGTTGCAGTGTTGTGTTGTGCCTAAGGCCCAATTTTTCTGCCCCTGTTTAACAGGGGCGTCTAATAACAATTTTTGCTGCAATACTTTGCATGTGGCTCTTTGTTGCACTCCAATTACAGTATCTGTGAGGGGTTGCAGTGTTGTGTTGTGCCTAAGGCCCAATTTTTCTGCCCCTGTTTAACAGGGGCGTCTAATAACAATTTTTGCTGCAATACTTTGCATGTGGCTCTTTGTTGCGCTCCAATTACAGTATCTGTGAGGGGTTGCAGTGTTGTGTTGTGCCTAAGGCCACATTTTTTGCCCCTGTTTAACTGCACCGCCTGTATACTGCTGTTCAAAGTATATAGGGCCAAAGGGTCTTGTCAGGGCCGATCATCGCTATAGGCTCACTATGCAAGCCGCTTAGGGCCCCGCAAAGCTGCAAAGGGCCCCCCAAATTACTAGAGGCCCAGTCTGGTGAGAGGTCATTTTCTCCCTCTCACCCCGCTTTTAAACTCGCTGGCTGAGACATTTATGACAGCAGAACACCCCCTTCTCCCGCTTTCTTTATTGTGACATGTCACTGTCGTCAGCGCCCCACGCTTCTCATTTTTAATGTGCCATGTCATTTTGCTTAGGGCCCCAGGGAGGTCAGGATTGGCACTGGGTCTTGTAATGACCTGGGGGGAGTGGTGGCGGGGAAACTCATGCTATTTTTTTCAATGATGTGTATCCATAATGCAGGGACCAAACATTACATTAAAGCAGCTAGCACTATTAAATTTTTTTTTTCTTATAGTAATCTCATGTTGTGCAGGGACATTTCTAAACACGTGCCAGTACTATAGACACCCAGCAGGTACGATATTTAAAGGGATTTTACTTTACGCACCATTAAAATCGCTGCTCCAGAAAAAAACAACCGTTTTTAAAACCTTTTTTTCCATTGATACATGTTCCCTGGGGCAAGACCCGGGTTCTCAAAGACGCTTTCCAACAATAACTTGAATATTGGGCTTTAAAATGAGCGCTTTTGAATTCGAACCTTCGAGTCCCATAGACTTCAATGGGGTTCTAAATGTTCGCGCGAACGAGCGTTTTGTTCGAACGTTCTGGTGCAAACCGAACACGGGGGTGTTTGGCTCATCCCTACAAGGCAGTATCAATTGCAAGAACTTTAAGCAGATGGTTGCCGGAGATTCAAGCTCTTGGAGCTTCAAAGTAATATATATAAATATATATATATATATATATATATATATATATATATATTCTTTTCTTTCCAGGAGTAGATTTGGGTCTTGTAGATCACCTTGCATCAAACATAGCAACAGCCTGCTATTTAACAGACAGCTGGACATTGCCTAACTTTCCAGAACATCACACAGGAACGTCACACAAACTGATCATTTTCAGAACTTTAAAGTATCTGTCGACAATTGTCCCTTTCAGGTCATCTAAATAAACCTTTTGTCATCTCAGCTGGGAATCGTCAAGGGAAAGAGGTTACTTCCTGGACCCTAGCAAGCTTGGTTGTGCATATAGGACTAGGGGTTGTGAGCCTCTGTCAACGCCTCCTTTTCTGACGCTAAACCATGGCAGCATACGGACCCACCCTTGTACGTTTTTGTATGTAGCCAATTACAGAGAATGGGGTGGGGCCTAACTAGGCCTTTAATTGATGCTATTAACTGGTCCTGAAGGAGTAGTCAAGAGGTGGAGCTCTATCCCTAGTATCACTAGTATGCTTCCATGGTTTGGCATCAGGAAAGGAAAATTACGGTAAGTATTTGATACAATTTTCCGTTTTATTCACAATAGAAAACATATCAAATGTTTAAACTGAGAAACAATTTTTTTTAAATATATTTTATTAAAGTTTTCACAGTGACAGAGTAAAAACAAGTTGGTTACAGAAAGTGTAGTGTATACATTAAAACAATGCAAATTAGTTGAACAACAACCATAAATCAACCAGCATGAAACATTTATCAAGGTTGCATATTAAAACTTTAGGTATAGTCCTAAACTAGGATAAAGTCTACATTTAAATAGAGGGGATGTTAGGAATATGATAGTGTCTAGTACGAACTAGGCCACTACATCTGTAGGGCCGATGGGTGATATGTAGAGCGGTGAGGTTTCAAGGAATATGAGAGGATAAACCTATACGGGTTTGCCCCATCCCGCTCACCCCGAAAGGGATCACACTGTGAGCAGGAGGGGACCCCTAACGGTTCCACATTTTTTTCAGGGCAGATATGGTTTATTAACATCTAATTATTTATAAACCCCTCGTAAAATGTTAATCCTTCTAGCGCCTGTTGCGGAAGGGTGCTCCTGTCTGGCCGACTGGTCGAATGTATCGTTGAGGATTGGTAGGAAGATGCTGTACATGCTAGACTACATAAATTAGAAGTAAAATAAAGCAGTCACCTAAAGTATGGGTAGAGAAAGGGAAGAGGGAGGGGAATGACGGGTTTGTTATGTGCTTTGGTTGTCAATAGCTCGGCGCTCCCCCGCTGGGAGTACAGGAGTGGTTCGTGGGGCATTGGCGGCTGTGGTTTCCCTATAATGGGTCCAACAAGCCCACCCACGTGGTAGTGAATTTCATGGGATTGTCTTTAGCTTGGTAAATAGGTCTTTCTATCTCTGCCGTTTTGTCCACTCTGTAGTGCCATTCAGCAATAGTGGGGGGGGGGGGGGGGTCTGTACTTATCCAGTGTACAGGTATGCATTGAGTTGTCGCATTGATCAGGTGTAAAGTAAGGGATTTACGGTAATCAGACCATGGTATGGACGTGTGATGGAGTAGATGTTGTGCTGGGGTGAAGTCTGGGGTATAGGTGGTGATTTGAGTGATTAGGTCATGCACCTCTCTATAGAAGGGCTGTATTAGTGGGCATTCCCACCATATATGAATAAGGGAACCCGAAGCTGAGTTACATTTCCAGCAAAGTGGGTTGACGCTTGGGAGGTATCTATGTATCTTGTCAATCATTCGGTACCATTAGGAGTACATTTTGTATCTATTCTCTTGCGCTGAAATGTCGATGGATCCTTTATGTGTGTGTTCGGAAACATGTTCCCAATTGTCCTCGGACAGTTCTACTGATAAGTCCATGTTCCAGAGCTGGCGTGTCTTAATGTTGGGAGTGGTTTCTGAGAGTAGGAGGGCATACAATGTTGAGATTAAGTGGCTTTAAAGTTCTAAATCCTTACAAATATGTTTAACCACTTTACCCCCGGACCATATTGCTGTCCAAAGACCAGAGCACTTTTTGTGATTCGGCACTGCGTCGATTTAACTGACAATTGCGCGGTGGTGCGACGTGGCTCCCAAACAAAATTGGCGTCCTTTTTTTCCCACAAATAGAGCTTTCTTTTGGTGGTATTTGATCATCTCTGCGGTTTTTATTTTTTGCGCTATAAACAAAAATAGAGCGACTATTTTGAAAAAAATGCAATATTTTTTACATTTTGCTATAATAAATATCCCCAAAAAAGATAGAATATAAAAAACATTTTTTTTCCTCAGTTTAGGCCGATACGTATTCTTCTACATATTTTTCGTTAAAAAAAAAATCGCAATTAGCGTTTATTGATTGGTTAGCGCAAAATTTATAGCGTTTACAAAAAAGGGGGTAGTTTTATGGCATTTTTATTATTATTTTTTTTACTAGTAATGGCGGCGATCAGCGTTTTTTTTCGGTACTGCGATATTATGGCGGACACATCGGACACTTTTGACACATTTTTGGGACCATTGGCATTTTTATAGCGATCAATGCTATAAAAATGCATTGGATTACTATAAAAATGCCATTGGCAGTGAAGGGGTTAACACTAGGGGGCAGGGAAGGGGTTAAGTGTGTTCCTATTTGTGTTCTAACTGTATGGGGGGGTGGACTCACTAGGGGAAATCACTGATCTTCTGTTAATACATTGTATGAACAGAAAATCAGCGTTTCCCGCGCTGACAGGAACGAGAGGTATGTGTTTACACACATACCTCCCGTTCCCCGCTCGGTAACGAGCAATCGCGGGTGCCCGGCGGCTATCGTACCCGCCAGGCACGCGCGCGGGACTCAGGGGCGTGTGGGGGGCGCGCCCCCTAGTGGCCGAAAAGGAGAGGACGTAGAGCTACGTGCTCCTGCGAGACCGAGCCACCGTCCCGCAGTAATATGACAGTGGGCGGTCAGGAACCAGTTAAAGGGGCAAGGTCCCTGTACCATGGAGAGGGTGGGTGTGTACTTAGGAGAAAATTATGGATTTGAAGATATTTGAAAAAGGGTATGTTGAGATCTGGGAATTTGGAGGACAGCGCTGAATGGGAGAGAAACATGTCATCATCAAAGCACTGATGCGCTCTGATTGGTGGGTCGATGGGACCGGCGGTTAGGTCGTGGACCAGAATGTCTGGTGGGAAGTCCAGGTTCTGGGTAATTGGTGTCATAGGGCCAGGAGAAGGGGTTAGATGGAGGGTGAGGCATGATGCTCTAAAATTTAGTAATGTGGGGCCTATCAGAGGGTGGGTGGAGCATTCCTTGGGAATGGAACGTGGATTGATCCAGGGAAGATAAGCTAGAGGTGTCTGTGTAAAAGTTTTCAACCTGGATCCAATCTTTGCTCTGTTTGTGGACGTGCCAGTCCACAATTCTTGTGAGCTGGCAGGCCTTTCGCTTAGGAAGTATCAACTTTTCCCAGCTCAACCACCTAGGAGGGTGTGTGGCCCACAGAAGGTTTCTGCACATTCTTTTAAAAGAGGCAATGAATTAGGGGGGGGGGGGGGAGTTTGATCGGGGTGGCTTGCAATAAATATATATCTCTGGGGAGAGGGTTCATTTTTAAGATGGCCACTGAACCAGGAGAAGGGGCCTTTAGTCCATTTAAATAAATATCCCTGTATTTTCTGTAGTGCAGGTAGAAAATGTTTGGCATAGACAATTTAGTGGGGATTTTAATGCCCAGGTATGTGAGTTCACTAGACTCCCATCCAAAAGGGAAGTTAGCTTGGCAGAGAGAGACCGTTGTTGGGAGGGATACGTTGAGGGCTTTAGACTTGTCAAAATTGATCTGTAGGTTGGAAAGTTGTTTAAATAAGGCAAAGTCTTTAACCACTTGCCGACTGCGCTATAGCAAAAATACTGCTACAGCGCGGTCGAGCTACTGTGACACGACGTCCCTGGGACGTCGTCCTTCACTTCCGCGATTGCGCGTCCCCTGGAAGTGTCCGTGCTCGCCGGCTCTAGAAGACCCGGCGCATCACGGATCACGGTAAATTGCCGCTGATAGCGGCCGTTTACCACGTGATCGCGCCGTCGAATGATGGTGCGATCACTTGTAAACAAACCGGCGTCATTTGATGATGCCGGTTCCTCCCTCTCCTCTCTGTACCGTTCGGTAGTGTGCGAGGAGAGGGGGGGAGCGGGGTGTCAGCAGCAGCGCTGTGGCTGGATCTGTGACAAATGCAGTCACAAATCCAGTCACCCCTCCATTCATCCCAGCTCTGCAATACCCCAGTACCCAGCAATACCCCAGTACCCAGCAATACCCCAAAACTCAGAAATACCCCAATACTCGGCAATAACCCAATACTCGGCAATACCCTGCCCAATACTCTGCAATACCCCGATACTCTGCAATACCCCGATACTCTGCAATACCCCGATACTCTGCAATACCCCGATACTCTGCAATACCCCGCGCGATACTCTGCAATACCCCAATACTCTGCAATACCCCGCGCGATACTCTGCAATACCCCGATACCCTGCATGATACTTTGCAATACCCCAATACTCTGCAATACCGCCTATGGGGATTTTTAAGTAGCGAAGTTTGGCGCCATTCCACGAGTGTGCGCAATTTTGAAGTGTGACATGTGAGGTATCTATTTAGCGTTCAATAAATGTCTGCGAAAATACCGTGCAAGATAAAAAGTTGTAATGGCCGCCATTGTATTCTCTAGGGTCTTTGCTAAAAAAGCATATATAATGTTTTGGGGTTCTATGTAATTTTCTAGCAAATAAATGATGATTTTTCCATGTAGGAGAGAAATGTCAGAATTGGTCTGGGTGCTCCAGAACGCCTGATGGTGCTCCCTGCATGTTGGGCCTCTGTATGTGGCCATGCTGTGTAAAAGTCTCACACATGGGATATCGCCATACTTGGGAGGAATAGCAAAATGTGTTTTGGTGTGTAATTTGTGGTATGAATATGCTGTGTGTGAGAAATAACCTGCTAATATGACAGAAACAGAATTTTCAGTCGTTTTTCTTTTATAGCGCAAAAAATAAAAAACCCAGAAGTGATCAAATACCACCAAAAGAAAGCTCTATTTGTGTGAAAAAAAGGACAAAAATTTCAAATGGTTACAATGTTGTATGACTGAGTAATTGTCATTCAAATTGTGAGAGCACCGAAAGCTGAAAATTGGTCTGGTTAGGAGGGGGGTTTAAGTGCCCAGTGGTCAAGTCGTTAAGAAGGTTGGGAATTGTAGTGATGGGGTCTGAGAGGAATAGCAGGATATCTTCTGCGTAGCTTGTATTGTTTATGATCAATCTCAATTCCTTTGATGTCAGGATTCTCTCTTAGTCTGCGGAGGAAGGGTTCCATAGTAAGCACGAAAATGAGAGGTGAAAGGGGGCATTCCTGATGTGTGCCATTGGCAATGGAAAAGGCGTTTGACAGTCGGCCTTTGTCCCTGATCCTGGCTGTAGGGGAGGAATAGAGGAGTGGTGAGGGGGAGTCCAAAAGCTTGCAAAACAGCAGCCATATAGTCCCAGGCCACCCTGTCGAAGCCGTTGGCCGAAGTGGAAGTAAGCCAGTGGTGAATGTTTATGGCCTTCGTGGTGTTATCCCTGGCTTCCCAGTAATCCCGAAACCAGGTAAAGACACCACGCTGATCTCAAATTTTCACTCCATCTCTATACTCAACGTACATGTGAAACTCTATGCGTAAATCCTGGCAAACCGTCTTCTCCCCCTACTCCCCCAATTAATCCACCAAGCAGCAGACAATGTCCCGTGGGGGTCTGTGTCCCTACCCCTGGGTCTCAGAGTGCGGTGGATACATTCCATGTGAATTGGAATTTGTGGGGGTCTGCCGAGGACGCTGTTATAGGGAGGCGACGCAGTGACGTCACCACGTTGAGGAGGAGGGCTCCCGCATGCCGGCCGGCAATATTTGTTTTTATGCTCGTTTATCATGTGTGCTGTGTAAGTACATTTTTATTATTTCATTAAAATTTCGCCAACGGAATTATGCTATGTGCGCCTTTTTCTTTATCCGGAGTGTAAGAAGTGTTCCGTCCTGGTCAACTCTGGAAGATCTTGGGAACCACAGGGATTCAAAGGCCGTGACTGGGTTATAGTCAGACGCTGGCTTATGTCTGACCTCTGGTAAGCTGCTCATTCACTTGGTGGCGGGTGCACCTTTTGGAGTTTGTTCGTTTGGTGACATCAAACAGAGGATCTCTTCTTGGGAATTATTATTATTTTTTAACATCACTATGGACTGTAATGGACTCTAGTGGCATTATGTTTTACCATCATTGATATTGGTGTAACTAATTCTGATGATCATTTATGTGGCGCGTCTTTTTATATTCCATTGTCTTTTGTTTATCACATGCTTGCTGCAGCCTGTAGTTCTTGGGGGGGGAGGGGTTTTATAGCGCGGTCTTTTTTGTTTTATACATGGATACTAACATGTATAGGTAAAGTTGACCCAGGGACTATCCGATTGCCTCTTGGGGAATCAGGAAGGAATTCTTTCCCCTGCTGGAGCAAATTGGATCATGCTTTGCTGGGGCTTTTTGCTTTCCTCTGGATCAATTGTGGGTGTAGGTTTGTGTATATGGGATTGTATGATTTTTTTTCCGCTTTTATTGGTTGAACTAGATAGACTAGTGTCTTTTTTCAACCAGACTGTAAAAACAGAGCATGTGCAGAGCTGCCAACACTGCTCTGAAAACTCCCTAGCTGAATTGGGGACTTGGGCAGAATGGGGAGATAGAGAACAGCAAGGTCAACCAGGTTTTTTTCAGAATCCAGAAACGGATCTCATAGTGACTGAATGTGTATGAACAGCATTAAATAAAACATTTATTGATAGTTTATGATGTGGGTTTAGTGACACTTTAAAGCTCTATAATGCAAAGTAGAAGCCATATCTGAAAATTATCCAGAAATGCAACCATCTTCACTGGGCCAAACCTCATTTAAAATGGTCTGTTGCAAAGTGGAAAACTGTTCTGTTATCAAACATTGTACACACTTTTTTGGCAACCATCGGTGTCACTTCCTCTGGACTAAAGAAGAGAGACCTTCCGCCTTATCAGTGCTCAGTTCAAAAGCCTGCATCTCTGATGATATGGGGGTGCATTAGTGCAGTGGTCATCAACCCTGTCCTGCAGGGCCCACTAACAGGCCAGGTTTGCAAGATAACTGAAATGTATCACAGGTGATGTCATTTGCTGCTCAGTGATTGCAGTATTCCAGTCTGCATCTCCCCAAGGTAATGCACAAAACCTGGCCTGTTAGTGGGCCCTGCAGGACAGGGTTGATGACCACTGCATTAGTGCATATGGAATGGGCAGCTTGAAAACCTGTAAAGTAAACATTAATGCTGAAAGATATATCCAGGTTTCAGAGCAGTAAATGCTCAGGCAAATATTGGACAACATTCTTCTCCCTAAATTCCAGCAACTGATCTCCCAGATGTTTACAGTGTTGGTGAAAATAGAGGTGATGCTAAAATGTGGTAAACATGGCCCTGTACCATCTATTTGGGAATTGGTCTTGTACTTTTGCCAGTTTTTTGTATGTTTTAATTTTGAGAGATGTGTTGCTGCCATAAATTTTAAAATTACCTTATTTATTTTCTTAAAATGTCACATTTCTTAGTTTAAACATTATATATCTTCTCTATTGTGAATAAAATATGGGTTTATGAGATTTGCAAATGGTTGCATTCTGTTTTTATGTAGATTTCACCCAGCGTTCCAACTTTTTTTGGAATTAGGGTTGCATAAAATGTGGTTAATTTAGTGTTTGCATTAACAAATAGATAATAGATCCATTTGCAAGTACAAAGAGGAACATCAGGCTATGTGCTCCACATTTTCAACCCCACTAATAGACAGGGGTAGACCAGCAATCTTCTTTTGTTTTCTATCAACCAAAAAAGAATCACAGGGGATGTCCAACTTCTACAGACACTTTCAAGTTCACAGGTGATACTTTGGTGAGAAAAGGTAGACCTCGAAATTTCGACATCCCATATTAAGTGATAAAAAAAAAAACATTCCTTGCCACCATGCAAATACTATTACTTCTATTGGCATAGCCAGCTCTGACCACCTAAACAGACATAAGCTAATGTGCATAATACTTTAAAACCAACTTTCCTGACGCCAGACATGGCAGCATACCTATGATATAGCCCCGCCCCTATATCCGCCCACAGGACACGTGATAACTCTCTATAAAACTCTGACTGAGAGCTAGCTCCCCCATTCTCCTTTTTGTCCTTAAAAATATCAGCCTACAGACAGTTTCATTCAGGATACGCCCTTACCTGCCGACTATGTCGAAGTTCCGGCTGGGTTCAGCCTCTCCCAGTTCGAGGTCCCACATCTTAGGCACGCTAAATGCACCAACAAGGTGGGGAACCCCTTCTGGTGGTCTTCTGGGGTTGAGGTGTTCTCTAATCAGAGACGACAGTCCTCCTTTGGCATTGCCGGCGATGGAGTCTGATTTGAGCAAGCTGGGACTGCATGATGACTTCTTTCCTATGGAAGCCCTTTTCCAGGTCTGTCAGTTTCTTTCTTGTTCTCATGTCTTTAAAGGCCCCATACACACTGCAACTTTTGTTGTCTGATTTCCTTTAGAGTTGCCAGGTCCATGTGGTGCCTGCCTGATTGCATACAGGTTAAGGCTTTAGGGTTTGGCCTCATGTTGTGTGGTTTTGATAAATCTGAAGGGTAAAATCTGCAGAAGATTGTATGGTGTGTAGCCAGCTTAAGGTGTCCTTTTGTGTGGATGGGTGTTGGCCTTCCTAATTGTATCAGAGTAGATGTAGGAGAGGACTGAGTCTCAGGTGATCCAATTGCAGGGAGCAGCTAATGAATGCCTTTGCTTTTAAACATCTCCTTCTGAGGTAAGTCTTATCTATCCTAGTAATGGGGATATATGGGGGAGAGAGGAGTAAGGAGCAATGTATTACTAGGGGGATGGGGGTTCTGCCAGATTATTTTTACTATTTGTAAAAAAAAAAAAAAAAAATGCTGAGATATATGTATATTTTTCTCTTTCACTTCCCTTATTTCTGTGGTCATGCAGTCCCCCCATGCACCTTTCAGTAACTCCCATCAGCATGAGCCTACTGCCACATAACAAAGACCACCCCACTATCAGGTGGATGGGCAACTTTTGGTAAGTAAGAAGATGCGGGAGAAAAGAGTGCATTGAGCCCTGACGAGCGTGCCTTCTTATCTGTTGCAACCCCGGCCGCTCACACCCGCTCAAGGAGGTTCAGAGGCCCTCTCTGGATCATCAGGATTTTTAGGGCGGAAGATGTCTCCTCCAGTCCTGGCAGACCCCAGTACAAAGGGTGCAAATGTATGCTTAAGAGAACGCACACAGCTTCTCCTCTGAGGGCTCAGCGCCCGAAAGGCGAATGTTGGTCATGTGGAGATGACCCTATGCCTGGAATGCTACTTTGCAGCGACTGCTTCAGGCAGCTTGCCAGAGAGGAGTTTGGGAGTCAGCAGGTGTCGCCTTGCTCAGCAAAATAGTTCCCAACCCCCTGGCTGAATTTTCCAGTCATCTCAGGCAGCCAGGGGCAGAAGTGGATGGACAGTATGGGCACTACACCAGGTCTAAACCAAGCCATTCAACCCTCTCTAACTGGAGGGGTACCAGGCACTTCGGGGGTGACTCCAGCCCAGGCTAGTTCCCCAAACCCAGTATTGTAGCCAACCTTTCAGGCAGAGGGAGATGATATTGCCTCCTCCTCAACAGAAGATCCGGAAGGTTGAGGCTTTGTTTTATGCTAATATCCTCATTTGTTATGGCAGTAAAGCTGCACTGTAATGGGTGGATCCAGTACCTCCTCCAAAGAAGGAGAAAGCCTGTTATTACACACCGAACAATCTGATTTAAAATTGTGTGACAATCGCTGTACAATATGCATTAGGTACCGTTATTCTTTCAGGGCACCCCAAATGCCATGCGATTCTGCTGTAATAAATCACATTGGAGAACGCACCTTTCAAAACATTGTGCAGAGTTGGTCGCCCTCAAATAGGAGCAGGGGCTTCTGTTTGCGCACATAGGGCAACCAAGTGAATGGGCCGCACCCATGCGATTTACATCATTGTGTACAAATCACTCTTTGAAAATCGCATTGCATATACATTGGTCTACTCTAAGTGACAAATTGAAATACCTCTGAAAGGTGACCTAAGCACAGATTGCCTTTTAGGGCAATGGCAGATCATGCTGCAAGTGTGAGCAAGCCTTTGGGTTCCATAGGAGGAATCTAAAGAAGCAGGTAAGCTACCTTTTTTCTCTTAGGACAGAAATAGGAAGCCTGTTTTCAGAGAGGAATGAGAAAGGGAGAGAGAAAATCCTCCTCAACCAATAGGTTGCAGAAGTTGTTTCCACTAATGGGGAAGGATGCGACTCCTTTATCTACCCTCCAACAGTGGATGCGGCAGTCGCCAGACTGACCAAGAATGTGACACTTCCGATGGTAGGCCCTTCCTCCTTTCACAAGATCCTTGTGAGACGCATTGCTTTCACACCCATAGCAAGTGCTATGTGAGTATGTGGGCGCAGAACTTGGAGTATGCGATTAAACCCAGCTGCCAAAGAGAAGAGTCATCAAGGCTCTTGACGAGATGGCTTTCAGTGGACTCTACAGGTGAGGCAGCTATAGACATCATTCGATGGTTATCCAGAGCCATGCTTGGCTCAGTCGCAGCCAAAGGTGCACTGGGGCAAATCCTGGGCGGCTGGCCCATCCTCAAAGCTGAATTGCTGTAAGCTGCCTTCTGATGGGAAGGCGCTGTTTTGTCAAAATACTGGAAACTATCTTCTCCAGGTTTATAGGAGGAAGATCAGATCTTCTGCCCCAGGATCAAAGAGCCAGAGGGGGCAACCATTCAAAGGAACACCAAACAGGTACTGCGATTTTGGAGGCTTTCGCCCATCCAAGGGCGTCAGAAGACCCATGCGGCTCCCCAAGATACTCAGAAGCCCTTTTAACGCCAGGCCTGCCCAGGAGGCAGTTGGAGCCAAGTGGCTCAAAGTGACCCAGTTCCGGTAAGACCACTACCGAAGAGTGGCGATTTCAGGCCATGTAAGAGAAGAAATGGCTGCGCATCCAGGAATTTCAATATTCCTTTTATTGTCTAAAGTGGTGACCCCAAAAACACCAACACAAGGTCACATAGACGCTTTTCACACATTCATTTTGTGCTTAATCATTTCCAATGGCAAGGCCGTTATTGGTTATTTAATCGGCAGCCTCCAGAACTACCTCAAGAGGCTGAATCAATCTATACGGATAGACTCAAGATGGAGTCCCTCCATACCATAAATCCAGGTCATTCAACAAGGTTACTGGAGGATTTCAGTGGACCTGCAGTATACCTATCAGCATGTCCTGGTCCTTCAGTCATACCAACCGTTTTGAGTCGGGGGGCAAGCATTGCCAAAACTAGTTGGTGCCTATGCGGAATATGCTCTACCTAGGGGCCTTGTTTAGTACTCAGGCAGTTTCAGTTTCTTTGCCACCTCAAACTCCCTAAAGTCAGGGAGAGGTTCCAACAGGCGTTGGCTGCACCAGTGTTGTCAGCATCCCAGTGCATGAGTCCTCTCGGGACAATGGCTTTTGTATTCCGAGGATCCCTTGGGCTCACTGGAAACTCAGTTTTCCAACAAGGCTTCCGGACGCAATGGAAGCATTTTGTCTAGCCAGAGGCACCAGGGTTCTGGTGATTAAAAAAAAAAAAAAAAGATAAACTGCTAAATGGCTTAGTCTATTAGGGCTGTAGCCATGGATCACTATTGCTACAGATACCAGCACAGCAGGGTGGGACACCACCTGTGAGCATCTCAGGATTCAGGGCAGGTGGGAATTTCCCACTCAGGGCCTAGTTTCCATATTCTGGAACTTCTACCAGCATTGACATTGAATACTTTACTGTCACACACATAGGGTCTGCCAGTCCTACTCTGTCTGGACCACATGGCAGCAGTCCCATATACAGCGACAAGGCGACATGCACAGCCAGTCCCTTCTGGGAGAGGTGGAACCAATCCTGGCTTTGGCCCAGCAATATCTCCCAGATTTGAGGGCCATATATCTTCCAGCCTATCAGAATTTGGAAGCGGATTGTCTATCCGGGCAATACAAGGATCCCAACGAATGGTCCCTTCACCCTGAAGTGTTCCAAGGGATCATCCACGAGTGGAGGTTCGCTCAACTGGATCTGTTTTGCCTCATCGGCCTGCTACAAGGGGAACTGGTTCCTCTCACGCTACCCTCATCCATTAGTGGAGGGGACAGATGCCTTTACCAAGCCTTGGGTTGGGCAAATGACCTATACCTTCCCTCCAGGAATTTTAGGATTAAAGAAATTGTTGAGCCTGACAGTCATCACAGGTCTTCCTTACTGGCCTCACAGACCATGGGTCTCTCTGGCAATGGGTATCAGTGTGTGCACACCGATAATTCTGCCTGTGACTCCTCATCTCCTCTTATCTGAGGGAGATGCACTACATCGGCAACCATCACATCTAAATTTAGCAGCCTGGAAATTGTAAGGCAGAGGTTACAAGAGTTTTCCAGAGGGGATTAGAACTCTGCAGAATTCTTCGAAGGGATCAATCGATGCTATCTACTCCAGAGTATGGATTAGGCCCACAAGCTTTGCAGCTGGGCATCAGTTTGACTCTTGTGACCCAAATTTTATCTCAAATCCTGTCTTTTCTACAATCTGAATTGGATTTGGAGCTCAGTTTGCGTAAGGTGAAAATTTCTGCCATCTTGGCTTTTTCCCAAAAAAAAAAAAAAAAAAAAATGGGCAGCAAACCTGCTGATGGATCACTTCATGAGAGGTACTTGGACTATGCCTTCCCAAGAGAAATAGGTTTCCTTTAATGGAACCTGGCAGCAGTCCTCAATTTTCTAGCAAACCCTCATTGTACTCTTGACAGAAGACTGCTCTTCATGGGAGATCTCCTTTAAAATCAGCCTTTTATTAGCCTTGATTTCAGGGGAGAGTGCGTCGACTCCAAAATTTGGGGCGTCAGAGCCTCATTCCATGTTCTTCCGAGACAGGGTTGGGCTGAAGTCTTTTTGTTCCAAAGCGTGACATCCATGTTTTGTCTTTTCAGTGAATGGGTGCTTCCAGCCTTCCCAGTGCAATCAGATGCCGATCTGCTCAAGTTAGGCTTTGAGGACTTTGGAATGTCCATCTCAGGCTACTTCTACATTCAGAATGTTTAAGATTTAAAGAGTAAGTGGCTTCGGCCTGAACCATCTCGGCCTGAATCGTGAAAATACTCACTGGGCATGTGGAGGCGGTAAGGATCCTCCAGAGATGGTTAGAGCTCATCGCTCAACCAGGGTGATGTCATCTTCTTGGATAGCCCAGGCAGGGTTGTCTCTGTAGACAGTCTGCAAAGAGGCAAGCTGGTCATCACATTATATGTTATTAATACACCACAGGGTGGATCTAGCAGCTCTTACTACGGTAGAGTTTGGGAGGAAGTTTATCCAAGCTTCTTTGTCTTTTTTAAGTTACAGCATTAAACCCTCCCTCTAGAAAGCTCTTCATGTATCATAGGTATGCTGCCATGTCTGGCGTCAGGAAAATGGAAAATTGTATCAAATACTTACCGTAATTTTCCTTTCCTGATGCCAAGACATGGCAGCATACAAATCCTCCCTCTGATATTTTGTACTTTATACGGAGAATGGGGGAGCTAGCTCTCAGTCAGAGTTTTATAGAGAGTTATCACGTGTCCTGTGGGCGGATATAGGGGCGGGGCTATATCATAGGTATGCTGCCATGTCTTGGCATCAGGAAAGGAAAATTACGGTAAGTATTTGATACAATTTTCCATTTTTAGACAGGCCCAGTTTTGTCAAGTTGCCATTCTTTACACACATATAATAATATTTGTTTTTGTAAAGCAAAATCATGCTACTCTTTTTTCATATCAACACATTTTATTGGTATACATTGCATTTTTATCTATGTGAACTAAAATAAACGTTATTTCACAAATCTACCTTGTGCTTGTAAATGATCTAGTGACATAATGGTTAAAAAAAAAAAAAAAAATCAAAATCAATCCAGTCATTGACTATTTACAAAAATGTACTTAAAGAGTAACTCTACTTTCTTTCTCGTACATCACGGGACACAGAGCGGCATATTCATTACTATATGTTATATGGAGTACCTTCAGGTGTGGACACTGGCAATCTCAAACAGGAAGTCCCCTCCCTATATAACCCCCCTCCCCTAGAGGGAGTCCCTCAGTTTTTTCGCCAGTGTCTTAGGTGTTGGTCACGGAATAGCTTTGCTCCACATCCTTGGGATTAAGGGCGGGCTAACCGGATCTGTCCAAGGAGCCTCAGTGCCAAAGTGGACAGTACCCGGGCCCCAAACCGTGGGGTTTTGCCTATAATGCTCCTCTTTGGAGGGCTGGACCTGGACTGGGCCCAGGACTTGGAGTTTGTAAAAACCATAAGTTCCTGTTTGCCAGGGTGCTATATAGGTCCAGGACAGTGGGTACCTTCATAGGACCCCAGGGCCTGAAGGTCTACTACGCTACCCACGGAGATGGGAGAAGATTGGATCAGTTTGCTGGACAAACATCCTGCAGCATGGAGCAGGTAGGGGGAGCCTGCGGGACTTGGTTCGACAGCAGGCTCTCCGGGGTAACCTAAAAGGGGGGACAGCCTAAGTATGCTCTGCATGGGCAACCTTGCTCACTATGTCTAAGAGAGACAGGATGACACCTTTTTCCCCCATCACTAGGTTCCCCTGTCTAAGAATGGTGTTGCTAGCTAACCTGCTGCTTTCTTCCTAGGACTAGTAAGGATCCCTAGGGGCCTTTTGGAGTCCTACCTGGCCGGGGGTTTGAATCTGCCGCCTGTTTTCTGCAGTCCTGGGTCTCCAGCAGCGCGCGGCTCCTCCATGTTCCTCCTGTTCCGGCATACGCGCGCGTGCGGCGCGCACGTCTTATAGACGTTTTTCGCGCCGTTCATACAGGAGGGCGGGGGGGGGGGGCGTGCCTGCGGCGTCATACAGGGGCGCGCCTTGTGCTGTTATAGATCAGCAGGCAATTTCAGTGCTCAGTCTGAGGCTGATTTCAGAAGGAGAGGACGCAGAGCGGCAGAACAGTGACTCCCGGTGGCGGAAGAGGGGTAGTACATGCTGGACTTTGTTCCAATGCCTTTTTTGTTAAGCCAAGAAATCCCCCTTTTTGCATACAGGTTGGAGGCTGGCAAACTAAGTTTGGGGTCACTGTATGTTTCTAAAAAAGAAAATATATATAATATATATTTAGAAAAAAAAAAAAAAAAAAAAATACGAGATCCCATCAGTTTTTGGGCATTAGTGATCTATTGTCCCCTAAACTCTGGTTTTGTACTCCTGGCCACTACAGTCTGTGTGTGGGCGGGCGAAGTCCCTCGATTTTGTATTATGGCTTCCAAAGGCTCGGGGTCAAAGGGTACAAAAAAGACCAAAAAACAAAGGGTTTCCCCTTCTGATTCTGATGATATGCCGATACTTTCCCCGCAACTTATTAACATAAAGGGTGCCTTGGATGAGCCATTAGGGGGATCTGGTGCGGAGGCTGGCCCAGATCAGCCCAGCCCTGTGTTTATCACAGAGGAGATGCTAGCCGTATCCCTAGGGGGGCTAGAAGAGAGAATAGCAGCATTAATCGCTAGAGCTATTCCTGGTAAGAAACGGGTTAGATCCCCATCACCAAGAGGTGTATCCTCAGATGCTGAGATTCTCTCTCCGGAGGAATTGGAATCACAGGAGGATCAACTAGACCTGAACCAAGAGGGTTCAGGGATTGAGGGATCTGCCTCTGAGGAACCATTTTCAGACTCCCAGACAGAAAGACTGTGGGTACAGTCTTTGACGGACATGGTCCGCTCGGCATTTAGTTTAAAATTGCCAGAGCCTCAGGTTCCTCCGGTATCCTCTCTGGGCTCTTTGAAAGCTCCGTTAAGCAACGCAGTGTTTCCGGTCCATCCTCTCTTGGAGGAATTGATCTTTCGGGATTGGGTACGGCCGGACAGGATTTTTCGGCCACCGAAAAGATTTGCGGTCATTTACCCCATGGAGGAAAGATTCTCCAAGAGGTGGAGGCTCCCAATAGTGGATGCAGCCATCTCATGTGTGAATAAATCACTAACTTGCCCGGTGGAAAACATACATATGTTTAAAGATCCGGTTGATAAAAGGTTAGAGACACTTTTAAAAGCATCCTTTGCTACGGCAGGAGCAGTGGTACAGCCAGCAGTGGCTGCAATTGGTGTTTGACAGGCGTTAAAAGACCAGACAAAAGAAATGTTAAAGGACATGCCTACCCAACAAGCAGAAGAGTTTTCTGACATTCCCAGAGCTCTGTGTTTTGCTGTAGATGCTATAAAAGATTCCATCCAGCAAGCCTCTCGTTTATCACTATTTTTGGTGCACATGAGAAGGCTCTTATGGTTGAAGAACTGGGTGGCGGAGCCCCCATGCAAAAAGCTTCTGGCAGGGTTTCCCTTCCATGGAGGACGACTCTTCGGAGAGGATCTGGATAAATATATTCAGACTATTTCAAATGGCAAGAGTACCCTTTTACCGGTCAAAAAGACATTCCGGGGTCCTACATTTAAAAGGCAGCTCTTTCCTGTCTCGGGGCCCTCAAATTCCAGGCAGTATCGACGGCCGCCTGCACGATCCAACGTTAACAGTAGATCGCAGGGACAGGCCCCTGGGGGTAAGAGGCCATGGTATCGCAAGCCGACAAAGACAGCCCCTAAGTCTGCCTTATGAAGGGGCGCCCCCACTCTCGCGGGTGGGGGGAAGGCTTCGTTTCTTCTCAGAAGTTTGGGAAGCCAAGATCCCCGACAAATGGATCCGGGCATCTGTAACCACAGGCTACAGACTGGAGTTTCTAAGGTATCCTCCGCCTCATTTTCAAGAATCAAGGCATCATTGCTGGCAGCTTTGGATCACCTGCTCTACCAGGACGTAATAATAGAGGTGCCAGCCCAAGAGCAAGGGCTAGGTTTCTATTCCAATCTCTTTGTCATACCAAAGCCCAACGGCGATGTCAGGCCAATCTTGGACCTAAAGAGGTTAAACGGTTACCTAAAGGTTCGTTCCTTCCGGATGGAATCCATCCGGTCAGCAGCCGCCGCGCTTCAGAAAGACAATTTTCTGGCCTCCATAGACATAAAGGATGCTTACCTTCATGTACCAATCTTTCAGTCGCATCAAAGATTTTTACGCTTCGCGGTGGGGCAGCGACACTTCCAATTCAGGGCGCTCCCCTTCGGGCTGGCCACGGCCCCCCGGGTATTCACGAAGATCCTAGCCCCAGTTCTGGCCAATTTAAGGATCCAAGGGGTCACAGTCCTAGCATACTTGGACGACCTTTTAATCATAGATCACTTTAAGGTCAACACTGAGGACAAGGGGGCACTCTTTACGTCTGGAGGAAAAGAGATTTCACCTCCAAATACGGAAAGGTTTCTTCACAGTAAGAGCTGTGAAAATGTGGAACAGACTCCCTCCAGAGGTGGTTCTGGCCAGCTCAGTAGATTGCTTTAAGAGAGGCCTGGATTCTTTCCTAAATGCACATAATATAACTGAGTACTAAGTTTTGTAGGTAAAGTTGATCCGGGGTAAATCCGATTGCCTTTCGGGGGATCAGGAAGGAATTTTTTCCCCTCCGGTAGCAAATTGGATCATCGCTCTGCTGGGGTTTTTTGCCTTCCTCTGGATCAACTGTGGGTATGGAGTTGGGTGTATGGGAGGATGTACTGTGTTTTACTTTGTTTTATTTTTATTTTTTTTTATGGTTGAACTGGATGGACTTGTGTCTTTTTTCAACCTGACTAACTATGTAACTATGTAACTCACGACCGGGTCTGCAAAAGGCAGTAAACCTCACGGTTCGGTACCTCGAAGAATTCAGCTGGGTCCTAAACCGGGGAAAGTCAGCGTTCCAGCCTACAAAGCAGTTGGAATACCTCGGCATGAGGTTAGACACAGAACAGCAAAGAGTGTTCCTGCCCCTGGTAAAGATCGAGGCTATCAAGGGGCTGGTTCAGTTGGTTCTAAACAAGAAAAAACCAACTATTCGCCTGTGTATGCGATTACTAGGCAAGCTAGTGGCCACGTTCGAGGCAGTACCATACGCTCAGATCCACACTCGCGTCCTACAGGCAGCCATTCTAGCAGCCTGGGGCAAGAGGGCACATGCCTTAGAGTCCCCTTTGACGCTATCATCAAGGGTCCGACAAAGCCTGGCCTGGTGGTTGAACCCCCAGAATCTTCTAAAGGGAAAATCCTTCAGCCCTGTTGTCTGGAAGGTAGTTACCACAGACGCCAGCCTGGCAGGCTGGGGGGGGGGGCGGTCTTCGAGGGGTCCTCTCGCCAGGGAACTGGGGTGAAAGCAGAGAGGCAGCTCCCCATCAATATCTGGGAGATCAGAGCTGCTCGCCTAGCCCTTCTGGCATGGACCTCCAGATTAAAGGGGTTCCCGGTGAAAATCCAGTCAGACAATGCCACGGCGGTGGCATACATAAACCACCAAGGGGGAACCAGGAGTCGGGCCGCTCAGAGGGAGGTGAGCTTGATTTTTCAGTGGGCAGAGGTTCATGTACCCTGCATTTCGGCGATATTCATTCCCGGAGTGGACAACCTGCAGGCAGACTTCTTAAGTCGCCAGAGTCTGTCGCCAGGGGAGTGGTCTCTGCATCCCCAGGTCTTTCAGACAATCTGCCAGAGGTGGGGAATGCCAGACGTAGATATAATGGCATCCAGGTTCAACAAGAAACTAGACAGGTTCGTGTCTCAAACGAGGGATCCTATGGCCTGCGGAACCGATGCGTTGGTTTGCCCTTGGCATCAATTCAAACTTCTATATGCATTCCCTCCGCTACAGTTACTCCCTCGCCTGTTGCGCAAGATCAGAGTGGAGCACAAGCCAGTCATTTTAATAGCTCCGGCTTGGCCCCGGAGGACTTGGTACTCACTAGTCCTGAAGATGGCAGTGGGAGACCCTTGGACTCTTCCTCTACAACCAGACCTACTCTCACAAGGCCCGATCCTCCACCCTACATTACGGCGTCTAAATTTGACGGCCTGGAGGCTGAATCCCTGATTCTCAGGGGTAGAGGTCTGTCTAGGCAGGTAATCCCTACCCTGATTAGGGCTAGAAAGCCGGTCTCCAGGGTGATTTATTACAGGGTGTGGAGGAACTACGTAGGCTGGTGTGAATCCAAAAGATGGAATTCCCGCAAATATACTATTGATAGGGTGTTAAGTTTTCTCCAGCTAGGAGTGGATAAAGGCCTGGCACTAAGCACAATCAAGGGACAGATCTCAGCTCTGTCAGTGTGGTTTCAGAGGCCGCTGGCCACCCACTCGCTGGTAAAGACCTTCTTACAGGGGGTCTTGCATATTAATCCTCCTGTCAAGTCACCACTTTGTCCATGGGACTTAAATCTTGTTCTGTCATCCCTACAGAAACAACCTCTTGAGCCGTTGGCTGAGGTACCTTGATTTTACTGACTAGAAAGTCGGTATTTCTGATCACCATAGTTTCGGCCAGGAGAGTATCGGAATTGGCAGCCTTATCTTGTAAGGAACCATATCTCATTTTGCATAAGGATAGGGCGGGGTTCCGTCCTCATCCTTCCTTTCTACCAAAGGTTATATCCAGTTTCCACCTGAACCAGGATGTGGTACTTCCATCCTTCTTCCAAAACCCACCTCTAGAAAAGAGGGGTTGCTGCATACGTTGGATATTGTCAGGGCCGTAAGGGCCTATCTTAAAGCTACAGAGAAGGTTCGGAAAACAGATGTGGTGTTCGTTTTACCAGAAGGGCCCAAGATGGGTCAGGCAGCCGCTTGATCCACCATCGCAAGATGGATTAAACAATTAATTGTTCGGGCCTGCGGTTTGAAGAGGTGCCTCCTCCTTTGTCGGTAAAGGCCCATTCTACCAGGGCCAGGGGCACCTCCTGGGCAGCACATCATCAGATCTCTATGGCTCGAATATGCAAGGCAGCAACGTAGTCATCAGTCCACACGTTTACAAAATTTTATCAAGTGGACGTAAGAAGGAATGCGGATACAGCCTTTGGGCAGTCAGTACTACAGGCCGCGATTCAAGCTCCTCAGGATCTGAGGGGGCTCCCTTAATTTGATTTGAGATTTACATTTCTCGTTTAAGTTGGATTTACTAGTATCTAAGTATACCTCTAAAATTAAATCCTTCTTTGGAAGATGTCTCCCTCCCCTCATTAAAGCATTGCTTTCGGACATCCCATATAGTAATGAATATGCCGCTCTGTGTCCCGTGATGTACGAGAAAGAAAAAGGGATTTTTAAATACAGCTTACCTGTAAAATCCTTTTCTTGGAGTACATCACGGGACACAGAGCTCCCACCCCTCTTTTGGGTGACCATTTTGGGAGGCATACTGCTTGCTACAAAACTGAGGGACTCCCTCTAGGGGAGGGGGTTATATAGGGAGGGGACTTCCTGTTTGAGATTGCCAGTGTCCACACCTGAAGGTACTCCATATAACATATAGTAATGAATATGCCGCTCTGTGTCCCGTGATGTACTCCAAGAAAAGGATTTTACAGGTAAGCTGTATTTAAAAATCCCTTTTTTGTGGAGAAAAAAAAAATCCCCTCTGGGTGATCTATGTACTTTGCAAGGATTTTAACAAACTTTGTTACAGATTCCTACCTTTTGTTTTTCTGAAGATATAGTTGCTTGTCCAGAGTGAATCAGTATGGGAGTGTTTTTTTTATTATCAATCAGCTGCTACACCTGTGGGGCTCTAATGAGGAAACTGGCAAGGTCTGCATCCCCTTAAATTAGATTTTTTTTTTTATTTGCACATTTTTTCCCATGAAAGTGGAGTCACCCTTTAAACTCTCTGCCAAATTCAGATATCAGTTTACAAGTATTTCAAGTCAGTGTGGTTATTTTATAAAAATTGGAGCAAAAATAGTGACAGTGTTGCCCAGAACAAACTAGTCAGATCTTAGCTATCACATCTTCTGAATGGTTCCAGAATGAAGGATAAAAACGAAATGGTTCATATGGATACTTGCTTATCCTTCCTTATACTGGGCCAGATTCTCATAGAATTTCGCTGGCGTAGCGTAAGCCATTTACACTACGCTGTCGCAACGTAACAGAGCAAGTGCCGTATTCTCCATGCACTTGCTCCGTAGTTTGCAGAGGCGTAGTGTAAATGGCCCAGCGTAAGGCCGCGTAATTCAAAGGGGGCGGCTTGTATTTAAATTAAGCGCTCCCCCGCGTCGATCGAACTGCGCATGCGCCGGCCGGGGAAAAAGCCCAGTGCGCATGCTCCAGCTCACGTCGGAAAGCGTCGTTGAAACCGACATCAAAACGACGTGATCGTCACTACGCAATGCCCTATTCGCGAACGAGTTAGTAAAACGACGTAAGCGACGGAAAAAGCCGACGCTGACCCAACGCCATACTTAACATGGCATCCGACGGTACTGCGTAAGATTACCCCTCATATTAGCAGGGGTAACCTTACGCGTTCGAAAACGACGTACGCGACGACGGGGCGGCGTAAAAGCGTTCGGGAATCTGCGTAGTAGCCTCATTTGCATAGGCAAATGAGAAAACGTAAAGGCCACCTAGTGGCCGGAGTTGTCATGACAACTATGATCCGCAAGTGTAATGGTATTACACTTGTCGGATGTTCAGCCGTATCTATGCCAAAGTGATTCAAGGAATCACTTGCATAGATACCCAGCCAAAACGGCGATACGACGGGGTATCTGAGATACTCCGTCGTAGCGCTTTTGAGAATCTGGCCCACTGTGTTTAGAAATAAACTCACATATTATGGTAAATCATGGCTTGTAAGACAATAAGATTGGATTGTTTCATATTGAGAGGAAAATATACAAAGCCACATAATGTACAATCAAAGAACCACAACATTTACAAAATATTCCTTTCATGTCATTCACATACAAAAGACAATACACTCCTGACTACAATCTATATAATTTCATAACTCATTAAAACAAAACTATAAAAAAAATCTTGTAAATTAGGTTAGGACAAAGCCTCAGATAATAGTGCATCAACAGAAGTAATGTCAGCTATCCGTGCCAATATAAAATATCTAAGAAAGGTCAAATGGAATCCTTGCTTTCCTTGAATGAGCATGTTTTCTCAAATTGCAGTTTTGCAAAAAAATAGCCGGAGGTTATACTGTTAGTGAAGGGAAATGTTGGGGGAGATGAGATTGCTGGACTGAGAATTAGTTGGCATCAAGCTTTGCCATCTCCTGCACATATATGCCTATGCTTTCACTGTCAAACAGCACAAAATACACAGTCTTGATTGAAGAGGACATTGTAGACACAAAATAGTTGGAAATGCCTCTCAGGATGAGTTGAGCAGCTGTTTGCTTTGGAAAGCCGTTTCTGCAGGTAATAAAAACAAGGGACAGTTAAAATGATAGCAATAATAATAATCAGCATGATAACCTGCAGTATTTTCATAATAGGCGCCGTACACACGGCCGAGGTTCTCGCTGAAAATCAGCGAGAACCTCGCTGGAATGCACATTCCAGCGAGGACCTCGGCCGTGTGTACACTCTCGGCGAGCTTCCCGTCGGGAAGCCCGTCGAGCCGAAATAGAGAGCACGCTCTCTATTTCCTCGACGGCCCGCCTGGAAGAATGGCTGGTTGCCATTCCCGACGGGCGGGTCGCCGAATCCGACGGCCGGGAGAGAACCTCGACGGGCGGAACGATGTGTTCTGCCCGTCGAGGTTCTGGGTCGTGTGTACGCCGCCATACAGGCCACACCCATGTTAACCCTTATTAGTCAGCTAAATCAGTATCTTTTCAGAACCTCTCAGATGTAAAAAGCTATCTTCGGCTGAATAAAACATCTCCTTCCTAGGAAGTCACTGAATTACTCACTGCCCACTAAACATTGTAAAGTGATATGGATTTGTGAATATTCTTAAATAATGTATTTAGAGTCATCAATGTTAAAAGTTGGAATACCTCTGGGCGCAAACAAAAAAAAACAGTAACAATATGTTATTGTGACACCTTAACCACTTCCTGACGGCCGTACGACTATATACGGCCGCAGGGTGGTTCTAAATCTCTGGGACGCCGTCTTTTTACGGCCGCCCCTTTCCTCGCTCCCGATCGTGCATCGGGGATTTTCTCTGCTGGCCGTGTCCCATGCAATAATGCACAAAAATGAACTTTGATATACCTCCAAATTCCATATCCTCGAGTACAGTACAAGACATAGGCAAATTATTCATGAACCTGGGGTTATAGGCTTGTACTTTTAGGTGACTGGACACTGCCAAAGCTTTCAAAGACATTGGTGCTTCCCCAATAACCCTTCCCCACATGGAAAGTTTTGTAGCAAGCAATGCAGAGTAACTAAGGAATGGAAGGGAGGGTGGCCTGTGTACTGAACTCCAATAAAGAAGATTTACAGGTAAGTTGAAATTCATCTCATCTTAATTGTTTAGTACAGGACACACAGGCAAAAGTATTCATAGACCCTAGGATGTCCCCAGGCAATGAATGAGAAGGGTGGGCAACAACTAGGCAAACAGAACTGACAGCATGCCCAACAACAAGAAGGATCAAAAATTACCTAACGTCAGAGTGCCACTACAAGAACTTTGTGTCCGAAAACTGCAACCGCAGAACCTTGGCAAAGTATCTCCACATTAGTGAAAGACTCTATCCACCACAGAAAGAACTGGTCATAAGACAAGACAGATCTTCTAAGGCAATATCCCTGATGGGTTTAAACTGTGGTTTTTGGAGGGCAAGGAGAACCAAGTTGAGACCTGTAGCAAGCACAGGGTGCTGCGAGTGGCTTAAATGGGACATTAGTTCTGTTGACCCTAGTGACAATCATTGATTTTCTCACTTTGGAGGTATTTCCTCTCACTTCTTGTTTTGGCTATGGGGCAGGTAGTAAAGGGAAATCTCCCTAATCGTACACATAGGGGGGATTTAATAAAACTGGTGCACACAGAATATGGTGCAGCTGTGCATAGTAACCAGCTTCCAGGTTTTATTGGCAAAGCCTAATTGAACAAGCAGATTCTGTGTGAACCAGTTTTAGTAAATCTCCCCCATTGCTACATAGTTGGTAATGTTGAAAAAAGACACCGTCTACCGTTCAACCAATAGAAAAAAAAAGAAACATAGAAAAACTAAATGTACACAATCCTTTACCATGGTTCATCCAGAGGAAGGCAAAAAAAAACAATAAAGCACAATTTGCTTCACAAGGGTAAAATTACTCACTTTTGTGAGATAATGTGTGTGTGTGTGTGTGTGTCTGTCTGTCTGTCTGTCTATCTATCGAGAGAGAGCTAGAGATAGATACACACACAGTGGGGAGAACAAGTATTTGATACACTGAAGATTTTGCTATTTTCATAGCATATAGGAGTCTGTAATTTTTATCATAGGTACTCTTCAACTGTGAGAGACAGAATCTAAATCCAAAAAATCACATTGTACGATTTTTAAATAATTAATTTGCATTTTATTGCATGACCCAAGTATTTGATACATCAGAAAAGCAGAACCTTAATATTTGGTACAGAAACCTTTATTTACAATTACAGAGATCATACGTTTCCTGTAGTTCTTGACCAGGTTTGCGCACACTGCAGCAGGGATTTTGGCCCACTCCTCCATACAGAGCTTCTCCAGATCCTTCAGGTTTCGGGGCTTTTGCTGGGCAATACAGACTTTCAGCTCCCTCCAAAAATGTTCCATTGTGTTCAGGTGTGGAGACTGGCTTGGCCACTCCAGGAGCTTGAGATGCTTCTTACAGAGCCACTCCTTAGTTGCCCTGGGTGTGTGTTTCGGGTTGTTGTCATGCTGGAAGACCCAGCCATGACTCATCTTCAATGCTTTTACTGAGGGAAGGAGGTTGTTGGTCAAGATCTTGCGATACATGGCCCCATCCATCCTCCCCTCAATACGGTGCAGTCATCCATTCTCCTTTGCAGAAAAGCATCCCCAAAGAATTATGTTTCCACCTCCATGCTTCACAGTTGGGATGTGCTCTTGGGGTTGTACTCAGCCTTCTTCCTCCAAACACGGCAAGTTGAGTTTAAACCAAAAAGCTATATTTGGTGTCATCAGACCACATGACCTTCTCCTATTCCTCCTCTGGATCATCAAGATGATCAATGGCAAACTTCAGATGGGCCTGGACATGCACTGGCTTGAGCGCAGGGGGACCTTGCGTCTGCTGATTTTAATCCATGACAGCGTAGTGTGTTACTAATGGTTTTCTTTGAGACTGTGGTCCCAGCTCTTTTCAGGTCATTAACCATCTCCTGCTGTGTAGTTCTAGGCTGATCCCTCACCTTCCTCTGGATCACCGATGCCCCACATGGAGCCCCAGACTGAGGGAGATTGACAGTCATCTTGAACTTCTTCCATTTTCTAATAATTATGCCAACAGTTGTTGCCTTCTCACCAAGTTGCTTGCCTATTGTCCTGTAGCCCATTCCAGCCTTTTGCAGGTTTACAATTATATCTCTGGTGTCCTTACACAGCTCTCTGGTCTTGGCCACTGTGGAGAGGTTGGAGTCTGTTTGAGTGTGTGGACAGGTGTCTTTTATACAGGTAGAGTAGAGTGGAGAAAAAATAACAGGTCTGTGAGAGACAGAATTCTTACTGGTTGGTAGGTGATCAAATAATTATGTCATGCAATAAAATGCAAAATTATTTAAAAATCATGCAATGTGATTTTCTGCATTTTTGTTTTAGATTCCAAAATATTTTTTCTAAGCTTAAGAGCAAGGAAGGTTAAGAAAATTACAGTTTTTTTTTTATTGCTGTCTCTATCTTTAATGAATGGTAACTATGGTACATTTGATAGGGGATGAGGGTATTTCTCCCTGTGTTGAGACCTGTTTCAATAATAACTGTCAAAGGTTGGATTTCCTTTGTGGGGGTATTTAAACACACATACACGCTTTATTAACACTTGCGCCAAAATAGAATGTTTTCTCTAATTATTTAGTGGGATATTTGTGGAAATGTAGTTATGCACTGTACTGGCTTTGAAGTATTAACTTTTAATTATATTTGTTTTGTTTTTTACCAGCCCTTTACATGGTCCTTTGCTTACAATATACAGATTCTACTCATCTACAGACCTGAAAGGAAGTTGTATAATAAAAATTATCCTTTAACACCCATACCAAAACTCCACATATAATGTGTTGTACATCTTTCAACCAATTCATAATGAACAAAATACTTTGTTCTTGTACCTCTCTACTACATTTTAAAAATAAATAAATATCTACCTAAATGTGGTCATTAAGCTTCCGTGAAGTCAAGTTATCTTTTCAGAAAGGTAGAAATTTAAAGCTGAGTATTTTCAACTCTATGGACTGGGTCATTAAATGCCTGCCGATTGGTGGACAGTATGCATAAACACCATAAAAAACACCAAAGAAATGTGAAGATAAAAGAAGTGTGCTGGTCTCCAAAAATTTCCAAATGTTTGTCCTATAAACATATGCAGGCCTGTCTTATTGTACATCATGGTCATTATGGGTTTTGACTTAGTATATGCTTTTTATCATCTACAAAATAAATTAGATTTTTTTCTACATTCTGGAATATAAATAGTTGTCTTCATTTAACGTACTATGAATAAAATAATGAATAGTGACAGCGGGACTATTTATGATAGATAGAAATGTAAAAAGAAAGTTTGTAGCTTACAAATGTGGGATTTGTACCATTATTACACAGATAGAAATATTGTGAAAAAAAGATGATTTATTTTAGCTGTATGGACATAATTGTTATTCCTCTCCTTGAAGTACAATGTGATTTATTTTATCCTCATGATCGAAGGCATAAGCCTATTCTCCATTTATAAAGAGGAATTAAGCTGTTTCTGTTGCTTTCAGAAGTCATGTCTGCCTAACAGATGTTTTGAGTTCCACTGCTGACCAACTAGAGGACTGTATGATTTTTCACAATGCATTTAACTTAGAGGCTTTTCTTTATATAAAATGTATTTCTACGATGATTTTTTTGTCAATATTTTAAACATGTTTACAATTATATAAATTCAGTGAGAAAACACAAAATGTCAGACTTGTTTGTTTGCCCCCAAAAAAGTTTGTCGATATTGTCTACAGCTTTGTAATAAATATAACTAATAAATATAATTATCGGGCCTTAATGACGGGGGGTAATAGTGGACTTGCATAAATGGAATGGTCAGTTCTTAACATGGTTTGGAAGGGTGAGTGTGATAAAAGTAAGTATATTACCCAAAATAATTTATATTCTACACACAGTGCCAATCTTACTCCCACAGATTTTTTTTATATATACGGAAGGCCTTCATATTGTTTGTATGGAATGATAAATGTCCTAGATTGGCCCATGATATTCTATGGAGAGGGAAGTCAGATAGAGGAACGGGACTACCAGACGTAGCATTATACTACAGCGCAATGGCCCTAGTACGCATTCTGAATTGGTGCCATGACTATTCAAACAAAGTATGGATCTCTTTAGAACAAACATCGGCAGGAAGAAAGCTGGCAGGAACCCCGTGGATTCCAAGTGCAGACAGGGGGTTATCAAAATGGATGTCACCCCTAACCCAGAACACTATCCCACAATATGGGATAGATTAAATCAACTATGAGAATACGCTCCTCAGATATCCCCCTTGACACCATTGGAGGGGTATCCATGGTTTACACCAGGAGAGGAGGTAGGATTTATGGGGGCTTGGGGGAGAGATGGGGATACGACATGCAGCAAATTTGCCCCACATGGAATACTAACCCCCCTAAAAGAACTGGTATCGAAGCTGGGAACAGCGCCCATGACTGAATGGAAGTATCACCAATTACTATGTTTTTTAACCTCCTCAGGCCCGCGTTGTAGCCGAATGACTGCTACAGCGTGGACCTGAAAATCCAGGACGACATCAATTGACGCCGCGAACGACCAATAAGAGTGGCCGTTTGCGATCTGTGCGGCCAATGAGAGATGATCTCAAATGTAAACATATGAGATCATCTCTCATTGCCGCCTCTCCCTCCTCACACAGACACAGCGTGTAAGGAGGGAGAACGGATCAGATCGGTGAGTGTACAGTGCTCATACAGTGACATCCCTGTGCCACCTCATCAGTGCCATCCCTGTGCAACCTCATCAGGGCCATCCCTGTGCAACCTCATCAGGGCCATCCCTGTGCTGCCGATCAGTGCCACCCCTGTGCCGCCGAACAGTGCCCACCCTGTGCGGCCAATCGGTGCCCACCTGTGCCACCAATCGGTTCCCACCTGTGCCGCCAATCAGTTCCCACCTGTGCCGCCAATCGGTGGCCACCTGTGCCGCCAATCATTGCCCACCTGTGCCGCCAATCATTGCCCACCTGTGCCACCATATCAGTGCCCACCTCATCAGTGCCACCTCATCAGTGCCACCTCATCAGTGCCCATCTGTATTTGGGGGGCATTTGTACTTTCCTGGCTTGTTAGGGTCTCAAGAAATTAGATAGGCCTTCAGTACATCAGATGATAATTTTTTTATGATTTGCACTATAGCTTGTAGACTCTAAAACTTTCACACAGACCAAATAATTTCCCAAAATTGTGGGTTCTTTTTATCTAAGACATGTAGGAGTATAAATTGTGGCCACAATTTATGAAGAAAAATTAATAATTTGCAAAATGTTATCACAGAAACTAAGAAACAATCATTTTTTTTCAAAATTTTCGGTGTTTTTTCATTAACCACTTAAGCCCCGGACCAATATGCTGCTAAATGCCCAGAGGCGTTTTTACAATTCGGCACTGCGTCACTTTAACAGACAATTGCACGGTCGTGCGACGTGGCTCCCAAACAAAATTTGCGTCCTTTTCTTCCCACAAATAGAGCTTTCTTTTGATGGTATTTGATTGCTTCTGCGATTTTGTTTTTTTTGCGCTATAAACAAAAATAGAGCGACATTTTTGAAAAAAAATGTTTACTTTTTGTTATAAGAAAAATTGAATAAACCCGCTAGAAGGCAAGGACGTATATATACGCCCATCTGCCTGTACGTGCCATTCTGTGGACGTACATAGGCGTGCGGCGGGCATTAAGTGGTTAACAGCGCAAAAAAAAAAAAACCCAGAGGTGATCAAATACCACCAAAAGAAAGCTCTATTTGTATGAAAAAAAGGACGAAAAAATCATTTGGGTACAGTGTTGCATGACTGAGTAATTGTCATTCAAAGTGTAAGAGTGCTGAAAGCTGAAAATTGCTCTGGGCAGGAGGGGTGTTTAAGTGCCTAGTAAGCAAGTGGTTAATAAGTAGAAAGGTTTAATAAGGCCTTTGAACTCGCTTACAATATTTGAAACTAACTGTGTGCATATATCAAGTGCCAGACACCTATCGTCACAAATGTATACAGTAGATTGGTCCTCGGGACACAAAATAATACAATTCCCTACATTATAGAATGGAAAGAACTAAATCAGGGCTTCACTTCGGCACAAATTAAAAAGTTTATTGATTCCACACATTACACATCTATAAGTTCACAGTCCTAAGAATACATATACACGCGAGATTGGCACAAATGTACCAGACGGCAGATGCTGGAGGGAGTGTGGGCAGTGGGGTACCTTCCTCCACTTATGGTGGTTAAGTCCCAAGATCAGAGTGTTCTGGTAAGAGATTATTCCATGGGTTGAAAGGTTGAACTGCGGACCATTGGAACCAATGCCTTTAAACGTCCTTTTTCATGGGACATCGACGTCTATTAGATGTTATAGAAAAAGTATCACCCCCGCACTTACTGAATGCAACCAAATTATTAATACCCAGGCTATGGAAACAGACTAAATGCCCAACTCTACTGGATTGGAAGTGAGAGGTTAATCTATTAATGGAGGCTGATAGATGGGTACATACTGCTAAAAATAGAAAGGATAAGTTTAGGGAAACATGGGCAGAATGGGAACACTGTTCTGAAGAGATTGAGTAGAATAAATGATAGAGAGCTGCTGAAGTATTAGGCAAAGTGCCCCTGGAAGAGGATTTTTTTGTTTTTTGGTTGTTCACCTCTCGCCTCCTGTCCCCTATGCCTTTACAGGTCATATGTGTAGAGGTATGGAAGGATACACTTGATTTAAGGGGTGAAATCTGAGATAAAGAAATGATAGGGGGGAAGGGGGAGGGCGTGGGACGGACAGGGGGGAAGAAGAAGGATATAGAAGAGGGAGGGCAATGGGATTATATATGGTTTAGGGATTATATATGGTTTAGGGAAGGGAAAGGACACATTCACTTTAGGTAGGTATGAGGGTAATATGACTCATAGAAGCCTCATACACAATGTAGTGTGGGGTTTTCATTTTCTTTGTGTGGTGGTTTATAGATGGAAATGGAGAGATGGGGCACAATGATTAAGGTACAACGGAGGCGTTGGGGGGGGGGGGGGGGGGGGGGGGGAATTAGGGAGATTTTTTTTTCTGTCTTTTTTTTGGGGGGGGGGGGGGGGGGGGCTTTGGGGGGAAAGGGAGATATATGATGATTTTGATAAAAGGGAAAATGTTATACTTACCTAACGGTAATTTCCCTTTCCTGATGAAGCATGACAGCTTATATGTATCGGAAGGCTCCGCCTCCCTGCCCAATGAGGACCGGTTATACCAGGGGTCCTCAAACTACGGCCCTCCAGTTGTTCAGGAACTACAATTCCCATCATGCTCAGTTATGTCTGCCAATGCCAGAGTTTTACAATGCCTCATGGGATGTGTAGTTCTGCAACAGCTGGAGGGCCGTAGTTTGAAGATCCCTGGGTTATACTATAGAAGTAGGTCTCCTCCCTTACCTCTGTATTCTCATAATTTTGTATCACTGTGAAGGCCTTTATTATATTCTCACAACCCTTTCTTTTTTTTGGGGGGAGGGGACCTATATGCTGTCATGCTTACATCAGGAAAGGAAAATTACCATTAGGCAAGTATACAATTTTCCCTTTTCCTGACACAGCATGACAGCATATATACGTATGGGATGTACCAAATCACCAGACCAGACAGGTGGGTAATGCTGTACTATTTATTTTATACATACACTACTATGTATCTTTAATTATTTGTGACATTGCTTCATGTCACTCCCTGTAATACCGCACGACCAAACTGTACTGTTGTTAAAGCCGCCAGATCCACTTTATAGTGGTTTAGAAATGTGTTAAAGGTCGCCCACATTGCGCCTCTACAAATGAGTTTGGGGGTGACTCCCCTGAAGTTCGCCCATGATGCTGCCATAGGTTGCATGAAGTGTGCTCTAAGCCCTGCTGGAGGTTCTAGATGTTTCGCCACATAAGCTCTCCTTATGACCTTGACTAGCCATGACGCCAGTGTCCTCTTAGATGCTGCCAGCCCTTTTCTGTGACCTTCATATATGACAAATAGGTTTTCCGTCTTTCTGAATGTTGCCGTAATCTCTATGTAGGTTTCTAGGACAGATCCAACATCCAAACTGTGGGGTGTCTTTGCTGTGTCTGTCTGAAATGTTGGAAGTACCACCTCTTGGAATGATGTGTTGACCTTAGGTCTGTAGTGTGGTAGAGTTCATAACACTACCCTGTCGGCCATTAAGCAGAAGTATGGTGGTTTGCAGCCTAGAGCCTGTAAGTCCGACACCCTTCTGCCTGAGGTGATCGCCGTAAGAAACACTGCCTTTGCTGAGATGTTTCCTGGCGATGTAGACTGTCCTTTATTAACCACTTAACCCCTGGACCATAATGCTGGTCAAAGACCAGAGCACTTTTTGTGATTTGTGAATATTTTTTACATTTTGCTATAATAAATATTGATTAGTTTGCGCAAAAGTTATAGCGTTTACAAAATAGGGGGTTGGTTTTATGGCATTTTTATTATTATTTTTTTTACTAGTAATGGCGGCGATCAGCGTTTTTTTTTTCGGTACTGCGATATTATGGCTGACACTTCGGACACATTTTTGGGACCATTGGCATTTTTATAGCGATCAGTGCTATAAAAATGCATTGGATTACTATAAAAATGCCATTGGCAGTGAAGGGGTTAACACTAGGGGGCAGGGAAGGGGTTAAGTGTGTTCCTGGGTGTGTTCTAACTGTATGGGGGGGTGGACTCACTAGGGGAAATCACTGATCTTCTGTTCATACATTGTATGAACAGAAGATCAGCGTTTCCCCGCTGACAGGAACGGGAGCTTTGTGTTTACACACATAGCTCCCTTTCCTCGCTCTGTACCGAGCGATCGCGTGTGCCTTTAAAGTGCCGACGTAGAGCTACGGGCTCTCGCCCAGGCGTGCCAACCTGACGCAGTAAAATGATGGCGGCTGGTCGGCAAGCAGTTAAAGGGTTCTTGTGATAGAAGGTTTAAAGCCCTGTACACACTATCGGTCCATCTGATGAAAACGGTCTGATGGACCTTTATCGTTTAACCAATGAAGCTGACTGATGGTCAGTCGTGCCTACACACCAACGGTTAAAAAAACAATCGTGTCAGAACGCGGTGACGTAAAACACAAAGACGTGCAGAAAAAAATGAAGTTCAATGCTTTCAAGCATGCGTCGACTTGATTCTGAGCATGCGTGGATTTTTAACCGATGGTCGTGCCTACAAACGATCGTTTTTTTGCTATCGGTTAGGTATCCATCGGTTAAATTTAAAACAAGTTTGCTTTTTTTTAACCGATGGAAAAATAACCAATGGCGCCCACACACGATCGGTTTGGACCGATGAAAACGCTCCATCAGACCATTCTGAACGGTTTAACCGTTTGTGTGTACGCGGCCTAAGACTACTTATAGGTCCCATGGTGGGACATACAATCTTTCCATGGGACGAATTCTCGTGCATGCCTTTAGAAATTGGCGGATCAGACATCGCGATGCCCATTTTACTCCCGGCAGTGCTGATAGGGCTATGACCTGTACCCTTAGTGTGCTGACACTGAAACCTTTGTCTAAACCCGTTTGGAGAAAGCTTAGAACTTGTGGTTCTAAAGGTGTTCTGGGGTCAAACTGTTGTATCTCTGAAAAGGATTTAAATACTTCCCATATTCTTGAATAGGGTTGGTTAGTTGTGGATGCTCTTGCCTTCAATAGTGTTTTCACCACCGCTGGGGTGAACCCTGCTTCCATTAACCTTCTCCCTTCAGCCTCCAGGCAGCTAAGTGTAAGGCTCCCAGGTCTGTATGCATTACCTGACCCTGTTGCAATAGATCCGGAATATTTGGGAGAGGTATGGGTGGGTCCACTGCCAATGACTGCAGCAGTGGAAACCATGGCCTGCCTGACCATTGGGATTATTGCTATGACCACCCCTGAATGTGTTCTTACTCTGTTGAGCAACCTGCAGATTATGGGGATCGGTGGGAATACATATGCTAGTTTGCAGATCCATCTGGCGTTGAGAGCGTCTATTTCTTCCGCTTCCTGGAACCTTGCCCTTGCTAAGAAACGTCTGCACTTTGTATTGGCTGCTGTTGCCATCAAATCCAGATCTGGATATTCCCACTGTTTGCATATCCAATGAAATATTGACTGGTTCAGTGCCCATTCGTTAGGGTCTAGGGTTCGCCTGCTCAGTGTGTCCGCCACAAAGTTCTGCAAGGCTGGGATGTAGACTGCTAATAGATAGGGTAGGTTCTGTTGTGCCCATTCCATTATGGGTGTCACCTCTTTCAGCAATGACTGGCTTTGCGTCCCACATTGTCTCTTTATGTAGATGACTGCTGCTCTGTTGTCCATCTGTATTATTACTCTCTTCTCCTGGATCTGTGTCTAGAATGCTTTCAACGCATGCAAGGCCGCTCTTAACTCTATCACATTGGAGACTTCCTTCTGTCTGTACCTCCACTTGCCTTGAGCTAGCAGCCCTTCGTGGTGTGCTCCCCACCCTGATGCTGAGGCATTCGAAGTTATTACGTGAGGAGGATCTGTTACTAATAAATGGCACTTGTGAAGATATACTGGATTTTTCCACCAGTCCAAGGACCTCTTTATTTCCCAGGTTAGACAAATTTTTTGTCTGACTGATCGTCTTTGCCATTGTTTGAGGAGACCTTTCTGAAATAACCTCATCCTCCAGTGTGCCCATTTCACCATTGGGATCGTTAAGGGGAGTGTCCCCAGGAGACTGAGGCAACTTTATGCCGACAGGTATTGGTTCCTGGATACATTTTCTAACCTGTTCAGTAGGGTTATAATCATTTGTTTGGGAAGCTCCATCGTGTTTTTATGGGTGTCCAAGATCGCCCCTAAAAACAGTATTCTCTGCGACGGTTCTAACTGGCTTTTCTAATAATTGATAAGCTACCCGAATTCTTGCAATGTGTCTATTAATGGTTGTCGATGGTTCAAAAGGACTTGCGGGTCCTTTGCTGTTAGTAGAATGTTGTTTAAATAATGAAACGCTTGCAGGCCCTTCATGCGTAGGATTGCTATTAGCGGGAGTAGAACCGTGGAGAAGGTTCTGGGTGAGGTTGCTAGGCCAAATGGCAGGCACGTGAATTGAAAATGCTGGCCTACCACGCAAACCTTAGATACTTGTGCCGTTGTGCAAGCACTGGGACATGCAAGTATGCATCCTTCAGGTTGGGGGATAGCATCCACTCGTTCTTTGTGAGGGCTTGCTTTACTGACCGCAATGACTCCATCTTGAAACTTCGAAACCGAGATCGTCTTGTTGAGTTCTCTCAGGTCTAGTAAGGGTCTTAAGTTGCCTGTCTTTTTCTGAATTAAGAAAAGTGGTCAGTAGAAACCTTGCCCTTGTTCTTGTACAGGCACTGGCTCCACTGCACCCTTGTGAAGTAGCGTTTGCACATATTTCGAAAATCAGTTGACGTTTCCATCTGTCTTGAGGTAAGCGTGTGGGTAAAAAATGTGGTGTCACAGGAGGGGACAGAAAGAGTCCTTGATCTGATCCGTCCAGACACTAGCAAACCTGCGTAGTCTGGCCCCCACTGCTCCTGTCTGGATGGAGAAACCATCAAAAGGGTTTCTGTTGTTCCGACGCTGTGCCTGACTTTGGCATCCATGTCACTGTTGATTGGGGTGGCTTTGTGCCTTTCCTGTACTCCTTGAGAGGCCTAAATTCCCTTATTTTTTTGGTGTATTGCTTTTTCCCTGGGAAGCGTCTCTGTCTTGATTTTACATCTTGCAGGAGCAGCCCTGATTTGCCTCCTGTCACTTTTGATATTGCTGTGTATATCATGTTTCCGAATAGAGCAGTCCCGTTAAAGGGGATGCGACACCAATTTATTTTTGATGAGGTATCCGCTGTCCACGGCTTAAGCCATAGAGCTCTTCTTGCCATGACCGAAGACTGCATGGCTCTTGCTGAGCAGCGTAATGAATCAATCGCTGCTTCCCCAATATAGTCACCTGACCGTCATAGTCGCCTGACTGTATGATATTGTCTTTAATCGAGTGATGCCGCTATTTCTGCACCCCCCTTTATGTACTCTGCCTATGCCGTGATGGCTTTTGCCAGTGCTGCCAGTGCCAAGACTGGTCTGCATGCATTGCCTGCAGCTAGGTAGGTTCTCTTCATGTCTGCGTCCATCCTCCTGTCTAAGAGGTCCTTAAAGGACACTGCATCGTCCATCGGAAGCGTTACGTGACGAGCCAGTCTCATGACTGCGGCATCTACCAGTGGAGGAGTTTCTAAATTATGCATGTCCTCTGCCTTAAAGGGATACATGCGCGCACATCTATTAACAGGTGACCCTTTCCTGTCCACCCTTTCCCATTCCTCATGAATCACTTCCTTCACCTCCTCTATGAGAGGGAATAACAGCATTGTCTTCTTTAATTGCAGGTAATATTTTCTGGCTTTTGCAGGTTGAGCCACTTCTTCCTCCCACTGAAGTGCCTCCCTTACAGCTTCTATTAACGGCTGCACTGCAGAGTATCTAAAGCTTAGCTTTGTGTCATCCTCTTGGGAATCCTCCCCAGAATCCGACCCTGGGGATGGGTCTCTAGGTCTTTGGGTCGCACCTCGACCCTTGCTGGTAACTTTAGCTTCACTGGCTGTTGGTTTTGAATCATGTATAGATTCCTTAACCGTTTGTTTTATTATTTGAATCATTTCAGCCTTCTCTGCCTCTTTATCTGTTGCTGCCTCACGCAGACAGGCTTTACACAGAGTGTGTTGCTGATCTCTCAGAGCTTGAGGCATGTCTGTGCTGTGTCTCCTTGCTCTTGGAGTAATAATGTGGCAACTGTGGGCTGAAACAGATTTACAGCCAATCAGTAAGTGCACTCTGTAAAAAAACATGTCATGCAGACACATACATACCTGCTCTCACCTTAAGATACGTGGCTGGTCTCTAGGAGAGCTCATGATTCTGTAATTTACAGATAGTCCTATTTAGTTCACTTATCATACCATTGATCCATAAAACTTTCAGCGTGTAAGTTTCCTACCGATTCGCGTGCTGTAGTGCCTGGTAGCTGCTGCTGGTGTACTAACCTTATGCTGCACTTTGCGTACAAGCTGCTTTAGAGTTTTAACTCGTAAGTTGCATTTTCTAAGATGCCCACAGCATCCCACCTGACCGGAAGTCCCTCGGCCGACATCTTGCTTCACCCGGCCATCAATCTGTAGGCTCGTATGCCGCCAGAAGTCCTATCTCCGCCATCTTGCTGTACCCGGAAGTTGTACCACCGCCATTTTGTGGGTGGGCAGCCATTCGTGGGTCTGTTTGCATCGTCGGGATAGCTCTTTCTAGACCAGATTCCTGCACCCCAATTTCTGGATCTTGCTGGGGGTGAGGTCTCCCCCATATAGGCGTACAGGTCTGCCTGTACAGCAGGGAGCTTTGTCACAGGAGAGGCATGAACCTGTGTGGCTTGGCCGGAAGTGTCCGGCAAGGTGAGAGAAAGAAAAATTCCTGCTTCTAGCAGTAGCATAACCGCCTGTAGCAGTGAGAAAAAAAAAAAATAAAATAAAAAAGGAAATACTGTGATAAGGGAGGAGACCTACTTCTATAGTATAACCGGTCCTGATTGGGCAGGGAGGCGGAGCCTTCCCATACGTATATGCTGTCACGCTGTGTCAGGAAAGATGTATCTAATGTTTGATTTATGGCACAATGTGGATTTTAATGGATTTGTTAAAAAAATAATAAAAGTTTAATAATTAAGAAAAACAGTTTGTCTTCAGAAAACTTATGACATTGCATTACATGGTGCATACACTATTTACAACAACCTTTTTGTACCTTATCCTAATTTTGTACAGCGTTGCACAGTAGTACAGTATAGTCAAATTGACTATGATTTTCTATAATAAAGTGGATAACATACCCTCTCCAGTAGCCAACAATAAAATCAACTCAACAATAATTTTATTTTATTTTCTATTGGAGGTTTTGAAGTGACCATGTTTCTAGTATTACAATATGCAGCTAACAGCCCCCTGCTGCACAAATACAGTTTTACAGTTATGATTGTTGGCATTTTAAATCTGAAACCATTGTGGTGAATGTGGTAGAAACTGCTATAAATTATTGGTGTTTGGTGTACACTTTGTTTGCTTTTTACCTTTGCTTATCAGGATAATTTTTCCCAGTATGATTAGCCTATATTAACTTTTTCAAATCTGATAAAACACATTTTTTACTGTAGCTGAAGAATAAAGGATCAGAGCAAGCAGCATTTAAAAAAAAAAAAAAAAACCTAGGGAAAACTTTGCAACCAAGTCAGTGACGGGATTTCTTAGGGTGTAGAGTGATATGTGCCAAATTTAAGGCTGATATCCAAGTTATCTGTGACTTTGTATATTTCCTTCACTGAGGGCCCATTCACACCTGAGCGTATTGTAGCCTGAAGCCTGAAGCTATAAAACGCTAGAGGGGAAAAAATCCATTATTCTCAATGGAGATGGTTCACCCAGGAAGAAGATAGAAAAAAATCTACAAACATAGCAACAAATGATGAAAGAGATGATAATTTTTCCTATTGGCTAAAATAAAAAACGACAAAGTTCAAAAACGTCGGACAACGCTGTATGCAAACGTGCAAATCCGCGCAACAAAACGCCGGAGAAAACGCTCAAAAATGCTACGCTCAGGTGTGAATGGGGCCTAAGTGCTACACTGGCTCTAATCACTGACCTAGAGACCAGCTTTAAATGCTTTATAATATTGGATATGAAATATAAAACATGGCAGGTTGAAGCAGATAATTTATTGCAACACCCCTAATTTTCTCCATTTTGCTTGATGAAGTAAGTTGTGCTAATCTTACATTTAAAGCATAAACTTTTATGTTCAATAGGTATTTAAAGCATAGACTTTTGATTAAAGAGACTTTAGGCCCAAACTGCAAAGCAAGAAGACTATCAAAAAAGCAAGTTATTTTCAGAGTCCAATGAGATTTGAAAATTACAGTCACATGGCTAAAATATCTATCTATCTATCTGTCTATATATATATATACATATATACACACAGTACAGACCAAAAGTTTGGACACACCTTCTCATTCCAAGAGTTTTCTTTATTTTCATGACTATGAAAATTGTAGAGTCACACTGAAGGCATCAAAACTATGAATTAACACATGTGGAATTATATACATAACAAAAAAGTGTGAAACAACTGAAAATATATGTCATAACCTAGGTTCTTCAAAGAAGCCACCTTTTGCAGCAGACACATCTCTAGAACAACTGTTAAGAGGAGACTGTGTGAATCAGGCCTTCATGGTAGAATATCTGCTAGGAAACCACTGCTGAAGAAAGGCAACAAGCAGAAGAGACTTGTTTGGGCTAAAGAACACAAGGAATGGACATTAGACCAGTGGAAATCTGTGCTTTGGTCTGATGAGTCCAAATTTGAGATCTTTGGTTCCAACCACCGTGTCTTTGTGCGATGCAGAAAAGGTGAACAGATGCACTCTACATGCCTGGTTCCCACCTTGAAGCATGGAGAAGGAGGTGTGATGGTGTGGGGGTGCTTTGCTGGTGACACTGTTGGGGATTTATTCAAAATTGAAGGCATACTGAACCAGCATGGCTACCACATTATCTTGCAGCGGCATGCTATTCCATCCGGTTTGCGTTTAGTTGGACCATCATTTATTTTTCAACAGGACAATGACCCCAAACACACCTCCAGGCTGTGTAAGGGCTATTTGACCAAGAAGTAGAGTGATGGGGTGCTGCGCCAGATGACCTGGCCTCCACAGTCACAGGACCTGAACCCAATCGAGATGGTTTGGGGTGAGCTGGACCGCAGAGTGAAGGCAAAAGGGCCAACAAGTGCTAAGCATCTCTGGGAACTCCTTCAAGACTGTTGGAAGACCATTTCAGGTGACTACCTCTTGAAGCTCATCAAGAGAATGCCAAGAGTGTGTGTAACGGCTACCCAAGTAGGGAGAGGGTATCAGCCGTTGGAGACGTCCTTTTCCCTGGCAATTTGCTATGCAAGTAAGTCTGGTATAAGCCCATCCACGAGGTTCAGAGGGAGAGTCAGGTCCAGTTGTAAAATGAACAGAATAATAATCCCATCGCATGCCCTTTCAAGAACGAGACGGGGCTACGTTTTGAAGGGTCAAGTAGACTAGCTTTAATGGTACAACTCTTGGTTTATATCTAGTTACAAGCTTGTGAGTAATCAAGGAACGATGGAACTCTCCACCCCTTCCCTCCACAGGGGGCCCCAAGGTAGACACCCTGGCACCAGGCCAATTTAGCCACATTCCTTTCTCAATAGAATTCAACCAACCCCCAGAACAATACTCAATCACAGATAATCCCTCAGTAGCTAAACATTTCGGCACCGCAAAGCCTGACAATTTCTTCTGAACATAATTGACAATTCAATACACTGACAGGAGACTGTTAATTTGTAATACAATACACAAAAGAGAGAAGAGGACATTTAGAATTTAGTAGTGAAAGAGTCACTCTACAATTAACCCTTTGAGCTCAGAATTAACAAACTTAAAATAGCCCTACAGATATCTCAGAATATAATGTGAATAATCCATATCTCAGGTAGTCCCAGATATCATTCATCCTATTGTAACACGTCATTCGGTTCTTTGTATGTCCCACTGCATGATTATTATAGATGTACAGGCAGAATACATAGTTCCGTTACAGTGTGCAAAGCAGTAATCAAAGCAAAATGTGGCTAGACAATGAAGAACCTAGACAATGACATATTTTCAGTTGTTTCACACTTTTGTTATGTATATAATTCCACATGTGTTAATTCATAGTTTTGATGCCTTCAGTTTGAATCTACAATTTTCATAGTCATGAAAATAAAGAAAACTCTTGGAATGAGAAGGTGTGTCCAAACTTTTTGTCGGTACTATATTATATATATATATATATATATATATATATATATATATATATATATATATATATATATATATTGGTGCATTGAGCTTATATGTCTCTTTTCCAAAAAAATGAATTTACCTTCATGCTAGCTGGTTGTTTTCACGAACACAGCTTGCATCTGCACCAGTGCCTTGTGTTTAAAAAAAAAAAAAAAAGGCTGACTGCATTTTTAGTTTGTTTCGGTGCACCATCAGCCCACTGAAAATAAAGAGTGCTTTATCCCTGTGTTTCGTAAGATTAGGCGACCCGTCAGAATGTGTAACAGAAGTGATGTTTTGTGGCCGCCATCTTGCTACACCCTGCACTCATCCACAGTAAAGATACAGTGAAGGGGCAAGCAGACATCTTGTTACACCCCCCCGGAGTTTTGCATTTTACACGTTCTTTTAACAATAAATAGAGTTTATATAGTGAAATACCGTACTTACAACTTTGTGTAAATGTTTGAATTTTTAAAGCAGCAAACTTCTGTCTGATTAGCAAACCTGTGAGATTCTCATTCGGAATTTTAAAATTCAACATGTAAACAGTAAGACAGAATTCTAAGTACTGTATTTTACTATATAAACTCAGTTTACTGTTAAAAAAAAAACTTTTAAAAAGCAAAACTCTGGTGAGTGTAACAAGATGTCCGATTGCCCCCTTCTCAGTGTATCCTTACTGTGGAGGAGTGATGGGTCGTCTAATCTGATGAAACACCTGCGCACCCTACTGTGTGATAACATAATCCACATTTGATAACAAAATGTGCAGTTTGAATGGGCCCTCATACAGTATGTCAAAAAGCTGAACCAGAAACTGGTAGTTTAGCTCCATCAAGCAGGCGTTGCCTCATCACTGGATAAGAAAGGACAAGTGTGAAAGAAGCATTGACAAAGATGCCAGTGGCTAGATCTACATGTGCATGTAATAGTGTAAGTCTTAGTTTACAGTTTTACAAGCAATGCAGTGCACCTGAGCACTGCTTGAGTTAATCAGATTAATGTTGGCCATGCACAGTTTTTCTTTTGTAGTTAAGCTGGCGGGTTTTCCCATTCACACAATTCGAGGTGGAGTGAGAAATCCCCTTGCCTTGACACTGTATCCTGATAGCAGCAGCTGTTATTGTACACTGATTGGCTGCAGCCGCTAAACATCTTTCCAGAGCGGGAGGCCACACACTAAATTAAACCTGAACAGATATTTATTTTCAACTGTGTAAAACATCAGTAACAGTTGGACCACGTCTGCATATTGGCCCAGCAAAGAAGGAGTGACGGCCAAACCTTTTACTGTCCATCATTCATAGTCAAAGATTGCCCGTGTATGGCCACCCAGACTGAAAGCATTTTTCTGTTGGGTGAATTCTTATTTCAGTAAGCATGGGGATATTTTTTTTAGGGCTGTGGAAATTAACGATTAATTGTTCGATTAATCGTTAATTTCTTTGATCGACTAAAAAAATTTTGATCGACGATCCGCGGAGTGAGCTCCGCGGTCTCGCCGATAGGAAAGGCCGCGGCTTCGGCCTAGCTCCGGAGCCGCGGCCATCTTGGTCCACCCGGCGGCAAGCAAGTAGCGGCGCGCTGATGTCATCATCACCCGCCCGCCTGCTTGGATCATGCACGTGTCAGTGTCAGCTACTCTGCGGACGGGTCCTCCTGCCTTAAGAAGGTAAGAGAGGACAACCATCATGTATAGCATGCAGGCAGATGTGTATAGGAAAGCATGCAGGCAGATGTGTATATGAAAAGTATGGGGGCAGATGTGTATATGAAAAGCATGGGGGCAGATGTGTATATTAAAAGCATGGGGGCAGATGTGTATATTAAAAGCATGGGGGCAGATGTGTATAGAAAATCATGGGGGCAGATGTGTATATGAAAGCATGGGGGCAGATGTGTAAAGAAAAGCATCTGCCCCATGCTGTAATAGACACATCTGCCCCCATGCTGTAATAGACACATCTGCCCCATACTGCAAGAATATATACATCTGCCCCTATGTTGTAATGTACACATGGGGGCAGATGTGTATATTCTTGCATTATGGGGGCAAATGTTTATATTCTTGCAGTATGGGGGCAAACTGTATATTACAGCATGGGGGGCAAATGTGTGTATATTACAGCATGGGGGGCAGATGTGTATATTCTTGCAGTATGAGGGCAGATGTGTACATTAAAGCATGGGGGCAGATGTGTATATTAAAGCATGGGGGCAGATGCTTTAATATACACATCTGTCCCCATACTGCAAGAATATACACATCTACCTCCATGCTGTAAAATACACACACACACACACACACACACACACACATCTGCCCCCATGCTGTAATATACACACATCTGCTGTAATACACATTTGCCCACAAGCTGTAATGTACACATGGGGGCAGATGTGTATATTCTTGCAGTATGGGAGGCAGATGTGTATATTAAAGCATGTGGGCAAATGTGTATATTACAGCAGATGTGTGTGTATATTTTACAGCATGGGGGTAGATGCTGTAATATACACATCTGCCCCCATACTGCAAGAATATACACATCTGCCCCCATGCTGCCCCCACCACATTTACCACTGACTAATGCAGAGTTGCAATGCAAGGAGATCAGCTAAAAGTAGTTGCATCTGTATGTGCGTTAATTAATCGAAATTAGTCGATTAATCGATTAAAAAAAAACGATTAATCGAATACAAAAATTTTAATCAGTCACAGCCCTAATTTTTTTTAAACCTGTGCTATAAGTAGTATTGGCCTATGTCCCATTGCTCTCAAACTGGACTGTTTTTTGATGCCCCAACATTGATCAGGCATCACCTCATGATTATAATCATATACCTCATTTATAAACCAAATGAAAGATATGCTACGACAATGCTCCTTTTATCTTTTTTTTGTGAAGACTAAAGTGGTAAAAGGAACTCATTTATTACTCTGTGGGGCATTCACAAGACATACTGTATATAGGGAATTGTATATGTACAGTGTACTGTGCTTCTGATTATGTCTGAGAAGTTCAGGAGGGACACATTAACCACTTTAGCCCCGGACCATATTGCTGTCCAATGACCAGAGCACTTTTTGTGATTCGGCACTGCGTCGCTTTAACCGACAATTGCGCGGACAAATAGAGCTTTTTGGTGGTATTTGATCACCTCTGCGGTTTTTATTTTTTGCGCTATAAACAAAAATAGAGCGACAATTTTGAAAAAAAAACAATATTTTTTACTTTTTGCTATAATAAATATCCCCAAAAATATATATAAAAAACATTTTTTTCCTCAGTTTAGGCCGATACGTATTTTTCTACATATTTTTTGTTAAAAAAAAAAAAAATATCGCAATAAGCGTTTATTGATTGGTTTGCGCAAAAGTTATAGCGTTTACAAAATAGGGGGTCGTTTTATGGCATTTTTATTCATATATTTTTTTTACTAGTAATGGCGGCGATCAGCAATTTTTTTCAGTACTGCAACATTATGGCGGGCACTTCGGACACTTTTGACACATTTTTGGTGCCATTGGCATTTTTATAGCGATCAATGCTATAAAAATGCATTGTATTACTATAAAAATGCCATTGGCAGTGAAGGGGTTAACACTAGGGGGCAGGGAAGGGGTTAAGTGTGTTCCTGGGTGTGTTCTAACTGTATGGGGGGGTGGCCTCACTAGGGGAAATCACTGATCTTCTGTTCATACATTGTATGAACAGAAAATCAGCATTGTCCCCGCTGACAGGAACGAGAGCTATGTGTTTACACACATAGCTCCCGTTCCCCGCTCTGTAACGAGCAATAGCGGGTGCCTGCCGGGTCCGATCGTACCCGCCGGGCACGTGCGCGGGACTCAGGAGCGAGCGGGGACGCGCGTGCGCCCCCTAGCGGCCGCTTTAAAGCGGACGTATAGCTACGGGGACTCTCGCCCAGGAGTGCCGCTGTCCCGTAGTAATATGACGGCGGGCGGTCGGCAAGCGGTTAACCGATTGCCGTCCAGCCGCCGTAAAACGGCGTTTTACGGTGGCAGGTTGGCTCTGCTTGGCGAGATCACGTAGATCTACATCATCTCGCCGAGCAGCCAATAGGGGCGCGCGTGCGGCGCCATTACTAGTAAAAAAAAAAAAAAAACAATCAATAAACGCTTATTGTGATTTTTTTTACGAAAAATATATCGAAGAATACGTATCGACCTAAAATGAGGAAAACATTTTTTTATATATATATATATATTGTAGCAGAGCATCCCAGAGAGAGCCTGGGAAAGTCCAGTTCGGGGTTTATACCTCTCCCAGGCTCCTCTCTTACACGTTCAGGGATCTCTGATCCCTGATCCAGGTCAGGTGTTGGCCCTCTTCCCCAGGCCAATTTAAGCTCACCTGAGCTAACAGCCATTGCTCTGTCCTGGGAAACAGTGTGAATCTGTGAGAGCAAGGAGGCTGCTGGAAAACTGGTGAGAAGTGTGTGTTTGAGCTAACAAGCGGTAGGCTTGTTTAGCTTAGTAGTTAGGACCTGCTTAACGTGTAGTTAGAGCCGAGACACGGCTAGGTGTTTGTTTGACTATTTTTGTTTTGTTTTCTGCACACTGTACAGCACCTGTAAATAGACTTTGTATAGCACCAATAAACATCCCACTGTTGTTCACTGATCCGATGGACTTTGGTATCTGTGCTGGCTCATCCCAGGGAGCTTTTGTACCCGCTACCTATCCCCAGCTTACATATGGTGGAGAATGCGGGCAGCAATAGTAAGTTACTATTTAAAAAGCCAGTACCTAAAGTGACAACATGGAGGAAATCCTCAAACAGATGGTGCTATTCAATGCTGCACAACAGCAAGCAAACGCTGCACAACAGCAAACTAATGTTGCGCTGCAGCAAGCCAACGCTATCGCACAGGAGCAATCGCAGAGGCAGATTAGTGCTGTACAGGAGCAATCGCAGAGGCTGTTTGAACAGCTTGCCACTGCTGCAGAAGCGGATAGGAAAACCCTGACTAAAGTTGCAGAAACGCTAGCACAGTGGGCACCTGCGGAAATCAAGGATATTAGAGACAAGCCTTCAGCCATCCATGTGGCTCGCTTTCTGTCAAAAATGACTACGGATGATGATCCAGAGGCCTTCCTGCTAACATTTGAACGGACCGCTGAGAGGGAAGATTGGCCTAAAACCAAGTGGGCAGGACTGATCGCCCCCTTACTTTCTGGTGAATCGCAGAAGGCCTACTATGATCTGGAGTCGGCAGAAGCGGGAGACTATGAAAAGGTCAAGCAGGAAATTCTGGCGCGACTCGGTGTCACCTTGGCCGTTCGAGCCCAACGGGTCCACAGCTGGTTCTTCCAAATTGAGAGGCCCCCAAGATCGCAGATGTTCGACCTAATCCACCTGGTGAGAAAATGGCTACAGCCGGAGTCCCTGTCTGCGCCACAAATAGTGGAGCGTGTGGTCATGGACCAGTTCCTGAGGTCACTCCCAATTCCCCTGCAGAGGTGGGTGAGTCAAGGGGACCCCAAGTCGGCAGATAACTTGGTGGAACTAGTCGAAAGGTACTTTGCTGCAGAGAACCTGGTCACCACCCCAACAGCCGCACGGACTTTCCACCCAAAGCCACGGTCTCCCCAGGCAACCGGTAAGACTGTTCCAGGGGAAGTGGGTGGTAAGCATGGCAAGGAAATAGGGGGGAGGATCTTTGGTGCCAGGACTGAAGTTTGGCGTCCCAAGCAAGGGAAACCACTGCCTGTCAGCAAACCAACTTGGGGAAACATCAGGTGTTTTCGTTGCCAAGAGCTGGGACATGTTGCAGCAAATTGTCCTTTGACTGATGAACCAATGCAGTGTGATCTGTCTATTAGAAGGCAGTCTATGTTTGCTGCTGTTTCATGCGCTGCAGTGCCAAATGTGGGGAAACACATGTATCACATGACTGTTAATGATAAGCCTATTACGGCCTTACTGGACTCTGGAAGTCTAGTTACTTTGGTTACAGCTGAGATAGTTAAAACTGTGAATTTTCATGAAAAAAAAGTTGCTGTGATCTGTGTACATGGGGATACCCGGGAGTATCCTATAGCCACAGTTCAGTTTAAAACTGGCTTAGGTACGGTGTCCCATGCGGTCGGACTTGTGCCCCACTTGGTGCATGAGGCCATCATTGGTAGGGACTTCCCTAAGTTTTGGGAGCTGTGGGATCGTCCCGACCCGGTGGCAGTACCTAACTCAGTCGCAGAGCCAGAGCTCCTGGCTACTTCCGATATTGTGGGTTCAGGGGACTCATCTCAGGGCTCTCCGAGTTTTCCTTTCTCGGTTATGGCAGGGGAGCTGGAGGAGCCTGAGGAAGTCCCCACAACGAGTAGAGCCGGACAGCCGTCTGCTGACTCGGAGCCTACGTTGGAGTTTACTGACCTCAATGTGCACAAGGAAAATTTTGGTACTGAGCAGAGAAAAGACCCTACCCTTGCCAGGGCCTGGGAAAATGTAATGGTGATTAACGATGTACCTGTCGAACCAGGGGATAGGCCCTGTTTTCCTTATTTCAGCAGCAATGATGATTTACTGTATCGTGTATGTAAAAAGAATGATGAAGTTATTGAACAGTTGGTGGTCCCTAAGCCTTATAGAAGGGTGGTGTTGGAACTTGCCCATGGGCACTTGCTAGGAGGCCATTTAGGGGTTGAGAAAACCACTGAAAGAGTGTTGCGCAGGTTTTACTGGCCGGGGATACAGAAAAATATTGAAAATTATTGTCAATCCTGTCCGGTGTGTCAGATGTCAGCCCCCCAGCCCCACTTCCGAAGTCCTTTAGTGCCCTTGCCCATTATTGAAGTGCCCTTCGAGAGGATTGCCATGGACCTTGTGGGTCCGCTCCCCAAATCCGCCCGTGGTCATCAGCATATCCTTGTGATGATGGATTACGCTACCCGTTATCCTGAGGCCGTTCCCTTACGCGCCGCGTCTGCTAAAAACATTGCCAAAGAGCTGTTTATGGTGTTCAGTCGGGTTGGCATCCCTAAAGAAATCCTTACAGACCAGGGTACCCCATTTATGTCACGGATAACTAGGGAGCTGTGCAAGTTATTTAAGGTGACGCAGTTGCGAACCTCTGTGTATCATCCGCAAACAGATGGCTTGGTGGAACGTTTTAATAAGACGTTAAAGGGCATGTTAAAAAAGGTTGTTGACAAAGATGGGAAAGACTGGGACTTCCTGATACCGTACCTGATGTTTGCTATCAGGGAGGTTCCCCAGTCCTCTACAGGGTACTCTCCATTTGAGTTGCTTTACGGGAGACACCCTCGGGGACTCTTGGACATAGCCAAGGAAACTTGGGAGGGGGAACAGACACCTCACAAAAGCATAATTGAGCATATCGCTCAAATGCAGGACAGAATTGCAGCAGTAATACCAGTGGTGAAAGAACATTTACTACAGGCACAAGCAGCCCAACAGAGAATATACAACCGGGGGGCCCAACTCCGTGTTTTCTCACCGGGTGACAGGGTCCTCGTATTAGTTCCCACTGTTGAGAGCAAGTTCCTGGCTAAGTGGCAGGGCCCCTTTGAAGTAATTGAAAGAGTTGGGGAAGTCAATTACAAGGTGTATCAACCAGGTAAAAGGAAGCCGGAACAGATTTACCACGTAAACCTGTTAAAGCCCTGGAAGGATAGACTGGCGTTAACTGCAAGGTCCCTACCGGTAACGCCTAAGGGTACTGAATCCCCTCTGATCCCTGAGGTCACGATTCCAGACACCCTGTCATTTTCCCAAAAACAGGAAGCTAGAGAGTTCCTGATAAGGAATAGAGAGAAATTTTCAGAGTTGCCTGGCACGACTTCAGCGGTTCAGCATGATATTGTTACTGAACCTGGGGTCCGTGTCAAGCTCAAACCGTACCGAATTCCTGAAGCGAGGAGAAAGGACATCAGTGCTGAAGTTAAAAGAATGTTGGAGCTAGATGTCATTGAGGAATCCAATAGTGATTGGTCGAGCCCCATCGTGTTAGTCCCAAAACCGGATGGCACCTGGAGGTTCTGTAATGACTTCAGGAAGCTTAATGCAGTGACAAAGTTTGACACGTACCCAATGCCCAGGGTAGATGAACTTATAGACCGACTGGGCAAGGCCCGTTATCTGACCACTTTGGACTTGACCAAAGGATATTGGCAAATACCCCTGACTAATTGTGCCAAAGAAAAGACTGCGTTTGTGACCCCGGAGGGATCATTCCAGTATAAGAAAATGCCTTTTGGGTTGCAAAATGCCCCTGCAACCTTTCAGAGGGCCATGGACAGGACCCTAAGACCGCACCAGCAGTATGCTGCAGCTTATTTAGATGACATAGTGGTGCATAGCACTGACTGGGAGTCTCACTTGCCCCGTGTCCAAGCTGTCCTTGATTCCCTCTTCAAGGAAGGTTTTACGGCAAATCCCAAAAAATGTGCCATTGGTTTGGAGGAAGCCAAGTATTTGGGCTACACTATTGGCCGTGGAGTTATTAAACCCCAAGTGAATAAAGTAGAAGCCATCCAGGAGTGGCCACGTCCTGCAAACAAGAAGCAGGTCAGGGCCTTTCTTGGCATTGCGGGATATTATAGAAGGTTTATTCCAAATTTTGCCACTATAGCTGCCCCACTGACAGACCTGACGAAAGGGAAAGACTCCGTAATGATAAAATGGTCCCCAGTAGCAGAAGAATCTTTCCAAGTCCTGAAGAAGGCTCTTTGTGCACAGCCAGTGCTATACTCCCCCGATTTTTCCAAAGATTTTTTGGTTCAGACAGATGCCTCTGATGTAGGTATCGGGGCAGTACTATCACAGGTATACAATGGGGAAGAACACCCTGTGGTCTACCTAAGCAGAAAGCTCAATGATCATGAGAAAAAATATGCAGTCATTGAAAAGGAATGTTTAGCCATAAAGTGGGCCGTGGACGCACTCAGGTACTACCTGTTAGGGCGCCAGTTTGAGCTAATAACTGACCATGCTCCCCTGAAATGGATGGCCCAAAAGAAGGAGACTAATAGGCGGGTGAACCGGTGGTTTTTGGCCCTCCAGGATTATTCCTTTTCGGTAAAACACAGGCCAGGTGTTGAGATGGGAAATGTAGATGCCCTGTCCCGTGTTCACTCCTGTTGGGCTACAGGTGTTCCAACCCTGGGGTTGAAACAAGAGGGGAGGGTGTGTAGCAGAGCATCCCAGAGAGAGCCTGGGAAAGTCCAGTTCGGGGTTTATACCTCTCCCAGGCTCCTCTCTTACACGTTCAGGGATCTCTGATCCCTGATCCAGGTCAGGTGTTGGCCCTCTTCCCCAGGCCAATTTAAGCTCACCTGAGCTAACAGCCATTGCTCTGTCCTGGGAAACAGTGTGAATCTGTGAGAGCAAGGAGGCTGCTGGAAAACTGGTGAGAAGTGTGTGTTTGAGCTAACAAGCGGTAGGCTTGTTTAGCTTAGTAGTTAGGACCTGCTTAACGTGTAGTTAGAGCCGAGACACGGCTAGGTGTTTGTTTGACTATTTTTGTTTTGTTTTCTGCACACTGTACAGCACCTGTAAATAGACTTTGTATAGCACCAATAAACATCCCACTGTTGTTCACTGATCCGATGGACTTTGGTATCTGTGCTGGCTCATCCCAGGGAGCTTTTGTACCCGCTACCTATCCCCAGCTTACAATATATATATATATATATATATATATATATATATATATATATATATATATATATATATATATATTTTTTTTTTTTTTGGGGATATTTATTACAGCAAAAAGTAAAAAAAATATTCATTTTATTTTCAAAATTGTCGCAATAAATTAAAACCGCAGAAGTGATCAAATACCACCAAATGAAAGCTCTATTTGTGGGAAAAAAAGGACGCCAATTTTGTTTGGGAGCCACGTCGCACAAACATGCAATTGTCAGTTAAAGTGACGCAGTGCCGAATCGCAAAAAGGGGCCCGGTCATTGAGCAGCAATATGGTCCGGGGCTGAAGTGGTTAAATGATGACCCTAAAAAAATAATACTATACGCACTCTTTGATACATTTGCAATCTTCCAATGTTACTCTAAAAAAGATGATTCTGCTCCTAAGACCTCTAGAATCCTGAACTCCAGTTTACAGGTTCTTACCCTTCTGGGTCTGATTCACTCATACACTATTTAGCAAAGTCCTGGAGTCGCATGCCACCAAAAAGTAAAATCAACTTTATTGTGCAGCACGTGAACAAACAAAGACACTACACACACATTCCTCCCTCTAAAATGTTTCTTTTACCATTTTTCTCAATCATAGAGCAAGATGACATGGGGGAGAAAAAGGCATTCTCTGTCAATTATCATGTTTTGCTTAACCACTTAAAGACCTCCTCACGCAGATATACGTCCCTTTTTTAAAGATGATATCTCGGTAACGGCAGCAGCTGCTGCCACAACCAAGATATCTATCCTTAGGGCCATTTCACACTGGTGCGTTTTTGCTGCGTTTTCGCGCTAAAAATAGCGCTATTAAAACGCCCCCCATGCCCCCCTCCATTGAAATGAATTAAAAATGCGGTAAAAACGCGTTAAAACCGCGTCAAAACACCGCGATTTTACCGCGTTTTTACAGCGTTTTTAATTCATTTCAATGGAGGGGTGCATGGGGGGCGTTTTAATAGCGCTATTTTTAGCGCGAAAACGCGGCAAAAACGCACCAGTGTGAAATGGCCCTTAGTGTGAGCGGTCCTGTTAACGATAACGGTGGTCTCCGCAGCGGATTTGCTCTCCCGCACCCTCCGCCGCTTACCGGAGCCGTTGGTAGCGGCGGAGGCGATCGGGCAAGATGGCCCCCACCCGTCCCCATAGCATAGCAGGGCGGAAGTGACATCAAAACGTCTGTTCCACCCATGCGTCTTAAAGGCACATTTTTTGTTGTAATTTTTTTAAATGACAACATTTTTTTTTTTTGCATTTAAGTCTAAATATGAGGTCACCACATGCCACTTTTTTCAGCCATCATGCCAAGATCCAGATACAGTGTCTTGCGAAAGTATTCGGCCCCCTTGAACTTTGCAACCTTTTGCCACATTTCAGGCTTCAGACATAAAGATATAAAACTGAATTTTTTTGTGAAGAATCAACAACAAGTGGGACACAATCATGAAGTGGAACAAAATTTATTGGATATTTCAAACTTTAACAAATAAAAAACTGAAAAATTGGACGTGCAAAATTATTCAGCCCCCTTAAGTTAATACTTTGTAGTGCCCATTTTTGCTGCGATTACAGCTGTAAGTCGCTTGGGGTATGTCTCTATCAGTTTTGCACATCGAGAGACTTCCACAGATTCTTGATTGGATTCAGGTCTGGACTTTGACTTGGCCATTCTAACACCTGAATAGGTTTATTTGTGAACCATTTCATTGTAGATTTTGCTTTATGTTTTGGATCACTGTCTTGTTGGAAGACAAATCTCCGTCCCAGTCTCAGGTCTTTTGCAGACTCCATCAGGTTTTCTTCCAGAATGGTCCTGTATTTGGCTCCATCCATCTTCCCATCAATTTTAACCATCTTCCCTGTCCCTGCTGAAGAAAAGCAGGCCCAAACCATTATGCTGCCACCACCATGTTTGACAGTGGGGATGGTGTGTTCAGGGTGATGAGCTGTGTTGCTTTTACGCCAAACATAACTGTAACATCCCTGCTATGTAATTACAGTAGTGCAATTGGATTTAAGCTACAGAGGCCCTTCAGGTACAACCACCAGTTCTCTCTCAGAATAAACAGAAAGTTTGGGGTTAATTCATCACAACCTCTAATGGACAACCAATTGAAAGAGGGGGAACAGGTAAGTCCCTCTGATATAGACAAGATTGGATGGATGTGAGTGTTTAGCTTAAACATGCAAGGTATTACTGCCAATGTACATAACACATACTAAAGATATAGCAACTAGTGTTTAATACTTGCGGTTCTGCTGAGTGTAGTAGTACCAAAGTGATGTAGGAGAAGTCTGGAAGTCGCAAAGTGATGCAAGCTATTCCTGTGTAGAAAGGATCAGCAGCTATCAAGGTAACAGCAGGTGTTCGACAAACAGGAACCAAAGACAAGTCCGGGGCACAAGCCGTGGGTCAAGGGCTGGAGACAGCAGCAATCCGAGGTACAAAGCAAAAGGTCAGAAGCCGAGGTCAGTCTTGGAGCTGAAGATTAATACAGGAACCCTTGGCTCAGACAGGGAGGTCGGATAACAAGCAGGACGATCAGATAACAATGAACTGACAAGGCTGTCAGAGTGAGGCAGGGCTTTATACCCTGGATAATTTGGGTAAGCTGCCTCAGCTGGACCAGAATAGTCAGGTGCAGATTGCAATGTGATCCAACTAAGGTAATCAGCACATTCAGCACCACCTTAGCTGGAAAGCAAGCAGAAATCCCAAACTGAGAAGTGGCTCAGAGGCAAAGTATTGAAATAGCAAGGGTGAGGTCCTGGGTTCAAGCCCACCCAGTGCCACTTGGAGCACGACCACGCCTCGCGGTCTGCTTGGCACGATAGGGATCGTGACATATCCCCCCCCCCTAAAAACGCCCTACGGGCGTTGGAAGGAGCTTCCTCATAGGTACAGTCTTTAATGTCCAAACCACCGTCTTCACTAGAGTTGCTAAAGACATCGTCCGACAGGAGAGATATGTTGCCATAGGCATCCATACCATACAGACAGTTCTCATCCAACCCATGGGGAAACAAAGCTCCGACGACAGAGTCTGAAGACTTTTTCTTTTTGGTCTTTGTTGCTTTTGAAGTTCTGGTAGGTGGTGCACTCACTGCTAGTAAAGCTTGTTCAAATACCACTAGATCTTGTTTACGGACCATGGTACCATTTGAGGCATAGGTACAGTCAGGTGGAAGAACTTCACTTGGGAACACCGGAGCTGCTGACACCGGAACTGGAGCTGGAACTGGGGACACAGGAACTGGGGACAGAGGAACTGGAGACGCTGGAACTGGGGACAGAGGAACTGGAGATGCTGGAACTGGGGATACTGGAACTGGGGACAGAGGAACTGGAGATACTGGAACTGGGGACAGAGGAACTGGAGATACTGGAACTGGGGACAGAGGAACTGGGGACAGAGGAACTGGAGATACTGGAACTGGGGACAGAGGAACTGGAGACACTGGGACTGGGGACACTGGGACTGAAACTGAAGACACTGGAGCCGGAATCGGGGACACTGGAATGTCAGACTAGGGCAGAGAAACTTCAAGCTGCATAGCAGGCAGAGATTCTGGGGTAGGGAAAAGACTCCCAATAGTACCCACCTGTAGAATCTTTGGCCGAGGTGGGCGAGTTGGGCAAAGATATATAAAGTGCCCGCTTACACTACAATAAAAACAAAGTCCATAGGCTCTCCTCCGTTCTTTTTCTACTTTAGATAGCCCGGACCAGATGGCCCCGATCTGCATGGGTTCCACATCCTCCAAGGTAGTCGTGGGTGCATCCACAGGAGCGTCAAGGCTTTGTGGTGTTATAGCATCCTGGCTGGGCACATACTGAGTTTCATGTCTTAGCACATACTGGGCAGGCTTGGTGTCATACCTGTACTGGCAATTCCTGTCCCTGGATACCCGTAGGCCACGTGAACCGAAAGTAGACTTGGGAACACTGGTTCTCTTAGAAACAGGAATGTGAGAGTCTAAAGCAAACATAAAGGTTTCCCAGGTGTCCAAGACTGCACTGTATTCCTGCAACAACTGATGAGCCCATAATTTAATTTGTCCTATGAGCAGGTTGATGGTAGCGCGAACCTTAATATACAGTAGTCTGTGGCATAGGTCCTAGGTTTAAGAGTAAATAACAGCTCACAGTCCATTTTAAAACATAAGGATGCACGGCTACCGTCAAATCTCTCTGGCATAACAACAAACGGCTCAGGACATGCTGGTTCCGGAGCTGGGCGTGCTGTCCCTTTAAGTAATAGAACTTCTTGCTGAAGTTCCAGAATGGTATGGTGCAGGCTGGAGACTTGCAGAGTCAGGGAGGTGAGCATTTTATTCAACTCTGCGGACTCCATGTTTTGGGTCAGTTCATTATGTAACATCTCTGCTATGTTATTACAGTAGTGCAATTGGATTTAAGCTACAGAGGCCCTTCAGGTACAACCACCAGTTCTCTCTCAGAATAAACAGAAAGTTCGGGGTTAATTCATCACAACCTCTAATGGACAACCAATTGAAAGACTGTAGAAACGTATTCCTTAATAAGTAACTAATTGAGGGGGAACAGGTAAGTCTCTCTGATATAGACAAGATTGGATGGATGTGAGTGTTTAGCTTAAACATGCAAGGTATTACTGCCAATGTACATAACACATACTAAAGATATAGCAACTAGTGTTTAATACTTGCGGTTCTGCTGAGTGTAGTAGTACCAAAGTGATGTAGGAGAAGTCGCAAAGTGATGCAAGCTATTCCTGTGTAGAAAGGATCAGCAGCTATCAAGGTAACGGCAGGTGTTCGACAAACAGGAACCAAAGACAAGTCCGGGGCACAAGCCGTGGGTCAAGGGCTGGAGACGGTAGAGGAAGTCCGAAGGTACAGGCCGGGGTCAAAGGACAGGAGACAGCAGCAATCCGAGGTACAAAGCAAAAGGTCAGAACCCGAGGTCAGTCTTGGAGCTGAAGATTAATACAGGAACTGTTGGCTCAGACAGGGAGGTCGGATAACAAGCAGGACGATCAGATAACAATGAACTGACAAGGCTGTCAGAGTGAGGCAGGGCTTTATACCCTGGATAATTTGGGTAAGCTGCCTCAGCTGGACCAGAATAGTCAGGTGCAGATTGCAATGAGATCCAACTAAGGTGATCAGCACATTCAGCACCACCTTAGCTGGAAAGCAAGCATACATCCCAAACTGAGAAGTGGCTCAGAGGCAAAGTATTGAAATAGCAAGGGTGAGGTCCTGGGTTCAAGCCCACCCAGAGCCACTTGGAGCATGACCACGCCTCGCGGTCTGCTTGGCACGATAGGGATCGTGACAATAACGTTTTGCATTGTTGTCAAAAAGTTCGATTTTGGTTTCATCTGACCAGAGCACCTTCTTCCACATGTTTGGTGTGTCTCCCAGGTGGCTTGTGGCAAACTTTAAACAACACTTTTTATGGATATCATTAATAAATGGCTTTCTTCTTGCCACTCTTCCATAAAGGCCAGATTTGTTCAGTATACGACTGATTGTTGTCCTATGAACAGAGTCTCCCACCTCAGCTGTAGATCTCTGCAGTTCATCCAGAGTGATCATGGGCCTCTTGGCTGCATCTCTGATCAGTCTTCTCCTTGTTTGAGCTGAAAGTTTAGAGGGACGGCCAGGTTTTCATAGATTTGCACTGGTCTGATACTCCTTCCATTTCAATATTATCACTTGATACTCCTTCCATTTTGATATTATCACTTGCACAGTGCTCCTTGGGATGTTTAAATCTTGGGAAATCTTTTTGTATCCAAAACATTCAAAAATTTCTCTCGATGTGCAAAACTGATAGAGACATACCCCAAGCGACTTACAGCTGTAATCGCAGCAAAAGGTGGCGCTACAAAGTATTAACTTAAGGGGGCTGAATAATTTTGCACGCCCAATTTTTCAGTTTTTTATTTGTTAAAAAAGTTTGAAATATCCAATAAATTTCGTTCCACTTCATGATTGTGTCCCACATGTTGTTGATTCTTCACAAAAAAATTACAGTTTTATATCTTTATGTTTAAAGCCTGAAATGTGGCAAAAGGTCGTAAAGTTCAAAGGGGCCGAATACTTTCGCAAGGCACTATACCTCATGATAATGCATTTCCTCCATTACAATGACAACAACCAGTGCCCTCCCCTAAATGACCCATCACATGACAAATTATTTAAAATTTGGCAACTTCTAAATTTTTTCTCTGAGAAATTCTCCCAGTTATATGTCCCTGACGAAAATATTTCCGTGGATGAGTCATTGGTCCACTTCACAGGCAGGCTTGGCATCAAGCAGTATATTCCGAACAAAAGGGCCGGATATGGGGTTAAGATCTACAAGCTATGTGACCGGGCCACGGAGTACGTCTATGCCTTCCGGGTGTATGAAGGGAAGGACACCCAACTGCATCCCCCGAATGTCCAGAATACATCCGAGCCAGCGGAAGGGGTTACCACCTTTATGTGGATAATTTCTATACAAGCTTTCCCCTCTTCCGCAACCTTCACCGGAAGGGCGTTCCAGCGTGTGGTACAGTGCGACCCAATAGAAAGGGTTTCCCGCAATAGCTCGTTACTGAAAGACTACGAAAAGGGGAGATGGCGTCTTTGCGTAATGAAGAAGTATTGGCTATCAGGTGGAGGGACAGACAAAACGTCCATATGTTCTCAACAATATATAACGATACCTACGTGGAAATCCCCAGAAACTGCCCTATCCAAAAACCGGCATTTGTTCAAGACTATAACTGGGGGGAGTCGATTTCAATGATCAGATGCTGGAACCCTACCTTCACAAAAGAAAAAGACGCTATTGATATAAAAAGGTCTCCATATATCTTTTCAGTTTGGCCATTTACAACACTTATGTAATTTACCGTAAATCTACAAGGACCCCCTTATCTTATCTTCAGTACCAAGAAGAAATTGTCTCCACCCTGTTGTACCCTGAAAGCCCACCAGATAGCATTCGCTCGGATTCAGTGATCAGACTCCATGAACGCCACTTTATTGAGAGAATTCCCCCACCTTGAAACAGGCCGAAAATGTCAGAAGAGATGCCGGGTGTGCACCAAAGAAGGAACTAGAAGAGACACCACATATTATTGCCCTGATTGTCCTTCCCAACCAGGCCTTTGTTTGAGTGAATGTTTTCGCCGTTACTATACTTTTCTACATTATTAGGAAAGTATGGTAAACGGAATTGTCATTTACCGCCACACCCCTTATGCCACTGTACATACCGCTGCCTTCTGCGGAACTGACCCTGACCTGCTAAACGACCATGCTTCTGCCTAAGGCTAAACTGTACCTACCTCTGCCTGCTCTGGAACTGACCCTGGCCTGTTATACGACTACGCTTCTGCCCAATGCTAAACTGTACCTACCTCTGCCTGCTCTGGAACTGACCCTGGACTGTTTGACCATGTTTTTTGCCTGCCTCTTGGATTGAACTTTTACCCTGCTATGCTAGGGGAACACAGGGGTCTCACATATGTGAGGGGCTCCAGAATTGTTTTTCTGGATAAAGAAAACTAATTTTTTAGTTTTCCTATTCCCGGATTAGGGTCTGGAGACTCGGAGGCTTCAAAGAGATTTGGGTGGGAGAAGCCTCTACCCCTGTCCCCATTCTTTCCTGGCCTGCTACTTGGACCATGTTCCTGCTTACTACCAGGACCAATATTTTGGCACTGCTGGCAATGTCTCTACTTGCACTGACCCTGGACTGTATCCCTGCCTGTACTGACTATGGACAATATTTCTGCCTGCTGCCTGGACAATGCCATTCACCACCGGTGACCAAGTCCCTTCTTGCTGCCTGGATCAGAGCTCAACTGCACTGCTGAAACCACAGGTAATTTGTAGTTTACCCTTTACTCAGCAGAATGTATTTTAGGGTGTAATTCTTGGTATGTATATGTTATGTGCTAGAAATATTCAAAAATGTGATAGATTGTAAGGAAATTAGATGTGTAATTTATGTCCCTAGAACACTTGATGATGCTTCTTGGTTGTTGGGCCTCTATGTGGCCCGGCTGTGTAAAAGTCTCACACATGTGGTATCGCTATACTCAGAAGGAATAGCAGAATATATTTTGGGGTGTCATTTTTGCTATGTACATGCTATGTGTTGGAAATGTCTTATAAATGGACAACTTTGTGTAAAAAAAATGTGTTTTCATTTTTTTCCACATTTTCCCAAAACTTCTGGAAAAAGATGAACTGTTCAAAAGACTCATTATGCCTCATAGATTATACATTGGGGTGTTTGCTTTCCAAAATGGAAAATTTCCATTGTCTTGGTGCTACAGTGCCTTCAAAATTGTAATAGGTGGTTGAGAGATTAGATGTGTAATTTATGCTCCTAGAACGCCTAAATTTGCTACTTCAATGTTGGGCCTCTGTATGTGGCCATACTGTGTAAAACTCTCACACATGTGGTATCCCCATACTCAGGAGGAGTAGCAGAATATATTTTGGGGTGTCATTTGTATATGCCATGTGAGAGAAATAACCCGTTATAATGACAATTTGGTGTGAAAAAAATACATTTTTAAAAAAAATCTTATTTTGCAAAGAATTGTGGGAACAAATGACAACTTCAAAAAAGTAACTATGCCTCTTTATAACTACCTTGGAATGTCTACTTTCCAAAAAGGGGTCATTTGGGGGGTATTTGTACTTTACTTTCAAGAAATTAGATGTCAGCACAACAGGTGTGATCAATTTTGGCACCATAGCTTGTAGACCCTATAACTTTCACCCAGACTAAATAATATCCACTAATTTGGGTTATTTTTACCAAAGATATGCAGCAGTATACATTTTTGCCCAAATGTATGAAGAAAAATTGCTTATTTGAATTTTGTTATAATAGAAATTAAGAAAAAATATTATTTTTTTTTTTTTAAATATCTGTATTTTTTCATTTTATAGCACAAAAAAATAAAAAATAAAACAGAGGTGATCAAATACCACCAAAAGAAAGCTCTGTTTGTGGAAAAAAAGGATTAAAATGTAATATGAGTACTGTGTTGCATGACTGAGTAATTGTCATTTAAAATGTGAGAGCACCGAAAGCTGAAAATTTGTCCGGTTGGGAAGGGGGTTTAAGTGCCCAGTGGTCAAGAGGTTAAAGCTCCACTTTTGTTGAGAAAAAAAAAAAAATCCTCCCTGGGTGATCTATGTACACGACAAGGATTATAACAAACTTTGTTGCAGATTCCTACCTCTTGTTATTCTGAAAAAAATCTCTGTTCTGTGTGCGTCTAATGAGAGTGGTTTCATATTTATTAGTCAGCTGTGTCAGCTGAAGAGCACTAATGAGGACAGCTGCTGGGCCTGCATCCCTTTAGATGTGTTCCTATTGTAAATATCTCACCAAAATTTTTATTTTTGTTGCACGGGATGCCTGAAATCAGACTACACATGTGTACAAAACTACTCCATGTAGCCATATTGCATTGCATTTATAGAAAATTACAGCGGCTGCATATTAAAAAGGAAAGGTAATTTTTAATAAAATTCAATTACAATATGAATTGTATTGCAATTGTACACGCTATATTACTTTGTCTTTATTTGCTATTGTTTATCCCCACGAAAGTGGAATTACCCTTTAAAGGGGTACTAAAGGCAACTAAAGTACTAAATTCTTTCTCATTACCAAACATTTTATAATGCCCAACCAACCCCTACCCCCTCATAAACCACTTAAGGGGCCACCCTATAGCAGTTTTACGGCACCCCTGTGGTGGATCACGTATATATAAACGTGATCTGGCTCTTTAGGGTAGTAAGAATGCATGTGCGCTGGAGGTGATCACACAGAGCGTGAGCCGATCAGTACAGCAGACTCGATGTCTGCCGGCACCCGCCGATGATCTAGCAGAGAGGCAGAATTGCGGACAGATCACCATTCTGTCAGTTGGGAAGGCATGGATCCTGTGTTCCTGCAAAGCAGGGACAAGAAAAACACAGGCTAGGCAGTTAACCCTTTAATCGTCCCTGAAGTTAACCCCTTCCTAGCCAGTGTCATTAGTACAGTAACATATTTTTTGAGCACTGATCACTGTATTAGTGTCACGTGTCGGATAAAATGTGTCAAAAGTGTCAGTTAGTGCCCTAATGTTTGCCGCAATATCGCAGCCCCGATATAAGTGGCTAATCACCGCTATTACTAGTAGGAAAAATACATTTAAAAAATATTCCATAGTTTGAAGATGCTATAACTTTTGCTCAAACCAATTAATATACATTTATTGGGATTTTTTTACCAAAACAATGTAGCAAAATACATATGAAAAAATTCGATTTTTACATTTTTTTTATTGGCAAGGTTTACAGCATAAAAGTAAAAAATAGATTTATTTTTTTTCTAAAAATTGTCAGCCTTTTTTGGTTTATAGTGCAAAAAGAAGTGATCAAATACCACCAAAAGTAAGCTCTATTAGTGGGGAAAATATACATAAATTTCACTTGGGTACAGCATTGCATGACATGCAATTTTAAGTTAAAGTAATGCCATGCTGTGTTACAGAAAATTGCCTGGTAATGGAAGGGGCATAAATCTTTCGGAGGTCAAGTGGTAAAAACCAATATGTTTTTACATGGGAGTGTTTGTGTACGTGCTCAACCATAAAGTAAAATTTACCTTTGTAAGTGATATGCAGCCCCAGGTATTTTCTTTTTCCCATGTTGTATTCTGTCTGATAATACCACACTTGAGATACAATATGTGCTATTTTACCTGTATACTTTGAGAAGGATGTGCTATATTGTTGAAAAGCAAATAATGTGCATGGGAATTCTGCAATTTTCACAATAATATTGTTTGTTGATGTATTTGCCTGCAGAGAATATTTACAGGCAAATGTACAGTATGTACAATATTGCCAAAAATTACATGGAAGTACAAGGTAAACATTGTGCGTGAGAACACTGCAACTCCAATAATTAACTGCTTGTCGCCCGACCACAGTAAATTTACTGTGGATGAGCAGAACAGCCAGGCTAAGCAACATACGTCTCCTAGCACATGCACACTAGCACACCCCCTGGGATGCACAGTGGAATGAGCCTCTGATGGCTGTGTCCGGCAGACACAGCAGATTACAGGGCTCATTATCCAGCCACTATGATCCACTGTGGAATCATGATCGCTATGATTGGTCATAGCAAGCACATGATTACAATGTCAACAAAACAGTCATGAATAGCTTCCATTCATGACTGTATTGTGATGCTGTGATTGGCCCACAGCTACCACATGGTACCTGAACCAATCACAGCACCATGTACCATTTGATTAGCTGTAGCCAATCAAAGGATGTCAATAGTAAGCAAGATGTCATGAATGGAAATCCATTCATGACAGTTGAAGTGTTTTTTACCCAAACATTTCCTATTCCTGATATGTGCCTGCTGTACCATGTAATTTTGTGAACAAGTATCCTGTTCTCTTTGTATTGCTTCCTTTGTGTGAAATACCTGATGTTCCTGCCAGTCTCTCTGCTTTCCTATTAAAAACTGACCACACTAAGCAGGATAACACATCATGGTCAGTTCTCTAGCTGTGCTGGCAACTCAGCCTGCCATCCTCCAATGATCAGACTTGTCCTGACACACCCTCCCTGCACAACCTTTGCCAGGGAAGCTCAGTGTAATGATGATTCTCCTCCCATCAGCTCCTATGCAGCTGAGAATAGAGGGTATGTGATCACTTAAAAAAAAGGGGAAAGGGTATATATTTTTTTATACTGTATCCCTAATGTTTGCCTTTCACTTCTATTTTAAACTGAATGGGTTGTTTTACAAGCTGATCATTCACAATTACTTTAACTATTGCTTATAACAGATATAATCACTGCTATTAGAAATAACAGAGTAAAAAAAATCCCTGATCATCCCCATTCAGAGTAGTAAAGTGTAACTATGGTGACACTGAACTACTCTGATGAAAGTGTGTAAAATAAAATGTTAAAAAAGAAAAAAAGTAACAAAAATGCAATAAAACAAATTATTACATTTTTAGAAATTTGTATTCTGTCACCAGTCAGTATTCCGGATCACAGCCATACCAGTCATATGACGACGCTTTACTGCACTGGTAACAGTATGTAAAAATAAGTGTGAATAAAAAATGTATTTACTTTCTTAATTTTTTCCAAAAATTAAGAAAAAAAAAAAAACTTCAAAAAACTTGCTATGCCTCTCACTAAATACCTTAGAGTGTCTACTTTCCAAAAAGGGGCCATTTGGTGGGTATTTGTACTGCCTTGGCATTTAAGGGCCTCAACAAATGATAGGTCCTCGGTAAATCAGGACTGATCAATTTTGAAATATATATACCATAGTTTGTAGAAACTATAACTTTCTCACAGATGAAATAATAAATTTCCTTGAAAAATTATTCATACACATTGAAATTTTCCAAATTATGTCACAGTACAACCAAAAATGTAAATGTATTTTTTGGGGAGTTAATGTGATAGACCAACACAAAGTGGCACATAATTATGAAGTGGAAGTACAATGATAAATGGTTTTCAATTTTTATTTTACTTTTACATTTTTCTTTTTTATAAATATCTGAAAAGTGTGGCGTGCATCTGTATTTAGCCCCCTTTACTCTGATACCCCCAACTAAAACGTGGAACCAATTGCCTTCAGGAGTAACCTAATTAGTAAATAGAGTCCACCTGTGTGTAATTTAATCTCCGTATAAATACAGCTGTTCTGTGAAGACCTCAGAGGTTTGTTAGAAAACCTTAGTGAACAAACAACATTATGAAGGCCAAGGAACACAGACAGGTCAGAGATAAAGTTGTGGATAAGTTTAAAGCAGGTTTAAGTTTTAAAAAATATCAAGCTTTGAACATCTCACGGACCACTTGTTCAATCCATCATCCAAAAATGGAAAGAGTATGGCAAAACTGCAAACCTAACAAGACATGGTCGTCCACCTAAAGTGACCGGGCAAGGAGACCATTAATCAGACAATCAAGAGGCCCATGATAACTTTGGAGAAGCTGCAGAGATCCAAAGCTCAGGTGGGAGAATCAATCCACAGGACAACTATTAGGGTAGTTGCGCCCTCCACAAAACTAGCCTTTATGGAAGAGTGGCAAAAAGAAAGCCATTGTTAAAGAAAGCCATAAGAAGTCCCGTTTGTAGTTTGCGAGAAGCCATGTGGGGGACACAGAAAACATTTGGAAGATGGCCTAAAAGCAAAATGCTAAGTGTGGTGAAAAACTAACAATGCACATCACCTTGAACACACGACCCCCACTGTGAAACATGATGGTGGCATGTTGTGGGGAAGTTTTTCTTCAGCAGGGACAGGGAAGCTGGTCAGAGTTGATGGGAAAATGGATGGAGCTAAATATGACATTGTTAGAAGAAAACCTGTTAGGCCGCGTACACACGATCGGTCAAAACCGATGAAAACGAACTGAAGGACTGTTTCATCGGTCCAAACCGATCGTGTGTGGGCCCCATCGGTCAGTTATCCTTCGGTCAAAAAAAAAGAGAACTTGCTTTAAAATTTGACCGATGGACTCCTGACCGATGGGTCAAAACCGATCGTTAGTATGCAAAAGCATCGGTTAAAAAGCCGCGCATGCTCAGAATCAAGTCGACGCATGCTTGGAAGCATTGAACTTCGTTTTTTTCAGCACGTCGTTGTGTTGAAACACATAAACGTCACCACGTTCTAACACAATCATTTTTTTTTAACCGATGGTGTGTAGGCACATCAGTCAGCTTCATCGGTTAACCGATGAAAACGATCCTTCGGACCATTCTCATCGGATGGACTGATCGTGTGTACGTCGCCTTAGAGTCTGCAAAAGACTTGAGACCGAGGGGGAAGTTCACTAAACGTACAGCCAAGGCTACAACGGAATGGTTTAGGTCAAAGCATATTCATGTGTCAGAATGGCCCAAAGTCCAGACCTACAGTGCCTTGCGAAAGTATTCGGCCCCCTTGAACTTTGCAAACTTTTGCCACATTTCAGGCTTCAAACATAAATATATAAAACTGTATTTTTTTTGTGAAGAATCAACAAGTGGGACACAATCATGAAGTGGAACGAAATTTATTGGATATTTCAAATTTTTTTAACAAATAAAAAACTGAAAAATTGGGCGTGCAAAATTATTCAGCCCCCTTAAGTTAATACTTTGTAGCGCCACCTTTTGCTGCGATTACAGCTGTAAGTCGCTTGGGGTATGTCTCTATCAGTTTTGCACATCGAGAGACTGAAATTTTTGCCCATTCCTCCTTGCAAAACAGCTCGAGCTCAGTGAGGTTGGATAGAGAGCGTTTGTGAACAGCAGTTTTCAGTTCTTTCCACAGATTCTCGATTGGATTCAGGTCTGGACTTTGACTTGGCCATTCTAACACCTGGATATGTTTATTTGTGAACCGTTCCATTGTAGATTTTGCTTTATGTTTTGGATCATTGTCTTGTTGGAAGACAAATCTCCGTCCCAGTCTCAGGTCTTTTGCAGACTCCATCAGGTTTTCTTCCAAAATGGTCCTGTATTTGGCATCTTCCCATCAATTTTAACCATTTTTCCTGTCCCTGCTGAAGAAAAGCAGGCTCAAACCATGATGCTGCCACCACCATGTTTCACAGTGGTGATGGTGTCTTCAGGGTGATAAGCTGTGTTTCTTTTACGCCAAACATAACGTTTTGCAATGTTGCCAAAAAGTTTGTTTTTGGTTTCATCTGACCAGAGCACCTTCTTCCACATGTTTGGTGTGTCTCCCAGGTGGGTTGTGGCAAACTTTAAACTACACTTTTTATGGATATCTTTAAGAAATGGCTTTCTTCTTGCCACTCTTCCATAAAGGCCAGATTTTGCAGTATACGACTGATCGTTGTCCTATGGACAGAGTCTCCCACCTCAGCTGTAGATCTCTGCAGTTCATCCAGAGTGATTATGGGCCTCTTGGCTGCATCTCTGATCAGCCTTCTCCTTGTATGAGCTGAAAGTTTAGAGTAACGGCCAGGTCTCCGTAGATTTGCAGTGGTCTGATACTCCTTCCATTTCAATATTATCGCGTGCACAGTGCTCCTTGGGATGTTTAAAGCTTGGGAAATCTTTTTGTATCCAAATACAGCTTTAAACTTCTCCACAACAGTATCTCAGACCTGCCTGGTGTTTTCCTTGTTCTTCATGATGCTCTTTGTGCTTTAAACGAACCTCTGAGACTATCACAGTGCAGGTGCATTTATAAGGAGACTTGATTACACACAGGTGGATTCTATTTATCATCATTAGTCATTTAGGTCAACATTGTATCATTCAGAGATCCTCACTGAACTTCTGGAGAGAGTTTGCCGCACTGAAAGTAAAGGGGCTGAATTATTTTGCACGCCCAATTTTTCAGTTTTTTATTTGTTAAAAAAAGTTTGAAATATCCAATAAATTTCTTTCCACTTCATGATTGTGTCCCACTTGTTGATTCTTCACAAAAAAATTACAGTTTTATATCTTTATGTTTGAAGCCTAAAATGTGGCAAAAGTTCGCAAAGTTCAAGGGGGCCGAATACTTTCGCAGAAACTGTAAATACAATTGAGAATCTGTGGCAAGACTTGACAATTACTGTTCACAGACGCTCCAATCTGACAGAATTTGAGCTAATTTGCAAAGAAGAATGGGCAAAAAATTCACTCTAGATGTGCAAAACTGGTGGAGACATACCCAAAAAGACTTGCAGCAGTAATTGCAGTGAAAGGTGGTTCTATATAGTATTGACTACATAGTATTTTTCTTTCCACTTCACAATTTGCCACTTTGTGTTGGTCTATTACATAAAATCCCAATAAAATACATTTATGTTATTGGTTGTAACATGACAAAATGTGGAAAATGTCAAGGGATATGAACACTTTTATACAAGGCACTGCACTGTATACACTGATGCATTTTTTTTGCAAACAGAAACTAAAAGAAAAACATTCAGTTTAGTTCAGTATTTTTTTCGTTTAGATTGAAAAAATAAAAAATAAATAAAAAAAAACAGTGCTGATCAAATACATACAATAAAAAAAAAGTGATAAAAGTAATTTTGTGCACAATATTTCATGACCACGCATTTTAAGTTAAAGTAGCGCAGTGTTGAATACTTAGCAAAAAATGCACTGGTCATGAAGAAGGTAAAACCTTCTAGAGGTCAAGTGGTTAAAGGGCATATGTATGCATATTTCTGCAGAAATTATTACAGCCAAATACATACTAACGTGCATCAATGTTGAATGCTATTTGGGAGTAAATATTGTGCATTCGATTTTAGCAACCCTGTCAATTGAAATGTTTGTGTCTGCATATACAGTATGTACAGAACATACATATGGATGTGGAGGAGAGCTGAAACATTCGTTGTGACCCTTTTGAAAAGGAAAAAGTCAATAGTCACATATGTTTGAATATCTACATCTCCACAAGAAATATAAATAAGAACTAATTTTGGTGTATGAATGTGTGGCTGTCTTATTACATGACTAGTATATGTTTGCAACTATATGAAGAACATAGTTGGTCCATTTAAACATGATCATTGTTTATTTGTCCCGGAGCCACACATATGTGTGGGTACATTAGGAACTGTTTACAGTTACATAGTTAGGTTTAGAGAAGACCCTAGTCCATCTAGTTCAACCAATCTAAAAAAGAAAACACAAATACAAAATCTACATATACACTATCCTATACTCCTAGTTGATCCAGACGAAGGTAAAAATAGGATTTTTATAACAGCTTACCTGTAAAATCCTTTTCTTGGAGTACATCACGGGCACAGAGAAGCATAGTAATTACTATGTGGGTTATGGAGTACCTTCAGGTGATGGACACTGGCACGCCCTTAAGGCAGGAAGTTCCCTCCCCTATATAACCCCTCCCATACCGGGAGTATCTCAGTTTTGTAGCAAGCAATAAGTGTCCCAAATTCCCCAATTAGAGGGGCGGGAGCTCTGTGTCCCGTGATGTACTCCAAGAAAAGGATTTTACAGGTAAGCTGTTATAAAAATCCTATTTTCTTTATCGTACATCACGGGACACAGAGAAGCATAGTAATTACTATGTGGGACATCCCAAAGCAATGCTAATGAGGGGAGGGAGACCCCCAAAAAAAATTAAGCCGGGCGCCATCAGACATGAGGAATCAAACTGCAGCCTGCAGCACGCTGCGCCCAAAGACGCTTTCCTCATTTTTCCTTATGTCCAATTGGTAAAACTTTGTGAAAGTATGGACAGACGACCACGTCGCGGCCTTGCAGACCTGAGCCATGGAGGCTTGATGATGCACTGCCCAGGAAGTACCCACCGCTCTAGTGGAATGTGCTTTAACCTTAAACGGGGGAACCTTTCCCCTCAAGCCATAGGCTTGAGTAATGACCTGTCTAATCCATTTGGAGATAGTGGATTTTGATGCTGCCTGTCCACATCTGGGACCTTCTGGCAGGATAAACAAAATGTCCGTCTTCCGGACCTGAGCAGTAGCCCTAAGGTAGATCTTAACTGCCCTACGCACGTCTAGCGTGTGCAAAGACTTCTCCCTTGCAGAACTAGGTTCTGAGAAAAAAGAAGGGAGAACTAGATCCTGATTCAGATGAAAGTTAGAAACAACTTTCGGAAGGAAAGCCGGGTGAGGCCGTAGGACCACTCTGTCCTTATGGAAAATAAGGTATGGTTCCCTACATAAGGCCGCCAACTCCGATACCCTCCTAGCAGAGGTTATGGCTATCAAAAAAAACACCTTCCTGGTTAGAAGGACCAATGGAATGTGAGCCAAAGGCTCAAAAGGTTGCTTCTGCAAGGCAGAAAGAACCAGATTCAGATCCCATGGACACAAGGGGGTTTTGACTGGAGGATTAACCCGGATCACATCCTGTAAAAAGGTTTTGACCAGAGAATGTGTAGCTAGTGGCCTTTGAAACAATATTGACAAGGCCGAGATCTGGCCCTTAATGGTGCTTAACGCCAACTTCATGTCTGCCCCCATCTGCAGAAAATCTAGAATTCTGCCAATGAGATACCTCCGGGAATGCCACCCTCTGGTTTCGCACCAGGCCACATAAGATTTCCAAACTCTGTAATAAATAAGCCGGGAAGCTGGCTTTCTGGCATTAATTAAAGTAGACACTACTGACTTAGAGAGACCCCTCCTTTTTAGGATATGGGACTCAACAGCCAGACCGTTAAATTCAGAGACGGTAAGGAAGGGTGGAATACCGGCCCCTGAGACAGTAGGTCTGGATGAAGCGGAAGGGTCAATGGACGCCCCACGGACATCCTTATGACCTCTGAGTATCAGGCCCTTCTGGGCCATGCCGGAGCGACCAGAATCACAGGTTTCTCTTCCGACCTTATCCTGCGAAGGAGGCGGGGTACTAATTGCAGTGGAGGAAACGCATACATTAGGGAGAATTGGTCCCATGGAAACACCAGCGCATCCGTGCCGCAAGCGAGTGGATCCCTTGTCCGGGACAGAAAGTTGTTCACCCTTGCATTGAACCTCGATGCAAAGAGGTCCACATCTGGTGTTCCCCACCTCTGACAAATGGCCTGGAAGATGTCGGGGTGAAGAGTCCACTCCCCTGGGAGCAACTGTTGGCGGCTTAGGTAGTCTGCCTGCCAATTGTCTATCCCCGGAATAAAAACCGCAGATATGCAGGGGACATATTTCTCCGCCCAGGTCAGAATTCGATTCACCTCTCTTTGGGCTGCACGACTCCTTGTGCCCCCCTGGTGATTTATGTAGGCCACAGCCGTGGCATTGTCGGACTGAATTCTGACTGGGAGACCCCTCAACTTGTCCGTCCAAGCTGATAGGGCTAGATGGACTGCCCGAATCTCTAGCAGATTGATAGGTAATGACCTTTCGGTGATTGACCACCTTCCCTGGAGAGACAGGCCCTCCAGGACTGCACCCCAGCCCAGAAGACTGGCATCTGTGGTCACAACCTGCCAAGAGATGGGAACAAAGGACTTCCCTCTTAGTAAGTTCTGGGGAACCAGCCACCAACAAAGGCTCTGCCGAACTGTCCGGGAGAGGGACAAAGGGAGGTCTAAGGCCTGAACCTTTTTGTTCCAGGCAGACAGGATGGCGTGTTGAAGTCCCCTTGAGTGGAACTGAGCGAATGGGACGGCCTCGAAAGAGGCTACCATCTTCCCCAGTAGCCGCATACAAAGGCGAATAGAGGACAGACGCCTTGACTTGACTAGCTGAACTAGTTCCCTTAAAGCATCGATCTTTCTCTGGGGAAGAAAAATCTTTCTTTGGTCTGTGTCTATGAGTAGACCCAAATACTCGAGCCTTTGCACCGGCACTAAGGCCGACTTGTTTAGGTTGAGAACCCAACCCATGGATTCTAGGAATTCCACGGTTCTGTGCACTGCTGAGTTTAGACCGGCAACTGAACAGTCTACCAACAACAGATCGTCTAGGTAGGCTATTATAGAGATGCCTTGAGACCTTAGATCGGCTAAGAGTGGGGCCAGTACTTTCGTGAATACACGAGGTGCGGTGGCCAGACCAAAAGGCAAGGCCACGAATTGAAAGTGGCGCTGATTTACCGTAAAGCACAACAGCTTCTGATGGTTGAGGAAGATGGGAATGTGTAAGTATGCGTCCTTTATATCGATGGACGCCAAAAGCTCTCCTCCTTGTAAGGAGGCAACCACCGACCGGATTGATTCCATCCGGAAAGACTGGACCTTTAGGAACTTGTTTAAGGCCTTGAGGTCCAGAATGGGCCTTACATCTCCGTTTGGTTTGGGGACGGTAAAAAGATTTGAATAAAACCCCAAACCTTGTTCTTCCGGTGGCAGTTCCTCGATTACCCCTTGGGATAATAGATGATCCAAGGCCAATGCCAGGGACCTTCTTTTTCCCGGATCTTTCGGGACGCTTGAGGCCAAGAAGCGAGGTGGAGGAAACTCGCTCAACTCCAGCTTGTAGCCCTCGGAAACCGTAGTGAGAACCCAATTGTCTTGGATCCTCCCTTGCCAACCCTCCGCAAACAGCTGAAGTCTTCCCCCCACCCTGCTGAGTGGGGGTGAACCCTCATAATGCTGACTTAGAGGCCAGCTTGGATGGTTTACGGCCCCAAGGCTTTTTGGAAGCCTGAGGCTGGCCCTGAGGTTTCCCACCCGCATTAAACCGACCGGGAGCCCGTCGGAACTGCCTGGTAGCGGAAGCACTAGGGATCGGAGAGGAGGATTTTTTAAAGGAGGGAGGACCCTTAAACCTTTTCTTCACTGGTAGCAGTGTGCTCTTGCCACTGGAAATTTTCTGAATGTATGCATCCAGATCTTCCCCAAATAAACGCTTTCCATGAAAGGGAAACCCTGCCAGTAACTTTTTACACGGGGTTTCAGCTGACCAGTTCTTTAACCAGAGTAATCTGCGCATATGAACCAAAGAGAGAGTGAGACGGGAGGACTGTTGTATAGAGTCCTTGATAGCATCTATGGCAAAGCATAATGCCTTAGGAAAGTCAGCCAATTCCTGAGCCTGTTGAGCTGGGATATCCTTCAAGACCCCTTTCAATTGGTCTTTTAAGGCTTGGCAAACACCAATAGCTGCAATAGCAGGCTGGACTACCCCTCTAGCTGTAGAAAACAAAGTCTTTAACAGCGTCTCTAATCTCTTGTCTGTCGGGTCTTTAAATACCTGAACGTTGTCCACTGGACAGGTCAAGGTTTTGTTTACGCAGGACACGGCTGCGTCCACTGTGGGGATACCCCACTTTTTAGTGAATTGTTCCCCCATTGGGTATAAAACCGAAAACTTCTTAGGAGGAAGAAAAAATCTATCTGGATGTTCCCAATCCTTGTAGATAAGTCCTTCCAGTAGGGGATGAACCGGGAAGGAAAAGTTAGCTTGAGGAGCTTTTAAAGAGCCTAAAGAAGAGACTGAACTTGATTCTGGCTCTAAAAGGGGCAACTTGAAGGCCGAACGGACCATCTCCGTGAGGGACTGGACCCACAATTTCTCGGACTGAGACGCCGAAAATGATTCCCCCTGGGTGGAATCCTCAGAGTCCGAGACCTCTGAATGACCCTCTGCCTGGTCCCTAGAGGGTAAATCAACCTCTTCTGAGGATAGTTGTTCCGTGCTGAGGAACTCTGCAGAGGGAGAGGGAGACCTTGTGCGTTTTTCTCTTGAGAGAGAGGATGCAATCAAGGTCGCTAATCTCTGCTCCAGACCACCCATGGCTGAGGCCAAAGCCTCCTGTGTCACAAAAACTGGAGCAGGCGGGACAAGGGCAGATGAGGCACCTGACAGCCCTGATGGTTCACCCTGGGCCTCCTCCAACTTATTAGGAGAGGAACTAGCCGCAGGAGCATGCCCAAGATCCTCTGAGCCTGATGGCGATCCCTTAGATCTCTTTGTACTTCTAGTCCCTGAGCCTTTAGCCATAATAAAGCTGAGTTACTCACAACAGGTGCAACTACTTGCGGACCTATAGACCAGCACTGACGCTGCTATTTGATGGTCGGCAAGGTGCAGAGCCCACTATGCGCCTTAAGCAAGTGTCACTGTCCAACAACCAGCACTAATACTGAAAGTTTGTGCATAAGTACTCTCTGTGTCCACCATCAGCCAGGATGGGTCAAGTGGACTTGAGCATTTATGGACTAGGTGCAAGTCACCTGACCTGCTCTGTCCTGTAATCTCAAGTCTCATAGAGAACAGCTGAGATGAACCCCTTGCGCGCATGCGCACGCACGCGCCGCTGCCTGAGCGTGCATCACGAGGCTGCGCGCGCGCGCACACGTAGCTGCACGCACGCACATGTTGCTGCACGCGCCTCTACAGCCCCATGCACGTCGTGCACACGCGTGCGCACCGATGCAGCCAATAAATTTGTGTGATTGCGCGCGCGCGTGCACTTATGACACATACTATGTCGCGCGCGCACGAGACGCAGGCGCGCCTGTGCACGAGGTTGGAGCCACCACAGCTACCATGTGAGGACCAGGTAAGACAAACTGTGGCCAAAACTTTTGGACAACCTTACTCTGCTAAACCTGCACAGGAGGGGCTAATTGACTGAGCATAGACACCCCTCCTCCCACAGCAATCAGGACAATGTTTTTAGAGAGGCACAGACAGATAGCTTAGGCAAGCATAATGGCTCAAAAAAAGGATACTTTCAGGACCAAGTCCTAAAGCACCTTCACTTACCTGATCCAACGCTGCAGGACTCTGCACACACAGAGCCCAATCTTCGCCCATCACGGAGAGCAAAGTCTGCAGACCTTCAGGGACCGGGGTCCATGGACAGGAACACCACACACCTGGACCCATATCGCACCCTGTCAGTAAACTTTTGGTATTAGGAAATTGACCAAAGTACTGAATAATCAGGATCCAGCCCTCAAATGAGGAGCATTACAGGCAAAACCCCGTTCTTCTCAACCGGGGCCCGGGTACTGTCCACTTTGGCTATGAAGCGCTTTGGACGGATCCGGATTTATGGAGGCTTTTTACATCCAGTATGGATCCCTCCAGTGGAGCTCCTTGGAGCACATGTTCACTCGTGACCAACACCTTAGACACTGGCGAAAAAACTGAGGTACTCCCGGTATGGGAGGGGTTATATAGGGGAGGGAACTTCCTGCCTTAAGGGCGTGCCAGTGTCCATTACCTGAAGGTACTCCATAACCCACATAGTAATTACTATGCTTCTCTGTGTCCCGTGATGTACGATAAAGAAAAAAAAAAAAAAAAGAAGTAAAGCATGATCCAGTTTGTTCCAGTGCGGGAAAATAAAATATCCTTTCTGATCCCCCAGAAGGCAATCTGATATTCCCTGGATCCATTTTTAGAGGCATTATTCCCTCTTAAAATTAGTATCCAGATATATTTTGTGCATTCAGGCATGCATCCAGCTCTTTTTTTTAAAACAATCTACTGAGCTGGATAGAACTAGTTTTTGAGGGAGCCTATCCCTCATTTTCACAGCTCTTATTGTGAAGAAGCCTTTCCATATGACTTGAGAGGGTTAAATCTCTTTTCTTCCAGATGTAAGGAGGGCACCCTTGTCCTCTGTAGTAAAATGAAAAGGAAAAATTCCAAGTTCACTATATGGACCCCTTATGTATTTGTATATATATTTAGATCACACCCTCCCTTCTTAAGAGAGAATACATTCAGTTCCTCTAATCTTTCTTCATAGCGGAGTTCTCCATGCCTCTTATGAGTTTGGCTGCCCTTCTCTGTACTTTGTCCTTTTTGTGATGTCCAAAACTGAAGTGCGTATTCCAGATAAGGTCTTACTAATGATTTGTAAGGGGCCAAAGAATGTCTTTCTCTTGAGTCTATACCTCTTTTGATACAAGAAATAATTCTACCAGCAAAAAACTGCAGCTTGGCATTGCATGCTATTATTTAGTTTATAATCTGCCAGAACACCCAGATCCTTTTCACCATCGACTCCCTCCAGCTATTCTCCTCCTAGTGTGTATGAAGCATGCATGTTTTTACCCCTGAAGTGCATAACTACATTTATCAACATTAAACCTCCTTTGCCACAAAACAATTTAATAGTACATTGAGGTCGGCTTGTAAGTTGGAGACATGCTGAAAGGACATAATATAAACACTGGTGATATTGCGAGCTACCATATATCCCCCTGAGGAAGATACGAGTTAATACCTGCATCATCACGCTTAGGGGAGGGGACAGGACGTTGCAGGAGGCAGTGGAGCGTTCTCAGCTAAAAGACAGGACACATTACTTCAGCAGTATCCTTGAGTCCTTGAGCTTATAAAGTGTGGTGCACTGTAGCACCCACAAAATGTGAATAACTCACAGTAGGGGCCAAGTTTTATGTACAAATACATTTTTTAAACGATATGACACTATCAAGTTTTTTTCATCATACACAAGTGGAACACGTTACCAGCAACCCGCCCAGGATTCCAACATAATCACTGAACCCAGAGGTGGTTCATATGTGTGTTCTGACGAGGCTTAATTACAGGGCCACGCTCTCTAAGGTGAGCACATATACCGAAGGGGGGGGGGGCATCGCACACAATGACACGTTTTGCTATCACCAGTTGCTTTGGATTTTTTTTTTTAAACTGTGAATGTACTGTATATATTATGCATGTCAGTTTGTGAATTAAGCAAAATATCACTTTGCACATATCACTTTTGTAGTGCATGGGAACATGTTTGTGAATATTTTGAGCACAATTATATTAAATGTATTTTATGACAGATGTTGTTATTTGAGCATTAATGCATATCATTTTTATTTGTCGCACAGAATAACTTTAATTAGCATTAAGTTGTGCCACTAATTAGCACTTTATGCACGTGATCTTCTATAGGCAATTAATAGAATGTGAAAATATGCATAAGTAGAGAAACTAATTAATTAATAGTTCACTTGCTGCACTATAATTGAGCACAGAGTTACACTAATTTAAGTTAGTGGTGTCATTACATTATATATGTGTAAAAATTTGGGGGAACAACTGCGCTATGTAAGATTAAATTATGTCGCCTGAAGCTAGATTGGTAAGCAGCCACTAATCTGTGAACTAACAGTGAACAAAAATGGGAAAAATATATAGTAATGCTAAACCATATACTACTGTAATTCTGTTGCAAATAAACATAAAGTGTGACCAATATATAAATCCCACTGAACCTGTGAGTACAAATAGTATGAGAAGCCCTATAGTATGTGGGATAAACAGTAAAACAAAGGACCATTAGTGAAATACCGCTGAAAAAGTACATCACATATAAATGTATCCCAGATAATAGACTGTCATGTGAAGACAATATATAACAAAATTAAATATAAATTAAATATATGAGAGACATAAACAATGCTAAATCATCAGTGACTAAAATTGGTAAATGAATAAACATGTGATCCAAAAAATGAGGGTAAATAAACTTGTAATCAATAAGTGCTATTAAATGTCCATTCATTGAATCAAGTGAAGAAAGTCCGTGTTGTGATAAATGAGGAACACCCGTGCACAATCCAGATGGCTATTCTTATGTGACGTATAGAACCCAATGTGAAGCCACCACCAGAGGTTAATCAATCTACTCACCAGATGGTCCCTCAGTAACCAGTTCAAAATGATGTAATAAAGGGTCTACATGCTCAGACTTGACATTGATATTTTCAATTTTTGCAGCCTTCATTTCCTTTTTACATTATCTGTTGTAATGTTTGTAACTTTTAATTGATGATAGGGTTCATTTTTTTAAAATATATTTTAACCACTTTAGCCCCGGACCATATTGCTGTCCAAAGACCAGAGCACTTTTTGTGATTCGGCACTGCGTCGCTTTAACTGACAATTGCGCGGTCGTGCAACGTGGCTCCCAAACAAAATTGGCGTCCTTTTTTTCCCATAAGTAGAGCTTTCTTTTGGTGGTATTTGATCATCTCTGCGGTTTTAATTTTTTGCGCTATAAACAAAAATAGAGCGACTATTTTGAAAAAAATGCAATATTTTTTACATTTTGCTATAATAAATATCCCCAAAAAAGATATACATTTTTTTTTTCCTCAGTTTAGGCCGATACGTATTCTTCTACATATTTTTCGTAAAAAAAAAAAATCGCAATTAGCGTTTTTTGATTGGTTTGCGCAAAATTTATAGCGTTTACAAAAAAGGGGGTAGTTTTATGGCATTTTTATTAATATTTTTTTTTTACTAGTAATGGTGGCGATCAGCGTTTTTTTCGGTACTGCGATATTATGGCGGGCACATCGGACACTTTTGACACATTTTTGGGACCATTGGCATTTTTATAGCGATCAATGCTATAAAAATGCATTGGATTACTATAAAAATGCCATTGGCAGTGAAGGGGTTAACGCTAGGGGGCAGGGAAGGGGTTAAGTGTGTTCCTATTTGTGTTCTTACTGTGTGGGGGGGGGTGGACTCACTAGGGGGAATCACTGATCTTCTGTTCATACATTGTATGAACGGAAGATCAGCGCTTCCCCCGCTGACAGGAACGAGAGCTGTGTGTTTACACGCACAGCTCTCGTTCCCCGTTCTGTAACGAACGAGTGCGCGTGCCCGGCGGCGATCGCGCCCGCCGGGCACGCACGCGGGCCGCCGGCGGCGCGCACGCGCCCCCTAGTGGCCGCGAAAGTCCCGACGTAGCATGATGGGTTCTCGCGCAGGAGAGCCGACCTGCCGCCGTATAACTGCGGCGGCTGGTCGGCTAGTGGTTAAAGGTTTTTTTTCTTATTATTGATAGCTATTTTAACTTTGGACATAAGCCACATAAGGTATTTTCTTTTAGCCTTTTAAACTTAGTGCCCATGGGAATATATTTTGCAGTGTGTTTGCATATTGAATTGAGTTGATTTGATGAATTCCCATTTCTGTTCTGTGTTTTTAACGACAGCATTCTCTCATAGTAGAGCAGTGCTCAGCCGTGGAAAATGTTCTCTCTTAAAATTAAGGACCAGATTCAGCAAGACTTGCGCTGGAGTATTTCGATATGCGCCGCGTAACTGTGAAGATGCGCCGTCGTATCTATGTGGCCGTACCCACCAAACTAGATGCGACAGAAAACGGGCTTTCCCCGACCGGCTTAACTTTCCGACGCCAGAGTATCGTCAGCGCATAATTTCGCTTGGCGCATCAGTCGCGCCTATTGATTTCCCCTGCAAATATGCAAATGAGGGAGATTTCCCGATTCGCGAACGGATTAGCACCATACGCTGGCTACATGCGCCGCGCGTATCTTGTCCGTCCGGCGCAAAGTTATTTCTACAAATAGCTGCTTTATCTTTACTCCAGACGGCCACAGGTCAGCAGGAGAGCAGCTACAGCAGCGTTACCGATGATAAGAGCTAGCTGAGCACCCCCACTTGCCGGACAACACCTCTGTCCCTGCTTGTCTGTCAACTTTTACAGCCATGGAGGAAGACATCATACGGCCGAGATGACAGCTGACAGCTCCTGGCCTTTAAAGTTCAGCTTTCTCCCGTGTTTGCGGGGAACGGGAGCAGCCATCTCAGAACAAAAGTAACTTCACTGCGGGGAGGGGGAACAGGATATACTTTAGTGCCGGAATGGCGCATCTACGGGCGCATTTAAACGTCCAACGGAACACATTGCGCTGTCGTTTCCAAGGAAGTGGTGCCGACAGAAGTTGTGAGCATGCGCACTGGGATGCATTGACAGTCGATGCATGCGCAGTACGTTCGCCGCGGGATCGCGCTTAGTTTAAATAATACACGCCCTGTACCCGCCCAATTTGAATTCCGCCGGCTCATTTTCGATACGCTGCCGCAACTTTAGGAGCAAGTGCTTCATGAATAACAGCACTTGCTCCTAAAATTTCGCCAGAGTAACGTAAATGAGAAACGTTACTCCAGCTTAAAGATGCTCCCATCTACCTGAATCTGGCCCTAAGTGTTTATATATTTCTAGTATGCGTTTGTTGTTTAGAGCTCACATTAAATGAAATGATGTTGTGGTCACTGCTACTCAGATGTTCATTTATATCAACATTATCAATAACATCTGAACTGTTTGAGATTAATAGGTCCAGCAGACCTTCATTTCTAGTTGGGGCCTCTATAAACTGTACCATACAAATTTTCTTGTAATAGGTCTATACATATCCACCCTTTCACTGTTCCAGCTGTACCATTACTCAATTCAATATCAAGGTACTTAAAGGGGTTGTAAAGGATTTCTAGCAAGAGGAGCTCCTTTTTCCCGCGTCCTACTCCACTCTATTTTTTCCTTTGATTTCCCTTCTGTTTGAATGTCTGAATTTCTCACTTCCTGTTTCTCCTCATTAAGCTTGCCCCCATCATCCGAGCTGTTCTGGCTGGGGGTTAGTCAACCAGAACAGCTTACCGAGGAGGAACAGGAAGTGAGAAATTCAGACAAAGAAAAAAAACATTTAGAAGGGAAATCAAAGGAAAGGGTAAGTGAACCAACAATGCACTAGCTTAAAGGAACCAATTTAGAAAATAAAAAACAAGAGGGGCGTGGCCTGGCTAGCGATGGAGTAGGACGCGGGTAGAAGGTGCTCCTCTTGCTAGAAATCCTGCCTATCAGCCTGTGCAACTATCTAGGTTGATTTTCATCCACAAACCTGCCTGGTGACTCCAGGATTGGAATAGATCATGGCACCGCCGAAAAAGTCATCTGCCGCGATGGAAAAGCTGGCAAAATATCAGCACGAGGGGCAGGCCAAAGATGGTGCAGAGGAAGCTCCGGAGGAAGATCGCCATGCGGCGGAGACGGCCAAGGTGCTGGAGGCTATAGCTGCTCTTCAGGGCACACTGACAACAAAAATAGATGAGGTAAAGATAGACATTTCACTAATGCGCCAGGACTTATAGTGCAGAAAATAAGTATTTGAACACCCTGCTATTTTGCAAGTTCTCCCACTTGGAAATCATGGAGGGGTCTGAAATTGTCATTGTAGGTGCATGTCCACTGTGAGAGACATAATAAAAAAAAAAAATTCCAGAAATCACAATGTATGATTTTTTTAACTATTTATTTGCATGATACAGCTGCAAATAAGTATTTGAACACCGGTCTATCAGCTAGAATTCTGACCCTCAGAGACCCGGGGAATACTTGGAGAACCTTCTAATTAAAGAATACGGGCGTGAGGCCTTTTTGGGGTGGAGCGGGCGCACCATATATCAGCAAAGCCCCCATCTAAAGGAGCACCCCCCCCCGCACATTTGTTGCTAAATTTCTAAACTTCAGAGATAGAGACAAGATTCTGCGTCTCTCCAGGGAGAATGGCAACATACGGATGGGGAATGGACACGTGGCAGTCTTTCCAGACTTTTCAAACGAAGTCCAGAAGAAGAGGTCCCAATATCAAGATGTAAAGCGGCGCCTACGCATGATAAATCTCAAATATGTGATGCTGTTCCCGGCCAGGCTATGAGTGGAAGAGGATGGTCGGGTACAGTTTTTTGATACACCTGCAGCAGCTACAGCCTGGCTGGATCGGAAAGAAAGGAAGGAAGGAAGGAGTAACAGCAACGCCGTGAGTACTGTTTTGTTGGAAAGATCTAAGAGAGTTTGTCCCTCGCCCCCCTTTTTTTTGCTACGGGGCTGAGACCTGACATAAGAGCCACGAATATGCTTCAGGAGTTATCCCTATGGTGGTGTTAATCACCTGTGTTCAATGATTTTATACAAAACCCTTTCCTCTCCTTTTTTTTGCTCCATTTCCCCCCCCCTCTTTAAATTTTTTGCTTCCTGTAGCGTTTAATTTGTTACCATGCGGGAGTACCTTCTGTGCAATGGAGGTTGCTCCCCCCCCCCCGGGAGCGGAGGTGAGTCACCAGACGGTTTTTTTTTTTAGTTTTTCCCCACCGCGGGTGTGATACTTGTGTGTCACTGAGGGGGGAAGAGGACTGGGACTGCGGTGAGGACACAAAGACATTTATGCTGTATAGCAGGAGGAGTGAAGGTCTGTACCTTCTGGGAGTACTGTTTGTTCCCCACTCCAACGACACGCGGAGTCCAGTGAACAACCGCCTCCAAGGGAATGACAAACATTCTACTACCATACGTTAATTTGGAATTAAGCAATGTGCCTCCAGTCAGACTGTACTGCTGGACGTTTCTCGTTATATTCGTAAATTTTTCTGGGTTTGGGGGTCATATGCCTGCACCAAGTTGGGGAGGTGATGGGCTGGGAGGGGGGATTGTTCTCATTGGGCAGGGTCGCCGTTGTGACCCTATACGGTTTAAAATTTGTATGTATTGGTGTAGAGATGTAATGAGGTTTCCGATGCATGTTACTACCAGTGCTGGGGAAATAGATGTGCATGAAGAGCTGTCAGTAAACTGCTTTATTAGTGTCTTGTTGGTCCGGCTGGTCCATTTCCATGAAGTAATACCATGACCTCATTTAAATTAATGACGTGGAACGTCAGGGGTGTTAGAAACAAAATCAAACGCACAGGGGCACTCGCATTTTTAAAAGCGCAAAAAGCCACAATATAATAGCGTTGACTGAGACACATGCTACAGGCCACCTACAGTCTGCTCTGAAGCGCCCGTGGATAGGCTGGGCATACCATAGCATGCATACCAGCTTTTCTAGGGGGGTATCACTGTTCATAACGAAGGGCACTCTGTTTGAGCTGATATCTCTGTCGGACCAGATGGGGAAATATTTATTTGTACATGCATGCCTTGGGGGTGTTCCTGTTTTGTTGATTGTGTGCTATATCCCCTCCCCCTGTACAGCTCAGAGGTCGTCAAAGAAGGCCTGGCCTTTATGGCTAGACACCTGACGGTCCCGGCTGTATGGATGGGGGACTTCAACATGACTATGGATCCTCTTATGGACCGGCCAGAGCGAGACGGGGGGACAACAGGGATGACCAGACAAACCAGACTGAGCCGATTGTTTACAGAATTTGCACTAGTAGTCACTCAACCAGCCACGCCACTATGTCCTGCATAGATTACATAATGGTTTCCACATCTCTCATGCCCAGGGTGGTTGGGGCTGGATTTGCACCTAGGGCCCTGTCGGACCATTCGCCGTGTTGGATGCAGATGTCCCTCTTGGGGGATGCTCCCCGGAAGGTGTGCAGGCTTAATCCATACTGGTTAACAGCTTTAACGGATCACGAGGGTATAGAGCGAGAGCTTAAATATTTATTTTCTGAAGGGCAGGATGATGCACTAATCGACTCTAGGTGGGATGCATTTAAAATACATGCGCGCACTGTGCTTGATATTAAAATAAATAGACTTAAAGCGTCCTCTAAAGTAGTGGTGAGACTCTGGAAGAGGCTTACAGTACGCAGCCAACCCCTGAGAATTTGATGAGGGTAGAGTTACAATCTAGGGTGGTAACCCAGTTACACTTGGAAAAGGCCAAACAGCGCATTTTCTTCTGTAAAACGCGGGTATATGAGCATCGGGAGAAGGCAGGGAAAATGCTGGCTTACCTGGCGCATTTGGAGGATAGACCGCCGGTGGTGGTGTCTCTGGCAGAGCCGGACGGCTCTGTCATTACGGATCCAATGCAGGTGGCTGAAAAGTTTAAGCAGTTTTATGGAGCTCTCTATAGTTCTCAGTGCCAACACACGCCACGGGAGATTCAGGCATACTTGCACACATTAAGCTTCCCTAAACTGAGTGTAGTGCAGGCGCAGGCTCTGGAGGCACCTATTACCACACAGGACATTGCTACAGCAATTTCACAGCTGGCTAAATCCAAGGCCCCGGGGTTGGATGGCCTGCCCCTGGAGTTCTATGCGACTTATTCAGAGACGCTTATCCCTAAACTGAAAGCACTGTTTCACTCCATGTTTGAGCTGGGAGCACTCCCCTCCTCCATGCAAGAGGCTCAGATCATAGTTCTGCCCAAGCCAGTGGACATTATGATTTTGGCTAAGATATTATTCTTTCCTTAATCCACCCGGACCAGACTGGGTTTATGCCAGGAAAGAACACTGCAATGAACATCAGACGTTTGTTCATGAATATTCAAGCCCAGCATGAGAATGTGGGTACTCGGGTGGTGGTTGCCCTAGACACGGCCAAAGCATTTGATTCTGTCGAGTGGGTATATCTGTGGGAGTGCATGAGAAATTATGGGTTCGGCCCTAACTACATCTGATGGGTGCAACTCTAATATCAGACCCCCAAGGCTAGGATTTTTGTGAATGGTTGGCTCTCGGACCAGATATCCCTGGAGCGGGGGACGAGGCAGGGGTGCCCACTGTCAGCACTACTGTATGCCTTGGTGGCGGAACCGCTGGCTATTGTCATTAGAATGAGCCCAGAAGTACTCGGTCTCAGAAAGGGGGACACGTGAGACAAGATAGGCTTATATGCAGATGATACGGTCCTGTATCTGGCTGATCAGGGCCCCTCACTGCAGGCGGCGTTAAATATTATAGAGAGGGTGGGGAAGTTTTCAGGGCTGAAATTAAATTGGGACAAGTCCCGGATCCTCCCTCTGGATCAATTTCCCCCGCCAGAAATACTACCGGAGTTGCCCCTACAGAGAGTGGATGAGATTAAATATTTAGGAGTGAAAGTTACACGGAACCTTAGGGATTATATCCCTCTCAATGTAGAACCCCTGTTCACTACCATCAAATCGAGAATCCAGGCCTGGTCAAAGCTGCCCCTAGGGGTAATGGGTAAGATTAACCTAGTGAAAATGATCCTACTACCCAACATTCTGTATATGATTTGGCATGCCCCTTTGTATATACCGTTGAAAGTATTTAAGCAGATGGAAGCAATTTTGAATTCTTTTGTGTGGGGCTCGGGAAAACAAACTGGCATGGCATATACTTAAGAACCGCACCCTGGAGGGTGGGTGCTCCCTCCCAGACATACAGGATTACTATATAGCATCCCAACTCTCCCACATGTAGTTCTACAACGCATCAGAGTCACAGAGATATAGGGCGTTAGTTTGTAATAAACCGGGCAGCCCCTTTCACACCCCCACACAGGCGATGTTCAGGAGGGGACACGGGGGGTGTAGGTCATCACGGTTTGAGGCGGAGATGCTGATTTACCATCAAAAGGTATGGGACATTGCCCTCAAGAAGCAGGACAGGTCACATTTCCACTCCCACACTCCACTGTGGTATAATGGCTGCCTGCCTGAATTGGTGCCTGACTCGCAACTTTGGGCAGCGTACGGGATACTGTTCTTAGCGCAGGTCCTGACTGAGGCCGGAATAAAGCCCTTTTCAGTATTAAGGGAAGAGTTCTCACTCCCACAGCGATTCCTGTTTAGATATCTACAGCTTAGACACGCACTTGGAAAACAATTGACCGCACTCACAGTAGACCTACAGCCTATACAGGTACTAAGCACTATATTCGGGTCGGAATTGACCAAGCTCATATCCAACCTATATTACGCTCTTCTCCACAAAAAGATAGGCGGGGTGTCACAAGCAGCCAAGGTGAAGTGGGAACAGGAAGTGGGACCTATTAAGGACGCAGACTGGGGCGAGGGGGTCAAGACAGCCTCCCCCAAACCTTCGGACAGGTTGACGCAATTATATATCATTTACAGAGCTTACCTGACGCCTGCGAGATTAGCAAAGTTTCAGCCTACGAGAAATCTCTTGTGTCCCATGTGCGGTTCAAATGACGGCTCCTTTTACCATCTGCTGTGGCAGTGTTCGGACATACAGGCATACTGGCTTCAGGTGACACAATTTCTGCATGACAACATGGGGTCCCCAGTAAGTATGGACCCGAAACTTTGTATTTTGGGTCTCCTACCGGACATAGAAATGGATAAATATCAGGCCATTTTCATATATGAGACAGTATTCCTGGCTAGGAAGGTGGTAGCTAAGGCATGGATGCGGGCGACGGCCCCATCATTGAGGGACTGGAAAAGAGAGGTCAATATCACCCTGCCATACAGGAAATTAATATACGCTCATAGGGGACGACCACAGAAATTATCCAGTGTCTGGGACAGGTGGCTGGCAGATGGTGAAACATGCACTGCATAAGTCAATAAGACCATAGCTCGCCACTGTCCAAGGGGGTAGAGATGGAGAGTGGGGATGCTATCCAAATGATATTACTACACTGCTCAATACATGCGTTCTGATTCAAGGCGGGTTGGGGTGTCGAATGTGTATTTATCTGCTCTCCTTGGTAGGTACAACTGCAATTTGTTTTTCTTTTCTTCTCTAGTATTCCCTTGTATTCTTAAGTATATGCACGTCACAGAACTGGAATGGTCTATTGTGCAAGAATGTAACATGTATCTGTTGAACTATTGGACAATGTTGCTCCATGCTTTGTTTGCATCTCAATGAACTTTGAATTTTTGAGTAAAAAAATAAATAAAATAAAAAACAAACCTTTACAACCCCTTTTAATATGGTATTACTTTCCGAGCTCTTGCAGCCCTTTCTATCTGTGCAAGGAGCCGATTCTTCCCCTCCTTAATAACATTTGGTGGTCTATAACCCACTCCAGTAATTAACTTTGAAGTACACACACCAATCTATACCCATAATGTTTCAGCACCATCACACTCTCCATCAATAAGGTCTTCTTTCACACTCAATTTGAGATCACTTCTCACATAGAGACAGACACCACCACTGTCACAGTCCGATAGCCTAACTGTGTGAAGAATGAAGCCAAGATTCTGTAATGCCAAATAAATCAAAATGCTATTCATGCGCCAAAGCTACAATCTCACCTATTTTGCTTGGCAGACTTCTGCCAATGGTGAAATTGATTGTTGCATTTTCCTCTTATGTTTTGCATATTATTATTTTTTGTAGTACAAATAGTACTATAATTCCCAATGATTGTTTGTAATATGGGAACCTTATCACCTATCATAGCCCTCCCTCCATCTTCCCCCAATCCACCCACCATTAGGGTCTGACACCTTCCCCTATATCCACCTCCATCTCATATGTTGATCCAATGGTTGCATAAAGAGATTACCTCAAGCAGTGTGTAGGGAATTCATGATTGAAGAAAAAAAAATCTTAAAAAACAAGAAAACATTTCTAGCAAGACAGTCAAACGTTTCTTAGTAGAGAAGAGGCATCTATCCTTTGTGAATGGGAGCGGTTATACCTGGCTGGTCACTGTTTTTCATGACAGTGTCCAAATGTTTGTGTAGGTGGCAGTATAACCCAAAAGTCTGAATCCTATGTCTTTCAAATATCCAGAAAAAAACTGTTTACAGAGCTAAAGCTTAAAATATACACACACAGCTGACCCACCCATCTGTTCTGTTTATACTGGACCATATAGAATTGCAACTAGACAGAGATGACAAATACTTCTGGGTTTTTCCTTTGGAAAGCCCAGAATGACTTTAGAAACCAGTATCAAAGGTGCACCCTAACATTCTTTTATATGAAAAAATAAAAAGATGCTTAATTTGTATATCTTTAGGAGACTTGTACACATAAAAAACAAACAAAAAAACTCAAAACCATTAGAGCTTTATTTTAAAGTCAATATGTACCATCAAAGGCAAACCTATTCTGGCAGGTTAAAAATTATGTACATTGACCAATTTGGGTGGTGCTCTGGCAGCTTTATCCCTGTTTGAAGTCTGCACTCTGTAATATGAATACAGTTTGGAGCTATATATGCAGAACTCTCCATCCAGATGGGTTTAACAAGAGTATTTAAGACCTTTTATTAACCCCCCTGGCGGTATTCCCGAGTCTGACTCGGGGTTACATTTTTAATTTCAATAATTTTTATTGTTTTCCAAATATTTAACAAGCATAGAAAGCATGGCATTTGTACAACTACATGAGTGCAGGTGGATGTCAATGGAACAGTAGGACAATAGAAGGAGACATCTTCGCTGCACATTAACAAAGCTGCGGTACAACATAGGAAATGCAATTCTATCTACATGCAGATAGACACTATATCATTGAGGTCCATTTTTCCCATAGGTTACCCCCTTGGGTACACACTGCAACCCATGAAAACAGACCTATGTCACCTCTGCTGTACATGTTCTGGGAATAAGTGCAAATATTGTACAGTTGTGCTTGACTTGTGTACGAATATTCTATGCATGTGGAGGATAAACTTTAATGTTGAGCATGTAGCCACATACTCTATACTTAATAACTTGTACCATTTAAACACAAAAAATAAAAATAAAACAAAGATAACGAATAAGAAAAGAAAAAGAAGGAACCAGCACTTCCCAGTTAGATAAGGACTTATGTCAAAATCATGTCCAACCTAAGGTGTTTTCCTTACTCCCCATTGGATAACATGTCATTAATCTAGGTAAAGGGTTTTGTTTTTGTCATACCAGTCCGACCATACCTGCCAATGAGTAATAAATGTGGCGTGTCTACCTTCTGAGTAGGCCAACATACGTTCATATGTAAAGTGTAAAGACAGGGTTCTAACCACATCACCCACTTTGGGACTCATATTGGATCTCCAATGTCTGAGTATTACCAGTTTAGCTGCTAGAAGAAGTTGGATGGTAAATTTCCTAAAAGGGGGAGGTAGCTCCTCTATTCCTAAATGCAATATGGCCAGAGAGGGAGATAGGGGCACCGGGATTCCTGTGACTTGGCATATGATGGAAAAGGTGCTACTCCAAAAACTAGCCAGCTTCCCGCATTCCCATAAAATATGAAACAGTGAGCCCACTTGTGTACATTGTCTCCAGCAGAGCGGGGAGGCTCCGCGGCCAAATCGTGCAAGTCTAGATGGGGTCAGGTACCATCTCTGGGTGACCTTGTGGTAAAGCTCCCAGAGGTTAGCACTTTTTGTAGCTGAGTAAGTGTATTGCAACGCCTTGAGCCACTGTGCTTCCGTATAAGAAACATCTAAATCCTTTTCCCAGGCTAGCAAGGCATTGCTTTTTTCAAAAATAGATTTGTTATTAAGTAAGTGATAAATTAGCGTTATACCTTTCCCCTTGCTGCTCTGAGAAGTGAAAAATACTTTTGCCTTCCAGAATATTTTGCAGGGCCTATATAGTTTGCTATTGAGGAATGACTGTACTCTAAGGAAATTGAAGTATTCAGAGCTTGGTAGATCAAATGTGGTTTGTAGTTGCTGAAAGGGTCTCAACTTGCTACCTTCTTGAATATCAGAGACCCATTTCACTCCTCCCAATGTCCATTTCTGCAGATTTAAATTAGGTATTATCAAAGCTAAGGAGGAAATAGGAATGTTGAGCTCAACGGCCGGAGTTGAAAGCAACTTTGCCGAGGTAAAATGCCTCCACGCCTCTAGGGTGGCCACTATAGGTGATGCGTAGGGCATATATGCGTCCCTAAGGAACGGGCTTGCCAGCAGTAGTGCTCCCAGGTCCCGGCCTGGGACTTGATTTTGTTCAAGGGGGCCCCATATTGGGGTAGGCTGGGTTGGGAACCAGCCCTTAGCCTGTGTCAAAATGGCCGCTAGATAATAATCCGCGAAGGAGGGAACCCCCATGCCCCCTGCTAACCTAGCCTTACGTATCTTATGGAAAGCGCTCCGTGCTCTTTTTCCCACCCAGATAAATCTTGATAGAATACCCTGTAATTCCCCAAAAAATTTCTTGGGCACTGATACGGGCACCGTTCTAAACACATATAATATTTGCGGCAATATCTGCATTTTGAAAGCGGCCAGCCTGCCTGACCACGATAAGATGTGTTTACTCAGTGCTTTTGTTCCTTCTTTGACTTTATCTATTAATGGTGAATAATTGGCATGAAATAGTTGTTCTGGGAAGGCCGTAAGATGGATTCCCAAGTAATCAATTGCGTGGTCAGTCCACACATAAGGGTAAGTACTTTGCATGTGGAGTTTATCCTCTCCTTGTACGCCCAGACCCAAAATAAAGGATTTGGTGTCATTCACTTTATAGTATGATATTTTACCATAATCCCGAAGCAGACATGAGACCCTCTCCAAGGAAGTGACCGGATTAGTAAGCATTAGTATAACGTCGTCCGCGAACAGGCTAATAACGTGTTTTTTTCCGGCTATTGTAAAACCATGTACTTCGGGCGCCTGTCTAATGGAAGCCGCGAGCGGCTCCATTAGCAGATTGAAAATGAGGGGGGATAGTGGGCACCCCTGTCTTGTGCCATTCGTGATATTAAAAGGTTTGGACAGCATTCCCGACGTATAAACCTTAGCCGACGGGACCGTGTACAGAGCCAATATTGCTGACAGTGAATACTTTTCAAAACCGTATTTTTTCAGAGCACATTTCAGGTACAACCAGTGCACCCTATCGAACGCCTTCTCTGCGTCCAAAGCTAGGAGCAGAGAAGGCGTTCGAGTCGACCGCGCTATGTGGGTGATATTGAGTAGTCGCCTTGTGGCATCCGACGCTTGTCTACCCTTCGTAAAACCAGATTGGTCTGGGTCTATCAAAGTGGGCAAGATATCCACTAGTCGCATGGCTATCATTTTGGCGTAGATCTTAAGGTCATTATTCAGTAATGAGATAGGTCGGAAATTTTGAGGAGCATCCGGTGACTTCCCAGGTTTGGGCAGCGTTACAATCAAGGCTTCGAGCATTTCAGGTGGGAAGGATGCCGACTTAGCGGCCGATTCGAATACATTCAGTAAATGTGGGCCTAAAGTCATCTGAAAGGTCTTGTAGTAGTCTCCTATAAGTCCATCCGGACCAGGAGATTTGTTAGGAGGGAGGGATTTGATAGCCTGCAGTAGTTCGCTCAATGTGAAGGGAGAATTTAAATCGCTTAGTTGTTCCGGGGACAGGCTGGGCAGTCGGATCTTAGAAAGAAAACCTGTTATGTCGGTCAGAGTCGGTTGAAAGGTCGAGGGTTCTTTATCTAAATTATAAAGGGAGCCATAATAGTCACTGAACGCGTCTGCAATGCCCTGAGGGTCATACACTGGTTTCTTACTTATAGGGTGAGTCAGTCTAGCAATCTTGGTCTTAAAACGCTGGCCTCGTATGTAACGGGCCAGTGCCTTGCCTGCTTTATTATTTGTTGAGTAAAAGGACATCCTTGCCCATTTGTCTTTATTTTCAAAATTACGGAGGAGAAGGATTCTGAGATCATGTCTTAAGGCTGAGATTTTAGCACTAGTGGAGGCTTTGGGATTCGTTTTGTTTAGGGTTTCCAGGGAGTCTATGTCTTTGAGAAGATTGGACAGTGTGAGTTGTCTCATCTTCTTGGCCCTAGAGCCCAGCTGGATAAACACGCCTCTAATGAAGGCCTTGTGAGCATTCCAGAGTGTGAATGGGTTATCCGTGGACTGGGAGTTGATCTGGAAATACTCTATCAGTCGTTCTCTAATCGTCTCTTTAGTGGACCGGTCTTGAATAATAGAAGAGCTAGCTCGCCACACGTATGCAGCCGTGTCAGGGTACTTGTCACCTAGAGTCAGGAGGATGGAGGCGTGGTCTGACCACGTGATCGTGTTGATCTTGGAATCCGATACTCTAGTAAGCAACCATTTGTCCAGTAGAAACAAATCAATCCTCGAATAGGAACAATGCCTATGCGAGAAAAATGTATAATCTCTTTCGGTGGCATGTGTACAACGCCAAGCATCGTACAGATCATGGGACCGAAGGAAATTTGCCAGGGTAGGAGCCTTCCCAGAGGATTTGTTAGTGGAGTCTAGCATGGGGTCAGGCACTGTATTTAGGTCGCCACACAAGATAAGGGAACCCTGGAGGAGCTTCTTAACCTTGCGCATTAGGCCATTCAGAAAATGAATCTGTCTCCTGTTCGGGACATATACATTAACCAGAGTATATCTAATGTTGTTAAAGTCACATATCAATATTATGTAGCGACCAGAGGGGTCAGAGTGCTCCTCTATCAGAGAAAAGGAGACAGTCTCTGACAGCGACCATTACACCTCTTTTTTTAGCTTCCATATTAGAAAAGAAGTAATGTTGGAAAGATCTGTATGTACATTTGGGTGGAGCCCCCTTGTGAAAGTGGGTCTCCTGAACACAGAGAACATCGCACCGCAAGGAATCAGCTTCCCGCCAGAGCGATGCCCTCTTCACAGGGTGATTCAGACCGTTTGCATTAATTGACAAGATTTTAACCGGCATCCCAAACAAAATAACAGGGGTTACATTTTTGTGCTGCGATCGGTAACCCCCAGTGAGACTCGGGCTCGCCTCGCAGCATCCACAGACATGGTTTTCCAGCGATGCATCCGCGCTGTGTGAGCGAGCGGGTCCTCGCTCTATTCACACAATGTCCTCTGTTCCCTGCAACGCTACGACGCACGGGAGCGGAGAATGCCGCCAAATTCAAAAATGTAAACAAACACAGTACATACAGTACACTGTAATCTTATAGATTACAGTACTGTATGTAAAAAATACACCCCCCCCTTGTTCCTAGTGGTCTGCCCAGTGCCCTACATGTTCTTTTGTATAATAAAAACGGTTCTTTCTGCCTGCAAACTGTAGATTGTCCATAGCAACCAAAAGTGTCCCTTTATGTATGTCAAAAATGGTTTTAGATCAGCTAGAAAACAGTGATAATAAATTATAATCACTTGCAGAATTGAGCGATAGCGATTTGTGGGGGAATTTGCCATAAAAAAATAAAAGTAATGACAGCGACAATTCTGCAACTGAGCAAATTTCAGTAATTTTGAGTTAATTACATTATTGAATAATTTTTATTATAATTATATTATTATTTTTTATAATTATTTTTTATATTATAATTTATAATTTTGTTTAAAAAAAATGCCATACCCGGGATGCCTACTAGACTCTTGTTTGGTCAGATTTAAGTGAGTTATTCCTAAGGCCACGTACACACGATCAGACCGGTCCGATGAAACTGGTCTGACGGACCATTTTCATCGGACCAGGCTGAAGTGGTCTGATGTGTGTACACACCATCGGACCAAAAATCCAATCAGACCAGAACGCGGTGACGTAGAACACAACGACGTGCTAAAAAAAAAAAAAAGGAAGTTCAATGCTTCCAAGCATGCGTCGACTTGATTCTGAGCATGCGCGGGTTTTTGGTCCGATGCTTTTGCGTATTAACCATCGAATCTGTCCGACAGACAGATTTTAAAGCAAGTTTTAAAACTTTGGTCCGACAGACAACGGTCCGATAGGCCGTACACACCATCGAATTGGTCCGATGAAACTGGTCTGCAGACCAGTTTCATCGGACCGGTCTGATCGTGTGTACGCGGCCACAGAATTACAAGCCTACAGTATAAAACGCCAAATTTCCTTGCAAATAATGGTACCTCTTTCAGCACCTAAAATCAGAAAGATTAGGTTAAACCTACTGGTAATTTGTCAAGCTTATACAGTATCTGACAAAAGTGAGTACACCCTTACATTTAAATTTGCTGTCCCCTCAAAATAGCTCAACAAACAGCCATTAATGTCTAAACCAAAAGTCAGTATACCCCTAAGTGAAAATGTCCAAATTGGACGCAAAGTGTCAATTTTTTGTGTGGCCGCCATTATTTTCCAGCACTGCCTTAAAGGAGTTGTAAAGGAACTTTTTTTGCTGAAATGACTGTTTATAGGGTATAGAGACATAATAGTTAACTAATTCCTTTTAAAAAGTTTTTCATCTAGTTTCATGCTTGTGTGAAGGACAGAGACACAGAGCCAATACAGGGCAGTGTTTGTTTTTTAAAATGAAACCGATTGGTCCTGAGGAGTTTTAGACACACAGTAATCACACCTTCTTGATTAGAGACCACAGAGAGAAGCTCCCAGTACTTTTTTCATAAGGAAACAGACAACCAGGAAGTGTGCAGAACAGAGAAGAATTACAGCAAAAACGAACAATGAGGACATGAAACCAGGACTGCATTAGGGTAAAGGGAGCTATTTAGCTAAAAAAAAAATTCCTTTAGTGACCCTTTAACCCTCTTGGGCATGGAGTTCACCACAGCTTCACAGGTTGCCACTGGAGTCCTCTTCCACTCCTCCATGACAACATCATGGAGCTGGTGGATGTTAGAGACCTTGTGCTCCTCCACCTTCCGTTTAAGGATGCCCTACATATGTTCAATGAGTCTGAAGACATGCTTGGCCATCACCTTTACCCTCAGCTTTTTTAGCAAGGCAGTGGTCATCTTGGAGATGTGTTTGGGTTAATCATGTTGGTAAACTGCCCTGCAGCCAAGTCTCCGAAGGGAGGGGGATCAAGCTCTGCTTCAGTATGTCACAGTACATGTTGGCATTCATGGTTCCCTCAATTAATTGTATCTCCCCAGTGTCGGCAGCACTCATGCAGCCCCAGACCATGACACTCCCACCACCATGCTTGACTGTAGGCAAGACACACTTGTCTTTGTACTCCTCATCTGGTTGCCGACACACACGCTTGACACCATCTGAACCAAATACGTTTATCTTGGTCTCATCAGACCACAGGATATGGTTCCAGTAATCCATGTCCTTTAGTCTTCTTGACTTTAGCAAACTGTTTGCAGGCTTTCTGGTGCATCATCTTTAGAAGAGGCTAGCTTCTGGGATGATAGCCTTGCAGACCAATTTGATATGGTCTTTTGAGCACTGACAGGCTGACCCCCCACCCATTCAACCTCTGCAGCAATGCTGGCAGCACTCATACATCTATTTCGAAAAGACAACCTCTGCATATGATGCTGAGCACATGCACTCAACCTCTTTGGTCGACCATGACGAGGCCTGTTCTGAGTGGAACCTGTCCTGTTAAACCGCTGTATGGTCTTGGCCACCATGCTGCATCTCAGTTTCAGAGTCTTGGCAATCTTCTTATAGCCTAGGCCATCTTTATGTGGAGAAACAATTATTTTTTCAGATCCTCAGAGAGTTCTTTTTCCATGAGGTGCCATGTTGAAATTCCAGTAATCAGTATAAGAGAGTGAGAGTGATAACACCAAATTTAACACACCTGCTTGCCATTCACACCTGAGACCTTGTAACACTAATGAGTCACATGACACCGGGAAGGGAAAATTGCTAATTGGGCCCAATTTGGACATTTTCACTTAGGGGTGCACTCATTTCTGTTGCCAGCGGTTTAGACATTAATGGCTGTAAGTTAAGTTATTTTGAGGGAACAGTAAATGTACACAGTTATACAAGCTGTACACTCAATACTTTACATTGTAGCAAAGTATGATTTCTTTAGTGTTGTCACATGAAAAGATATAATAAAATATTTACAAAAATGTGAGGGGTGTACTCACTTTTTGTGAGATACTGTATATCCTTTTTATAACTGAATACACTTTATCACAGTTGACCATTAACCAAGACACTGAGTGATTACATGAAAAGGAGTAAAGAATAAGATATATTTTATATACTGTACAAAATTTTGTATACAATTAAGGTTTCTGTGTCTTATTTTTTTTTGTATATTATATAACAGAAACAACCAAAATATATAATAATTGCAATCCAATATTTTGAGTGGATGTAATGGATACCATTTTAAATTAAGCCCACTGCTTTTTGTTGTTGTTGGCAGTGCAATACTTCTTCAACATGTTTTACCTGGCTCTGTATTGTGATAGGCTTAATGAAGAAGTGCAGAAAACACTTTGAAATGCACTGCAGCTTATTTAATGCAATACACATTACATTTCCATAGTGCTCTTATGTGGCTACTAGAAAGACTTGATGAAGGAATTTTGCAAAACTTGCACCAACACCAGCATCCATTTCAGCTGTCATCCAGAGCAATGTGTTTAATGGAGGATTACTTACCTTACCACCCACATTACATGGGATCATATGTGTTTTAAGTAATTGCACTATACAGTGTTATTTCGCCGTACTCCCAGTGAAATTTATGCAAACATATACATTTAGAAGCACCCTCTTTTTACATATCCATATCATTGAGCTGATAACTGCTACATTATCTCAGACTGAAAAACAGTTGGAAACACATGCTACATTGTTGGTGGTGTAGATTCCTTTATCCCACACAACAAAGCATAATTTATTAAAAGCATAACTCTTGCCTTGCTTGACCATCTTCAAACTGCCTAAAATTGTATTTGTTTTTAAAAACCTCAATACATATATATTTTTTGTAGTCCCCTGGCAAGCCCAGTGGTTTCTAGGGCCCTTTCTCTGATGTGTAAGTACCACTCAGCCCAGGAGTACTGTTAGTCCTGTTAGCCCAGGCTGTTAGACCACGATTCTGGTCTTTACTGAACCCAGAAAAGACAGATGGTCTGGGATAAAGAAGTCAACAGGGGACAGTGCTGAAGTAGGATAAGCAGTGAGGATGATCACATTTTTTAACCACTTCAGCCCCATAAGGATTTACCCTTCCTGACCAAGTCCGATCCGGCACTGCATCGCTTTAACTGACATTTGAGTGGTTGTGTGACATTATACCCAAACAAAATTGATGACCTTTTTTCCCACAAATAGAGCTTTCTTTTGGTGTTATTTGATTACCTCTGCGGTTTTTATTTTTTGCGCTATAAACAAAAATAGAGCGAAAATGTTGAAAAAAAAAATCAATATTTTAAACTTTTTTCTATAATAAATATCACCCAAAAATATATAAAAAAACTAATTTCTTCCTTAGTTTAGGCCAATATGTATTCTTCTACAAATTTTTGGGTAAAAAAACCCGCAATAAGCGTATATTGATTGGTTTGTGCAAAAGTTACTGCATCTACAACATAGGGGATAGATTTATGGCATTTTTTAAATATTTTTTTTTATTAGTAATGGCGGCTATCTGCAATTTTTATTTAGATTGCGGCGGACAGATCAGACACTTTTGACACTATTTTGGGACCATTGAAATCTATACAGTGATCAGTGCTATAAAAATGCACTGATTACTGTGTAAATGTCACTGGCAGGGAAGGGGTTAAACATTAGGGGTGATTAAATGGTTAAGTGTGTTCCCTCTGTGTGGTTTAACTGTAGGGAGATGGGCTCACTAAAACATGAAAGAGATCACTGCTCCCAATCACTGGGAGCAGTAGATCTCTGTCATGTTGCTAGGCAGAACAGGGAAATGCCTTGTTTACGTCTCTCCGTTCTGCATCTCTGTGCCACGATCGCGGGCCAACGGCGGACATCAAGTCTGTGGGACCCAAGCGCCCGCTAGCCGCTGATGCCAGAGTGAAATACAGGTACGTCATTTTGCGCACCCGTGCCACTTTGCTAATGTTTATCGGCGTGAGCCGGTCGGCAAGTGGTAAAATGGCAGTGGGAGTGTATAATTAAAAAAATAAAATCTGTTCTAAGCTATATATCAGTGCTTTAATATTAAATAAATCACTGATGTACTACAAGCATTAAGGTCAAGAGCAATGACTTTAATGGCTTCACGGGACTAAACTGGACAATAGTCCTATGTTTTTAATGATGAGAAAATTCAAAGGAGCATAAATGGAAAATTTTCCCTAACAAATTTCTAATAATGAATGTGATTTTGGTTCTAGAAAGTCTATTTACATTTTTCATGTCATTGAATGTACTAATGATAACTTTTGTGTGAATGTTCGTATTATACACCCCTTTGAAAATCTACTAGTGTATGGCCAGCTTTAGCCTACACAGTAATAAATTGCCAGGTTTTTTCCTTTACCTTTTATAACTGCACAGTAAACAGATCTACATCTTATACAATTATACAAACAGCATTGTTAGTTTTCTGTTTAAAATCAATGGCAATGGCTGTTACAGTGAAATATCACGTACCTTCCACTGCCAATTGAGGGAAAAGCAATCGACTTAATTTTCTTCTCATCTGCTAAAGCCAGGCAGTTCTTCACTGTCTTTTCCAGCAATTCTTCACACTTGTCAGAGCCCCAGCTTGGGCTGTTGCAGTGGATTACAAACTTTGCAGGGAGCCCATAGCCTGAACTCACAGCGGCTAATCACAAACAGAACACACACATATAAGTGTTTCATCCTTATAAATTTTGTTTAATGTTCAACAGTATTTCATCTCAGACAGTTGTTTAGACAGATGAAGAGTATATTCTACATCATTCTAATGCCCTGTACACCCGATCGGAAATTCCCAAAAGAAAACTGTGGATTTTTTTTCCAACTGAATTTTGGCTCAAACTTGTGTTGCATACACACAGTCACACAAATGTCTGAAATTCCGATCGTCAAGAACGCAGTGACGTACAACAGATACGACGAGCCGAGAAAAATGAAGTTCAATAGGCAGTGCGGCTCTTCTGCTTGATTCAGAGCATGCATGTTTTTTTGTACGTTGGAATTGCATACAGACGATCGGAATTTCCGACAATAACTTTTCGCCTTGAAAAATTTGAGAAACAGCTTTCAAATTTTTGCTGTCAGAAATTCCGACAGAAAAAGTCCTATGGCTCCTACACACGGTCGGAATTAACAACCAAAAGCTCACATCAAACTTTTCTTGTTGAAAATTCTGATCGTGTGTACACAGGCAAGTCACACATAAAACATTTTGGCAAGCTAATGTGGTAAAAATAGAAAAAATTGCAGATAATCTGCAGATGTTACCCCACAGCCAATCTAAAAGACAAGGGGCCAGATTCAGAAAGAATTAGATTCCCGCAGAGTATCAGAGATACTCTACGCCGCCGTACTTTACCTGGCTCTAGGAGGAATTCAGAGAGATTTTGGCCCGTAAGGTACGGTGGCGTAGTGTATTTCTCCCGGCGGAATCAAACTACGCGAATAGGGGGCGTGAGGGATTTAAATTAAGCGCGTCCCCGCGGCGATCGAACTGCGCATGCTCCGTTCGGAAATTTCCCGCCGTGCATTGCGCAAAATCACTTTGTTACGTCATTTTTTTTTTGGGTAGCGTCGTTTACGGACATTCCTATTCCCGGACGACTTACGCAAAAAAAAAATAATAATTGAAAGTCGACGCGGGAACGACGGCCATACTTAACATGGGCTGCGTAACGTTAGACCAGCTAATAGCTGGTTTAACTTTACGTAGCGAAAAAATGACGTACGCGATTGCGAACGACGCTCGTAACGTGGATCTCCGGAAAAAGCTCATTTGCATACCCCGACGCTGAAAACGACGCGAACTCCACCCAGCGGCCGCAAAAAGATTGCAGCGTAGATCCGAAGGCGTACGAAGACGTAAGCCTGTCAGATCGAAGCCCAACGCCGCCGTATCATGGTTTGAGGATTCAAACTAGTGATACGGCGCGCGAAATTTGAAATTACTCCTGTCTAACACCAGTTAGACAGGCGTAATGGCTCTCTGAATCTGGCCCAGAGACTTTCCCAAGTGCTGCACAGTCCAATTACCATCGATCCTTTACATCACTAGTAAGTACTGATCTATGTATAGGAGAATTGGGAATGTACACTTGTTTGTTTGATTCATGCATCAATTTGTATGGAATTACTGAAGCTTTTAACCACTTTAGCCCCGGACCATATTGCTGTCCAAAGACAAGAGCACTTTTTGTGATTCGGCACTGCGTCGCTTTAACTGACAATTGCTCGGTCGTGCGACGTGGCTTCCAAACAAAATTAGCGTCCTTTTTTTCCCACAAATAGAGCTTTCTTTTGGTGGTATTTGATCATCTCTGCGGTTTTTATTTTTTGCGCTATAAACAAAAATAGAGCGACTATTTTGAAAAAAAATGCAATATTTTTTACATGTTGCTATAATAAAAATCCCAAAAAAATATAAAAAAACATTTTTTTTCCTCAGTTTAGGCCGATACGTATTCTTCTACATATTTTTCGTTAAAAAAAATCGCAATTAGCGTTTATTAATTGGTTTGCGCAAAATTTATAGCGTTTACAAAAAAGGGGGTCGTTTTATGGCATTTTTATTAATATTTTTTTTTACTAGTAATGGCGGCGATCAGCTTTTTTTTTTTACGGTACTGCGATATTATGGCGGACACATCGGACACTTTAGACACATTTTTGGGACCATTGGCACTTTTATAGCGATCAGTGCTATAAAAATGCATTGTATTACTATAAAAATGCCATTGGCAGTGAAGGGGTTAACACTAGGGAGCAGGGAAGGGGTTAAGTGTGGTCCTGGTGTGTTCTAACTGTATGGGGGGTGGCCTCACTAGGGGAAATCACTGATCTTCTGTCCATTCATTGTATGGACAGAAGATAAGCGTTTCCCCCGCTGACAGGAACAAGAGGTATGTGTTTACACACATACCTCCCGTTCCCCGCTCTGTAACGAGCAATCGCGGGTGTCCGACGGCGATCGTACCCGCCGGGCACGCTCGCGGGACGCGTGGGCGCCGCCGCCGGCGGCGCGCGCGCGACAAGCTGCTAAAGGGAGGACGTAGAGCTATGTGCTCCCGCGTAGCAGTGCCACCGTCCCACAGTAATATGACGGCGGGCGGTCAGCAATCAGTTAAACAACATTGTTTTTTATTGTTTTAGAAGCTATTAGCTTAAATCTTTCAGCATTCTCTGGAAACCAACTCAAATCATAAGAGAAAGTTCTTACAGTGTATATTGAAATGTGCAGTCTAAATATAAGATTTTTGTAATTAAAATTGTATCCTTAGCAATAATCAGAATCGTTTTTGCCAAACCAATCTATTAACCTTCTATGAGGTGGTGATCTGCCATCTAGATAATGAAAGGCTCGCAGAGGTGGTGTATCTCGATTTTGCAAAAGCATTTGACACAGTTCCCCTTAAACGTTTACTGTACAAAGTAAGGTTCGTTGGAATGGACCATAGGGTACATAAATTGAAAACTGGCTACAAGGACGAGTTCAGAGGGTATAGATAAATGGGGAAAACTCGGAATGGTCAGGGGTGGGAAGTCGGGTCCCTCAGGGTTCTGTGCTGGCACCAATCCTGTTTAATTTGTTCATAAATGACCTGGAGGATGGGGTACACAGCTCAATCTCTGTATTTGCAAACACTAAGATAAGCAGGGCAATAACTTCTCCGCAGGATGTAGAAACATTGCAAGAAGTTCTGAACAAATGAATGGGGTGGGCAACTACATGGCAAATAAGGTTTAATGTAAAAAAAATTAAAAAATTGCATTTGGGTGGCAAAAATATGAATGCAATCTACTCACTAGGGGGTGAACCTCTGGGGGACTCTAGGGTGGAAAATAACCTGGGGGTCCTAGTATATGATAGGCTCAGCAATGGCATAACAAAGCAAGCAGAATATTGGCCTGCATTAAAAAGGGGATTAACTCCAGGAATAAAGCAATAATTCTCCCACTCTACAAGACTTTGGTCCGGCCTGACCTAGAGTATGCTGTCCAGTTCTGGGCACCACTCCTCAGGAAGCATGTGCATGAAATTGAGAGAGAGTGCAGAGAAGGGCAACAAAGCTAATAAAGGGTCTAGAGGATTTTAGTTATGAGGAAAGGTCACAAGCAATGAACTTATTCTCTCTGGAGAAGAGACGCTTGAGAGGGGATATGATTTCAATTTACAAATACCATACTGGTGACCCCACAATAGGAATAAAACTTTTTTGCGGAATGTAGTTTAATAAGACACGTTGCCACTTACTAAAATTAGAAGGAAAGAGGTTTAACCTTAAATTGCATAGAGCAGGGATATGTAATTAGCGGACCTCCAGCTGTTGCAGAAGTCCCATGAGGCAAAGCAAGACTCTGACAGCCACACGCCTGACACCCAGATGCAGAGGCATGATGGGACTTGTAGTTTTGCAACATTATTGCATATCCCTGGTGTACAGGGTTCATTATTGTAAGAGCGGCAAGGATGTGGAATTCCCTTCCACAGGCGGTGGTTTCAGCGGGGGGGGGGGGGGGCATTGATAGTTTAACCACTTTAGGACTGCCTCCTGCACACATACGTCGGCAGAATGGCACGGCTGGGCAGATCCACGTACAGGTACGTCCTGTATTACTACCCAGCCGTGGGTGACCCGGTCCGAAGCTCCGGGACCGCGGACCCGATCGCCGATGGAGTGCCGCAATCGGTCCCCGGAGCTGAAGAATGGGGAGAGCCATTGAAAACATCCGATTGATGACGAAACGCGTCTGGGGGACGCTCTGTGACGTCACCACGTGGGGAGATTCCCTATCGCTTGCCGGCCGGCTTCTATATGCTAGTTTTTATATGTCTTATTGTAAGTACATTTTATACTTTTTGAATAAATTCTCCAAACGGAATTACGCTATGGAACTCTTTTTGTTTTAACCCCCCTGTGGTTGAGTGCTGCAAATGCCCAACTATATCCCGGTGGATGAATACTACAGTGTCCCTTCCTGTCTGTTTTGGAAAACCACATACAAATCACTGACATCCGGATTTAAAGGCCGTGGCTGGGCTATAGCCAACTGCTCTGCTTGAGCTTACTTCTGGTAAGCAGCCATTCCTATTTTCGGTGAAGGGATCACTTGCAAACATATCGGTGTGTCACTGTGGTGGTGTGTTGCTACAGGTGTTTCCTTATACACATACATACAGCTCAAACAACAATGGATGTGTCTTTGAAATTTAGATTGGACTTATGCTGTATCGAATCTTTATGAAAACTATACATACGTTTTTTTTTTTGTTTTTTTTTTTTCTTCATACAATTTTTATGTGGCGCAGTTTTGCTTTTGTTTTCTGTGTGTAAACACGGCTTCCCTGTGGTGGCTTCATCGATCGCGTCATCCCTTTTATAGGGGGGACATGATCGATGATGTCACACCTACAGCCACACCCCCCTACAGTTGTAAACACACATTAGGGAACACATAACCCCATCAGCGCCCCCTGTGGTTAACTCCCAAACGGCAACTGTCATTTCCACAATAAACAATGCAATTTAAATGCATTTTTGCTGTGAAAATGACAATTGTCCCAAAAATGTGTCAAAATTGTCCGAAGTGTCTGCCATAATGTCGCAGTCACAAAAAAAATCGCTGATCGCTGCCATTAGTAGTAAAAAAATGCAATAAAAAAAAATGCAATAAAACTTTCCCCTATGTTGTAAACGCTATAAATTTTGCACAAACCAAGCGATAAATGCTTATTAGGATTTTTTTGTCAAAAATAGGTAGAAGAATACGTATCGGCCTAAACTGAGGAAAAAAAATGTTTTATATATTTTTGGGGGATATTTATTATAGCAAAAAGTAAAAAACATTGCATTTTTTTTTAAATTGGCGCTCTATTTTTGTTTATAGCGCAAAAAATAAAAACCGCAGAGGTGATCAAATACCACCAAAAGAAAGCTCTATTTGTGGGGGGAAAGGACGCCAATTTTGTTTGAGAGCCACGTCGCACGACCGCGCAATTGTCAGTTAAATCGACGCAGTGCCAATTTGCAAAAAGGGGTCTGGTCCTTTAGCTGCATTTTGGTCCGGGGCTTAAGTGGTTAAGAAAACTATTTTATAAGCACCTGAACGCAACATACAGGGATATACAATGTAATACTGACATATAATCACATATATAGACTTGTGTCTTTTTTCAACCTTACCTACTATGTAACTAAGTAACCTGCAGATCTGACAATATCATAATACATGTAGTGGTTTTGTCTGTGACATACTAGATACCACCAAATTGAAACTCAAAAACATATAATGTGTAGGGGTTGGGTTGTGTGTGAAATACCAAGAGGCTCCTACTGAGGCACCATCCCCTAAGAATATGTGACTATGTGTCAAGAAAAAGGGTTGAGCGGGGTGGGACTTTGGCCTCAGAGAAGTAAATAAATATAATATCACAGCTATAAAATATAAATAACTTTTATTTAACTGCCGAATGGCAGTGATATCAAAAGGATTCAAAATATAAAATAAAATCAAGTTACAGTTTTGAGCATTTGAAGTTCAGGATGTGCGATTCCCAAGCATTTATGAAAAATATGGCCTACGCGTTTCGCGGATTTCCGCTTCGGCAGGACTTTTGGAAGTGGCACAATGAAATATTGTATATACTCTAGAAACAGAAAATGTGTTAATAGAGAAATACAAATACCATATTTAATTCATTTAATAAATAGAGAGGAAAAAGAGAGGAGGTCTAGTGCTAGAATTGTTGCACACGTTCTAACGCACGCGGCGACACCTCACATGTGTGGTTTGAACGATGTTTACATACGTGGGCGGAACTTACGTGTGCTTTCGCTTATGAGGGCAAGCTACCGGGGACAGGGGCGTTTTCAATTTTTTTTTTACTTATTTATTTATTTTTTACACTTTTTTTGTTGTTTTGTTTTTGTAAACGTCCCTTGTAATAAGAATAGTGTGTGACAGGTCCTCTTTAAGGAGAGATGCGGGGTCAATAAGATCCCACATCTCTCCTCCAGGCTGGAAAGAATGAGATTGTGAAAAAAAATTCACAAATCTCATTCTTACTAGCCGCAATTGCGGTTTGTTTACTTATGGGTACCCGGGCGTGACGTCATCACATCGCGCCCGGCCTCCGACGGTAATAGAGATGACTGGTGACCATCTGGTCACCAGTCATCTCTATGCCTTCCATCCGGTGGATGGCGATCATCTCTCCGGGCCCCCGATGGCACAGGAGAGCCCGGAGAAGCACCGGATGGCGGCGGGAGGGGGGATGTCCCCTCCCGCCGCCTATAAGAATGATCAATCGGCGGAACCGCCGCTATGATCGTAGCCGGAACAAAATGATATCTGAATGATGCCTCTAGATGTAGGCATCATTCAGATATCCCCGCACAAAGTACAGGACGTCTTATGACATCCACCCGGGATAAGAGATCCCCTTGTTGGACGTCAAATGACGGCGTGCGGTTTTGAAGTGGTTAAAGGACATGCTGTAGATATACAAATAGGCATCACAGAGAAACCTATCATTTTGCAGATTACCATGACTATAGCACCCAATCCCTTCAAATTCCAGGTACTGGCTCGGATACATCCCCCCTATTCGCGGAGGGGACTTCGACCAAAAAATCCTACAGGTGGAAGCTAAATGGATTTTTAAACTCAGGGCAACTCAATCACCGGGACTCAATGACAATATTAGGTATGCTTCATTTTTGTAATTAATTTGTCCCTTTCCTCCTTCTTTTTTTTCTCCCCTCTCCTTATCTAGTTGAGGTCCTGCCTTTACTCTATTTGATGTACCTCTTTCATGCCAGCCCACACTGTGTGTGGGCACCCCCATGTTGTGTAGATCACACATTATGGATGAACAAAGACGCTCTGTGAACACATATATGCGTATAAAAAGTTTCAACAATGTATATGTGAAATCTCTCAAGATTGATGTAAATGACCAGCGGTCACTCTGTGCATATAAATAAAAAAAGGAAAAGAAAATCTGTCTTTAGAAATGAAAACGATAACACTAGGTATACATTAGATGTGCACGTGTATATTTACACATGTACAGTTGGTTTAACTGGTCATTTTTTATGTTATTTATTTATAACTATACACTCGCAGCATCTTCTTTCTGCGAGTGTTATCTTTGTATGTGTATATATATATATGTTTTATTATCTCTATTTACATACATTTTACCAACAGGACCATTGATCCGCATTGGCGCCCATTGCGGTGAGACTTTTGACTGTACCTGTGTCTGCTCACTGTTCGGGAATCTGCATACGGCATTAATATCATAATTTGCCCCCTGAACCATTATTTGGTTCTTGACAGTTTCCCTGCTGCCGTTCCCTTCTTAGTTATATCATCTGGGGACATGACACGCTGACGGCTTGTTTAAGCCATCTACTTTGTGTTCTTTCTCCCCCTTTACACTAGTTGTGAAATGCAATGTGCGGTATACAGTGAGCAGATGGGCTTGCTCTGGTCCTTCCAGATCCCAGGGATCCACTTTGGTGTTTTCTTGTGATCTGGGCGATTGGAGCGATCCCAAGGATCCTCCCCCTCCACCTGTTAGCAGGAGTGTGGTCAGGCAGTTCTCCCTATATTAAGCACACTTTCACACTCTCTTCTCAGCGGCAAGCCTCTCTATTGGATTGGTACTAAGAGGAGAGACGTTTCCCCTAAACACTGAAGGTATGTCGGTACAGGAAACTTTTCCTGTCTGTCTTTTCACTTTGGGCTTCTTCATTTGCTTTGTACACTTATACACTGGTTTGTTGTATCTTTGCCTAGATGCCTGCTGATCTTGGATTTGAATTTCCCTCTATATTTAGAGGTGCTTTCTGGGCCCTTCCATCATCCCGGCATCTGTATACATTATATCCATGGACTAGTGAAATATATTACCTCACCTTCACCTTTTTGGCATTCTCACAACATTAGCATTTTTCTATTTTGGTAAGCAATTTAACACACTCCCAGTTCTATACACTTTTTTTTTTTCCTCCCCTGGCACCCACCCCCCCTCCATTTCCCCTGGCCCCCCTCCATCCCACCCCCCCTCCATTTCCCCTGGCCCCCCTCCATTGCTCTCCCCTGCCCCCCCTCCATTCCCCCTTCCACTCCCCTGGCCCTCCTCCATTCCATTCCCCTGCCCCCCCCTCCATTCCCCCTCCCTCTGCTCCCCCCTTTTTTTCTCTCCATTTAATGGACTTCCCCTTTTCATAGATATAGGGAACTGCCCATTCCATCTTACTCCATAAGGGTGTAACAGGGGGGATCGTCCTCACAGGCATGTAAGCCTCACATTTTCTCATCGCACCAACATCTTGTGGTTACAGTTTCCTTCTTGGTAAGTGCATTTCATCCAATCATCCTAATATAACTGGATAATACTTGTTGAAATATCTCCGTTTGTACTTATGTGACACCCAGGACACCGCTGTTCATATATGTACCTATATACACAATCCAAAGTGTTCATTTAATGGAATGCAATATTTATTCTGTAATAATTGTATTTATGACTTTAACCACTTGCCTACTGTGCACCTACACCCCCTTCCTGCCCAGACAAAATATAAGCTTCCGGCACTGCGTCGCTTTAACTGACAATTGCGCAGTCGTGCGACGTGGCTCCCAAACAAAATTGGCGTCCTTTTTTCCCCACAAATAGAGCTTTCTTTTGGTGGTAGTTGATCACCTCTGCGGTTTTTATTTTTTGCGCTATAAACAAAAATAGAGCGTCAATTTTTAAAAAAAATGCAATATTTTTTCCTTTTTGCTATAATAAATAACCCAAAAAATATATAAAAAAAATATTTTTTCCCTCAGTTTAGGCCGATACGTATTCTTCTACATATTTTAGGTAAAAAAAAAAAATGCAATAAGCGTTTATCGATTGGTTTGCGCAAAATTTATAGCGTTTACAAAATAGGGGATAGTTTATGGCTTTTTTTTTTTTACTATTAATGGCGGCGATCTGCGATTTTTTTATTGGGACTGCGACGTTATGGCGGACATTTCGGACACTTTTCTGACATTTTTGGGACCATTTACATTTATACAGTGAACAATGCTATAAATATGCATTGATTACTGTATAAATGTGACTGGCAGTGAAGGGGTTAACCACTAGGGGGCGGGGAAGGGGTTAAATGTGTGTCCTATGAGTGTTCTAACTGTGGGGGGAGGGGGGGTGACTGGGGGAGGTGACCGATTGTGTCCCTATGTACAAGGGACACAATCGATCTCCTCTCTCCCTGACAGGGACGTGCAGCTCTGTGCTTACATACAGAGCTCCACGTCCCCGCTCAGTTACTGAGCAATCGTTGCCGCCGGGCACTCGCGCGGGATCCCCGCAGAGCAGGATAATGGAGCAGGATAATGGAGTCCTCTGCCCGCCGTCATTTGACGGTGGGCAGATGACAAGTGGTTAAATATGTATTTAATGAATTATAAGTATATGTATATATTTTTTCTTATATATATGCCTGTTCCCCTACCTCTGTTTTCTATTGTTTTCTCTTTTTCCTCTCTATTTATTGAATAAATTAAATATGGCATTTATATTTCTCTATCAACACTTTTTCTGTTTCTAGAGTATATACAATATTTCATTGTGCCACTTCCAAAGGCCCTGACGAAGCGGAAATCTGCAAAACGCGTAGGCCATAATTTTCATAAATGCTTGGGAATCACACATTCTGAACTTCAAATGCTCATAACTGTAACTTGATTTTATTTTATATTTTGAATCCTTTTGATATCACTGCCATTTGGCAGTTAAATAAAAGTTGTTTATATTTTATATCTGTGGTATTATATGTATTTACTCCTCTGAGGCACTTACAACGTCCCACCCTGCTCAACCCTTTTCTCTTGACACAAAAACATGAAAAATAAGAATATATTATATAGGTAGCAACCGTCTATTCTAAGTGCTTGAAATATTGGCCTACCTAGGGTGGGAACAGCCACCTGGGAAGTATTCTCCAGACCTCTCTCTGACCAGGCCCACAGATATAGGACCAGCTCATATGTTCTCCAAGTCAATGGGGACAGTGTTATCAGAGAACTGGCAGAGGAAATCTTTCACTAGTGGCATCCTTTGAAGTGCTCTGCATTGAATCATGTGATCTGTCAGAGCTATAAACAAGCTTATGCTAATGAGTGAGGGACACACTGAGTGTGTAGGCTGCTCTTGTGTGTACAGGTCCAGTCTGGATGGGAGAGGTCTGTAATAAACATGGTAAAAGGGAGCTGTATATACTGTATTAGTAGTGAAAATTACATCAATGATTTGTATGTGCTTTTGAATTTTCCCACTGCCATCAATGCAAGAAATGCCCTTTACATTGGTGGTCCATTTGTGGACGAATCTCCTTTACACGTTGGTGTTCAGTGGGAAGAAACTTCACATTGACCCCAATGTATTACAAGGGAGATCATTTTTTTTCAGTGACCCCTAATGTAAGAAACATTATACAGTACATACCAACCAAAATTGCTTTGTTTTTACTGACCGGGCACAACATACTTTTTCTATTATTGTCATAACTTGTGTAGTGTAATGATTGTCCGTTTGGTGGCCCATACAGTAACAATTGATAGCTTAATAGTGTATTACAAATGTTGCCTATTTGCTTAAATGTTTTATTTATTTTTTCTCCTTTATACTGGCCTCTGGATCTGATATGTGTTCAGAAGTGAACTTCCAAACTCCTGTACACAGTGCATTCAGTAGAAAGGAGCAATAGATATTCTCCAAAGACCCCTTATAATTGCACAAAATCTGCATTCTTACAAACGCTGGGTCTTTCTGACTTACGGTTTTAAGCGCCCAGGTCTGAATGATGCCTAATGATACTTTACAACATTTATATGTAAATAACACATCTATTCTGCATTCAAAGCTCCTAAATAGTACATTGCTTGCAGAGATTTAAATGTTTAACATTTCTTAGAAAACATGACAATAAAAGGTAACCTAAGTATTGATTTTCAGAGTTTGGTGTCATGATTCATCTGCAGGATGAAAGTTAAACAGTCCAAGACACTGCTGTGCATTAATATTGCAATATGTGCAAGTAATTGAAAGCCAGTGTTCTTCAAATCAACATTTTTCAAGAGGTGACCGAAAACCTGCTTTTATTTGGTATGAACACACTCCTTCTTGGCCCGTTATTGCTTTTCTTTTTTTGCACAGACATAAAAGAGCTATCATTAAGGACCAAAACTGAAGTGTTTGCAGGAAAACTAGGGTCACCTATAAATTTCATGGAGTACGGGGAGTACCAAGAACAATTGTGCAGTTGGGCGTTGTTCCCTAACATATTGAAGAAGTTGAGCTCTGGACATTTCCAATTTGTTCTAATTTATGTTCCACTGTTTCATTTGGCATATGGAGAATGCATCATAAATTCAGGAGAAATCTAATAAAACAACCTGACATTCCTGTAATCAGATGGGGAATTATATGCAAAATGTGGCCAATATGGCAGCTTAAATGTTTCACCTTCACACAACGACTTTTATTCTTGATTTAGAATCGAACCATGATGTGAGTCTGTTAAGTTTTGTCGTTCTTAAAATTAGAAACTGTGTACGATTGTTGAACTTTGCAGGTTAATGGTAAGAGTTCTGCATTTTACAAATAAGCTAGTACCACAGTTGGTAAAGGAATTCTAGTTCAAAGTGCACAGCAGTTCACAGCTTAATGCTGATGTTATGAAACACCTGACAGATGATACAGTAGAAGCATAAAAATGTTTTGATGACTAGTACTAGGAGAAAGCATGTCACTATAATTACAAAAAAAATAAAGTGCAAAAATGCAAGCAGTTAATACAATCAAAGTACTGTATTTATTGGCGTATAACACTCACTTTTTTACCCTGAAAATAGAGGGTAAACTGTGTCTGCATGTTATACGCAGGGGGCTGTGGAAAGTTTTTTTTCCTGAAACTTCCCTCTTAGGCCGCGTACACACGACCAAATAAATCCGATCAAATCGGTCTGTCAGACCGATTTGATCGGATTTGTCTGCTGGGATATATTGGTTTGATCGTGTACACACGATCAAACCAAAATCCCCGCCGGCAGACAGCGCGGTGACGTGCCGGTGACGTTGACGCCGCCACGTCACCGCACCAGGAAGTAAAACACTTCCGCGCATGCGGCGAATCCATTCGACGCATGTGCGGGCATATATAGCATGCTTTAAAATCTGTCTGCTGGAAAAATCTGTCTGTCCGCCCGTACACACGATCGAATTTGTCTGCTGAAACGGTCCGTCGGACCTTTCCAGCAGATGAATTCGATCGTGTGTACGCGGCCTTAAAGTTAGGGTGCATGTTATACACCTGTGCGTGTTATACGCCGATAAATACGGTAATTTGTCCTAAAGAATAATGATAAACTCCACCCAAAAATATGTATTTTGGATGGGGTAGAACAGGGTTCGATATGGTGATGGGGCTTTACTGCATTTTATTCATCTTCCTCCGACCTACAATGGCTCTGGAAATCCTGGATTTTCAGTTAAATCATTATTCTCTACTTGTAGGTAGGCTATTCCCTGTTCATTTATACAATCCATTACAAGATACCCTTGTCTAAAGTTTTCATGTCATAAATTTCCTGTCACATATTTTTTTTTTATGGTTGAACTGGATGGACTTGTGTCTTTTTTCAACCTGACTAACTATGTAACTATGTAACTATGTAACTATGTAACAGACATGAGGTGGGGAACGATTGCTACCAAGGTCCCACACACCAGCTGGGGGAAACTGAATAGTGTCCAACTCTATCAAAAAAGGCAGACATATTTTGAACACAGGTACTTTTCGAATTTGGCATTCCCAGAGCATTTTAACTGCTCTTTACCTTCCCCTACAAGACTCAGATGAAAGATTTAAAGTACCGTATTTATCGGCGTATACCGCGCACTTTTTTCCCCTTAAAATAAGGGGAAAAACCTGGGTGCGCGATTTAAGCCGATAGCCGCTTCCCGCGCTCAGTTTGAAGTAAGCCGCCGACATATACCGAGTGCGGTACACTCGGGTACATTCGGACAGGCTCGGCTTTGCTCGTGCTCACGCATAAACGTCACAGAGCGTGAGCACGAGCAAAGCCGAGCCTGGCCGAATGTACCCGAGTGTACTGCATTTGGTATATGTCAGCGGAGGCGTTCAAACTGAGCACGGGAAGCGGGGATTTGACTCGCCGGAGCACTGGAGAAGCCGGGAGGACACCGTAGAAGCCGAAGACGTACGCCGGACCGGACAATGGACGCCGCGCAAGACACCAAAACGGTAAGTACTAAATATTTTTTTTACAGGTCCACATCAGGGGTGCGCGCTATACGCGGGAGCGTGCAATACCCCGATAAATATGGTATATCTAAAGACAAAACAAAAGTTTTGAAGTATCAGAACAGACAACCGGCCTCTGCTGCCATATGTGTCCTTGTTGGGGTGAGTTGAAGAGAGTCTCTTTTTTTATTTGTCCTTTGTCTATTATCAATGAGACAGTGCAATGATTTGCAGCTGTCACCAGAACTGGAAATCTTTTAAAGGGTAAACTGGTTTAGTGACAACTGTCCAAGAGAGGATTTTCCCCACTTTAGAGAGATCCCCTCTCAATTCCTGTTGCGCCTACAAAACAGAAAGTAGAAGTAAATCTTCTCAACAGGGCACAAAAAAAAGTTCCCGACACTTTTAATCCAGGATCCCTATAGCCCCAAAGTTCACATGCACCCCAAAGAATCACTCTCTATTTAACCCCTTCCATACAGTGCATTTTCACCCCCTTCCTGCCCAGACCAATTTTTAGTTTTCAGCGCTGTTGCACTTTAAATGACATATTTTATCCGGCGTAGCGCAGCGCATATACGTTACGCTGACGCGAACTAGTGAGTCAAGTACAGTATTCACCAAGCACTTGTTCGTTACTTTGTGACGGAGTAACGAAAATGCGATGGCGCAACCTGACATAAGTGTAAGTGGGTGTGACCATATGTAAATGATGGGCGGAGCCCAGCGCAGAGACTTACGTTCAGCGCATCATCCACGGAGCATGCGCAGTGAGGGAGGGCTCCACTCGCTCCCCTGTGCGCATGCTCACAACTTCCGTCGGCACCACTTCATGGGAAACGGCAGCGCAATGTGTTGCATTGCGCGTATAAAAGCGGCCGCAGATGCGCCTTTCCGGCGAAAAGTATATCCGGTTCCCCCCACCCCAGGGAAGTAACTTTTGCTGTGCGATGGCTGCTCCCGTTCCCCCGCAAAGAGAGGAGAAACCTCAACTTTAATGCCCAGAAGCTGTCTGTAGTCATCTCGGCTATGGAGACCTACAATGATTTCCTCCATGGCAGGAAAAGTCACAAGACAAGCCGGGACAGGAAGCAGGCCATCCTGGAGAGCATTGCTGGCAGGGTTAACATTTTGGGCTATTCCACCCGGACTGCTGCGGACAAATTAACGATTTGAGGCGCAAAGTCCGGGGCAAGGTGGCCACTATCAGGAGGCATGAGAGGGGCACGGGGGGTGGACCCCCATGTGCGGTCAGCCTGACCACATAGGAGGAGGTGATCGCCCGCTGCCTGGAGAGGGAGCAGTTGGAGGGGGATATGATTCCATGGAGGAAGGCTCCAGGACAGGTAAGTGTTTTTTATCCCCTATTTGGTGTGTTGCATGTGGGGGGGGAACATGTGCCAAGTGTGTGGGACCACCAACATGTGTCTGCTTTGTAAATTAAGTAAAAAATAGCAGGTAATGGCGCCTACTAGAAATAAAGTGTATAAAGGAATGTGCAAATAAATATAAATATAAATGGTGTCTGTCCAAAAGAGTGCTGGTCCTAGTCAAAGTATAACATATATAATACAAAATAAGTTGAATATTAATAATTATGTGATTGAATTAGTATAAATATAAAAATAATTCATAAAAGTCCAATTCCTAGTGATAATAATTTCCAAAATAGGTGTTGCAAGATTAAATGATGATAATAATAATAATCCAAGAAAAGTCCAGTTTTATAAAAATATATATATATTTTCAAGATTGCTTCCGAAAAGTAATGCTATAAGGTGATATGTGCTTCATGCAGGTATAGCCGTCAGTGGATCACTCAGTGCTCTCCCCCAATGGTCCCGCACTCACCGGATCCAACTACCCCTGCAGGGGTAATAGGCTTTCTCAGTAAGTCTCCACACTTCAATAAAATCTGCCTGGTTTCCTCACATGGGGTCTATCCAACCATTCAGCCGCTCATAGAGAAGATAGGATGAGACGAAAATGCCCAATAGCGTGATACCGTTTTGTAACAAGTAAAATTTATTCTTGATAAACAATGGGTACTCACAATTTTCATGCAGTTAAAAAGCCTTTAGAAAATAAGGAACGTTCGCTCGACCGGTTTCGTCGTTCTGACGTCATCTGGAGCGTGCCTCTGAGCCTTCAGCACTAGCTATTTATAATTGACGTTATGTCGGAAAATGCGGACGTTGTGTCGAAAATTGCGGACGTTGTGTCGACAAAATGTCGAAAAAACGGGTCCGACGTTACGTCGTGAAAACTCCGTTGTTCCGGTATCCTCCATGTTGGAGATTACTACAGACCGTAGTCCTAACACTAGAGGCTCAGTGTTGTAGTCGACACTACGACGGACGTTCTGTCGGGAAAGCAAACCCCCGATCTTACGTCGAAAAAGTTCCTAACTTTCGAGCGTCCTCCATGTTAGAGATTTTTGCAGACCGGAGTCCAGTCTCAAGAGGCTCTGTATTAAAAAGGAGAAAATACGTTCGTTTTCATATCGGGAAAAACCCGGAAGTTAGATCGAAATATAGTAAAAACTTGATTATTTAGCTGATCTCCATATTACAGCAAGGTGATGTTAATAACATAATCAGATATATATAGGATTGCAAATAGGTGAAAAAAAAAAAAAAAAAAAAAAATATATATATATATATAAAATATATAAATAGACATTATGGGAAAAAACATTAGTTAATAGGATACAATTAAAATTATAATTATATGAGGAGTAGTTGATAGGAAAAAGAGAGGTAGATGTGTATATGTCGATGAGGCAATCCGATGTATTAAAATATTATATAAAATATAAAATTAAAATAAAATATATAAAAATATGGAATATAGTGTAAAATTATTAAAAATTGGTTAAAAAACAATTTAGATCCACATCAATATTCATACCAGACGGTTGGAGGGTGTCTAACGTGTAGATCCACCGGGTTTCATTTTGGGATACTTTTAGGCCTTGTACACACGAGGGAATAAATCCGCTGAAGATGGTCCGACGGACCATTTCAGCGGAAAAATCCCCTCGTGTGTAGGGGCAAACGGACGCTTTTTGCCGGATTCATCCGGCGGAAAAATTCCAAAGCATGCTTTGAAATATTTCCGCCGGATAGCTGGCTGGCAGATATGTCCGCTGGTTAGTACGGCAAACCAGCGGACATATCTTGCCGCACATGCGTCGTATCCTGTGAATGGATCCGACGCATGCGGGCGGAAGTGTTTACTTCCTGGTGCGGTGACGTGGCGGTCACGTGGCGGCGTCAACGTCACCGCCGCGTCACCGCGCTGTCCGCCGGCGGGGAATTTGATCCGATGGTGTGTACAGCCATCGGATCAAGACATCCCGGCGCAAATATACGCTGTAAACGGTCCGGGGACCGTTTACAGCGGATATTTCCCGTCGTGTGTACAAGGCCTTATAGTTTTATTTTCCCCCCTCCAGTGTTCTTTTATTCTGTCTATTCCATAGAAAGTCATGCATCCCGGATCTTTATGATGGTAATCTATAAAATGTCGAGACACACTATGTTTATGGAACCCTTTTTTAATGTTAGCTATGTGTTCTCTAATCCTGATATGTAGTTCTCTTGTTGTTCTGCCTACATATTGTTTTTGGCATGGGCATTCCAGGACATACGTAACATGTGTACTACTACATGTTATCACCTCTCTTATTTTATGTGTGGTTCCATTAGTTGTAGATGTGAACTCAGTTTTTTTCTTATTTGTCTTTTTACTAACTCGGCAGGGTAGGCATTTACCACATTTGTGGAAGCCTTTGAGGTTTTTGAAAATTTGGATCTGTTTTGGGGGGTCAATCGCATTGTGGACTAATCGATTTCTTAGATTAGCTTTACGATATATGAAACTCGGTCTGTTCGGTAATAGATTTTTCAGGCTTTTATCAGATTGCAGAATAGGCCAGTATTTTTTGAATATTTTTTCAACGTCTCTATGTTGTATATTGTATCCAGTCAGGAAGGCTACTTCTGTGGTTTTCCTGTTTGCTTTCTTCCTTTGTGTTCCTGCTATGATGTTGTCTCTGTTCATTTCTTTGACTTTATTTTTCAGAGTTTCTAGATCTCTGCGTTGGTAACCTTTCTCCACAAATTTGTTAATGATTTGTGTAGCTTGTAGTTCGAAATCCTCCTCATTGCTACAATTTCTGAATATTCTCATAAGTTGTCCTTTAGGGATATTTTGAATCCATTTTTTGTGGTGACAACTGGTTACTGGAATGTAGCTGTTCCTATCTGTTTTTTTGAAAAACGTTCTGGTATGTATTCTGTTTTCTGCTTTGAATAATTGTAAGTCCAGGTAATCAATAGATTCTACATTCCAAATGCCTGTAAAAGTAATCCCATATATATTGTGGTTGATCTCATCAAAAAACTTCTGTAATTCCGTTTCTGTGCCTCCCCATACTATTAGTATGTCATCTATATACCTTCTGTAGAGTTTCAAAGATGGTCTTTCTGTTCCTTGAATCTGTTCTGCCTCCCAATGATTCAAAAAGATGTTAGCTACACTGGGGGCATACTTGGCCCCCATGGCTACTCCTTTAGTCTGGACAAAAAAAATTCCTTTATTCCAAAAGTAGTTGTGGCTCATAGCTAATGTTAGCCCCTCCAAAATATAGTTTATTTGTTCCTGTTTTAATTTTGAGTCTTTGTGTAAAGCCCATTTTACCCCTTTAATGCCGTCTTCTTGTACTATATTCGTATATAATGAGTTGACATCTATGGTGACGAGAAGGTCCGTGGGTTCTATTTCCAAGTCCACAAGTTCCATTATAAGTTGTCTGCTATCCTTGAGATATGATGGTCCTTCCTTCACTAGTGGTTGTAGGAATCCATCAATATAGGCTCCAAGCCTTGAGAAGAGGGAGTCTATGCCACTTATAATTGGTCTTCCTGGTGGGTTTGATTGGTTCTTGTGTATTTTTGGGACATAGTAGATAATAGGTGTTTTTGCCGTTTCTGGGTTTAGATATTTGGCTTCTTTTTTTTGTAAGAATGCCCAACTTTTTGCCTTTTTCTATATATACATTTAGTTTCTTTTTGTATTCTTTTTTGGGGTTAGACTTTAATTATTATTATTTTTTTTGTAGGTGTCTGGTATGTTGAGTAGTTTTGTCATTTCAGATTCATAATCTGTTTTTCTGAGAATGACTAGACCTCCCCCTTTGTCCGCGGGTCGGATGACAATGTTTTTCTTCTTTTCAAGGTCCCTGATTGTTTTCCATATTTTATTGCAGTTGTCACCACAAAAAATGGATTCAAAATATCCCTAAAGGACAACTTATGAGAATATTCAGAAATTGTAGCAATGAGGAGGATTTCGAACTACAAGCTACACAAATCATTAACAAATTTGTGGAGAAAGGTTACCAACGCAGAGATCTAGAAACTCTGAAAAATAAAGTCAAAGAAATGAACAGAGACAACATCATAGCAGGAACACAAAGGAAGAAAGCAAACAGGAAAACCACAGAAGTAGCCTTCCTGACTGGATACAATATACAACATAGAGACGTTGAAAAAATATTCAAAAAATACTGGCCTATTCTGCAATCTGATAAAAGCCTGAAAAATCTATTACCGAACAGACCGAGTTTCATATATCGTAAAGCCCCCAATCTAAGAAATCGATTAGTCCACAATGCGATTGACCCCCCAAAACAGATCCAAATTTTCAAAAACCTCAAAGGCTTCCACAAATGTGGTAAATGCCTACCCTGCCGAGTTAGTAAAAAGACAAATAAGAAAAAAACTGAGTTCACATCTACAACTAATGGAACCACACATAAAATAAGAGAGCTGATAACATGTAGTAGTACACATGTTACGTATGTCCTGGAATGCCCATGCCAAAAACAATATGTAGGCAGAACAACAAGAGAACTACATATCAGGATTAGAGAACACATAGCTAACATTAAAAAAGGGTTCCATAAACATAGTGTGTCTCGACATTTTAGAGATTACCATCATAAAGATCCGGGATGCATGACTTTCTATGGAATAGACAGAATAAAAGAACACTGGAGGGGGGAAAATAAAACTATAAAAGTATCCCAAAATGAAACCCGGTGGATCTACACGTTAGACACCCTCCAACCGTCTGGTATGAATATTGATGTGGATCTAAATTGTTTTTTAACCAATTTTTAATAATTTTACACTATATTCCATATTTTTATATATTTTATTTTAATTTTATATTTTATATAATATTTTAATACGGGAATTTTTTTCATATATCTAATTATAATAATACATCGGATTGCCTCATCGACATATACACATCTACCTCTCTTTTTCCTATCAACTACTCCTCATATAATTATAATTTTAATTGTATCCTATTAACTAATGTTTTTTCCCATAATGTCTATTTATATATTTTATATATTTTATATATATATATATATATATATTTTTTTTTTCACCTATTTGCAATCCTATATATATCTGATTATGTTATTAACATCACCTTGCTGTAATATGGAGATCAGCTAAATAATCAAGTTTTTACTATATTTCGATCTAACTTCCGGGTTTTTCCCGATATGAAAACGAACGTATTTTCTCCTTTTTAATACAGAGCCTCTTGAGACTGGACTCCGGTCTGCAAAAATCTCTAACATGGAGGACGCTCGAAAGTTAGGAACTTTTTCGACGTAAGATCGGGGGTTTGCTTTCCCGACAGAACGTCCGTCGTAGTGTCGACTACAACACTGAGCCTCTAGTGTTAGGACTACGGTCTGTAGTAATCTCCAACATGGAGGATACCGGAACAACGGAGTTTTCACGACGTAACGTCGGACCCGTTTTTTCGACATTTTGAAGACACAACGTCAGCAATTTTCGACACAACGTCCGCATTTTCCGACATAACGTCAATTATAAATAGCTAGTGCTGAAGGCTCAGAGGCACGCTCCAGATGATGTCAGAACGACGAAACCGGTCGAGCGAACGTTCCTTAGAGCTACAGCACATATTTTCTAAAGGCTTTTTAACTGCATGTAAATTGTGAGTACCCATTGTTTATCAAGAATAAATTTTACTTGTTACAAAACGGTATCACGCTATTGGGCATTTTCGTCTCATCCTATCTTCTCTATGAGCGGCTGAATGGTTGGATAGACCCCATGTGAGGAAACCAGGCAGATTTTGTGGAGACTTACTGAGAAAGCCTATTACCCCTGCAGGGGTAGTTTGATCCGGTGAGTGCGGGACCATTGGGGGAGAGCACTGAGTGATCCACTGACGGCTATACCTGCATGAAGCACATATCACCTTATAGCATTACTTTTCGGAAGCAATCTTGAAAATATATATATATTTTTATAAAACTGGACTTTTCTTGGATTATTATTATTATCATCATTTAATCTTGCAACACCTATTTTGGAAATTTTTATCACTAGGAATTGGACTTTTATGAATTATTTTTATATTTATACTAATTCAATCACATAATTATTAATATTCAACTTATTTTGTATTATATATGTTATACTTTGACTAGGACCAGCACTCTTTTGGACAGACACCATGTATATTTATATTTATTTGCACATTCCTTTATACACTTTATTTCTAGTAGGCGCCATTACCTGCTATTTTTTACTTAATATTCACTCCCACCTAGGTGGGTTTTTATGTAGGGGCAGCCACTTCAAACTTAATCACCTTTTAATTTTTAATTTTAATTTTTATTTTTATTACACCACTAATTTTTATTACACCACTTTTTATTTTTTTATTTAAATTGTCTGTGGCGCAGATTCATCTCTTTTTACCTGTGTCTGCTTTGTGTCATCCACAGATGACGGAGCTGGGCCATCATCTGCCGGCGGCCAGTCCACCCCATCCCCCCAACTGCATCCTGAGCCCGACCCCCTGGGTGGTGAAGACACTGAGGTGGAGGGGAGTGCCCACACCTCACCTGCTGAGGTGGTTGAGGAGGAGCCTGTTGTCACCGAGCAGGAGTTTGTTCTATTTTTGGAGGAGTCCTCCCCTTCAGCAGGGCCCTCTCAAATCCCCTCCCCCATCCTAGGAAGCCCCTCAAGGGCAACTCCATCCCCCCGGGGACTACCATCTCCTGGCCCCAGGAAGGCGACCCGGAAGACCAGGGGGGTGTCTGATGTGGTCCATGACCAGATGGCGAGGGACCAGGCCAGGCAGACCAAGCAGATGGGGGACATAGCTGGGCACCTGGACCGGGTAGCTGACAGCCTGGGCTCCGTGTCCCAGATGACCAACGCAGTGCAGGATGTCAGCTGCAACTGCGCTGCAGTGGTGACCAGCCTGGGGGAGGTGCAGGCTGATCTTCGGCACCTCACTGCAGCCGTCCAGGCCAACACTGCTGCCATCTGGGACCAGGGGAGGCAGAGGCAGCGGGCCCATCATTATCAAGTGACCCGGCAGCTGAGGATGCAGGCCCACACCAATTCCTACCTTGGCCGGATAGTCATGGCCTTGGAGGGCATGCAGGCCACACCTGCCAGGAGTGGCCCACTTATGGATCAGCCACCTCCAGATGTCCCCCCACCCCCACCCACTCCCTCCAGGCAGCTGAGGAGCCAGAGAGGGCCCACTAGAAAGAGCCCCCGTCAGCCCAGATGAGGGCTTTTTGGGGTGTTTTTTTTTTTCGGCTTAGGTTATGAGCTTTTTATTTTTTATTTTATGTGGCTCAGGTTATGAGCTTTTTATTTTATGTTGTTCAGGTTATGAGCTTTTTATTTTATGTTACTCAGATTATGAGCTTTTTATTTTATGTTGCTCAGGTTATGAGCTTTTTATTATTATTTAAACTGCACACGGTCAGTAGTGCAGGGGACAGTGTGAATGTTAGGGGGTGGCACTCCTGCCAGTAAGGGGTGTCACCCTCGGCCGTTGGGAAAAAGTTATCCCCACGGCTGTGTGAATGACGTGTGAATGGTGTATGAATAGACAGCGACACCATTGGGGCCTTGACGCGGCGTTGCTGCTCTCAAGTCCTGCATGTTGGACTTGGGCTAATCCAATGTGATGTGGATATGGTGTGTGTGATCTAGGGACATCAGTGGTGTGCATGCATGCATTGTCCGTGTGATCAATGTTTTGGTTTATTATCCAAAGATGCCTACATCGAGGACCCTCCTGACTGCTCTTCCATCAGCTGACTGGGTCTCCTCTGGCAGGGGGGGGCTGTCTGGTTGGGGGGTCAGGTCATCACGTTTGTCAATCTGCAGGCCCTTTCTCATGGCAAAGTTGTGCAGAATGCAACATGCACCGATGATCTGACACACGAAGGTAGGGGAATACAATAGGGCCCCCCCAGACTTATCCAGGCGGCGGAAACGGGACTTCAGGAGCCCAAATGTTTGCTCCACCACTGCACGAGTTTTGATATGTGCCGCATTGTATCTTCTCTCTCCTCTGGTTTGGGGGTTCCGGAAAGGAGTCATTAGATGGGGTCCCAGTGCATATGCAGAGTCACCTGTAAGGGAAAAGACAGAAGGATGTTAGTCATGCATGTGCCCCTTGTAAAATGTGCATCATGGGGGGGGGGACAGTCATGCCTGCCACCCATGTCACTCACCAACCAGCCAGCTGTCCCCATACATGTTCTGTTCAAATTCCTTTGGGATGGGGCTCTGATTGTATATGTAGTGTTTGGCACGGACGTGCCATATGAGGCATTGGGCATCGGCTATCACCTGTACGTTGATGGAATGCCAATGCTTCCGATTGCGGTATATGTGCTCTGTGGCACTGGGGGGCTGTAGGGCCACATGCGTGCAATCAATGGCCCCCACGGTGCGTGGGAATCTGGCAATTCTGTAGAAATCTGTCATTGCCTTCAGCTGCAGGTCCTCAGTGGTGGGTCTGATGATGTGGTGGGACATGCGTCTGAGAATTGCAGGGACAACCTGGTGCACACATCTGCTCATGGAGGATTGTGACATCCCAGCCACCACTCCACTTGTACGCTGGAATGATCCACTTGCAAGGAAATGGAGTGTTGCCAGTGGCTGCACTGCTTGTGAGCGGTGTGTCTTGCTGGTGATGTCATCCTGCAGGGTTGTGGTTAGTTCAAGGATTGCATCTGGGCTGAATCTGAAGAGGCGATACACCTCCCCATCACCCATGCCAAAGAGGCTCATGCGCGTGCAGTATATCCTCTCACGTGCCCGCCCCCTCCGTACCGGGGGACTCATTAGTAGTGCTAGGACCACGGCTGCCCCTGGCATGTTGGCACACAGAGGTGTTGTCCTTGCAAGTGTGATTGTTCAGCTTGCTATTTTCGTCGGTAACGCTGCCGCTGTAGCTGCTCTCCTGCTGACCTGTGGCCGTCAGGAGGAAAGATAAAGCAGCTATTTGTAGGAAAAACTTTGCGACAGACGGACGACTTACGCGCGGCGCATGTAGCCAGCGTCTGGTGCTAATCCGTTCGCGAATCAGCATATCTCCCTAATTTGCATATTTGAATGGGAAATCAATAGGCGCGACGGATGCGCCAAGCGAAAATATGCGCTTACGATACTCTGGCGAAGGAAAGTTAAGCCGGTCGGAGAAAGCCTGTTTTCTGTCGCATCTAGTTTGGTGGGTACGGCCGCATAGATACTACAGCGCATCTTTACAGTTACGCGGCGCATAGCGATATACTCCAGCGCAAGTCTTTTTGAACCTGGCCCAATATTTTTTACTTTTTTATTTAATAAATATCACAATTAAATAAAATAAAAAACATTTTTTTTCCTTAGTTTAGATCGATACATATTCTTCTATGTAATTTTTGGTTAAAAAAAAAACGCAACAATCGTATATTGATTGGTTTTCGCAAAAGTTTTAGCATCCACAAAATAGGTGATAGATTTATGGCATTTGTATTTTTTTTTTTTTACTAGTAATGTCGGCGATCTGCGATTTTTTTTTTTATGACCGTGACACTGCGGCAAACACATCGGACACTTTTGACACGTTTTTGGGACCATTCACATAGCGATTAGTGCTATAAAACTGCACTGATTAAATGTGACTGGCAGGGAAAGGGTTAACACTAGGGGGCGCTGAAGGAATTAATATCTTCCCTAAAGTGTGTTCTAACTGTTAGGGGGAGGGGACTCACAAGGGGAGGAGATCGATGTGTTTTCCTCTGTACTGGGAACAAACATCGGTCTCCTCACCGCTGACAGGAGGTGGATCTGTGTGTTTACACACACAGATCCACACTCCTGCCCTGATCACCGGTAATCGCGGGTGCCCGGCGGCATTCGCGGCCGCCGGGCACACGCGCGGTGTCGCAGGTGCGCGCGCGCGCCCTAGATCGCCGGGAACAAAGGACGTCATATGACGTCCACTCGGATCGAGGAAGGGTTCCTGCCGGCGTCATTTGACAATGGCCCGGTAAGGAAGGGGGTTAAAAGAAAAAAACACAGGGAAAAGTCTGAAGCATACTTAAATTTTTTTGATACACATATTTGTTCTGGACCAGTGACACCATAACAACCAGTGAATTATTTTTTAATTCCCATGGGTTGATAAAGTAATGTTTACTTTTTAATGATTCTCCCCAAATGTAGACTCACTTTACACACACACACACATGTATATATATATATACGTACCACCGGCAACGTCTAAGGGTCCATTCTTTTTTTTCAATTCAATTACTGCTTCCAAAAACTCTTTGCCTCCTTTCTTCTCTAAGGCACTACCTATATAGAAACAACAGATAGGTCCCATTTATTATTTCAGATACTTATTAATTAATTGATACATCCACTTCTGGTCAACTTTCTTTATTCATACTTGAAACTTCGAAATATACTTAAAGAAAGCTCTGTGATATATTTCTCTAACTTTTTTTAGTTGAATGCAAACCTCCAGTAAGAAGGCTGCCAAGAAACTGATTATCCAAAATAAATACATTTAGGCCTCGTTCACACATGGATCCGTTCAGGTCCGTCTGTCAGTTTTTCAGGCGGACCTGAACGGGCGCTCCATGCACCCCTATGGAGCGTCGGATGTCAGCGGAGACATGTCCGCTGACATCCGACCTGATCCGATCCGCTAAAAACAAACGTATGGGGCTCACGTCCCCATCCGTCCATGCGGATCGGATCGGGAAAGATCTGATGAAAACGGACATGCTGTCCGTTTTCATCAGATCGCTCCATAGAGGACAGCGGGACTCGACAAGCTCCTCCCCGCTCAGTGAGCAGAGAGGAGCTTGTCATCCGTCGGCTCAGCGGAGATCTGCGGACTGATCTCCCGCTGAGCTGGCAGACACAGGCGGACTCCGTCGGAACTGACTGCGACGGAGTCGGCTATGTGTGAATGAAGCCTTACAGTTTATATATATATATATATATATATATATATATATATCAGCTAGACAAACACCAATCAAAATAAATAATCAGGTAAATAAGGACAATAACATTTCTTGTGGTTGCTTTCACACTGCAGTGATGTGGTGTGGCCACAGCACTGGAATACCTGTGGTTTCCCATAGACGTTCTTTTAGGACTTGCATTTTCTGAAAGTGCTCCGAAGATGCAGCATGCCGTACTTTTTGTGCACCTTCAACAAATGCGCCAAAAACGAGGGACACAACAGAAAATCTATGGGAAACCATGAGTAATCCACACGAACAAACATGGGTACAATCGTGCTGGGGCCAAACCGTAGCAGTGTGAAACAGCTCTAAAACATACATTTTATAGGCTTACAGGGTATCAGGTTTTAGTGTGATAGTAGGGAGAAGAGAGGAGTGTGTGTGTGCGCGTGTGTGTGTATTTATGCCATATGCTATATATATATATACACACACACATAAATAAATACATACATACATACATACATACACAGTGCCTCGAAAAAGTATTCACACCCCTTTAAATTTTCCACATTTTGTCACGTTACAACCAAAAAGGTAAATGTATTTTATTGGGACTTTATGTGATAGACCAACACAAAGTGGCACATAATTGTGAAGTGTGGTGTGCATTTGTATTCAGTCCCCCTGAGTCAATATTTTGTACAACCACCTTTCGCTGCAATTACAGTTGCAAATCTTTTTGGGTATGTCTCTATCAGCTTTACACATCTAGAGAATGACATTTTTGCCCATTCTTCTCTGCGAAATAGCTAAAGCTCTGTCAGATTGGATGGAGAGCATCTGTGAATAGCAATGTTCATGTCTTGCCACAGATTCTCAATTGGATTTAGGTCTGGACTTTGACTGGGCAATTCTAACACATGAAAATGCTTTGATCTTAACCAGGGGTCTCCAAACTTTCTAAACAAGGGGCCAGTTTACTGAACTACTGACTTTAGAGGAGCAGGACTGTGGCCATTTGGAATATAAATTATCCTGGCATCAGCGGGAGTAAACAATGCATTTTTGGTTTTAGGGGAGGAAAAGTGCCCCATTGTTGGTGTCGATGGGAGAAATAGTGCCCCTTTGCCGATGTCAGTAGCAGGAATTATGCCCTATTGCTGTGTCAGTGGGAAGAATAGTGTCTTGTATCCATAGGAGGAAATGTGCCCCAAGGGCCAGGTAAAGGAAAGCAAAGGGCTGCATCTGACCCCCCCCCCCCCCCACACGGGTTGTAATATGGAGACCACTGATCTAAACTGTTTCATTGTAGCTCTGGCTGTATGTTTAGGGTCATTGTATTGCTGGAAGGTGAAACTCCACCCCAGTCTCAAGTCTTGCAGACTCTAATAGGTTTTCTTCTAAGAATGCCCTGAGAGGCCAAAGAGTTACATTTTGGTCTCATCTGGGCAAAGCACTTTCTTCCACATGTTTGCTGTGCCCCCCACATGGCTTCTTGCAAACTGCAAATGGGGCTTTCTTTCAACAGTGGCTTTTTTCTTGCCACTCTTCCATAAAGGCCAGGATTAGGGAATGCATGACTAATACTTGTTCTGTGGACAGATTCTCCCACCTGAGCTGTGGATCTCTGCAGCTGCTCCAGAGTTACCATGGGCCTCTTGGCTGCTTCTCTGATTAATGCTCTTATTGCTCGGCCTGTCAGTTTAGTTGGACAGCCATGTCTTAGTAGGTTTGCAGTTGTGCCATACTCATTTTATTTTCAGATGAGGGATTGAATAGTGCTCTGTGATATGGTCAAAGCTTGGGATATTTTTGATACTCTAACCCTGCAAACATCTCCACAACTTTATCCATGACATGTCTGGTGTGTTCCTTGGCCTTCATGATGCTGTTTGTTCACTAAGGTTCTCTAACAAACCCCTGAGGGCTTCACAGAACAGCTTTAATTATACTGAGAATAAATTACACAGATGGACTCTATTTACTAATTAGGTGACATTTGAAGGCAATTGGTTCCACTAGATTTTAGTTAGAAGTATCAAGAGTAAAGGGGCTAAATATAAATGGACGCCACACTTTTTACATATGTATTTGTAAAATTTACCTTCTACTTCACAAGTATGTTCCACTTTTTGTTGGTCTATCACATAACATCCCTATAATATACATTTATGTTTTTGGCTGTAATATGACGAAATGTAAAACATGTCAAGGGTATGAATACTTTTTCAAGGCACTGTATGCATGTATGTATGTATGTATATATAAAGATATATCTATATATAGATATATATCTATATATCTTTTTCCAGGCACATATTCCTTCGCAGCTAATTGCCATTGCTGTTTTTTTTCCTGGCTGTGTCTGATGTAGGTACTTTTAAATCAAAGATTAGTATAAGCATGCTTTAAATACAAGTCAGACCTCTTTTTTATACTTGTTCTTGGTCAGTGACCAAGACAGCACTGAAGCTAAAGCATCAACATAAGATCTAGGAGGTTAGCATTTCCAAAAGGAAATTCAGCGATCCAATCCTCTCATGAATGTGTCTCTTTATGTCCACCTGCTTGACAGCTCATCTGCCTATAAGTTTCATTCCCATAACATTTCTGAAAATCTACAGCACTCAATTAGAGAAACAAGAGGAGGGCAGGACCCATATAGTGTATACAGTACATGTAAGAAGACATAGGATTGTCAGCTCCTGTTGGTCTTTCGGGCTGTTCCTTCAGAATCCTGTGCCGTAGCAACAATATCGTAAAGGAAAAGGGGGGTTGTAATTGCGTAGGTGAGTGATAATGAAAAAAGTTTAGGAAACAAACAAGCACAAATTGTGTCAAAATACAGTGCCTTGCAAAAGTATTCGGCCCCCTTGAACTTTGCGACCTTTTGCCACATTTCAGGCTTCAAACATAAAGATATAAAACTGTAATTTTTTGTGAAGAATCAACAAGTGGGACACAATCATTAAGTTGAACGAAATGTATTGGATATTTCAAACTTTGTTAACAAATAAAAAACTGAAAAATTGGGCGTGCAAAATTATTCAGCCCCTTTACTTTCAGTGCAGCAAACTCTCTCCAGAAGTTCAGTGAGGATCTCTGAATGATCCAATGTTGACCTAAATGACTAATAATGATAAATAGAATCCACCTGTGTGTAATCAAGTTTCCGTATAAATGCACCTGCACTGTGATAGTCTCAGAGGTCCGTTTAAAGCGCAAAGAGCATCATGAAGAACAAGGAACACACCAGGCATGTCCGAGATACTGTTGTGGAGAAGTTTAAAGCCGGATTTGGATACAAAAAGATTTCCCAAGCTTTAAACATCCCAAGGAGCACTGTGCAAGTGATAATATTGAAATGGAAGGAGTATCAGACCACTGCAAATCTAGGAAGACATGGCCGTCCCTCTAAACGTTCAGCTCATACAAGGAGAAGACTGATCAGAGATGCAGCCAAGAGGCCCATGATCACTCTGGATGAATTGCAGAGATCTACAGCTGAGGTGGGAGACTCTGTCCATAGGACAACAATCAGTCGTACACTGCACAAATCTGGCCTTTATGAAAGAGTGGCAAGAAGAAAGCCATTTCTTAAAAGATATCCATAAAAAGTGTAATTTAAAGTTTGCCCCAAGCCACCAGGGAGACACACCAAACATGTGGAAGAAGGTGCTCTGGTCAGATGAAACCAAAATCGAACATTTTGGCAACAATGCAAAACGTTATTTTTGGCGTAAAAGCAACACAGCTCATCACCCTGAACACACCATCCCCACTGTGAAACATGGTGGTGGCAGCATCATGGTTTGGGCCTGCTTTTCTTTAACAGGGACAGGGAAGATGGTTAAAATTGATGCGAAGATGGAGCCAAATACAGGACCATTCTGGAAGAAAACCTGATGGAGTCTGCAAAAGACCTGAGACTGGGACGGAGATTTGTCTTCCAACAAGACAATGATCCAAAACATAAAGCAAAATCTACAATGGAATGGTTCACAAATAAACATATCCAGATGTTAGAATGGCCAAGTCAAAGTCCAGACCTGAATCCAATCAAGAATCTGTGGAAAGAACTGAAAACTGCTGTTCACAAACGCTCTCCATTCAACCTCACTGAGCTCGAGCTGTTTTGCAAGGAGGAATGGGCAAAAATTTCAGTCTCTCGATGTGCAAAACTGATGGAGACATACCCCAAGCGACTTACAGCTGTAATTGCAGCAAAAGGTGGCGCTAGAAAGTATTAACTTAAGGGGGCTGAATAATTTTGCACGCCCAATTTTTTGTTTTTTTTATTTGTTAAACAAGTTTGAAATATCCAATAAATTTCGTTCCACTTCATGATTGTGTCCCACTTGTTGTTCATTCTTCACAAAAAACTAGTTTTATATCTTTATGTTTGAAGCCTGAAATGTGGCAAAAGGTAGCAAAGTTCAAGGGGGCCGAATACTTTCGCAAGGCACTGTACATATAAAATAACAAGGTGGATATAACTTACTCAGAGACCCCTTTATCACTTAAAGTGGATGGAAATCCAAAAAAAAAACTTTGTACAGTATAGGATTTTATGTGATCTGTGCCGTCTTGCTACGAAGCATTAATCCAGCTCTGAGCAGCCCTATCTTTTTTCAGTGAGATAACAACAGACAGACAGAGAAATAATGTCCCTTTCTCACCCCTTGCTGTGAGTGACAAGTGATTTACATATCTCATGTGAGAGAGACATTCTATGTACTTAACACCCCTCCTCCTTTCTTCTCCAGCTCTCCCAGGATTGGCTGCTCCACACCTCAGCATGATTGGGCATCCTGAATCATGTGGTGACTTTCCTGGGTTTTGACTGAATGTTAGTGATAATGGGGTTTAATCCACAAGACCAGCAGAAGTTCAGTGTAAGAACTATTGATGCCTGGCCAAGGGGAGTATAGAGGTGGTGGGGAGTCTACTGACATCCACCCACCGAGCTCCAGACAACAGACCTGCCCACAGAATCTGCAGTTTTATGGGTCTCATAAAAGACAGAGGGCAAACATTTGACAGGTAAGGATACATGCAGGAGGCATGTATATCTTTATAGATAACCACTATGGCAGTAGTTTAAAAAGGATGAGAGTGGGTTTACAACCACTTTAAGACCTTGGCTTTAGCAGTCATGCAAATAAAGCCAGAGACTGAGAAGCAGAATAGAATAGAGATCCTTGAGACAGTAAATCTTGCCTGCTGGGGAGAGGCCAGTGGTTGTCTGTTAAAAGTCTGAGTATGTCTGTGTACCAGGTTCTCCTGGGCCAGTTTGAATCACAGTCTTTGTCTATCCTTTTGAGCAGACAACACAGAGTTTGAACTGAGGGAGTCCCACAGATTAACCTAAACTGAGACCAAGGAAATATCAGGGCATTCAAAGCTAGTGCTAGTTGATCCTGGGTCCTGTCCACATACAGAGGTGATTTGTTTTCAATTCTGGAGGCTAGGATGTTTTTATCCAGAGTCCCCCATTTCTTACACATGAGATGGAAAATGTCTGGGTAAAGGGTCCATTCCTCTTGATCCAGGGAGTGGTGTCTGAGGTAGTTCACTTTCCAGTTGTTCACTCCTGGGATGTGGACTGTAGAGAGCTCTGGACAGTGAGTTTCTGGATGGCTGCATGACTCCTGGAGCCTCCTCTTTGATGGTTGATGTAGGCTACATCCATTGCATTGTCTGACTACACCCAAGTCCAATACTGCATAGCCATTGGCACTGAGCTCAAGGATGTTGACAGGGTGCTTGGCTTCTATTGGTGACCATGTTCCATGGTTCGAGAGGGGCTGAAATACTCCTCCTCAGCCTGAGAGACTGGCATCTGTTTTTATCACTCTCCAGTGATAAGGAAGGAAAGACTTTCCTACCATTAATGTGGTAATAAAGGCACTAGGTTTTTACCTTCATGCATTGTATGCATAAAGGTAAAAAACATTCAGTGTTCAGCAGTAAATGGACACACAGAGCAGCAGCTTGGTTTGGATGCTGCCATAGCAAGCTGCTTGCTGTTGGGGAACCAGACAGGAGGGAGGAGCCAGAAGCACTGGCGTGGGACCCCAAAGAGAGGAGAATCTGGGCTACTCTGTGCAAAACCCCTGCACAGGTAAGGTTAACTTGTTAGGTTAACCTTTTTTTTCATTTTATTGATAAACTAAAGCTTTACAATGACTTTAAGGCTGGGCTTAAGATTCACCCAGTTAGGGAATTCTATAATTGGCTGGATGGGAGCATGGGTAGGTCGAGAGGAGGAGAATGTTTGTTCCAAATTGACAAGATGTTTTGTGGTAGAGGTCTTGAATGAAATTGGGTGAATGTTACAGCCTTAAAGGAGACCATTATGAGGCCAAGAACTCTCATGGAGAATCTCATTGTGAGATGTCTCTTTGATCGCAAATATCCATCCTGTGCTCTGAGAGATAAACCATTATCAGGGGTTAGCTCAAAGGGGATCACCTTCTCTGGGAAAAGGGTAGTACAAACTGCAGGCTTCTTACAATCGGACTTGTAGCCAGTTTTATTTTAAAAGGTTACAAAAAACACAAACAAAAACAGAAAATATATCCGGCGCATGTAGGCAGTAACTGAACATTGCAGGTTCCTAACTCACGGATGAAGGGCTTCTCACAGTCACCCACAAAAGAAAGATAATGCAAACCTTTCCTCTTACAAAGAAAACTTCACGTAAGCAACCAAGGTGGCTGGAAAAACCCTGACCAGATTCTACCTTAGTTTTCTGCATATGAACGCATGCAAGGTAAAACAAAATGTCCATCAATCACCTCGCCTTTCATAATTTTACATATCCCCCCCGCTCAAGTTCCTGCAGCTAAGCAACTGTCCCAGACAATGAACACGGGAAAGGGCATCTGCATTATTCTGAAGTTTCCCAGTTGTATGCTCCACTGTAAACTTAAATACTTGAAGAGTGAGGAACCAATGTATTTGGCCTCCTCCAAGCCAATGGCACACTTTCTGGGGTTGGCAGTCCTGCTTTCCTAAGGGAATCTACTACTACTTGCACCCGGGGGAAAATTTGATTCTCAATCCGCACTGTGGATGACTACACTATCCAAATAGGCTGCTGCCTATTGGTCATGTAGTCTTAACATCTTATTAATTTTCCTCTGGAATGAGGCAGGAGCATCATGCAAACCAAAAGGCATCCGCTTATACTGGAAAGAACCCTCGGGTCTGTTAGGGGCATCTTCCAATAGCCTTAAGTCAAATCTAAAGTAGTTATGTACCGGACACTTCCCAATCTGTCAACAAGCTCGTTGACCCGAGGCATTGGGTATGCATAGAATTTGTATACGTTGTTTAACTTCCTGAAATCATTACAAAACCTTATAGTTCCATCTTGTTTTGTGACCAACACTATGGGACTCCTCCATAACGTCCAACACTGACATGTTCTTTACTTCATTTGCAACTGCTTCTCACCTAGCTTTGGGTATTCTATAGGGCTTTACATTAATGCGGATGTCTGGTTCCGTAATCATGTCATGCTATATAACTGCTATATAATCCTTCTATTGGCCACTGACAAGGTTTCAGTTACAGGTACCTCAGGTGTCCCAGGGGACATGTCCTCTTGGGGTATTGGGACTACCAGTAAAGTCTCTCTGTCCTTCCAAGGTTTAAAGAGATTAACGTGATATATTCCCTCTGGTTTCCCTTTTCCTGGCTTGTAAACTTTGTAATTTACTTCCCCTAATCTTTCCATAATTTCAAAGGGACCTTGCCACTTTGCTAGGAACTTACTATTAACGGTGGGGACTAGTACCAGCACTCTATCGCCAGGGCTGAAGGTTCCGGTCTTGGCACCCAGATTATAAACCCTTCTCTGGGCCTCCTGGGCTTGTGCCATATATGTTCCCGTAAAAGTGTCATGACAGCCACAATTATATCTTGCATCAGTGAGATATGCTCGATGACGTTTCTATAAGGCGATGTCTCTCACACCTACGTTTCTTTTGCGACATTTAGCAACCCCCTGGGATACCTACCATACAGTAGTTCAAAATTGGAATATGTTGGAGATGCCTGAGGTACTGTACCTCTCGTATGGCAAACATACGCAGCAAAAAATAAAATTTCTCCCATCTTGGTCCACCACCTTTTTTAACATGTTTTTGAGTGTTTTGTTAAATCCTTCCAGAAGACCATCATTTTGGGGGTGGTAGACAGAGGTACAGAGATGGGAGATTTTAAACAACTTACACAATTCTTTAGTGACTCTTGACATAAAATGGTATGTCTTGATCTATTAATAAATCTTTTGGAATACCCACATGACTAAATACCTGGACAAGCTCTTTGGCAACAGTCTTAGCTGAGATATTGTGCAAGGGAATGGCTATAGAATACCGTGTGGCATAGTCCAGTATTACCAGTATGTGCTGATGGCCCCAGGCAGACTTTACAGCTGGTAAACTAGATCCATGATAAATTATTTCAAAAAGGCACTTCATTTAATTATTGGTAATGGTACCAGCAGACAGCAAAAATGGGGCGAGGGTGCAGAATACTGACACTCTGGGCATGACTCATAATATTCTTTGACATCTGCATGTAACCCAGGCCAAAAGAATCTCTGGGTTATTCTCTCCTTGGTTTTCTCTATAACCAGATGTCCACCCATTACATGACCAGGGGCTAAATCCAATACCATCTGGTGATAGGGTTTGGGAACCACTAGCTGCTCTACCGCCTCCTCTCCTTGCTTTGCCATCTGATACAGCAAGTTATTTTTAAGAGCCATGTAGAGAAAAGACACCCCTATATTAGGTTCAACAGGTTTCCCATCCATCATTGTAATGTTTTGTCTTGCTCTATTGAGTGTGGTGTCTTAGTTGGTGAGAACGCTGGCTCATGCTCATACTCAAGTGCATGCTCATAAGTTTGAGCAAAAGCTTAATGCAAAACAGGCATTGTCACACTCGCGTAAACGTATCAGCGTGCAGAGAAAACATATGCGTGATTGCACGTGCACATGTATGGGCACTGGTGCCAAACGGCCTATTTAAGCTGGACTCTGAAATTAATGGATTGCTGAGTGGTCTTCAGCTTGTTCCTGCTTTACCCGAGCCTTGACTTGCCAGACCTGCTTACCCGTGTACGACTTGGCTTGCCCCTGACCTGTCCTTGGATTTATGTCTGCCTGTTGTGACCTTGGCTTGTATTCCGACTGTACTTATATCTTGTTCCCGTACCTCACTAACCAGCTGTGTACCAATCCGGGCTTGTGTCCTGATTCTGCCTGATGTTCCTGTACCTCGATGCCTGGCTGTTGATGACCTTTTGGCTTGTGTCCTGGCAACACTCCTGTCTGTCAATCAAGTGTCACAGTTCCAGTTTCTGGTTCCTGCCTGTTGATCTACGGTCATCTGCTTCCTGCAAACCCCAGCTGGCGCTACCTGCTACACCGGCCCTCGTGCCACTCTGTGCCCTCACACTTCTTGTCATCACTACCAGGGGTGTTGGACAAGAGGTGCAAGAGAAGCCCCCTCTCCAGCTCGATCTCCACTAGATATGTGACAGTACCACTCAGCCAAACGTCGGAGACCAAGAGGGGGGTTTTGCCACTGGAGGCACTATGCCAGCAATTTGTCTCCCTCACTCAAGCAGTTCACAACCTGCAGGAGGGTTATTACCAGCTGGAAGGCCGCATCCAGTCCACGGCTAACTCCTCTGCAACTGCTGCACCTGCTACAGCTCCTGAACCCTCCACATCTGAACAAACTACATCTGCACCTACTGTGATTGTATCGCCACCAGAACCCTGAGTACCAACTCCAGAATGGTTCTGAGGTGATCGGCACAAGTTCCAGGCATTCAAGAACGCTTGGAAGTTATTCTTTGCTCTGCAACCACTGACTTTCTCACTTGAATCCACTAATGTGGGGTTTGTCATTTCACTGCTTCTCGGAGACCCACATTCCTGGGTCAATCACCTTCTGGAAACGAACAGTCAGTCTTAAAAACTACCTAGTCATTTTTTGAAGCCATGGCTCAGCTCTATGATGATCCTCAGCGATTTTCTACTGTTGAATCCACACTACATGCTCTGCAGCAAAGTCGCCGTTGTAGAATTCCGCAAGTTGGACTCTGGGACTGACAGGAATGATGCAGCCCTATGGCATGTGGGCCTATCTGAAGGCCTTAAAGATAAAGTTGCTAGAGTGGAGGTTCCCAGTTCTCTCAATGACCTCATTAGATACGCTATCCAGCTTTATCGAAGACTCGCAGGGAGCAGCGAGCAGAGAGTACTACCAAACATAGACATTGCCACAGGTGTTGTCAGCTCCTGTACCTCCTCTGCCTGCCAATGTACTCTGATGGAGTGGCCTTCTGATGCAGAGCCAATGCAACTGGGACTCATAAGCTCACCACTCACTAGTGAGGAGAGACTGCATAGACGCATAGTAACCTGTGTCTTTACTCTGGGGAAGCCGACCACTACATTCAAAACAGTCCTGTGAGGCCTAGTAAGTTTAAATCTGCTTCTCCTACTTGTTTCGCCAACTGCTCTGTGGGATAGAAGTCTCCTCACATTACCTTATCTCTTTCACTACAGACTTCCAGAAAGAACATCCAGGTTCCAGCTATTATTGACTCTGAGGCCTGCAGCTGCTTTATGGATACCAACTTGTTCTCAGCAGCACCAGATTTCCCTGCAACCTAAAATCCATAAATTGTCCATCCACCTGGCTGACGGATCTTATCTTAAGTCTGGACCAATAACTCAAGAGACTTGCCTGCTTCTTCTTTATCTAAAACCGGTCATTGAGAATATTTGTACTTGGACATTATCCCATCGCCCCTGTTCCCGGTCATTCTGGGCATTCCCTGGTTACAGGCACACAACCCTCAGATAAACTGGGGATCAGGAGAAGTGACGTTTCCTTCTACTTGCTGCCAAAATCATTGCTTCCAGTCAATGCCAATGAAACCTTTGATCTTAGCCTGCACTGTGATTCCTCTGTATCACAGCTCCTCCAGCATATCACAAGTTCTTTGAAGTCTTTGATAAAAAGGGAGCTGACATTTTGCCACCCCATCGACCATATGATTGTCCAGGGGAAGAAATACCTTTTGCGTGCATGTCTTCCATCTTTGAACTAGAACGTGAAGCTCTGAACCAATATATTAAAAAGAGCTTGGAGACTGGCTTCATTCAGTCTTCAACATCCCCTGCAGGTGCTGGTATATTCTTTCTTAGAAAAAAAGGTTCATTCCCTTTCGTCTCTGTGTTGATTGCAGGGAATAAATAAATTAACTGTCAAAAACAGATATCCATTGCCTCCAATTCTGGAACTTTTTTTAGTGCATTAGCTCAGCTAAAGTATTCACAAAACTTGACTTACGAGCGACATACAACCTGGTAGGGGTTCATGAAGGAGACAAATGGAAGACAGCCTTCCGCACTAGATTCGGCCACTTTGAGTATCTAGTCATGTCTTTTGGGTGTAATGCACCAGCAACCTTTCAGCATTTCATAAACAATATTTTCAGAGACTGTCTTGAACTTGATCGTATATGTTGACAACATCTTCATCTTCTCAATTACCATAGAGGTACACCGTGAGCACATTAAAAAGGGACCGTCTAGGAGAGCATGGACTATATGCACAATCTGAAAAAAGTGAATTTGAAAAATAAATTATCCAATTTCTGAGACTTGTTTCTATCTTAGGCATTTCCATGGACCCCCAGGAAGTCAATTCTATCCTTGAATGGCCTGTACCAACAGACAGAAATAGGATGCAGAGATTTGTGGGATTTGCCAATTTCTATCACAAATTTATAAAAAATGTCCCTGCCACCATTTCTCCCATTACCCAGCTGACAAAGCAAAATATTAGATTTCAATGGACATCCTCTGCACAAGCCACATTTAACCAGCTAAAGACCTTATTCACCACAGCACCAATTCTGCAACATCCAGACCCTGCATCACCTTACGTCCTTGAGGTAGATGTCTCAGCAAATGCAGTAGGTACCACACAGTGCAAGGGTGTTAATTCCCTCTTACATCCCATTGCTTTCTTTTCTAAAAAAACTCAGCCCTGGGGAAAAGAATTACGATGTGGGGGATCGTAAGCTTCTGGTAATCAAGTCAGCCCTGGAAGAATAGCGCTACTTGCTGGAAAGGGTAGATCATCTTATTTTAATCTTCAGGGATCATAAAAATGTAGATAACCTCAGAATGGCCAAGTGATTAAGACCTTGTCAAGCCAGGTGGGCATTATTTTTCTCTCGCTTTACTTTCCACATAACTTACAGGATAGGTTCCAAGAATGGCAAGCCAGATGTGTTGTCACACATGTATCCAGAAGAGCAAGAGCTTTGCCAATCAGACACAATTCTGACAGACTAAAGCTTTTTGCTGTTATAAGCAGATCAGATTACTCAGCTCAAGCAGGCATCTGCAAAAAATGTCCTACCATGAGATGTCTGTCTTCAGGAATAAGGAGGACTATTCTTGCATAAACTAGAAGGTGTTTGTACCTCCAAATTTACATTCTAGAATCCTTAGTCTATGTTATGACCATGCTTTGGAGGGACATATTTGGGCATCTAAAACAACAGAACATGTACAACTCTCTTTTGGTGGCCTAGTTTAAGGTCAGACTGCCAATGTCAGGGCCTGTGGAGTTTGCATTCTAAGCAAGAATGACAAAACTAAATCTTGGAGTTTGCTAAGGCCTTTACCTATTCCCAGAAGGCCTTGGGAAAAATGATAAGTATGACTTTATTGTTGAGCTCTCTCCATCCAAAAGATTTTCTACCATCTTAATGGTAGTCGACAGGTTAACCCAGATGGCTCATTTCATACCCATGTTGGGTACTTCTTCAGCAATAGAGACTGCACGTATATTCATCAAAGTGGTCAGGCTTCATGGTGTGCCTGGCAGTATCACTTCAGATTGAGGAGTACAATATACATCTAGGTTTTTGAGGGATCTTTGCAGGACACTAAAGATTTAAACTTGTTGATGCAGTACCTTCGGTGCTTTTTGTCTTTTGTGCAAGATGATTGGGCATGACTCTCTCCCCTGGCAGAATTTGCTTACAATAATGCAGTTCACTCGGCCACAGGGCAGGCACCATTCTTTACAAATTATGGATATTTTTCAACCATCTTACCTGGTACCACACGAGTCTTCTGTCCCTTCAGTCCAGGAAATGTTCCACATTTTGTCATATTACAACCAAAACCGTAAATGTATTTTATTGGGATTTTATGTGATGGACCAACACAAAGTGGCACATAATTGTGAAGTGGAAGGAAATTTATAAATGTTTTTTCAACATATTTTGCAAATAAATATGTGAAAAATTTGGCATGCATTTGTATTCAGTCCCCCTGAGTCAATACTTTGGAGAACCACTTTTTGCTGCATTTACAGCTGCAAATCTTTTTGGGGATTTCTCTACAAGCTTTGAACATCGAGAGTGATATTTTTGCCAATTCTTTGCAAATTAGCTCAAGCTATGTCAGATTGGATGGAAAGCATCTGTGAACAGCAATTTTCAAGTCTTGCCACCGATTCTCAATTGGCTTTGATTCTGGACTTTGACTGGTACATTCTAACACACGATTATGTTTTGATCTAAACCATTCCATTGTAGCTCTGGCTGTATGTTTAGGGTCAATGTCCTGCTCGAAGGTGAACCTCCGCCCCAGTCTCAAGTATTTTGCAAAATCTAACAGGTTTTCTTTTAAGATTGCCCTATATTTGGCTCCATCATCTCTGACCAGATTCCCTGTCCCTGCTGAAGAAAATCATCCACACAACATGATGCTGTAACCATCATGTTTGACGGTGGGGATGGTGTGTTCAGGGTGATGTGCGGTGTTAGTTTTCTCCTACACATAGCCTTTTGCTTTTAGGCCAAAAAGTAACATTTTTCCACATGTTTGCATTTTGCAAGAAGCCATGTTGGGGACACAGCAAAGGGGACATATTATGGCTTTCTTTCAACTATGACTTTCTTCTTGCCACTCTTCCATAAAAGCCAGATTTGTGGAGTTCACGACTAAGGGGCAGATTCAGGTAGAAATGCCTATCTTTAGGCATGCCTAGCATCTGGCTTTTAAACTAGGCCGCCGCAACTTTTTCAGGCAAGTGCTTTATTCTCAAAGCACTTGCCTGTAAAGTTGAGGCGGCGTAGCGTAAAAGACCCGGCCAAATTCAAATTCGGCGGGTAGGGGGCGTGTATTATTTAAATGAAGCGCGTCACCGTGCCAAAGGAACTGCGCATGCGCAAGCCGTGAATTGATCCCAGTGCGCATGCTCCAAATCTCGACGGCAATACGACGTGAACGGCACTTGCGCAAAGCCCTATTCGCGAACGTTTTACGTAAACGACGTAAACGACAGGAAAAAAAGCGTCGGCACGCCGTCCATACTTAACATTGCCTGCGCCTCATATAGCAGGAATAACATTACGACAGTACTACGCTGACGCAAACAACGTAATTGAATAGCGCCGGCTGGGCGTACGTTCGGGAATCGGCGTATAGGCTCATTTACATATTTTAGACAGGAAAGCCACCTAGCGGCCAGCCTAAAATATGAAAATAAGATTAGACAGCGTAAGAGACATAGGCATGTCTGATCTAAGGAAAATCTATGCTAAACTGATTTTATGAATCAGTGGCATAGATTGGACGCATAAAACGCAGAGATAAGACGGCTTATCTGGAGATAAGCCGACTTATCTCCTACCTGAATCTACCCCTAATAGTTGTCCTGTGAACAGATTATCCTAGCTGAGCTGTGGTTACCATGGGCCTCTTGGCAGCTTCTCTGTTGAATGCTCTCTTTGCCTGGCCTGTCAGTTTAGGTGGACGGCCATTTCTTGGTAGGTTTGCAGTTGTGTCATACTCTTTCCATTTCAGATGAGGGATTAAATAGTGCTCTGTGAGATGGTCAGAACTTGAGATATGTTTTTTTTGTTTTTTTTTAATCTAACCCTGCAAACTTCTCCACACATGCATCCATGACATGTCTGGTGTGTTCCTTGGCCTTCATGATGCTGTTTGTTCACCAATGTTCTCTAACAAACCTCTGAGGGCTTCACAGAACAGCTGTATTTATACGGAGATTAAATTACACACAGGTGGACTCTATTTACTAATTAGGAGACTTCTGAAGGCAATTGGTTCCACTAGATTTTATTTAGTTGTATCGGGGGCTGAATACAAATGCATGCCACACTCTTCACATTTATTTGTAAAAAAAAAATGAAAACCATTATCACTTTCCTTCCACTTCACAATTATGTGCCGCTTTGTGTTGGTTTATCACATAAAATACATTTACGTTTTTGGTTGTGACATTAAAAAATGTGGAAAAGGGGTATGAATACTTTTGTGACCTTGGCTTGTATTCTGGCTCTACTTCTGTCTTGTGTTTCTGTACCTCGCTGCCTGGCTGTGTACCGATCCAGGCTTGTGTCCTGACTCTGTTTCTGTCCGATATTCCTGTACCTCACTGTTGATGATTTTTTTGGCTTGTGTACTGACTACACTCCTGTCTGCCAATCAAGTGTCACATGTTCCAGTTCCTGGTTCCTACTTGGTGATCTTTGGTCACCTGAATCCTGCAATCTCCAGCTACCTGCTACACTTCCTGTCATCACTACCAGGGGTGTTGGACAAGAGGAAGCCCCCGCTCCACCAGGTATGTGACAGTTTATCAGTATTCTGAAAAATTTAGCAGTTTGTGATCATATTGATACTTGTGATGTAACTGCACTGAATGTTCTCTGAGATTTTAGGAGTTTGGATGCTAAAAGAATTAAAAGGATTAGAGTTAGAGTGAGCTCTAGCTCTTAGTTTTTAGCTGGCATAAAATGATGTCACTCCTGTGCATGTGCAGGAACCAGTGCATAGCTCAGTTTATATTCTGGGGATCGCTGTGAGCCGACAAATAGGTGTTCACACTGCTCAAATCCTTCTATAGATGGCAGCTTATTCCATGTGAATTGCATACCCTGTGCTAGGTTGAAGAATGAACAAAGCAGAAAAGTAATGCATCTTAGTGCAACTTGCAATATTTAGTGCAACTGCAAAACTATCAAGGCCACACGAGTATGTGCAAGGTGAAAAGTCTAAATGGCTTTACAGTTATTTCCATGAGGTGCAACCTAGTAAACTATAAAAAGATGGGCTGAGTAGGGGGTATGAGGGAAATTAAGAATTTTAGTTTCAAAATGTTAGTGAAATATATTGGAGTCACTGGGGAAGGCAAAAATAACAGAGAAGTTAAGCTTTGAAAATATACATATACTAATGCCTAATAAATACAAAACTGGGTAAATGGTGATCTTTTAATATATTCCTGGAGTTCAGGTTTATAATGGTTGTATGTAAGCTGTAAACTTGTCTCATTTTTAAAGTGGCAGGAGCTTTTGAGTCACCAGAAAAATGTAACTGCCTCTAGGTACATTGGTTGATTTGTCAGCTATCAGTCAGAAGCAGATATCATAGGGGTCAGTAACCCTTATAACACTTGTATCTCCTGACTGAATTAGATGTTTAAAAAACTTTATGCTGGATGTTTCCTCTATACAGGAGCATCTCACAAAATTTGAATATCATCAAAAAGTTAATTTATTTCAGTAAATAAATACAAAAAGGTAAAACTCATATTTTAAAATAGATGCGTTACATACAGAGTGATGTATTTAAAGCATTTCTTTCTTTTTATTTTGATGATTATGGAAAACCCACATTTCAGTATCTCAGAAAATGTGAATATAAAATAAGACCAATAAAAAAAGTATTTTTAAATACATAAATGTAGGCTTACTGAAAGGTATGTCAATGTACAGTGTAGTATGCACTCAATACTTGGTCGGAGCTCCTTTTGCATGAATTACTGCATCAATGCAGTGTGGCATGGATTGTGATCAGCCTGTGGTATTGCTGAGGTGTTATGGAAGTCCAGGTGGCTTGATAGTGGCCTTCAGCTAGTCTACATTGTTGGGTCTGGTGTCTCTCATCTTTCTCTTGACAATAGTCCACAGATTCTCTATGGGGTTTAGATCAGGCGATTTTGCTGGCCAATCAAGCACAGTGATACCATGATTAATAAACCAGGTATTGGTACTTTTGGCAGTGTGGGCAGGTGTCAAGTCCAGCATCTCCATAAAGCTGATCAGCAGAGGGAAGCATGAAGTGCTCTAGAATTTCCTGGTAGAGGGCTGCACTGACAATGGACTTGATAAAACACAGTGGACCAACACCAGAAGATGACAAGGCTCCCCGAATCATTACTAACTGTGGAAACTTCACACTGGACCTTATGCAATTTCGATTCATTACCTCTCCACTCTTCCTCTAGATTCTGGATTCAGATTCAGTCTAAACCCCATTAGAGAATATGTGGGGTATTGTCAAGAGGAAGATGAGAGACACCAGACCCAACCATGTAGATTAATTGAAAGCCACTATCATAGCAAGCTAGGCTTCCATAACACCTCAGGCTAACACGCCACAGGCTGATCGCCTCAATGACACACCTTGATGCAGTAATTCATGCAAAAGGAGCCTTGACCGAGTATTGAGTGCATACTATACTGTACGTGGACATACTTTTCAGTAGCCAACGTTTACTTTATTTTTTTATTGGTCTGATGTAATATTCCAATTTTCTGAGATATTGAATTTGGGGTTTTCATTAGCTGTAAGCCCAAATTATTAACATTAAAAGAAAGAAATGCTTAAAATATATCACTCTGTGTGTAACACATCTATATAAAATATATGAGTTTTACTTTTTGAATTAAATTACTGAAATAAATTAACTTTTTGATTATATTCTACATTTTATGAGATGCACCGGTATACTATACATAAGAAACATCAGCAGAAACAGTTTATCGTTTAACATTTTTGCATGCTGCTTCTGCCTGTAGGCAACAAGTGTTTTGTATAGTATGCTTACCCTTTAGGTCATCTTAACTCAACCATGAATACAGCAAATTATTCTCCTAAATATCCATGCATATACTGTATACAGGTATGAAATGCTGCATCACTAAATTTTTCATTACCTACTTCACCACCGGTGTAGAGGTCAGAGCCTGTCGGATGAACGACAGCATCGCTTTCGAGGTTGGCAATGTCAGCCTTTACAACTTGCAACTATAATAGGCAAACACATGTACGTCAACCAGGTTGGATAAGGGACATATGGTGCATTCATCAGTTTACCTTGATCCTTGTATTCCTACCTTCAAAGCTTATGTATATACTGAAATCCACCTGAATTATGAAATACTGAAAGGAGCAGAAGTGGAGGTGTTCATGAAGGCAACATTATATTTACCAAATGATATTTTAAAATGTGGATAACACTGTTCATACAAATGATTAAATAAAACATTTAACTGCATAGTGGTCCTGAAGGACAATAAGTCGGTTGTAGTTTCTTATTCTCCATCTCTCACACAATATCAATTGTACTGGAACCTTAAGGGCTCATTCACACCAATTGCAGTGCAGAAAATGTGTTTCCTGCACCACACAGGAACACGCTGCCCTCGTTAGATGCGCTTGGGAGTGCATCTTAATTGTTAATGGCACCCCAAACACACTAAGGAAATGCACAAGTGTTGCGAGCACCAAAACATTTTACTTGCTCCTGGGAGTTTGGCAGTAGTAATGTGCAAAAACATGCACGCTGTGGTGTGAACCAACTCTAAAGCTTCAAGCACAATCACTGTCTTGGCGTACAAATCTTTTCCTACTCATAGTATGTCACAAATTCTATACACATTTAAATGCCAATTTCAGCTAAAAAAATGATACTTTCTACAGAAATGTATTTTTTAAAAATGTCATCCCTTTTCCCACTGTGCATAAAGAGGTGTGCTCATGCAGCCCTAAGTGAGAAAACATTACATAATGGGGTAAATTTACTAAAAGACTAGATGTTGTTCCCTCAAAGTGATTGACCGTAAATAAGGTAAACCAGTGTTCACTTTGAATACCTAATAATCTGTGAAGTAAATGAAAATAATTAGTAAGCAAATGATTGGATTATTGAAATGAATACAGCTTTACCTTATTAACCAAGCTCAATTAACATTCACTTTACTAAAAGATCTGTATACTACTTTAGTAAATCAGTATATAGCTGCACAGGGGTAGAACACTTAAAGTGGAGGTTCACCCTCCAAACAAATTTCAGGCATGCATTGGAACCCACCCACTCGACCAGCAGTATGCGGGTGTTTTTTTGTATTTTTTTTATATACATACCTTATTACGGGCTCTCGTCCCCTCCGGCGATCGCGCGTGACTGGGCGTTTCCAATCACAGGCTGTGATTGATGTCCCTCAGCCCGGCGCAGACAGCGCGCCACAAGATGCTGAACAACCCGAACTCTGGTGCGACCCTATAAGGCGCCTGCGCAGCGCCGTTCGGGTTTTATGAACACCTCCACTTCTGCTCCTTTCAGTATTTAAAAAAAAAAGAAAACACCAGGATACTGCCGGTCGGGTGGGTGGGCTCCATGGCATGCCTGAAATTTGTTTGGAGGGTGAACCTCCCCTTTAAGTACAACTAACATTTCACAAGTACACATTCTTCAGGGTACATTAACCACTTGAGGACCGGACCAATATGCTGCTAAATGCCCAGAGGCGTTTTTACAATTCGGCACTGCGTCGCTTTAACAGACAATTGCGTGGTCGTGCGATGTGGCTCCCAAACATAGTTTGCGTCCCTTTCTTCCCACAAATAGAGTTTTCTTTTGATGGTATTTGATCGCCTCTGCGATTTTTATTTTTTGCAGAGCGACATTTTTGAAAAAAAAAAAAAAGAATATTTTTTTACTTTTTGTTATAAGAAAAATCGAATAAAATAAACTTTAGTCAAACATTTAGGCCAAAATGTATTCAGCCACATGTCTGTCTAGTAAAAAAAAATCACAATAAAAAAAAAAAAAGCTACCTAGCGGCAACAGTGACACTAATACAGCGATCAGAAAAATGATCGCTTAGTGACACTGGCAATAGGGGGTGAAAGGGTTAACTAGGGCGGTGATCAAGAGGTTAAACCTTTATTAGGGGGGGTACGGGGGCTACCCTGGACATAACACTAACTGCCTGTCACACTGACACTAAATGCAGTGATCAGTAAATATATGATCACTGCATTCAGTGACACTGTGACAGGGGGGTGGGGGGGGGGTTAATGTGCCTACATGTCCTGGTGTCAGTGTAGTGTTGTGCAGACTCACTGTGTGATGTCTTCTCTCCTCAGCGGCAGTTGAAAATACCACCGAGAGGAGAGATTACATCACTTCCCCCTTCCTGTGTTTACACAGGAAGAGGGTGAGGGAGTCTGCGCATTGGCTGGGAGTGAATCGGAGGGGGCGGACAAAAACGAACCGCCGCCACCTCGTCCCGGATTGCTCCTGAAGCCACAGGAACCGCCACAAGTACCAGGGGGGGGGGTCTGATCGGACCCACGTCTAGGCAGGGACGTACAGGTACGCCAATGTGCCTGTATGTGCCATTCTGCCGACGTATATGTACATACGGCAGTCCTTAAGGGGTTAAAAACCAAGACAATTTGTGCTAGAAAGCTTTACTTTAGGGCTAACTTCCCCAGGCCCATATACGTAACCTTACTTCTGCTCCCTTGCTGCTCCATTTAGCTGCCTGGGGCGAAATCAAAACCCTGTGTAAGCTACAAATTGCTAAAATCTTAAAGCTACCAATAAACTAGTAGAATTTCATTTGAACGCACTCACAGAAATTTAGAAAAATAGTTTGCTAGAGCATTCTATATACCGTTATCGACTCAACAAATTCTGTAACACCCTGAAAAATTTAATTTGATTGCTATGGCAATGGATGTAATTCCATGTTCATCTTTGGAATGCACATGTACATTGCAATACATATAATTTAAATAAATAGGTAAAACTAAACCCACATTCACATTTTGAAATTTGTTCAAGAAAAAAAGCTTCCTTTGTCCTGAGACTGATTCATAAAGTAGAATAACTTAAGGATCAATTAATCAAGCATTTCACCAAAGATTCACAGAAATGTATACCATGGTTCATCCACTTTTACATGGAATCATATGTGGAAATGTGTGAATCTTGTGTAAGAGTTATATGAATTTTGGATGAAACTGCTGATACCCCTATACAAATAAAAAGTATAATTTTTGGTAAATAGAATTTATGATCATGATGTTGGACCAGTACCCACCAGTACCTCAACCCAAGGATGTACATAACCGAGCCTGACAATTTATACATATTTGTTGTAACTTTTATAATCTGCTTTTTTTATACAAGCAGAAACTTTTTAGAAAATAGTAATTCATGCATTAAAATGGTTGTAAATCTCAGACATGAAATATGAACAAAGCATATCTCTCTATAATGTGTAGGAGTCTCAATTCAGGGCACAGAGTGTCATTTTTGTCTGCTGTCTCGTTCCTCCGCTATCTGCATGAGTCACTTCTGACAATTTTTACTGACACAAAGAGAAAAAAAGGTGACAGAGGAGGGATATCCAGCACACAGCCTGTGATTGACAGCCTCAACTCTGTTCTTGTGTGCTGTGCGAAGGAGGGTGTCCGTTCCCTCCAATCAGCTCTCAGAATTCTCCTCACTGAGCTTTCCAGAGCATAATTTCAACTTCCCAGCTCCTGCTTTCTCAAAGCTCAGATACATTATGCACTTTGAATGGATGTAGAGAAGAGAAGACTGCAGATAGACAGGTGCAACTTACATAGGAAGATGTGTTTAATCTTTGTGTATCACCTGGGGCCAATCACATCACTGGGTATATGTAAGGGTTTACAACCATTTTACCTATAAAAAAAAAAAAACTAAATTTTGAATTTAAATTATTCTCTCACCTTACCTTGCTAATCCAAGGAACGACTTAAAAAATACATTTCTGGAAAAAGTAGCAATACTTTTTACATACTATTGATTAAGATAGTTTCCTTAATAATATCCTTGTAAAGACAGTTGTGTGGGTTTACATAACTTTAAGTTGATGCTGATCGTCAAACTTTCTCCAAACTACAACCAACTTTGCCAAATGAAATGGAAAGGAAAATATTAAGACATGATTTATCAGTTTTGTCAGAAGATAATTTCTTAAATTTGCTTGCTACATGTAAAATCTGTTTGTCTGTGAAATAAAATACATCTGATAATGAGAATTACATTTCTAGGTGATTATACGAGTACTTTAAATAAATTTACACGGCATGCAACAAACAAAGAGAATAGTGAACCTAATGGGACCTAACATTTCCACAGCTTCTAAAACATCAACAAAAGTGATTGACATGCTGTGGGAAACCCATTATTAACAGTATTAAAAAAAAACAATATTAAACAGGTAAATACAACTAAGGTATTTTATGTGAATGCAAGCCAAGTAATATAGAATGCAACTGTAAAAAGTACTGTGCGAAACATGATTTTAATTTTAATATACACTATTAAGCTAAATTACAATTATCTGCTTTCCTTGATAATGCTAGCAAATGCTTGCTTTAAAACGCCAATATGGTTAATATTAAATATCTTTATTTATCCGATATCACATTAGTCAACTAGTTGTGGGAATTATTTAGAAATAAAACATTTTTTGATCATGCATCTAAACAATGCAAAACGTGCAAAAGTGAGAGATTATCCTCTGAGAGATACTGAAAAAGTAAAAATGTTATGTAAGAAAAAAATCAGCTAACAGTGAGAGATAATTATAAAAGGAGGACATCAAAAATCTAGGGATCTAGAGTCGCTTATTTTTTATTTTATTTTATTTTATTTGAGCCATTAATTGTTCTGCATTTTTTAAATTTATAATTATCACTCAACAGTCAGCTGATATATAACCCACGTCCCATTTACCTATATCATCTTTAAGGTCAATGTCAGCATTGGTAGGATTGATAACAGCCTCCACCTCAAATCCGGCTAAATTACTGATTTCACTGTGAATGAGGTTCAGCTGCAAAGAAAAGCATGAGCGGGAAGATAGTAGTGCAGTGTGAAAAGGTCAGGAAGCAAAAGAGGATAAAGCGATAGAGCTGTATGCGGGATCGTCAAAAATAAAATGTCAGAGGAGTATAAAAGCAGTAGCAGTTAGTAAGTAGTCTGAGTAATGTCTATGGCTAACCAGTAACATTTTCCAGTATTGCAACACATCTTTCACCTTCAGTTTCCCACAACAATCCTGTACTTATAAAAATGCATAAATGCATAAAACCTTATTATTCATATGGCTAATACAATTTGAAGCAAGTAATTAGTGCCTGATACTAAAATTTCACTTTTTTTAAAATGAATTATGATAGGCCCACATAACATTTGTAGGAAACTAAATTAAATCTCCAGTTCCTCCTTTTTAGATGTTGCTTAAAACAAAACTTTGCTTAAAATTTTAACAAATGCAAATTATATTACGTGCCAATAGATTTATACTTCTGCTCATAATGTTGTGATCCAAGCACCCTTTTAGACAGCACATCCAAGTTTGATACCTTCCTGAAAGCTACACCACTGTACTTGAGAAAACAAAGCAATTCTGTATAGTATGTACCATAAGGTGCAAGAGAATACCATCAGTTACTTCAAGGTTTTGTAAGAACAGTTGTCACCCTCTCACCTGTAAACACCTTTCAGAGACTGGGTAGAGTAAGCACACCTCATTATCCAGATCTTGGAGTCTTAGTGATCTATACATCAAAAACTGAGTGTTGTCACATGAGGGGGCAAAATTGTAGCCCACATTTATACTGACTTTCAGAAAACCGTACCTTAAAGAAGTTTTCTGTATTACTGAAGGTTTATCTTTGCACAATATTATACATAATATATAACACCTTTTAAACTAAAACATTTTCCTAAAATATATCTGAAGTAAAAAATAAATAAAAATGATGTAGGGGAAAGTTAAAACCAATGGGCCAGATTCACATACACTTAATATTGTGCTGCGTAATCGAAATACTCTACGCTGCCGTATTTTACCAGGCTCTACACCGAATTCTGGTAGATTTTTGCACGTACGCTACGGCGGCGTAGTCTATTTCTCGCCGCGTAATCGAAATACGCGATTAGGGGGCGTGAAGCATTTAAATTAAGCGCGTCCCCGCGGCGATCGAACTGCGCATGCTCTGTTCAGAAATCACAAATGCATTGCGCGAAATCACATTGTTACGTCATTCGTTGTTTGAGTAGCGTCGTTTACGAACATTCCTATTCCCGGACGACTTACGTAAAAAATAATAAAAGACGTCGGAAAACGTAGAAATTCGACGCGGGAACGACGGCCATACTTAACATGGGCTGTCTAATATTAGAGCAGCAAAAAGCTGGTATAGTGTTACGCAAAAAAAAGATGACTAAAGGTGCCGTAAGAGATTGCGAATGAAGATCGTAATTTCGGGGATCGCCGGCAAAAGCTCATTTGCATACCCCGACGCGGAAAACGACGGGAAGTCCACCCAGTGGCCGCAATTTTATTGCAGCGTAGATCCGAAGGCGTACGAACACGTAATCCAGTCGAATTAAAGCCTGCAGCCGTCTATTCATGGTTTGAGGTTTTCGACTAGCTAAAAAACGCACGTAATTTGAAATTACTCCAGTCTAACACCAGTTAGACAGGAGTAAGGGCTCTGTGAATCTGGCCCAATGTCTTTTTGCGATCTGTGTCTGATTTGGGATATTTCCATTCACTTCCTGCTCTGTAAACTCAACAGGAAGTTAGAGAATATCTTTGTAAAAATTGGGCATTTCCCTTATATTTACCCTCACTTTCATTCATTGTGACATTGATGATAAGCATAGCTAGAGAGAGTGGATTTTAGCACAGCAATAAAAAATTGACAAAGGCTCTAACTGCTCACTAACTCCAAACCCCTTAGTTATGCTATAAGTGTTCTTGTCATTAGGCTGAAAGGAGACAAACTGCTTCAGGTATAAAGTGTAGGCATCTAGGAGTTGTTTTGAATACTGTAACTCCAGCAGGCTCCCAAACCTTCCAGGTATGGTCGAAGACTGGTCCATTTTAACAGGAAAAGTTTTGGCACCAGGATGTGTTAAATCTTTATCTGCTATACAGACCTAATTTGGAAAAGATCTATTAATATAATTCACCAAAAAATATGTAAAAGTTGTTTTATTTGTATAATACATCAAGCGTGTTTTTTAGTTTGCGTTCTAGACTTCCTGACAGAGAGCCATCCAAGAACCTCACCCCAAAATCTCATAGCATAATCATCTTCATCTTTTTTATAAGTTAACTTTTAGAGTTACACTATTTCATATACTTTAGGCCAATAATTACGTAGGGTGCCCACTTTTGGAATTACCATTTAACAATAACATTTAATGTCATTTTTTTAAATTCACTGAACAATTTTACCACCAAAGGCGGACATATCCTAAGCATTTGACATCTTCCAAAATTAGTTCTACTGCTAAACTAACTTAATTAGCTATTAAGGTGCATTATTTCAGTAGACATAAATTACAGTATGGTCAGGAAACAAATTACTAATAATCACTAATGATACACATAAAATGCATATCGGCAGATTACTGTTTTCTAATGTCGCTATTTGATCTAATGTTTAAAATGTATAATTAGAGGTAGCAGATTTGGGGAATTCCCTAAGAAAGTGAATACTGGATGCCAAAAGGGTTTTACATCATCTGCATATAAGGCTACAACTATTTAGCTACATCTCCTTTCATCTCAGCCTCCACCACCCATCCCCCTGGTTCTGGATGTTTTTTCTCCCTCCTTCACGTGGGTCAATGTCTGTTGTGAGCCAATGGAGGTGGTGGTGTGTGTTTCCTCGGAAAAAAAGGAGCCGTGGTACATCACCATGTGCTTGAAATATATCACTCTGTGTGTAAAGCATCCATATAAAATATATGAGTTTCACTTTTTGAATTGAATTAATGAAATAAATTAACTTATTGATGATAATCTAATTTTATGAGATGCACATGTATATACAGTATATATGAGACAGAGATACATATATATTGTAATATAATAACATAAGAAAGTTCAGTTTGTTCACTGTATCAGTCCCATGTTATAAACAGTGTTAATGCCAATCCACCAGATTCCACCTGACATAGATTTGTCTTCTAAACATATAATATGATGTGATGACACTTAGTACATTCAGCTTCTGAAAATAGTAGGTGATTCTAAGTAGTAATCAAAGCGTGCACCAAACACCCAAATCTTCACCACGTGAGGCACACTCCCCTAAGGGAAGCTCAGAATGTCTCAAAGCCGTTATAGTAAATCCTTATGCTCCTGAAAATAGTAGGTGATTCTAAGTAGTAATCAAAGCGTGCACCAAACACCCAAATCTTCACTACGTGAGGCACACTCCCCTAAGGGGAGCTCAGAATGTCTCAAAGCTGTTATAGGAAATTCTTATGCTCCTTTAAAGGAATGTCATCAGCATGGCAAGCAGGTTTTAGAGTGTGAATCACTGTGCTTTTGATAAGTCGGCCTCAAAGTTGGATGATTTGTCACAAAGCACTTTGTTGGATCTGTGATCCACAGAAAAGATGTCCTGACCTAAAAGATGTCCTGACCTCTCTCCCTAGTAATCCTGAAAAGTATTGAGGACACCTGCCTGTACATGCACATGAACTTTAATGGCATCCCAGTCTTAGTCCCTAGGGTTCAATATTGAGTTGGTCCACCCTTTGCAGCTTTAACAGCTTCAACTCTTCTGGGAAGGCTGTCTACATGGTTTAGGAGTGTGTCTATCCAAATGTTTGACCAGAAGCGCATTTATGAGGTCAGGCACTAATGTTGGACAAAAGGCCTGGCTCCCAGTCTCTGCTCTAATTCATCCCAAAGGTGTTCTATCAGGTTGAGGTCAGGACTCTGAGCAGGGCAGTCAAGTTCCTCCACCCCAAACATGCTCTTTCGTGTCATTAAGGACCTTGCTTTCTGCACTGGTGCGCAGTCATGTTGGAACAGGAAGGGGCCATCCCCAAACTGTTCCCACAAAGTTTGAAATTGTCCAAAATTTCTTGGTAGAATGACTCTAGGAGTGCCCTGAATGGAAATGTTGGTACCAAAACCATAAATGAAGGATACACTAGGCCGAAAACCGAAAATTACACAGTTTTAATTTTTTTTATTTTTATATATAATTATATTATATTTGACTTTTTAATTAATATCATCAATTTAAATCAATATGAATTTATTGTTGGCCATTATTGGCACCTTTAGTGCAGGAAAGGTCAAGAAAAATGCAGTATGCAGTCTCTAACCATCTCTTGTATCATGTCCACATTCTCTAACCATCTCTTGTATCATGTGCACATTCTCTAACCATCTTTTGCATCATGTCCACAGTCTCTAACCATCTCTTGCATCATGTCCTTAGTCTCTGACCATCGCTTGTATTATATCTGCAGTCACTTACTTAAACACACTGATAATAGTGTTAGCAAAATTTCCATTCGGTGCACCTCTAGTAGACATAGTTACATAGTAGGTGAGGTTGAAAAAAGTCCAACCCATGTGCAAGATACAAGAGATCAATCCAGCCTCAGCAGTGCCTGTCATATGCAGCCTGCCTGTGCCCAGCAGCCTCACCAGTGCCTGTCATTTGCAGCCTCCTCGTGCCCAACAGCCTTACCAGTGCCCGTCATATGCAGCCTGCCTGTGTCCAGCAGCCTCACCAGTGCCCATTATATGCAGCCTCCTTGTGCCCAGCAGCCTCACCAGTGCTCATCATATGCAGCCTCCTTGTACCCAGATCCTCACCAGTGCCTGTGGATGCAGCCTGCCTGTGCATGGCCGGATCAGAGCAGCAAACTCCATGTGTTGCAGAGAGGATTTGGATTGCCCGGGCTGCAGTAACAATGTCCCACCATTGGATCAGTGTGCCGTCTATCACAGGAGGCAGTACATTGTTCCTGCGGTCCGTGACACACGGAGATCGCGGGGAGGAGGAGGAAGGGGTGGAGGACTGGGCATGCCAGGATAATACTTCCGCAATGGGCAGCACCCAGGCCCCCTTTCGGTATCAGCTTTTTTTCTCTTTCGGCCAATATCAAAAACACTAGCTGATGCCTTAAGAGTTCCCTTCACTGGAACAAAGGAGCCAAGCCCAACCACTGAAAAACAACCCCACACCATAATCCCGCTTCCACGAAATCATATGGACCAGTGCACAAAGTCCATAAAGACATGGATGGTCAAACATTCCCATAGACACACTCCTAAACCTTGAGGACAGCCTTTCCAGAAGAGTAGAAGCTGTTATAGCTGCAAAGGGTGGACCAACTCAATATTGAACCCTACAGATTAAGACTGGGATGCAATGAAAGTTCATGTGCGTGTAAAGGCAGGCGTCCAATAACTTTTGGTAATATAGTGTGTGTGTATGTATGTATGTATATATATATATATATATATATATATATACACAAACATATACATACAGTACATATACACATACATATACACACACATATATAACATACATACATATACACACACAATTATATACACACACATACATATTTATATGCACACTGATCACCTATACTATTATGACCAACCACCATAACCATTCGAGGCATGGACTCCACTAGACCTCAAAATGAATGATGTGTTATCTAGCACCAAGTTGTCACTTGCAGATCCTTTAAGTCCTGTAGTTTGCGGGGTGGGTCCTCCATGGATCAAACTTGTTTTTCCAGCACATGCCAAAGATGCTCAATATGATTTTGAGAATTTGAAGGCCAATTTAACACCTGGAACGTGTTGTGCTCCTCAAATGATTCTTGATTTCATTAGACCAGGCCACCTTCTTGCATTGCTTTGTGTTCCAGTTTTGATGCTCACGTGCCCATCTTAGCCTTTTTTGACAACATGGGCACCCTGACTGATCTGCAGCCACATACGCAACAAGCTGCAATGTAATGTGTGTTCTGTCAAATATTGGAAACCAGCAACTTTTCAGGAATTTGAGCTACTGTAGCTCACTTTTGAATCACACTCAACAGGCCAGCCTTTGCTGCACACATGCATCAATGAGCCTTGGCAACCCATGATGCTGTTACTGGTTCACTGGTGTACCCTCCTTGGAACACTTTTGGTAGGTCTTGACCACTGCAAACCAGGAACACCTCGAAAGAGCTGCAGTTTTGGAGTTGCACTGATCAAGTCATCTAGCCATTATAATTTAGCCTGTTATTGCTAATCGCAATTAGTTAATGAAATCTGTAACATGGTCACTTAAAATAAAAATTGAAAATTCATAATGACTTATAAATTATTGTAATGGTATAGATATTAATGTATATACTTTTTAATAAGTTGTATATTTTTGGTCCAATCACTGAAAGCACACCATATTGAATAGGCACCACATCCCAGACATTCAAAAATGTCATCGCTCGCGGTAGTTCCCACAGCGCTCTCTACTTCCATCACGGCATCACCTATGCACTCTGAGACTAGTAACAAGGTAAGCCACACTGAAATTATTGTGTCCCCCTCTGGGACACCACTCCCTGGAGATATCCGTTTGGCACCAATTTTTTTAGTAAAGGATTAAATCCATACCCAGGTATGGATACTTCCCTACCATCAAATGCTGTTGAAACAGATGAATCTGAATTATCCATTATACATTTATCATCTTATAACCTAACAAGTGAGGAGGAACAGGTCCTAAAACTAGGTTTAACCTTTTGCCCAGATTCAGATATTGACAAATTTGATTTAGTCAAAGATGTGCACCTCTTTGCACGTCGTTTAATGTACAAAGCCATGTTTGATAGACCCCTCTCACAGTTTGAAATCCCCAATCCCACTGATATGGATAACACCATATTGGAACAACATGCATTGACTGACTTGGCTGATTTGTGGGAGGAAGGCCACCCCCTCGATGAGGAGCAGTGGTTGAATTCTTCCTCCACTGTATCAGTCGCGGGGATGTCCTTTCCCCCACCACAAATATTCAGACCAAAATCTAGACATTTTCCTCTACTTAATACGAACCCAAATCTATGGGCCTTCGTACAACAGGTCACGCAAAATATAGAACAAAGCAATTTCAGACCTTGTACTAAATCAAATCTCACAATACTACAAAAAATGCCATTAAATCATTACAAAAAAATCTAGAAATCACTATAAAACCTGCTGATTAAGGAGGTAATTTAGTAATCATGAATACAAGCAACTACAAAGCTATGTGCATTAAAATCTTATCCAATGTAGAGTGGTACAGACCCATCTCCAAAATGGTGCTAGCTAATTTATAGCAATATCGCCAACTAATTTATCAAGCGTTCCATCAAGGAATCATTGATCAAGATACTTGGAAATTTTTGGATGTCAAAGATCCGCGAACCCCAACCTTCTATGATCTACCTAAGACTCACAAATCTCTACTAGACCCTCCTGGCCGGCCTATCATATCAGGCTGTGCAAGTTTAACAGAGAACGCCAGCTCTCTGGTTGACTGTTATCTATCCCCACATGTAACGTCACTAAGTTCATATATTAAAGATACCATAGACTTGCTCAAAACTGTTGAAGGTATCCAACTTTCCCCTGAGACATGGTTGGTAGCCCTAGACATTGAAAGTCTATACAATACCATCCCTCATGATAGGGGTTTGGAGGTTATTTCCGGCCTCTTATCTGAGAGAGGACCAGAAGCCTCCAAATATAACGATTTTGTCCTTAAACTTTTGAACTACATTCTTCGACACAATGTTTTTGTTTTCGGGTCCTCCCACTACCTCCAGGTACAGGGGGTTGCGATGGGGACTAAGTGTGCCCCATCGTATGCCAACCTGTACCTGGGGGGGTGGGAGAAAAACATTCTATCCCGTGATGACCTAACACCCCTTATGGACCACATAGTTAGTTGGCATCGATACATCGATGATGTTTTAATTTTTTGGTCTGGTAGCGAATCGCAACTGCACGAATTCATGGAACTAATCAAATTTAATGACTTTAACCTAAAATTTACATTTAGCTATAGCCAAACTGGCAATTGCAGCCTTGATAGTGATTTCAAGAGAACATCAAAGGACCTTTATCACAGACTGAGAATAAGAGGCTACAGTCGCAGGCTACTTAAACGTGCGTATAATCGTGTTAAAGTTCAAAAAAGAACCTCACTTATTTTCTCTTCCAACACCAAAAGTAAAATGGACACAGTAAGAATAATTACCAAATACTCTAGTCAGCACAGAGAGATGCGTAATATTTTGAGAAGAAATTCTACTTTTTTTTTTTTCCTCAGGGACAAATAAAATAATGCTATTAAATTATTTATATATAAATAGGTGGGTTATGGATGGAACATCCGGCCTGGCTCAGATACATTTATCCACGACCCCTCAATAGGCCAACACTGGGAATTGAGTGTATAAAGCAAGAAGCTTTACAGGCTTGTACGGCCAAGCAGGGGTTGGTCGAAGAGTCATTAGATTAGGAGAAGGGAGGGGGGTTGGTTGGGAAGGTGGGGAAGGGGTATTTCATTTATTTAGGTTTATTTTTTGTATATATATAATATTTTTTTTTTTTTTTTTTTATTCGGGTCGGGTTATTTTATTTTATTTTTTCTCTCTCTTTCTTTCTCTCTCTCCCTCTCTCTTCCCTCTCCTCTCTTGCCCTCCAATCTTATTGAAGAATAGTGTTATTTCTTATCCTTCCTCCTCATATTGTGTAGTCCTATCGATCTTCCATTCTGACTTTGACCAGCGGGGTAAGGTAGGAAGGAAATAATGGAAACTTTGCAGATTATGTCCTTTAATGTTAGGGGACTAAACATCCCTGAAAAGCACCGAATGTTAGTACAGGATCTTAAAAGACATCAGGTTGATATAGCCTTTATTCAAGAAACTCACTTTAAAGAAAAAAATGTGTCACTACTTAGGAGTGGAGACTATTCAATAGTGTACCATGCAACCAATCCTGAGGCAAAGACCAAAGGGGTATCTATTATGATATCTAACAAAGTAGCGTGGGAACATGGGGAGGTTCTGACGGATGCAACAGGCAGATATCTGTTCACTAAAGGGAAAATTAATGGGGTTACAATGACACTTGCAACTTATTATGCCCCAAATGCTCAACAAGATATATTCTTTAAAAAAAATGCTGGGTATACTTATGGAGTTTTCAGAGGGGCAGTTAATTCTGGGGGGAGATGCGAATATCCCATTAATACCGAGTGAAGACACCTCAGGTGGAACATCATCAGTTCCACCCAAAGTAAGAAAGGGGATTTCAAAGGCAATGATAGAGGCAAAGGTAGTAGATATATGGAGAATATTACACCCGAAGGAAAAAGATTTTTCCTATTTTTCTAACCCTCACAGGTCTTACTCACAAATTGATATTTTTTTAATTCCACATAAACAACTACATTTTGTTAAAGAAACCTCAATTGGCATAATTACCTGGTCTGATCATGCACCAATTTGTTTTAAATATAAACCAGCAGAAGGGAAATATTCAACATCTATAACCTGGAAACTCAACGAGAGTCTCCTTCAGGACCCTACAGTCCTGGAGGATGTTCAGAAAGAACTTGTATTTTTTTTTTCAAACAAATGATAATATAGAAAGTTCTACAGGGACAATTTGGGAAACACACAAAGCTGTAGTACGAGGAATTCTGATCAAGCATGGTTCAAGGATTAAGAAAATTAGGGAGGCTAAATTAATTGAATTATTAGAAAAGATACGTATGTTAGAGGCAAAACATAAACATGCCCAGACAACTGCAGTAGAACATGAACTATTTAAGTTAAGGACTCAGGTAACAGGCCTATTACAATATAAAGCAAAAATGGCACTACAGATTGGCCGTAAATGCAGTTACGAATCAGGGAATAAATGCGGAAGACAATTAGCACTAGAGCATTACAAGAAATCCAGGCAAAGACATACATACCCTCAATTAAGAAAAAGGATGGATCAGAGGTTCAAACACCAGGACAGATTGCGGAAACTTTTTGTGATTTTTACTCCTCACTCTATAATCTAGATTTGGAGGTACCAGACCAAGCAGAAATGGAGGAATACCTAATACTAAGCGGAATGCCATGTCTGCCTATATCGGTCAGTGAGGAGTTGGAATCACCAATAACAGTAGAAGAAGTGAGAAGAGCAATACACTTATTGGAAAATGGGAAGGCACCAGGACCAGATGGCTTTACAGCCCAGTATTATAAATCACTCTGCCCAGAATTGATATCTTTTATGGTTAAAATGTTTAATGAAATGGGGGATAAATCACTCTTCCATACAGAAACAACTAAAGCCACAATAGCAGTGATTCCAAAGGAGGGTAAAGATTTGAAACAATGTGGAAGTTATAGGCCGATATCTTTGCTGAATGTGGACCTTAAAATATTCAGCAAGATATTGGCCCTTAGACTGCAACATCATCTTCCCTCTCTGATCCACCAAGACCAGGTAGGCTTTATCCCAACAAGAGAGGCAAGAGATGACACTATTAGAGTTATAAACTTGATGCATATAGCAGATTCGTCTTAAACCCCTAGTGTGTTCCTTGGGACTGATGCGGAAAAGGCTTTTGATCGGGTGGGATGGGAGTTCATGTTTTCAGTTTTACGATACATAAAATTAGGAGAGAAGATGGTTGGAAGGATTGCAAGCATGTATAAGAGCCCTATGGCGCAAGTAAAAGTAAATGGAATCACCTCGTCTCAATTTAAGATAACAAATGAGACAAGACAAGGTTGTCCACTATCTCCCCTGATATTTGCCCTGACACTCAAACCTTTTTTTATGTAAAATACGCCTTAACAAAGGTATCAAAGGAATTGAAATAGGGGGAACACAACACAAAATAGCAGCATATGCTGACGATTTGCTATTCTCAATAACAAATCCGACAGTGTCATTACCGATTCTGATTAAAGAAATGGAAATATATGGCAGACTTTCATACTTCAAAATAAACTGTAGTAAATCAGAAGCCTTGATGATAGCAATACCAAAGGAAATATCAAAAGGAATAGGTCTTAGTTATAAGTTTAAATGGGCAGCTCAAAGTTTGAAATATCTGGGGACAAGGATCGCAGTGACCTCAAAGAAAATGTACGAACTGAACTTTGTACCGTTATTGAGTAAAATACGTGAATTATTGAAAAGATGGAATAAAGGAATGTTTTCTTGGTTCGGAAGGAGTAACATAATTAAGATGAATATATTGCCTAAGATATTGTATCTCCTTCAGGCAATTCCGATTACATTACCAAGGATTTTTTTTAATAGTCTACAAACAGCATTTACAAGGTTTATATGGGCTGGTAAGCAATCAAGAATAAAGAGGTCACTGCTGTCCTTGCCAAAACGATATGGAGGCTTGGCTGTACCAGATATTTTTAAATATTACCAAGCAGTTCATTTGGGTCGAGTACTCGATTGGTGTAGACACAAGAATATAAAGATTTGGCCAAACCTAGAGCAAGCACAATGTAAGGAATTACTAAGTAGAGCCCCCTGGTGTTATAAAGAAGTAACAACTGATATTAAAAAACACCCAATAATAGGAACCACTCTACGGATCTGTCACAACCTATTCTCTAAGGAATTAATATCTACGCATAATTCACCCTTGACACCCATACTAGGCAATCCGCGATTTGTACCTGGCATACAGAAAGGACCCTTTATGGCATTGATTGAGAGAGGGATATATCAGATTTCCCATTTCAGAAGTCGGGGTAACTGGCCAACAATAAAGGACTTGATGGATAAAAATGGACCCTATCAGTTAGAGTTCTGGCAAGCAGCCCAATTAATACACTTTTTAAATACTCAGGTGATGCCACTGTACCGAGAACGGGAAATGACACCATTTGAGAAACAGTGCATGAAAAAAGAACCAAGCACACATACAATATCTAAAATGTATGCAATATTGAGCAGTCCATCAGAAAATTTCCAGTTGCCCTTTATTCAGAAATGGGAAACAGACTTGGGGAGGTCTTTTCGAGGAAAAACAAAAAACTAAAATGATACAAGCAATATTTAAGACAGCAACTTGCACTAAAATGCAGGAAAGTAATTATGAAATAATTGCACAATGGCATAGAACTCCAGATAAGTTACATAGATATTTCCCGAATATAAAAAATGAATGTTGGAGATGCAAGGCAGAGAAGGGAACAATGGTACACATCTTCTGGACCTGCTCCAGAATTAGGGGGTACTGGGGGGACGTCCGGAGGACTATTCAAAAAATTTGCAAAAAGGTTATACCGGAAGACCCAGCTCTCTTCCTCCTGCATCTGTCAGATACTGCCTGGGGAATAAACGGGAACTCATTAATGCATCATCTGTTGAATGCTGCTAAAGCATGTATACCGCTTAAATGGAAACAAACACAACCCCCTACTTTGAGCATGTGGATTAGGAAGGTGGAAGAAGTGAACAGAATGGAGGACTTGATTTGGACAAGTAGGAAAAAAAGAGAAATATACTGTAAAATTTGGACACCATGGAATGATTTGATCCAGTCTGAGGAGAATGAGGGACTATTGGAGGGGGAGTAGCGGATGGGGGGGAGAGGGAGAGTGGAGAGAGGGGAGGGAAATGTAAAACAATTTTTTTTTTTTGGTGGGGTTGCTTTGATTTGATTTTGGATAACGGTTAGGACTGGGTAGGGTAAACATGGGAAGGAACATGTGGATAAGGAACCATTAGTACTAAGGTAGAAGGGTGAACGGGGAGTGGGTTAAGATACTCTGGAAGGACATGGGAGAGCGTCCCCCCATGACCAGACACTAAGAAACTTGAAGAAACTGGAAGTTTTTTTTTTTTTTTTAGAGCGAGATAAGAGGTTGTTTCCAGGGAGCTCCTTTCTCTCGCCATGAACCGAAATGGGGACCCAATGGCCCAAGCTCTCGGCTCGGTAGGGTGGGAGCGGAGGGTGGGGGGGGGGAGAATGGGTCCCAATAGTGGGAATGTTGTTGCTTGGTTCCTTTTCCTTTTTTTTTTTTTTTCTCTCTTCCTTAATTTTTTGTGGATGGGATAAATAGTAAAGAGAGACTGCATTGTACCAAGATAACTGAATGTATTTTGTTTTTGTTTTTTTAGCTAACATGAATGTTATCTCCCATGTTTTGTATAGATGTTGGAAAATTATTTGAAAAATAAAGAAATTGAAAAAAAAAAAAATTCTACTGCGCTACTGCGAGTGTTGGAATGTAACCAATGTATGAAAAGACTGTGAACTGAAGCCGCTATATCTAAAGGTAACATGCCGCTAGTGAATATATAAAAAAATGTGATAAGCGCTAAAGTGTAAGTGAAAAGTGTACAAAGATAAATATAACGTGAAATATAAATCAAAATCAAACAAAGTCAAACAAAGTGCTAAGCTGGTGGGTGGTGAGACAGACTAACACAATGGATGTTAGTGGCTACACCCTAAATGCTAGGTGAGCAATATATAACACAGGTGAAAGTCTATGGTGAAGAGACACAATGGGTTAAAGTTGACTGGTGGGTCTTCTGTAAGGGGTGAACTCATCCAGAAAACGATCTCATATTGCCCTTACCTTAAGGTGATGGTAACAGTGCAGTAGGTAGGCAATGATGGTTCCTTCTCTTGTAATCTCTATGGGGCTTCCTGGCGCTGTGTTAAAGGTGGTCGTCCGTGGTATAAGGTCCAGAATCTAGCAGCTCATGATACCAGGTCAGAGCATGGGATAAAGGATACCAAAAATAGTGAAGCCCGTTTAACAAGAGGGGGGTTTAATAAAAAATAAGCCTCTTACATTAAAATAGTAAAAACACGCCAAACAAACAAATGGATACAGAGCACGGCGAATACAAACGCCGTCTTGCGTCTGTTAGCCTCCGGTTGGCTGTAAGTGTCACGTGGTCGCACTTCCTACGTCGTTACGTCACGGTCTCGTGACTTCTTCAGGGATGCTGATTGGCTGTTTGGCCAGACCTTAAATACTCGATAACCGGAAGTAAACAAAGCGCCATTTTCTTGAAGTCCATAGCTTAGGACTGTATTCTGGCACTAGGTGGAGCCGCGAATGGCAATATACAATGCATAACTATGCCTGGATATGGTATATATCACTGCAGCATACACCCAGATATATGACGCTGAATATACTTAAAAACACATCCTGTTATTCAGTGTGTGAAAGTGGCTTTCTGGAAAAGACCATACAGTAAATGCAATAGATTGCTTGCGGTCTAAACATAATCAGGGCATGTATAAGACACTACAGAAACTAAATTAATTAAAATAGGAAATTAAGAATATGTAAAAATATATGAAAATATAAAAATATAAATATATAAAATCGGAGAAGAATATATATCTCTCTTGGCCAACCCGTATTAACAGTATTATATGCTATATACGTGGGTTGGTGAAATTAACCATAATATGGAATATGATAGATACCCATATCCATGTAGGCCCACCCAACTGTATCGGATGCATAGGCATATAGCTAGCTAGACCAATACCCTCACATCCAACCTGAGGTCAGCAGATAACATAGATAGTATAGTACCATATCAAACTATGTATGGAATACGTACATATATATATATAAATATAAATCAATATATATAGGACATACAATATGTACAGAGCATAATAGAATGGAATGAAATAAACTAAATTACATAATGGGTGGCACTCCCTATATTATTGGCCTGATGTACCGATGTTGCTGATATCTGAACCTGCAGGTACAGTCAACAGTGAATAAATTCTATGTGGATCAGCCAGTGTCCGTGCATCGTCCTACATCTAATAGATATAGGTATGGTGGGACTGCATGTAATAAAGATATTCTAAAAATTATTCAAGAAGCAGTTAAGGTCAAAGTCCACGTTGAGGCCTGCAGGGGTTAATGTATTCAATGTGTGAATCCAACGTGATTCCTTTTGGCTAATGACCCTGATCATATGGCTACCTCTCCATGATGGTTTATATTTTTCTATTCCCCAAAATTGGAGAGTGCTAGGGTCTTGGTTGTGTACCTGTGATAAATGTCTCGGTACGCTATGTTTAGTGCGTCCTTTGATAATGTTGCGTACGTGTTCTTCTATTCGTACTTTCAAGGCTCTTTTGGTTCTGCCTACGTACTGCAATTTGCAGTCACACTGAAGTACATATATGACTCCTATAGTATGACAGCCTATGAAATCTTTAATCTGATGCATTTGTCCTGTATTGGTACCAGTGAACTGCATTATTTTCCCCTGGAATTGTCTCGCATGTCTACATGCGAAACAGTTTCTACAGGGAAAGAAACCTTTTCCATCAAAGAAGGAAAAGTTGGGTTTTGGAGGGGGTACAATGACTCCTTTAACCAATATGTCTCTGAGTGTGGGAGCTCTCTTAAATACAATATTGGGTCTAGGTGGAAGTATGTGTTTTAAATCCTTGTCACTTAGAAGTATAGGCCAATGTCGTCCGATAAGTTTCTTCACATCCCTATGTTGGGTGTTGTAGTCTAATATAAGACATGGTGCATTGTCCTGTTTGACCGTCGTGATCTTTTTGTTCTCCAACATTGATTTTCTGTCTAGATTCTGGACATGTTGGATCTGTTCTTTCAACCATAGTCTGTCGTATCCTTTTTCTTCAAACCTATTGCCAATGAAATTGGCTTGTTCTTGGAAGTCTTCTTCCTTCGTGCAGTTTCTCTTTAATCTAATTAGTTGGCCTTTGGGTATATTATATAGCCATGGTTTGAAGTGGCAGCTGTCTATAGATAGGTAGCTGTTAGTGTCTACTGCTTTGAAGTGTGTTTTTGTTGTGATTCTGTTCTCTTCCAACGAGATATTTAAATCTAAAAAGTCTACTGATTTTTCATCTATTTTCCAAACTAGTTTGATGTTTTTATTATTGTTGTTCAACTCATTCAGGTAATTTTCCAGACTCTGTTTACTGCCATTCCATATTATGATTACATCATCGATGTATCTTTTATATAGTGTGAGTTCTGTTGGCATACTGGTATAGACCGCTAGTTATTCCCACTGGGCCATAAAGGCGTTGGCCACGCTACGGGCAAATGTAGCACCCATGGCTATGCCTATGTCTTGCTTGTAATAAATTTGGTCATGCCAGAAATAATTATATTTCAAGCAGAATTCAAGGCATTTGATTAGATATTTCCGCTGTTGACATATCAAGTTGCTATGGTTGCGTAATAGCCATTTTGTAGCATGGCAGGCCTCATGGTGTCCCACTATCGTATACAGTGATATAACATCAGCCGTAGCTAGTAGTGTCCGGCCTTCTAATACTGTTACAGAGTCAATGAGTTGAAGTACATGTTTGGTATCTTTTAGGTAGGCTTTGGTGTTTTGAACCGCAGGTTGGATAAAGTAGTCGATGTACTGTCCCATCCTTGATGTGAGGGACTCTATACCGTTGACAATGGGGCGTCCCGGTGGATTTTCTTTCGACTTATGAATCTTCGGTACAGTATATATTATTGGGATGCGGCAGCATTCTGGTATAAGATATTTATCTTCTTTTTTGTTTAAAATATCTTTTTTTACTCCTAAGTTGACCACTAGTTTTAATTCCTTTTTGTATTTGTGTGTTGGATTACCAGACAATCTGATATATGTGTCCTTATCGGACAATTGTCTGGTGATCTCTCCCATATATTGTTCTTTAGATTGAATGACTATAGCTCTGCCCTTATCTGCAGGGGCGGATAACTATATCATTTCTATCTGTGAGGAGTTTGATGCCCTTTTTCATATGTATTGGGTCAAAGCTCTTCTCCACTTTGAGAGATTCCAAATCTTCTAGTACTGATCTTTTGAATACTTCTATATAGTGATTGTCAGAGACTTGTGGATTAAATGTCGAATGAGGCTAACAGACGCAAGACGGCGTTTGTATTCGCCGTGCTCTGTATCCATTTGTTTGTTTGGCGTGTTTTTACTATTTTAATGTAAGAGGCTTATTTTTTATTAAACCCCCCTCTTGTTAAACGGGCTTCACTATTTTTGGTATCCTTTATCCCACGCTCTGACCTGGTATCATGAGCTGCTAGATTCTGGACCTTATACCACGGACGACCACCTTTAACACAGCGCCAGGAAGCCCCATAGAGATTACAAGAGAAGGAACCATCATTGCCTACCTACTGCACTGTTACCATCACCTTAAGGTAAGGGCAATATGAGATCGCTTTCTGGATGAGTTCACCCCTTACAGAAGACCCACCAGTCAACTTTAACCTATCGTGTCTCTTCACCATAGACTTTCACCTGTGTTATATATTGCTCACCTAGCATTTAGGGTGTAGCCACTAACATCCATTGTGTTAGTCTGTCTCACCACCCACCAGCTTAGCACTTTGTTTGACTTTGTTTGATTTTGATTTATATTTCACGTTATATTTATCTTTGTACACTTTTCACTTACACTTTAGCGCTTATCACATTTTTTTATATATTCACTAGCGGTCTGTTACCTTTAGATATAGCGGCTTCAGTTCACAGTCTTTTCATACATTGGTTACATTCCAACACTCGCAGTAGCGCAGTAGAATTTCTTCTCACATTGTCACAGTTTTACACACCACTATTGCAGCAACTATGGATGTCTTTACATTTATAGAGAACAGGAATGTCAACCTAGAAGAGGTGTTTAGTGTACACAGTAAATCACACAATTTTGATTTGGAGAGCCACACTAGAAAACTGGGACACTTAATGGAAAAGAAGGTATCCCTATGGTGGGATATACATACCTTCGATCAATACATTAAGGATAACATAGCACCCAGAAGAATTAGATGGGATATACCACCCAATGATGGGCTAGATGATAAAGAATCATTAGACGAATGGTATGAATTTTTTAACAACAAAAGTGTAGAAGGAGTCAAATTTTTACTTAAGAGAAAACAGAAAAAAATCCGCACAGTCCAACAACAAATTGAAGAGTTAAAATTGAAACTAGATCCTCACAAGGAATCAAGTGACTTCCAAAAATTGGCCACATCATTGAACAAGGATTTAGTATCTAAAGACTTGGAGGTCCAACAACGGAAAACTAAAAAGTTTCAAAGAGACATGGCAGATTACAAAGCCGGTCACGTCTTCAAGTGGCAACAAAAGACAGAACCAATACAACCAAGTTCGACACAATCTACACCAGTAAGAGAGGTCAAAATACAAGATCCCACTATGTCACAAACAAGGGCCCCTCCCAGATGGGAAGAACAAGGACCCAATCGGGACAATATGAGACCCCAATATGGACAACCCACTAACGGAAACTATGTATCACATACACCTAAAAAACAATGGAAGAAACCTAATAAGAAGCCATACAAGAAACCATATAACAACGGTCAATCCCATAATTCATATAATAATGAAAGGAATCCGAGAGAAAATAGAAGACCTCCACCTCCTAACTATGAACCACAAGGAGGATACAATAGAGGACCTGTACAGAACTACGATCAATATGGCTATTACTCTAGAGGACCACCACATATGACAGACACTATGGAGCACCAAATAGAACTCCATTAATGACTCATAATAGATAGGAACCACTGAGACATTATCAAGAACCTTACCAGGAAGACCCACGTCAATATTATGGCTACCAACAACAGACAGCACCACTCCCTTTTTTAGACAGGGACAGGAGAGAACTCTCCCCTCGAAGATATGCACAAGATGCTCACCTCTCCCCCAAGAAACGCCCACAAGAAACAGGACCAAAAGCAAGTCCAGAACAAAAAGGGGAAACAGAGCAGGAAAGAGACAACAAAAGAAAAAGATCAAACGAGGAGAGAACGTGGTAAATTTGAGCTCGGTCCCACTCACGCCTGAAGAACTAGTAGTCTTGGACAGGGGACTTAAACATGCACCAGTGAAAAACCTGAACAAATTTGACACGTACATCGGGATTAGGAAATATGTTAGAAAATTAAATATGAAGAAATATTTCCTAAATGATAGATTTCAAAACATCCAACCCAGTGCCAAAATTGATCAAATCACCCAAAGCTAAAATCAGCTATAGTTCATTAAGAAACAATTCGACATTTAATCCACAAGTCTCTGACAATCACCATATAGAAGTATTCAAAAGATCAGTACTAGAAGATTTGGAATCTCTCAAAGTGAAGAAGAGCTTTGACCCAATACATATGAAAAAGGGCATCAAACTCCTCACAGATAGAAATGATATAGTTATCCGCCCTGCAGATAAGGGCGGAACTATAGTCATTCAATCTAAAGAACAATATATGGGAGAGATCACCAGACAATTGTCCGATAAGGACACATATATCAGATTGTCTGGTAATCCAACACACAAATACAAAAAGGAATTAAAACTAGTGGTCAACTTAGGAGTAAAAAAAGATATTTTAAACAAAAAAGAAGATAAATATCTTATACCAGAATGCTGCCGCATCCCAATAATATATACTGTACCGAAGATTCATAAGTCGAAAGAAAATCCACCGGGACGCCCCATTGTCAACGGTATAGAGTCCCTCACATCAAGGATGGGACAGTACATCGACTACTTTATCCAACCTGCGGTTCAAAACACCAAAGCCTACCTAAAAGATACCAAACATGTACTTCAACTCATTGACTCTGTAACAGTATTAGAAGGCCGGACACTACTAGCTACGGCTGATGTTACATCACTGTATACGATAGTGGGACACCATGAGGCCTGCCATGCTACAAAATGGTTATTACGCAACCATAGCAACTTGATATGTCAACAGCGGAAATATCTAATCAAATGCCTTGAATTCTGCTTGAAATATAATTATTTCTGGCATGACCAAATTTATTACAAGCAAGCCATAGGCATAGCCATGGGTGCTAAATTTGCCCCTAGCGTGGCCAACGCCTTTATGGCCCAGTGGGAAGAACTAGCGGTCTATACCAGTATGCCAACAGAACTCACACTATATAAAAGATACATCGATGATGTAATCATAATATGGAATGGCAGTTAACAGAGTCTGGAAAATTACCTGAATGAGTTGAACAACAATAATAAAAACATCAAACTAGTTTGGAAAATAGATGAAAAATCAGTAGACTTTTTAGATTTAAATATCTCGTTGGAAGAGAACAGAATCACAACAAAAACACACTTCAAAGCAGTAGACACTAACAGCTACCTATCTATAGACATCTGCCACTTCAAACCATGGCTATATAATATACCCAAAGGCCAACTAATTAGATTAAAGAGAAACTGCACGAAGGAAGAACACTTCCAAGAACAAGCCAATTTCATTGGCAATAGGTTTGAAGAAAAAGGATACGACAGACTATGGTTGAAAGAACAGATCCAACATGTCCAGAATCTAGACAGAAAATCAATGTTGGAGAACAAAAAGATCACGACGGTCAAACAGGACAATGCACCATGTCTTATATTAGACTACAACACCCAACATAGGGATGTGAAGAAACTTATCGGACGACATTGGCCTATACTTCTAAGTGACAAGGATTTAAAACACATACTTCCACCTAGACCCAATATTGTATTTAAGAGAGCTCCCACACTCAGAGACATATTGGTTAAAGGAGTCATTGTACCCCCTCCAAAACCCAACTTTTCCTTCTTTGATGGAAAAGGTTTCTTTCCCTGTAGAAACTGTTTCGCATGTAGACATGCGAGACAATTCCAGGGGAAAAGAATGCAGTTCACTGGTACCAATACAGGACAAATGCATCAGATTAAAGATTTCATAGGCTGTCATACTATAGGAGTCATATATGTACTTCAGTGTGACTGCAAATTGCAGTACGTAGGCAGAACCAAAAGAGCCTTGAAAGTACGAATAGAAGAACACGTACGCAACATTATCAAAGGACGCACTAAACATAGCGTACCGAGACATTTCGCACAGGTACACAACCAAGACCCTAGCACTCTCCAATTTTGGGGAATAGAAAAATATAAACCATCATGGAGAGGTAGCCATATGATCAGGGTCATTAGCCAAAAGGTTATTCACACATTGAATACATTAACCCCTGCAGGCCTCAACGTGGACTTTGACCTTAACTGCTTCTTGAATAATTTTTAGAATATCTTTATTACATGCAGTCCCACCATACCTATATCTATTAGATGTAGGACGATGCACGGACACTGGCTGATCCACATAGAATTTATTCACTGTTGACTGTACCTGCAGGTTCAGATATCAGCAACATCGGTACATCAGGCCAATAATATAGGGAGTGCCACCTATTATGTAATTTAGTTTATTTCATTTATTTCATTCTATTCTATTATGCTCCGTACATATTGTATGTCCTATATATATTGATTTATATTTATATATATATGTACGTATTCCATACATAGTTTGATATGGTACTATACTATCTATGTTATCTGCTGACCTCAGGTTGGATGTGAGGGTATTGGTCTAGCTAGCTATATGCCTATGCATCCGATACAGTTGGGTGGGCCTACATGGATATGGGTATCTATCATATTCCATATTATGGTTAATTTCACCAACCCACGTATATAGCATATAATACTGTTAATACGGGTTGGCCAAGAGAGATATATATTCTTCTCCGATTTTATATATTTATATTTTCATATATTTTTACATATTCTTAATTTCCTATTTTAATTAATTTAGTTTCTGTAGTGTCTTATACATGCCCTGATTATGTTTAGACCGCAAGCAATCTATTGCATTTACTGTATGGTCTTTTCCAGAAAGCCACTTTCACACACTGAATAACAGGATGTGTTTTTAAGTATATTCAGCGTCATATATCTGGGTGTATGCTGCAGTGATATATACCATATCCAGGCATAGTTATGCATTGTATATTGCCATTCGCGGCTCCACATAGTGCCAGAATACAGTCCTAAGCTATGGACTTCAAGAAAATGGCGCTTTGTTTACTTCCGGTTATCGAGTATTTAAGGTCTGGCCAAACAGCCAATCAGCATCCCTGAAGAAGTCACGAGACCGTGACGTAACGACGTAGGAAGTGCGACCACGTGACACTCACAGCCAACCGGAGGCTAACAGACGCAAGACGGCGTTTGTATTCGCCGTGCTCTGTATCCATTTGTTTGTTTGGCGTGTTTTTACTATTTTAATGTAAGAGGCTTATTTTTTATTAAACCCCCCTCTTGTTAAACGGGCTTCACTATTTTTGGTATCCTTTATCCCATGCTCTGACCTGGTATCATGAGCTGCTAGATTCTGGACCTTATACCACGGACGACCACCTTTAACACAGCGCCAGGAAGCCCCATAAAGATTACAAGAGAAGGAACCATCATTGCCTACCTACTGCACTGTTACCACCACCTTAAGGTAAGGGCAATATGAGATCGTTTTCTGGATGAGTTCACCCCTTACAGAAGACCCACCAGTCAACTTTAACCCATCGTGTCTCTTCACCATAGACTTTCACCTGTGTTATATATTGCTCACCTAGCATTTAGGGTGTAGCCACTAACATCCATTGTGTTAGTCTGTCTCACCACCCACCAGCTTAGCACTTTGTTTGACTTTGTTTGATTTTGATTTATATTTCACGTTATATTTATCTTTGTACACTTTTCACTTACACTTTAGCGCTTATCACATTTTTTTATATATGCGTAATATTTTAAAGAATTTTTGGCCGTTGTTATCTGCAGATCCAAAATTAAAAAAATTCAATAGAGAATCCCCAGAAGTGACTTTTAGACGTGTTCCATCACTTAGAGATCGCCTAGTACATAGCCATTTCAACATGGTTGATCAGTCTCAAGTATCAACCAAAGGTGGCACCGCCCCCTGTGGCAAATGTGATGTGTGCATGTTTGTTGGACACCAACAACAATTTAAACTGCCCAATGGTAACTGGCATTCGACCAAAAATGTCATCACTTGCCAAACGGTAGGTGTGATTTATCTAGCTAAATGCCGCTGCGGTGGCTTTTATATAGGAAAAACTAAAAGACCATTTTTCAAAAGAATTCAAGATCATATAAAACCAATTCTCAAAAAGAAAATAGTCACCGCCATCAGTAGACATGAGGGAATTCACCACAATTTTGAACCTGAACTTTATAAAGGTCTTTGCCCTTGAACATATCCCGCCTGACTCAAGAGGGGGCAGCGTTGATGGAACGCTGCTTCAACTTGAAGCACGCTGGATATACAAGCTCAGGGCTACCATTTACCCTGGGTTTAATGAGAGTCTCAGCTTTAAACCTTTTTTATGATATTTTGTGGTTACCCTGTTAGTTTCTAAGTTCCTAAGTTCCTTTTCCCATCACCTTAACAACCAGTTCCTGGTCTTCCACCTGTCCCCCATCCTCTCTCTCCCTCCCCTCCCCGGCCCACCTTCCCACATCAATCCCGTCCTTCTCTCACCCTTCCTCTTTATGTTCCCCTTCCTTGCCACTCTCTCTCCCCCCTTTTTTGGCAGCATACTACATCCCTGGGTCTTTGGTAACCCGGAGGTATGCTTTTCTGCATGATTTTGTGATACATTGCTGATGCTTATTAATATTTAGTAATGACTATCTGTACCTATTTAGTGAAGCAATGTTTATGTACTGTACTCAAGAATTTTTTGATTTTTCATGATATCTTTTGTTTTTTGTTTTGTCATCTTTTATATTTTTTCTGGGTTGCAGAGGCACTAGGAAATTATCGGAGGCATTTCGGTCTACCATCCGATTCCTTCCTATGCTCCCCCTTCCCCTTTTGTGTGCTTGGTCTGTCTTTGCTTCGGCGCCCGGTTCAGCAAAAACCCCCCCCTTACACACCCGGCCGACGACAGCTATATCTGTCTTAAATGCTTCTCCAAGTCTCATCTATGCGCTGTTTATTATTCATCCTTTTGATACGTCCCCTCTGTTTGTCTATTTCAGTCCAAATACGCTTAGCATTTGCATAGAGGCGGCGTCCTCTGTACAGCACGCTCGAGTCTCACATCGGGGCGTCATGAACGCCCACACGTGATCATCCCGTTGCTTTCTGGGATATGTAGTTTTAGTCAGTATTTCCCTCCGGCTCTTTCCTGCCTCAACGGCCAGCCTCTTCTACGTCATACGTTCGCCACGTCGGACGCTTGCTACGTCGGACAGGCATCTGCCTTAAATAACTGCTTGTCCTACAACACAGCGCAGATGACACTGGTTGCAGCTGTCTATACCATCTCACGGTAAGATTTCACTTTGACACAAATGTCCTCTCCATGCCTCTCAGTACTTTATACTGGGTACTCTTCCCAGTATTTATATATCCATGTCATATGCTTCCCTGCAAGCCTATGGAATAGAGACTTTCGGTCCTTCCCATAACACTTATTGCAAATAAAAATCTTTTAGAACCCATGCAAATTACCCCATGTCCCCTTACTACATACATTTCGTCTCCGTTTTTCATTTCCCATATCTTTTCTTTTTTCTATTATGTTTAGACCTATCTGTGCTATTCAAGCACACCTACATTCCATGTCCAGTGTCCTTTCATTAACCATCTCCATTCCCAGCACACCCCTGTCTCCATGTAAGTAAGCTTTTTCTTTGGCTTAAATATAAATTTCTTCCTATTCCCTCCTTTCTTGTCTACTGCAACTAATCCCCGTTTTCTCATTAAGTACTAGACCTCCTTTCGATCCACACGATCGAGCTGTCGAATTGGTCTATTTACATCTGTGTGTTCCAAAGTGGGGGGTGTTGCTCCACCTGGTGGCGAAATACGAGATGGCCTATGGTCTCCTGTGGTCAAAGGGTGAGCTTAACTGTTTGTAGCCTCTGCAGCCCAGTAATATCATGTTTTATATGTATATGTATATTTTGTACCTACATCCTGTGTATGTATAAAATTAACAATGATGTTTCTCTACACTTTTGTAGTTTAATCATTCTAAAAGCCGTGATTGTTACCATCTACCCCTGAGGAAGCTTATTATAAGCGAAAAATCGTTTTTTTTTACATTTAACATGTGTTATGCATTTTAAATAGTATTAATAAAAATGATCTTAAATCTAAACTAGATGTATCATTAGGATACCTAAAAAATATGTTACTGGGGCGTGGTTTGACTGGTGACCGGAATGGCCGCACATTGACGGAGCTCCGTGAGAAGACACAGCCGACAGCTCCTATCCCCGCTCACTGGACATTCGATATGGGCAGAGTGAACCACCGGACCTCCCGCTCCAGACTCCGCAGCAGCTCGGCCACCTCCTCGTCCCAGAGTATCAGAGAGCTTTTCAAGGCCTCAGGGAGCAGCGTGACAGGCTCCAAGATGGCGTGGTCTCAGCCGGACGAGGACGAGTTCAGCGAGGACTCGCAGTATACAGCGGAGGACGCAGGTAGGAGCCGCTCCCGCTCCAACAAACCGCTGACGTTTGCAGACATGTCAGTGTTTGCTGCTGACATCAAGGCCACATTCTCTGCAGCCATAACGGACCTGAAGTCCAACCTGTTGGTCCTCTCGGACAAGATGGAGGCAGTAGAGGTCAAGGGGAAACACAGGGACAAGGCCTTGTGTAGACTAGAGAATGTAGCAGACACCCACGCTATGCATTTTATTGACATGAATCGCCATTTGGAGGATTTAGACAACAGGGGTCGCAGGTGTAACATAAGGGTAAGGGGGATCCCTGAGTCTGTGGAGGCTGATCAGATTGTACCTGCCCTGCAAAGAGTATTTAATAGCCTGCTGGAACGGCAGGAGGACACGATAATTGATTTTGTGAGAGCTCATAGAGCACTGCGGGCAAGAGGTCCTGATGAAGCTCCTCCCAGAGACATTATTTGCTGTCTCCAAAGTTTTCAACTAAAAGAAGATATAATGCGGAAGGCCCGCGGCAACGACCACATTATCTTCAATAGCGCGCACATAATGCTCTTTCAGGACCTCTCGCAGATCACATTACGCAATCGTAGGGCGTTACGCCCTCTGCTGGAGCAACTGCAAAGGAAGGGCATAAGGTACACGTGGCGCTTCCCCTTCGCTTTGGTTGTCACAATGGCCGGAAAACAACACGTGCTGATCTCCCAAGTTTCTGCGAAGACCTGCACCTGGATATGCCAGACCTGCCCGACTGGTACCGGGAGTTTGCCCTGCCACCGTTGCCCAGGAGCCCACCGGATTCGCCATGCTCTACTCCGGACAAGCAGAGATCTAAGAGACAGAAACATGGACGTGGAGGAGGCTCGCAGGCTGGTACTGCGGCCCCACGTTCCACCCCTGCTAGAGGACGTGTGATGGACTAATGGTCTGGCAGTCGCTGAAGGTACTGTGCTGACTAGTCACTGGACCCTACGATGGCAACCTTTTTATTTTTCTTCTTTCTGATTGAGACGGCCCTAGACACGCATTTTTGTTTTCATCTTATGTGTCTATGACTGTTAGGAAGACAATACTTCCTGGTCCGTCCCCGTGTTAACTGAACCATTATAAACACCATGTGCTAATCCTTGCCACAGGGCTCTAGCCGGACAGTGCCCTTATCGTTGATCCTGACCTGATCTGTTTTTGCTCCAAGAGGCTGTGTCTTTTCTTCTTGATGCTTGTTTATTGTATACATTTTCTTTTTTCTTTTTTTTTCACACATTTTTAACTGAGTTGCTAGTTTCCGCAGCTGTTAATGTCATCTGGTCTCTGCTCCCAGAATATTCTGGCTGCAGACACCCCACGTTACCCACAAAGTGTGGTCAGAAGAAGATTTCTTCATCTGACCGCACTAGTTTCCTACTTTGGTGGGAGTATTCTTTAACTAAAGTGTTTTGAACTCTCCCTGTCCTGTGTTGGGCTCTGTCCCCACACGCTTACACCTTCGCTCTATTTTCTACTTTTCTTATTCTTCTTTCACCTATTCCAGCTCTACCTTCAACCTTCTCTTTATCTGCCCCCTCCTACCCTTATCCCTATCTCCCCCTCCCCCCTCCGTATTGGTAACCTACTGACAGCTGACTCAACTAGTGTGTTTTGTGCCTACTGATTGCCTTGCTGTTTTAAATTGCTTATTGTCGCTCTTAGTCTCTTCCAGGCTCACACCACATAGATCATCCGTAACAGTTCCGATGGCACTCTCGTCATTGGGGAAATCCCCCACGGTGATAACGTTAAATGTGAGAGGTCTAAACATACCAGAAAAGAGGGTATCACTTCTTAGGGAACTCCGCAAGGGTAAGCCACACTTTGTCTTTTTACAGGAGACTCATTTTCGGACGGGCCATGTACAGAAGCTGACTGATGCTTACTTTCAAAGTGCGTATCATGCCACAAATGATAATGCCAAAACAAAAGGGGTGTCCATCTTGATAGCCAAAAACGCACCCTTCACGTTACTAGATAGCCTTATAGACCCAGAGGGACGCTATGTTTTCCTGAAGGGCTCCTATAATGGCAGAACGTTGAGCTTGGCCAACGTTTATTTCCCCAACACAGCACACGTTACCTTCTGCCACTCCCTTACTAGACAGCTGATGGGCTTTACCTCTGGCCTGCTAATTGCTGGAGGAGACTTTAACGTTCTCCTGAACCCCGAGGTGGACTCCTCGTCCGGAACATCATGCGTTCCCTACCGTGCCCTTAAAAAACTGAAATCCATGCTGAACTCCCTTCAACTCATCGATACATGGAGATTTCTCCACCCCGATGCAAAAGACTTTACCTTCCACTCGGCACCTCACAACCGTTATTCCCGCATAGACTACTTATTTGTCACTCAAAGGGACCTACACTCTGTGACTGGGGCCAAGATTGGCATTAGATCGCTGTCGGACCATGCACCGGTCTCCCTCACGGTGGATTTCGGTGCATGTGCTCCTAGACCGAATACCTGGAGGCTTAACGTCTCCCTGCTGACAGACTATTCTCTTCTGCCTACCATTACCTCTTCATTGACAGAATACTTCCAGCTCAATGTCACCCACTTTCTATCTGGCTCGCACACAAGTGCTCAATAAGGGGGGAGCTGATCAGGTTAGGGGCCCTAAAGAAAAGACAACTGAACTGTCGGGTGGAGGAATTAGCAGACCGAATTCGGAACCTGGAATGCCTCCATAAACAGTCTTTGTCCAAACAATCGGCAGAAGAGCTCTTGGAAACCCGTAAGGCTCTACAAGACCTCTTTGATAACAAGGCCAGGAGAATGCTCTTCTTCAGGAAGAAAATGTATTACGAGGCAGCCAACAAATTAGGGCGGTTTCTAGCGAGGGCTTTGAAGGAAGCCTCTACTGCCAATCACATCCCTCAGGTGAGAAACAGTGAGGGCTCTTTAGAGATTGCCACAGATGCGATTGCGGCACAATTTCAAAAGTTCTACACCAATCTGTACAACCTACAGACACCTCACAAACCCCCAGGCCTGGCGGGTCCTAAAGCCACCGAAATCTCGAACTTCCTGAAGGAAAGCGTCCTCCCTAGACTGTTAGACTTGCAACTAAAACTCCTTGAGGATCCTATTAAGCTAGAAGAGACTCAGTCGGTAATCTCGGATCTTAAGGCGGGCAAAAGCCCTGAACCAGATGGGTTCACATCGATCTACTTTAAGACATTCAAAGACATTCTGTCGGCCCCCCTGACGAGGGCCCTGAACTCTCTGTCTGCCCCCAGATCTATTCCGACTGAGTTTCTGTCAGCCCATATCTCCTTGATCCCCAAGCCAGGAAAGAATCTCGCGGAGTGCTCTAGCTATAGGCCGATATCTCTGTTAAACCTTGATCTCAAAATTCTTGCAAAAATAATGGCTAACAGACTGAGACCCATGCTTTCCTCCCTAATTGGTCCTGAACAAGTAGGATTCATGCCCAATAGGGAAGCCAGGGATAACGTGATCAAGGCCTTACTTTTGACACATAGGGCCCGTGACGGTGCCTTCGAGGGCCTTCTCCTGTCCACAGACGCGGAGAAGGCCTTCGATAGAGTCGCCTGGGACTACATGTTTGCCACGTGCGAGCATGTGGGACTGGGCCCGCGCATGATGTCTTGGATATCTGCCCTGTACGATAACCCGATGGCTAGACTTAAAATCAACGGCTCACTGTCAGGGGAAGTTAAGATTTCTAACGGAACTAGACAAGGATGCCCCCTGTCCCCCCTTCTATTTATTTTGTCCTTAGAGCCGTTCATCAGGCTGGTTAACAGAGACGCGTCAGTGGCTGGCTTTGAAATCAATGGTATGGAATACAAAATTGCAGCTTATGCTGATGATCTCTTGTTTTTCCTGACGAAGCCCCGCACCACTGTGCCCAGCCTGATGGACAAGTTCTCTACTTTTGGGTACATATCCAATTTCAAGTTTAATTTTTCCAAATCCGAAGCGATAAACATTTCACTGAAAGCAGACGCCCTACAAGAGACTCGTACCACCTGCCCTTTCAGATGGGTCACCGGGGCTCTTAAATATCTGGGGACCTGGCTGACTCCTGATTTAGGATCGATCTACGACCGTAACTTTCCAGCCCTTTTACGAGACTTACAAAAGGACCTACAGACGTGGAACTCCCGATACTTTTCGTGGTTCGGGAGGGCGGCGATAACAAAAATGGTAGTCCTACCGAGATTCTTATATCTCCTACGAAACCTTCCAATCAAAATCCCTCAGGCGTGTTTTAAATCCTTAAGTTCCATTCTCACTAGAGTGGCAACAAACCAAGGATAAAACTTTCAACCCTAGCTAGGCCTAAAGAGAAGGGAGGGATAGGCTTACCTAATTTTCATAATTATTATCTGGCCTCACACCTTACCAGGGTGCTTGACTGGCACTGCCACGGCTCTTCGAAGGCATGGGTCAGCCTGGAACGCATGCTGACTGGAAGTCCCCTCCAACTCGCCCCTTGGGTCCCCTGGCATTGCCAACCAGACACCATCAAAAAACACCCCCTGACAGGCACCACACTACTGTTGTTTGACTTAGTGGCCTCCAAAACCAATCTGACCTCCATTACTGGCCCGCTCACACCGGTCGCCGACAACCCTGATTTTCCTCCGGGGGTCGACGACCACACGTTTAGGACGTTAGATTCCGGCCCGCCACTGGCGATGAAGGATTGCTTCCTTAAGGGATCATTCAAAACTCTTACAGCACTTAAATCCAGTACTGGGCTTCCTGACCTACCTTGGTGGCAGTACTTCCAATTACGTGACTATGCGACGAAGAACCCACGGAAGCTCATTCGGCAATTAACGTATCTGGAAAAATTATGCGCGAGTGGTTCTCCTGTCGCAAAGGCGACTTCGGTGACCTACGCGTGGCTTCAAGAAGAAATGACGATACCAGACGACAGATTCCGACAGGCATGGTCCAGCGCCTTACACACAGAATTCTCTGATAAACAATGGAAAACAGCGTGTGGACTGGCCCATCAAGGTTCGATTAACACTAAGGCGCAGGAGACTTCCTACAAACTCCTGACCCAGTGGTACGCCACGCCAGTTAAACTTAAGAAGTGGTACCCTCACACCTCTGACCGCTGTTGGCGCTGCAAGGCTGAGTTGGGCAGTCTCGTTCACATCTGGTGGGATTGCCCGGTGTTAACTGAGTTCTGGGGAAGAGTGAGAGAGGTAGTGAAACTCATTACAGAGACCAACATAGTCCTAGATGCGGCCTGCTGTCTTTTACATGTTTCTAATGTGTCCGTCAAAAGATACAAACAATCCTTGACTAAGCATTTGTTAAATGCAGCCAACTCTTTAATCCCGGAAATCTACTAAGGCACCGTCCATCAAGGATTGGCTCAGAAAGATCAATGATACCTATTATATGGAAGAGTCAGTGGCACAATCCCTAGACAGGACTGAATATTTCCATGAGACTTGGTCCTCCTGGTTCCTTTTTAAAACATCCAGAACATACTCCGAGATGGTTTAACATCTGTGACACGTAACACTGCCCTCTGGGCCTTGTCACCACTGAAGAACAACCCTTACCCCTCTCCACCCATCCTTCCCTGCCCCCCCCCCCCCTATCTTTTACTTTCTCTTTCTCTCCTCTTTTCCTTATTTCTATCTCCTCTCTTTCTCTCTAATGTTCTTATTCTGGTTTCATATGTTTTAAGTAATTATGTTTGACTATACACAGACAACCCAGCACACAACTTGTAATTGCTATGATTGGCCTACTATAGTCTACTCTTTACCACTGTTTGTTGCTTCTTCCCGCATTATGGACTGTTTGAGCTTACCAGTTTAGCATACCCCATACGAAGGGAAACCCCCTTTGGCTCTTTCCTTAGTGCCACTGTAAGATTTATCTTGTTGTCACGTATGTTGACGTTAGTTCATGCTACAGGCTATGGTTGCATTACTTATCTAATTACCTACTGTGTTGTCTGCTTGTATTGTTCTCTGGTCTTTCATATATTTCTAATAAACTTTGATGTTTAAAAAAAAAAATATGTTACTGTACATTATTTTGGTATTTAAAAAAAAAATTGGGGCACTGTGTAAAATCTACATAAAAACAGAATGCAATGACTTGCAATCTCATGAACTCATATTTTATTCACAATAGAAAACAGATAACATTTCTACAGTTTAAACTGAGAACATTTTACATTTTAAGAAAAAAATAAGATCATTTTGAAATTCATAGCAGCAACTCCTCTCTAAATAGTTGCACCAGTGCCATGTTTACCACAGTGTAATCCCCTCTTCTTCTAACAACTGTCTGTAAATGTCTAGGGACTGAGGAGACCACTTGCTGGAGGGTTGGGAGAGGAATGTTCTCCTATTCTTCCCCAATATAGGATTCTTCTTTCCGGATATAGGATTTTAACTCCTCAACGCTCTTGGGTCATCTTTGTTGTATTTTTTTGTTTCAAAATGTTTTAATTGGTGAAAAGTCCAGGCTGCAGGCAGGCCAGCCAGTCAATCACCTAGACCAGTGATAGAGAACCTTGGCACCCCAGATGTTTTGGAACTACATTTCCCATGATGCTCATGCACTCTGCAGTGTAGTTGAGCATCACGGAAAATGTAGTTCCAAAACATCTGGGGTGCCAGGGTTTGCCATCACTGACCTAGACTCTTCTATTACAAAATGCCATGCTGTTGTCATAGATGCAGTATGTAGTTTAACATTGTTCTGCTGAAGTATGCAAGGCCTGACCTAAAGCCTGGACATATTTTTTCAGCATTGATGGTGCAAGCTGCCCATTTCATACGTACTAATGCACTGCACACCATCAGAGATGCAGGTGTTGAACTGAGAGCTGGTAACAGGACGAAAGGTCTCTTTTCTCTTTGTCAAATTTAGATTCATCTGACTACAGAACAGTTTTCAACTTTCCAACAGACCATTTTAACCACTTAAGACCCGGACCAAAATGCAGGTAAATGACCTGGCCCATTTTTGCGATTCGGCACTGCGTCGCTTTAACGGACAATTGCGCGGTCGTGCGACGTGGCTCCCAAACAAAATTTGCGTCCTTTTCTTCTTCCCACAAATAGAGCTTTATTTTGGTGGTATTTGATCGCCTCTGCGATTTTTATTTTTTGCGCTATATACAAAAATAGAGCGACATTCGAAAAAACCGCAGAGGGAGCGATCACATCACTTCCTCCTTCCTGTGTTTACACAGGAGGAGGAAATGACACGCAGGGGGAGCGCGCGCATTGGCTGAGAGCGATCCGGAGGGGGCGGACAAAAACCAACCACCGCCCCCTCTGCACGGATCGCTCGGCCAGGTAACCAGACCGCCGTATGTACGGGGGGGGTCCGATCGGACCCCCGAACCCCCTCAAGGCACCAACGTATATATACGTTGATGTGCCTGTCGGTGCCATTCTGCCGATGTAAATGTACATGCGGCGGTCCGCAAGTGGTTAATTAAGCGTTGGCCCAGCGAAGAAGGTGAAGTTTCTGGATCATGTTCTGATATGGCTAATTCTTTAAATGATAAAAGCTTTACCTTGCATTTTTGATTGGCACAAAAAACTGTATTCACAGTGATTTATGGAAGTATTCCTGAGCCCATGTACTGATGTGCATCACAGAATCATGCCTGTTTTTAATGCAGTGCTGTCTAAATGCCCAAAGAACATGGGCATCTAATATTGTGTCCGGCCTTGCAAAGAGATATATACACACCAGCATATATATAAATAAATAATACAGTGGATATAAAAAGTCCACACACCCCTGTTAAAATGTCAGGTTTCTGTGATGTAAAACAAATAAGATGAATAAATTATTTCAGAACTTTTTCCACCTTAAATGTGACCCATAAACTGCAAAACTGAAATTGAAAAACAAACTGAAATCTTTTAGGGGAGGGAGGTAGAAAAATACAGAAAAAATAATGTGGTTGCATAAGTGTGCACACCCTCTTATAACTGGGGATGTAGCGGTGTTCAGAATAAAGCAATCACATTCAAACTCATGTTAAATAGGAGTGAGGCCCCGTACACACGGCAGAGAACCTCGACGGGCAGAACACATCGTTCTGCCCGTCGAGGTTCTCTGCCGGCCGTCAGAATCGGCGACCCGCCCGTCGGGAAAGGCAACCAGCCATTCATCCCAACGGGCCGTCGAGCAAATAGAGAACCTGTTCTCTATTTGCTCAACGGGTTTCCCGACAGGCGGGGCTCGCCGAGAGCGTACACACGGCCGAGGTTTTTGGCAGAATGCGGCTCCCAGAGAGGTTCTCGCTGGTTTCTGCCGAGAACCTCGGCCGTGTGTACGGGGCTTCAGTACACACCTGCCATCATTTAAAGTGCCTCCGATTAACCCCAAATAAAGTTCAGCTGTTCTAGTAGGTCTTTCCTGACATTTTCTTAGTCACATCCTACATTAGATATACCACGGAACACAGTGAAGACAGTCATCAAGTATAGACAATATGGCACAACATTAACATTATCAGGACATCCTTCCAAAATTGATGAAATGATGAGAAGAAAACTGGTTAGGGAGGCTGCCAAGAGGCCTACAGCAACATTAACCACTTGAGATCCGCGCTATAGACAAAAGACGTCCACAGCGCGGCTCTCAAGTGCCAAGTGGACGTCTTTGGACGTAATTTTAAGTGCATTACCCGCGCGCGCCACTGGGTGGCGCACAGCGGGTAAACACAGTGTCGGCGCATCGCTGAAGAGCCGATGTGTATACCTGGCGGCCACGATGTCCGCCGGTTACAAGCGATCGGCGGTGACACAATGGTGACAGCAGGGACATGGAGATCTGTGTGTAAATACAGAGCTCAACGTGCTGTCAGAGGAGAGAGACCGATCTGTGTCCCTTGTACATAAGAACACAGTATCGGTTACCTCCCCCAGTCAGCCTCCTTCCCCCCACACAGTTGGAACACACCCAGGGAATACATTTAACCCCTTACTCACCCCCTAGTGTTAACCCCTTCCCTGCCAGTCACATTTATACAGTAATTAGTGCATTTTTATAGCACTGATCGCTGTATAAATGTGAATGGTCCCAAGTTTGTGTCAAAAGTGTCCGATATGTCCGCCCCAATATTACTGTCCCAAAAAAAATCGTAGATCGCCGCCATTACTAGTAAAAAAATAAAAAAAATCATAATTCTGTCGGCGCTATAACTTTTGCGCAAACCAGTCGCTTATTGAGAAGAATACGTATCGGCCTTAACTGAGAAAAAAATAGTTATTTTTTTAAAAAATTGGATATTTATTATAGCAACGAGTAAAAAAAAAAAAATGAATTGAAAAAACATCCATTTGTATTATGCAACTTATGCGTTAATAAACTTTGATTGTGAAAAAAAAAAAGAAGAAAAACATCCAAGCCTGGCTACATTTTGCAAAAAAACATCTGAAGTCTCCCAAAAGCATGTGGGGAAAATGTGCTATGGTCTGATGAAACCAAGGTTGAACTTTTTGACCCTAATTCCAAAAGATATGTTTGACGCAAAAACAACACTGCACATCACCAAAAGAACACCATACCCACTGTGACGCATGGTGGTGACCGCATCATGCTTTGGGGCTGTTTTTCTTTGGCTGGAACAGGGGCCTTAGACAAGGTAGAGGGAATTATGAACAGTTCCAAATACCAGTCAATATTGGCACAAAAAATTCAGGCTTCTTCTAGAAAGCTGAACATGAAGAGGAACTTCATCTTTCAGCATGACAACGACCCAAAGCATACATCCAAATGAACAAAAGAATTGGCTTCACCAGAAAAAAGAAAAACCTTTTGGAATGGTTCAGCCAAAGCCCAGACCTGAATCCCATTGCAAATCTGTGGGGTGATCTGAAGAGGACTGTGCATAGGAGATGCTCTTACAATCCGACAGATTTGGAGTGTTTTGGTAAAGAAGAGTGGGCAAATATTGGCAGGTCAAGATGTGCCATGCTGATAGACTCATACCAAAAAAGACTGAGTGCTGTAATAAAATAAAAATGTGCTTCAACAAAGTATTAGGCCGCGTACACACGATCAAATCTATCTGCTGAAAACGGTCCGACGGACCGTTTCAGCAGGCAGATTCGATCGTGTGTACGGGCGGACAGACGGGTTTTTCCAGCAGACAGATTTTAAAGCATGCTGGTTAGTACGCTAACCAGCAGACATATCTGCCCGCGCATGCGTCGAATGGATTTGATGCATGCGCGGAAGTGTTTTACTTCCTGGTGACGAGGCGGCGTCAACGTCACCACCACGTCACCGCGCTGTCTGCCGGCGGGGATTTTGGTTTGATCGTGTGTACCGATTTGATTGGATTTATTTGGTCGTGTATACGCGGCCTTAGTGTAAGGGTGTGCACACTTATGCAACCATATTATTATTTTTTTATTATTTTTAATACCCTTCACCTAAAGGATTTCAGTAGGTCACATTAAAGGTGAAAAAAGTTCTGAAATTATTCATCTTTGTCTCATTTTTTTTACATCACAGAAACCTGGCAGGGGTGTGTAGACTTTTTATATCCACTGTAATATATATATATATATATATATATATATATATACATACATACACATACATATCTCTAAGTGAGTGTATATATATATATATATATATATATATATATATATATATATATATATATTTTTTTTTTTTTTGTAAATTCTGTTTGTTGGTTTTTCCAAAAGTAGAAAACAGTTTACAATACAGATCCTTCTCTGAATTCCCTGGCTCGGGAAGGTACAAAGCTTACAAAACGTAAAAATAAATAAAAAACTTAACTACGGGTTAGCAAACAAAACAAGATCATGTACCAACCCAAAACGTGGACTGCTTGTTCATTTAGGAAGAATAATACATTCACAAGAAACTTCATAAGCAACACATAATCTATACATGATGAAAAACCCTTAAGAAGAGTATTTGTACTAGGTTGAGTGGGATTAGTGGCAAGGGACTCCAGACAAATTTTCTTTACTGTCAAACTTACCTAGGCATCCACAAGAGAGAGTAGCGTGTGGCTTTATATAGGGAAATTGCGTTGTTAACCAAGGTTTTCCAAAAATTAAAGGACGGCACCTCCGGTTGCTTCCATTTTATTAATATTCCCCTCTGGGCATAAAATAGCAGCAAACTTATAAGGGTTTTGGTTGCTGTGTGGAGTGTCAGAGTGCCACTAAAACCAAGTGAATTATATATTTAAAGTCTTCGCAATTTTGCGTTGAGAAATATTATTCTAAAAATTGTTTTACAATTTTTAGATGCAGTTTTTCACAGATTGGTAAACCTCTGCTCATCTTTAACTCTGAGGCCTCGTACACACGATCGGACATATCCGATGAAAACGGTCCGCGGACCATTTCCATCGGATATGTCCGATCGGGAGTTTGATCCGATGGCGTGTACACACCATCGGATCAAATTCCCCGCCGCCGGACGGCGCGGTGACGTGGCGGTGACGCGGCGGTGACGTTGGCGCCGCCACGCCACCGCCACGTCACCGCACCAGGAAGTTAAACACTTCCGCGCATGCGCCGAATCCATTCGGCGGCGGCGGGGGACGACATGTCTGCTGGTAAGTGTACTAACCAGCAGACATGTCGGGCAGACAGATTCCCACCGGATAGATTTCAAAGCATGCTTTGAAATCTGTCGGGTGGAGAAATCTGTCCGCTAGCCCATACACACGAGCGGAGATGTCTGCTGAAACGGTCCATCGGACCGTTTTCAGCGGACATATCCCCTCGTGTGTACGAGGCCTGAGACACTATGAATCTCTAAGATGGTCTTTATACCCAATCATGCTACTGATCTGTTGCCAATTAATCTAATTAGTTGAAAAATGTTCTTCCAACTCTTCCTTGTAAGTACCACTTACTTTGCCAGCTTTTTGTTTCCCTGTCCCAAAAATGGTACATTTTGTCAGTTCAACATTTGATACATTTTCTATTTTCTGTTGTGAAAAAAAATAGAGGTTTATGACATATGCAAACCATTGCCAAAGCAGTAAAGATGCGGCAGCAATAAAAAAACATTGCCAGAAGTTCTAAGCCTTCCCCACTTTTGCAGTTGGAGAGATATCCCATCACTTCCTGTCTTTGCCGTGGTGTCCGTTTATGAACTACTGAAATATATTCACTGCTATATTCGCCGGCATTCACAGAGGAGATCGCTCTCCTCTGTGTGCCAGTTTATGAAGCTTTGTAGATTGCTTCTCCCTTGGAGAAGTGAAGTGATCTACAATCGCTTTCAACCCTGGAGAATGGCCCCTGATACTGGAATCTCATGAGACTTTACGAGATTACAGTACCAGAAATTCACAGAAACACCGAAATGTCAGTTTATTATTAAATTATCACCGCTCACTACACTGACTGGTGGCATGATTAATGTTAATAAAATAATGAGTCCCACTTCATAATATATATATGTACACACACACACATTGTATACACACACACACACACACACATTACATACATGTATACATATACACATTATATATATATATATATATTTATATATATACGCATAAATATGACAGGGGGACATGGTAACAGTCTTGGGGGTTGTCTAACGAGGTAGAAGGAAGTTAAAAATCTAAAAATCTTCCTCCTTCGCCCTCAGATCCCCCGAGATTCCCTCTTCACTCCCCGATTCTCCACCTCTGAGCTGGTGAATCGGGGAGTGTGAATTCTGACACAGATTGCCAATGAAGCCCTCAGATCCCAGCATCATAAACTGGCCGTTACTGTGTCATTCAATGGGAATTCTCACTGGGCAGAGATCATACTCCCCCGATTATCTCTGTTTAATAAACTGTTTATGGACTGTGATCAGTGGCAATCCTTGGGATCACCACCAATCACTGCTTCACCAGTAAATGACACAAAATCTCCCAAAGAGGAACACAGATTTCCCATGGGAGATATTTCCCTTCACTTCTTGTCCTGTAGATGCAACAAGAAGTGGGAGGAAAGGTTTACAACATGAGGAGTTTCCCTCTGTTGTCAACAAAAAAAGTGTTCCCATTTGAAGATGACCCCTCATCTCTTGTTTTGCTCACAACTGTATAATTTTGAATTTCACATCACTTTTTGTTACTGTGGCAATACCCACTGGGACAATGTATATTTATCTAGCAAAGATATGACGATAAAAACCTGGCAAAGACTCTAACCCTTTGCTGCTCTAAAATCTGCATCTAAAATTACTCGAAAAAACAAAACAAATTTTGTGGAGTTGTTTTTTTCTTTTGATCCTACCTGTCAATATTTGTATATAAGCTTATACATAATGATGTGGTATGATGTGATGGAATATTGGGTAAAGCAGTGAGCCAATCCCATAGAGAGCGTACAATAAATATTTAGATAATCTGTGCTGGTTGCAGATTAAAACAAAGTTATTTTTTAAGGCAAAATAACAAAAAAGGCTTATGCTTATTTTTAATAAAAGTGAAATTGCCATTTGAAAGGATCAGTTGGTAGCCTGCATACTACATTACGAGAAATAAAGTCAGCTGTGTTTTAAAATACATCTTCCTAACAATATTAACTTTAATAAAAATATATATATATTTTCTGATTGGCTCTTGAAACTTTTACATATTTGTTCATGAATATGATCAACCATCTTTTTGCAAGCAAATTGCCAATTATGTTACCTTTTTTACCACAAATAAAAGAAAGAAATATATGGTTTCTTTTTATGTTTTCAAATTACCTGCATGCTTGCTTACAACTGTTTTTTAATTAGGTTATCTGAAACTTTCCTGCATTTATTGCTCCTCTCCTGAGGATGTTGTAAGTTTAACTGTGCATGAGTGGCAGTTACAATCAAGTTATAGTGATTGAGACAGCCATATGTTCTATACACATAGGGCCTACACGTGCTTACAAATTACACATGGCAATCAAAAAAAAATCAAGTGGGATCAAAAGGACAAAGTACAGAATTATAAAAAGAGGGAACTAAAGGTTATTTCACATAACAGTAAAAAAAAAAAAAAAATCAAGAATGCATAGCAAATATGTTATAGGTAGAAAGTGAGCATGTGCCTTAAAACAGGCCACATTAAGTACACAAACCTTGAACATATAGTTCTGATATTCTGCTCCTTCGTTACCATAATTTGATTAGTTGGTAACTATGTATAAAGTAAAACTGGGGTGTATTTGTAACCTGTTTAAATATACTCTGTCTGCTTTTGCATTACTGTAATCATTTAATAAAGTGAGAAATACCTTCTGTCCCAGAAAAAGACTTTTGGTAGAAAGGATTGTGAATCCATTGGCCGGTGCCCCTTCTGTTGTACTGTCTGCACTTGCAGCTTTACTAACTTCTCCTTGCTTCTTCTGAGTGCAAAAAATAAATAAACACATAAGATGTTGTTATATAGAACAGGTATTTACATTATATAATGTCACATGTACAATATATTATAGCATACTGGCATTTTAAACCAAACCTGTAGTATCTCTAAATCCACTAAATGAACAACCCAACATAAAAGGAAACAAAAGATAACTACTTTTAAAGTGTATGTAAATCCTAGCAATAAGCATCTTATTTGCTCCCTTTTGGCATGCTTAACCACTTAAGGAACCCTTTGCGCCGATATACGTCGGCAGAATGGCACGGCTGGACACAAGCACGTACCTGTACGTCTCCTTTAAGTGCACAGCCGTGGGGTCACGAGCGCGCCGTGACCCCAGGTCCCAAAAAGCGCGCCGTGACAATGGTCCCAAAAATGTGTGAAAATTGTCCAATGTGTCTGCCATAATGTAGCAGTCATAAAAAAAAAACACTGGTCGCCGCCATTAGTAGTAAAAAAAAAATATTAATAAAAATGCAATAAAACTGTCCCCTATTTTGTAAACGCTATAAATTTTGCGCAAACCAAACCGCTTATTGCGATTTTTTTTACCAAAAATAGGTAGAAGAATACGTATCGGTCTAAACTGAGGAAAAAAACTGTTTTTTTTTTATATATATTTTCGGGGGATATTTATTATAGCAAAAAGTCAAAAATATTGATTTGTTTTTTAAATTGTCACTCTATTTTTGTTTATAGCGCAAAATATTAAAATTGCACAGGTGATCAAATACCACCAAAAGAAAGCTCTATTTGTGGGAAAAAAAGGAAGCCAATTTTGTTGGGGAACCACGTCTCATGACTGCAGAATTGTCAGTTAAATTGACGCAGTGCCGAATCGCAAAAAGAGGCAAGGTCCTTAACCTGCATAATGGTCCGGGTCTTAAGTGGTTAAAGTGATATTAAAGTTTCCCGTTTTTTTTTCTTAAATAACAAACATGTCATACTTACCTCCACTGTGCAGTTAATTTTGCACAGAGTGGCCCCGATCCAGCTGTTCTGGTATCTCACGGCGGCTCCTCCCCGCAATAGATAACCCCCTCTGGCAAGCTCTTTCCCTAGGAGGTTACCTTGCGGCGTGCTCCTCTGTCTTACACTCAGTGTCCATAGACGCAGAGTGTTTGACTCGGCCCTGCCCCCCCGACGCCCACGTCATTGGATTTGATTGACTGTAGCGGGAGCCAATGGCTGCACTGCTATCAATCTATTCAATGAAGAGCCGAGAACCCATGGAGAGAATGCGACGCGGGATCGTGCCAACGGAAATTTGGTGCTCAGGTAAGTAAAACCGGGGAGTTGGGGGTCCAGACACTGCAAGGTGTTTTTTCACCTTAATGCATAGGATGCATTAAGGTGAAAAAACACATGGGTTTACAACCCCTTTAATATAACATTCAAACCATTTATTATATCTGTTATTGATCATGTCTGAAATTTAGAGCCATTCTTTGTTCTGTCCACAGTTCTTCTGTTATCTCAAGAATTTCGAACAGTAAGTTATTATTTTTAATTGCAGAGCTATTAGTTCCTATATTGTGGCAATTGTGTTATTGGGTGGAATGCAGTAGTTTAAAACAGAAAACTGGACTGGGCTGATACCAAGTCAATTTCAGTTCACTAAAATGCATTTTTATATAAATTCACAAGAGAAAATTAAGAGCTGAGGGTTTAGTATGTCTGGCAGATCTGAAGCCCCGTACACACGTCCGAGGTTCTCGGCAGAAACCAGCGAGAACCTCGCTGGGAGCCGCATTCTGCCGAGAACCTCGGCCGTGTGTACGCTCTCGGCGAGCCCCGCCCGTCGGGAAACCCGTCGAGCAAATAGAGAGCAGGTTCTCTATTTGCTCGACGGCCCGTCGGGATGAATGGCTGGTTGCCTTTCCCGACGGGCGGGTCGCCGAATCTGACGGCCGGCAGAGAACCTCGACGGGCGGAACGATGTGTTCCGCCCGTCGAGGTTCTCTGCCGTGTGTACGGGGCCATAGTTGCATAGTTCATCCGATTGAAAAGAAACAAGTCCATCCTGTTCAACCATTCAACAGGTATTGTTCTGTAAACTATACTCCTAAAGCCTTAGACCCCTTTCACACCGGAGCATATTGCAGGCGCTATAGCTTTAAAAATAGCGCCTGCAATACGCCCTTAAAAATCTGTCCCCATTCACTCCAGTGGAGCGGTGTGCTAGCAGAATTGTAAAAAAAAAGTCCTGCTAGCTGCATCTTTGGAGCAGAGAAGGAGCAGTGTGTTTAGCGCTCCTCCTCCGTTGCTGTCCATTGAAATCAATTTGACAGCGCGGCTATACCGCCCACAATGCGCTGCTTTAGCAGCACATTGCGGGCGGTTTTAACCCTTTAACCCTTTCTCGGCCGCTAGCGAGGGTAAATGTGCACCGCTATCGGCTGAAATGCTCCGCAAATAGTGCCATTTTACCGCCGATGCTATGGGCGGCACAGTGTTTAAGGGCTCTAAAAGCAGAACTAAACCCATCAATTTAACAGTTTCAAAAAACAGTTACATTCCAACACGTGCCAGGAATGTAACTGTCCCATTTGCTTTTGCTTTCCTTGTCAATATATCTTTATTGAGGTGATAAAGAAATGTACAATTCTACAAAATAAAATAAGTTAATTACAGACACAGAATAACTTCTTGGTTTACATAAGTGGTAAGTTCACAACAGGTGAGTCTGGTGGCTTCAATGGACAGATTAATAGTACAGATAAGGTTATAACTAAGAGACCAATTTTCTGGAGTTTATTTTAAGATGCTTCGTTTCTTCCAACCAGCCCAGATGGTTTTAGGGCTGTGGTTTAGGCAAGAGTCCTGATGCGTCAACGTAAGTGTTTCAACCAAAATCAACCTTATAACAATGCTAAGAACATGTATATTAACGAGGTTCATAGTCAGAGCCCAAGGTGGGGGGAGGAGGGTGGGGAGGAAAGCAGGGAGGGGAGAAAGGGGTGTCTGCAGGAGTGGTCCGGAATTGACTGTTAAACAGGCTGGGCTACCATGGCAATAATACAATATCATTGATTTCATTGGGTACTGCATATTCATACCACGGTTTCCAGGTTCTTTCGAATCCAGCGGTCGCGTCCATGTCGATTGCCATCATTTTGGCGTGAGTCATAGCTAGGTTCATTCTGTGCGTTACTTCGTTAATTGATAGATTAGGGGTTTTCCATGCTTTTGCCAATGTTTGTTTCGTAGCTGTAAAGAGCTGTGTTAATAGTTTAAATTGTTTATGTGAGACATTTTTGGGTTTGAGGTTTAATAATGCGCTTTTTGCTTTTGCTTTCAACCAAACTGTGAAACCATCAAATGGTTGGTGTTATAACTGATCACATGTGCAACATCATGGCAGTTAAAGATCAAACAGAGGCAAAGAGGGCAGCTTCTATGGCTGAAAACGATAGGAGGGTTTAGTTCCACATTAAAAAGCACCTTTTGGGGGGCGCATGCGTGGCGCGACGCTGATGGGAAGTGCCTAGTCACATCTCCTCCACACCCGGACACATTGCGGCCGTTTCCCCGGGGCTATAGCGCTCGTTTTTCGCCCAAAAGTATCAGCACCCCCGCGGGAATACGGGGTGCATGCCTGGCACCAACAAGAAGAAAAAACGGAGCCAGCGTCGCTCACTGACAAACTTTCTTCTTACAATGGAGCAGAGGACAGGGAAGTCCCAAAATGGCGCCTGCAGCAGCATGTGGGGAGAGGATGCAATCATCTCACACCCTCCCAAAGATCTGGAAAACTGTGAGTACAACTCCCCCTCTCCAAGGCTGACCTAGATGAAAGTCTCACAGCAGTCTTTAACAAACTTGTGGACAAAATAGAAAAAGAAGTGCATAAATCTACTGCTGCACTGTCCCAGGAAATTGCTAGCATAGGAGGACGCACTGACCTCCTAGAGACAAAACATGATGAACTCTCTCTAGCACACAATGATTTGAGGAAAGACTATGAGAACCTGGCCAATAATTTTGCTTTTATGCAAGCCCAATTAGAAGATTTGGACAACAGAAATCGCCGCCAAAACATTAGATTACGCGGTATACCTGAATCTACTACTGATCTACTACCAGCTGTGTCCCAGATTTTCCATGGTCTCCTGCCAGAGAAACCATTATCCGCCTTTGCCTGTGACAGAATCCACAGGGCCCTCCGCCCCAAACCCCCCCCTGAAAACCCCCCCAGGGACATCATCATGTGCATGAAGGATTTTCTGGTGAAGAAGGACATCATGCGTGCTTCCAGAAACAGCCCCAACATCTCCTTTGAGGGAAAACGCATACAAATCTTCCCTGACATCTCCCCAGCCACATTAGACAGAAGGCGCAGGATGAAAGAGGTCACCACTGTCCTACAATCAGCCAGAATAAGATACAAATGGGGATTTCCCTTTAAGCTGACCATACCTCACAACGGATCCACCTATACGGTCTATAATGTGATCGAAGGTAAAGAGCTGCTAATTAAGTTAGGTCTTTTGCCTAACGAACCTCACCCACGGCTCCCAGCTACCCCAAGACCCTCACCTATTTGGTCTACTCCTTCCAACAAGCGCAGCCAGAGAGACCAGAGGAGATTATTCAATCATCAATGAAATCATCCCATGTAAACTTTCAACTGATTCCCTAAGCTACTGCACTATCCCTCCGGAAGATTGCTGCATTCCAGAAACTTAATCCCTTGCTTTGAGAATACCTAACACTACAGGATCCAGAGTGTTCCAATACAACTAAATCATTCAGATTCTGCAGAAAAAGCAAGAAGCTCTTTTGGACTTACTATTTCTACCCAGATTTATTACACGGGATTCACACATCCTCCACTAGAGGCCCCCCTCCCCTGCTGGAAAGTCTCTAACACATTTAATTGTTCCACACATCTAGCTCATGGATTCCTGTGGCAAACGACTTAATACACAGTGCTCTCTGCACTGAACAAACCACTATAGCAGATTTCTTTTCTATTATCTCATTCTGCCATATGCTATACTACTTAGAACAATCTCATGTTACAGATCTGTTTATCCCCTGCACCAAAGGAGAACTATCCTGAACTTCCTACACTTTAATCCCTGGGTGCTGCACAGGACTGCCTCAAGTTTCTCTTGATCTACCCCCTCCCCATTGAGGTGATTGTGACTCAAATCACAGTATCACATCCCTCTCTTGCTTCCAATCCATTCAATACAAGGTTGTGGTCGGTTACGCTGGCCCTGTTCTCTAATTTTAGAATGTTATATATTATTACATTACTGTTTTAAGCTGCCATGCACTGATATGATGCTTTTTTACAGTTTAGCATGTCTTTTTGTCCGGGTGTGTCCGCCGCAGTTAGTTTGACCCCACTCCTGCCTCGATCTATATCTAGACCTCCACTGTGATGGTCTGGCTAGATATGACGCAGGATAAGGATACATTTTTGTTATCCTATATGTTCTTTTTTCTTTCTCTTTTATTCTTTTTGTTGGATCGGTTTAACACCAGAACAAATGGGTTGTTACCCTTTTTGCAAAGTCTGGTTTATATCAGGAGTATTATCTCCTGCGTTTTTCCACGGAAAAAAATATTTTTGTTTTGCACAGGCATAGTGTATATGTATTCTTGTTATTTTTCACTCATAGATATACATAACCAATATATCTTATATTTCTACCCTACTTGTAGACTGCCATGTATGGCGGAGATACTGACTCCATGCAGTTACTTTGCGTGGCTTCGGTGTTTCCTGCTCTGTAAAGGTAAACCACACACAGCCGACACCTTTATAATTCAATTTGTTACCCCTCTATTTTATCAGCTTTTATATATTTCTGCTGTTCAGTTGATAGATTGTTATGATTCTAGCCATGGGTCTTAAAATCATATCTCACAACACTAATGGGTTTAACTCACCCAATAAACGTAAAAAAGCCTTTCAGCAATACAAAAAACTGGGCGCAGACATTATTCTGCTCCAGGAGACTCACTTTGCATCCGCTAACCACCCTAAATTCCTCCACAAATCCTATAACCAAGTGTATTATACCACCTTTGACAATAAAACTAAGGGGGTCGCCATTCTTATACGCAACACGATCATCTTTGATGTTCACCATATATTTAAGGACCCAGAGAGCAGATATATCATTCTCAAGGGTATCATCAACAATAGGGAAATCACCATAGCCTCGGTTTACGCCCCAAATGACACCCACACTTCTTTTTTTCTTGAATTCTTTGAAACATTGGACAAATACCACTCACCCCACATATTGATCGGTGGGGATTTTAACTTAGCTGCCCACCCATTCCTTGATAGAAGTTCCATATCCCCCCATACAAAATCCTTTTCTAAGACCATAAATCGTCTAATTAATAAGGCACAATTATTAGACTCATGGAGAGCTCATAACACAGGCATTAAAGCCTATACCCACTACTCCCACCCACATGACTGCTATGCTAGACTTGACTATGTGCTGTCTACCCCTATCCTACTAGCCAACTCCACTCAGGCACAGATTCACCCCTGCCCATGGTCGGACCATGATATTTGCACATTCACCACATCATACATAGGACTAACCCCCTCTCCTCATAACTGGCGTCTCAATGACTCATTACTAACAAACCCTGCCAGCAACTCTACTATTTCCTCACACATAGAAAACTATTTCACAGACAATATTAATGAGGAAACTCCACCCACCTCCATATGGGTTGCCCACAAAGCAGTTTTAAGAGGTCACATCATTAGCTTAGCTGCTTCCAAAAATAGAGAACGACAGGCTTACATCAGACGCCTCACCAATGATCTCCACCATCTATACATTAAGCTACATCATGCAGTTGATCCTGCCATTACCCAACAAATACAAGAAAAACGCAAATCCCTAGATACCCTCCTCTCCGCTAATGTCGAGAAGTCCCTCAGGTTCTCTAAAGCCAAATATATGCTACACTGCAACTCCCACTCAGCAATGTTTGCAAGGAAACTTAAGCAAGACAGTAACCCTACACATACATACAAACTTAGAAATAATAAGGGCAACCTAGTTTCCCACCCACAGGAAGTTATGGAAATTTTTACCTCCTTTTATCAAGACCTCATGTCAAATCCCAACACCCCCCCAAATGAAACTGCTAAATCTTGGCTGGACAGCCTCAATCTCCCCTCCCTCAATCACGAACATTTAGACTCTCTTAACGCACCTTGTACAATTGAGGAAATTACACACATTATCAAATCACTCAAAACCTCCACTGCACCTGGCCCTGATGGGTACACATCCTTATATATGGAAAGACTCCTGCGCTACCAAGGGGGATGGGTGGGAGTGGAATTGGGCTGGAAGGTGGACTGGGGATTCTGCAGCAGACTCCTGACACTCTGTCCTGGGCAGAGAGAAAAATGTATATGTAAAAGAAGGGGGTGTTGTCTGCGCTGAAAGTGAACAGGGGGGGAGGAGGGGGGGTGTGGGTGATAGGGGTGAATGGATGGGACGGGTGGCTGGATGGGTGGATGCAGGTGGGTTTAGGACAACATGATAACCAACATAATCGAAACAATGATGTGAATGAATATACACATAAGGGTGATAACCAATAAATACAAAAATTATTATTACAATAAGGAAAAACCCAACACACTAGCCAGTGTAATGTGAAACCAGTGAAAAACAATCCTAAATCCAAACTATAAGACCAGAGAAAATTCCATGAGGAAATGCCTCTGGATGGAAAAAATGTGAAATAAATAAAGTCTCTAGTGAAAAAACCCAAGAGTCCAGATAAGTCCAAATTGAAATGGTGGTGCCAGGAAAGGGTGACAGCAGAAAGCACCTCAGGTGGTCCCCAGCTCCTCACCTCAAGGCTATAGCTCGGATAGCCTGCAACAGCACCTCCCGGTGGAGGACAGTGATCCCTCGGCAGGGCAAGCAGCAGAGGCACTCCTCAGCGGTAAAGGTAAAGCAAAAAAGAAAGCAAGTGAGTGACAATAAAAGACGTCTAGTAGGCAACGAGTGTCACTTGTACATCCACTCACCACGGGGTGATGGATGATGGGCCTATCTCCCACGAACAGCGAGTTCGTACTTCTAATGGCAGATATCCTCTTCTAAGCTGGCCAGATGGTCACTCACAACAAGGGATCTCTCAGATGGCATACATGATAAAAGAAACAGACCATAGCGCAATCCCGCAAGGTAAAAAACACATTTAATAAAAAAATAAATAAAACTCACATTTAAAACGATCCAAAAGGCACAAAACAAACAGACGTCAGGAACACACTGCGTCAGGCGTGTGGACTCTGTGGCTCCTAGGATCCCTACGCGTCTCGTCACACCTCGTGACTTCCTTAGGGGATAATGCTGGTGAGACTTCCTAATCTTAAATACACTGCTCAGTTGTCTGCTTTCCTGGACGCATAGCGGCCATTTTCCCGTAGCCCACACTCGTGATTGGATGGTAAGTATGCTAAAATGATCGCCGTCTTACCTGTGACACTTCCTATTAGCAAGTAGGAGTGGCTCCAGGGATGGACATGGGGTGATGAAAGGGGCAGATCAGTGTCTGGTGTAGTGACACCCGAATGGTATACTAATACACTATCTGGATGTCTGCTGAACTGGACGCATGGCGGCCATTTTCCCGTAGCCTATGTTGATAATGGGATGTAAAATTAGCATCCTATAGTGGTGGCCATTTTGCCTGGGACACTTCCTATTTGTGGGTAGGAGTGGTTACAGAGCGGGGCATGCTGGTAATGGAATGGGAGGCGGAGTGGGCAGATAGAATATATCTCCCATTTGTTACCAACAAAGTATACCAATACACTGTCTGGATGTCTGCTGTACTGGACGCATGGCGGCCATTTTCCCGTGGCCTATGTTGATAATGGAATGTAAGATTAGCATACTATAGTGGTGGCCATTTTGCCTGGGACACTTCCTATTTGTGGGTAGGAGTGGTTACAGAGCGGGGCATGCTAGTAATGGAATGGGAGGCGGAGTGGGCAGATAGAATATACCTCCCATTTGATACCAACAAAGTATACCAATACACTATCTAGATGTCTGCTGTACTGGACGCATGGCGGCCATTTTCCCGTAGCCTTGTTGATAATGGAATGTAAGATTAGCATACTATAGTGGTGGCCATTTTGCCTGGGACACTTCCTATTTGTGGGTAGGAGTGGTTACAGGGCGGGGCCTGCTAGTAATGGAATGGGAGGCGGGGTGGGCAGATAGAATATACCTCCCATTTGATACCAACAAAGTAACATGGCACAATAACCCGTTTCCAAACAGAGATGTGGCGAAATGTTAGAATTAAAAATGTAAAATATAAAGGGAGAATGAATAATAATAATTCCCTATTTCTAAAATTGAGGGTAAAGGTATATAGAAGTATAAACGGATGTATAAACGGATGGAGGGCCATATATATAACCCACTGCCCAGCAGATAGGGCAGAGAGAAAACATGGATTAAAGGGTTTCCCTGATAGCATCCTCTGAAGATAGCTAGGCTCTAGCAAGAGCTGCAGAGACAACACACATGACACATATAGGGCGATTTTGCTATACAATCGACCTGATTGGTATAGATATATGCATGAGACTCCAAATGTATACAAATAAATACATATAATGCGCACACATAATGAATAAAATGAACAAACCTAGATCTAGCGTATAGGAAAGGGGGGGGGGGGGAGGCTGATCCTAGACAAGACAACGCTCTTAGAAGTCATTAAGAAAACAATTCAGATCGAAATCAATATTGAGTCCTCTTGGGGCAAAAGTATCCATAGAGAAGATAAACTTGGATTCTAGTTGGCTAAGCGACCTGACTTTATGACCCCCCCGCCAGGGTCTATTATAGGGTGCTATCCCCCAGAATTTGAGATGGGACGGGTCTTTGTTATGAACTGCCTCAAAGTGTCTAGAGACACTATGCTTGTCGAAACCTTTAATGATATTTTGCACATGTTCTTTTACCCGTATCCTCAATAAGCGTTTGGTGCGACCTACATACTGTAGGCCGCAGCTGCACTCTAGTACATACTGCTCCCAAGGTATTACATCCAACAAAATCTTTAATCTCATACTCTGTTCCGTTGCTGTTGGATATGAATTTTGTTTTCTTTTCATTGGGGCGTTTTGTGCGTGTACAAGCGTAGCATCGCTTACAGGGGTAGAATCCTTTGCCGGTAAAAAACGTCAGCTGTTTCTTGGGCGGGTTGATGACTCCCTTTACCAGTTGGTCTCTAAGGGTAGGAGCCCTCTTGTAAATGAAATTGGGCTTCTCAGGCAGAATCGTTCCCAATTTGATATCGGTTTTTAGAATATGCCAATGGCGGGAGAATATTTTTTCTATTTTCTTATAATGGATGTTATAATCTAATATAACTGGGACTCCATCTATTTTACTGGTAGGTTTCTTCTTAGTGGCTAGAAGGTCTTTTCTTGGGATGTTAGTGACTTCCTGAATCTTCTCTTGGATGAACGTGTCATCGTAACCCTTTTGTGTAAACCTTTCTCCTATTAGGTTAGCTTGAACTTTAAACTCCTCTATTTCTGTACAATTCCGTCTTAGTCTTAGGATTTGGCCTTTAGGGATGTTAAATAGCCAATTCCTATGGTGGCAGCTAGTAATGGGGAGGTAGCTGTTCCTGTCGACGCTTTTAAAGAACGTCTTAGTGGTGAACCTTTCGTTTTTACGGGAGATCTCTAAATCTAGGAAGGGAATTTTCTCTTCCTCAATTTGCCATGATAGGACAATATTCATGTCATTACTGTTGAGTTTATGACAAAAGGTATTTAGAGGTTCTATATCTCCCTTCCAGATTATAAAAATGTCATCTATGTATCTCCTGTACATGATGAGGTTCTCAGATTGTTCTCTGAATACAGCTTCTTCTTCCCATCTTGCCATGAAAAGTCCTGCCACGCTGGGAGCGAACTTGGCTCCCATCGCCACTCCCGTTCGCTGTTGGTAATATTCATTATTGTACCAGAAATGACTATGTTTAAGACAGAAATCTAGGCATTTAACAATATATTTCCTCTGAGTACAGGGGAGTTGGGTGTGTTTGCGAAGTCCCCATTTCGTGGCTTCGCAAGCTAGGTAGTGCGGGATAATCGTGTATAACGATGACACGTCTGCGGTTGCCATTAGTAGAGGACCTGGATCGTTTCTATCTTCTAATAAGTTGAGCATGTCTTTGGTGTCTTTAAGGTAAGCCTTCGTTTTTTGTACAGCTGGCTGGAGGAATCTATCAATATATTGCCCCAATCTGGCCGTGATGGACTCTATCCCATTCACAATCGGCCTAAACGGCGGGTTATTCTTATCTTTGTGTATTTTGGGCAGGGCATATATGATGGGTGTCCTACATGCTTCAGGTATGAGGTACTTAGCTTCCTTTTTGTTCAGAACTCCTTTTTTGAGTCCTAAAAGTACCACTTGTTCCAGTTCTTTTTTCCATCTGAAGGTGGGATTGCTTGCCAGTATGCTGTATGTATTGGTATCTCCCAACATCTTCATCATCCCTTTATGGTATTGTTCAGAGGTTTGAATAACAATACCCCCCCCTTTATCAGAAGGTCTGATAACTAGATCTTTTCTTTTCATTAGTTTCTGTATTCCTATTTTAATAGATTTCGGTTCTTCAATCCTTTTCACTGTGAGGCCTCGGAGGTCTTCAGTAACTAGTTTTTTGAAGACCTCTATGTGTTTGTTGTCTTTTATTTTGGGATTGAAGGTGGATTTATTTCTCAAATTGCTGTGTACCACTGTATTTTCTTCTTCGACACGGACATTGATGGATTTTCCTAAGAGATATTTCTTAATATTCAATTTCCTTATATATTTCTGAATGTTGATATATGTTTGAAATTTATCTAAATTCTTTATAGGTGCATATTTCAATCCTTTGTCCAACGTCATAAGTTCTTCCGGGGTCAGTGGTATCTCAGTGAGATTAAAAATCCCTTCGCCTATTGGCTTTGTCTTCTGTTTTCCCTTTCCACCTCTACATCCTCTTTTCTTGAAGGGCTTCTTCTCCTCACCTCCTCTCTTTTCTTTGGGGGAGGGGGTTCCCTCCCTTTGTCTAAAAAAGAACGATTTGGTCCTTGTTCTAATCTGTATTCAAAGTCTCTTCTCTCCTCTCGAAATACATCTCGCAAATCTCGTAGCGGGGCGTAGTGGTTAGAAGTATGTATTGGACTTCTTTCTCTGTCTCTTGTTCTCTGAGGTATAGGGGCCCATCCGTCTCTCGGATAGAGGTACTGACTTGGACCTGGGCTCCTGATGTATGGTCTTTGTACATAGTATGGATCCCCTCTAGGTTCTCTGATGTCATAATATCCTCGCGGATACGGTGGGCTCCTAATTGGTTGATGAGTCTCATATGGAGGTCCTCTCGAGTCCTTATAGCCCTGGTTCTGTTTTGGCCCATGGTTATTTTGTGTTTTTTTATTTTTCCAATGGTTCGGTTTTTTCCAATTCTTTTGCGGGGTGCGGGTGGTTTTGGGATGACTATCTTTCCTATTATGAGGAGTATGGGTGCTGGAATGTTTCTGTGTTCCTTCGTTATTAGCCTGTCTGGGAGGATCTTCTTTTTGTACTTGAACTCCTAGTGGCCTAGGGTGGCCATCTTGCTTGGGTTCCCCTATAATAGGGGACAATACTGGATAGGTTGGCCTGATGGAAACTGGCCTCTCTGGTGTAGAGAATGTGGAAGTAGGTTCCTTGGTCTCTAAATTATTTTGCCATTTGTAGACAAGGTCATTTTTATAGTCATTGATATCTCTAGAATATTTATTACTTTTCCTCGCTTGAATCTCTGCATCTTTACTCAATTGGGTGGTAAGCTTTAAGAAATCTGCTGAGTCTTTGTGTGCCTCTATATAGATGGAGTCCCAGTTATATTAGATTATAACATCCATTATAAGAAAATAGAAAAAATATTCTCCCGCCATTGGCATATTCTAAAAACCGATATCAAATTGGGAACGATTCTGCCTGAGAAGCCCAATTTCATTTACAAGAGGGCTCCTACCCTTAGAGACCAACTGGTAAAGGGAGTCATCAACCCGCCCAAGAAACAGCTGACGTTTTTTACCGGCAAAGGATTCTACCCCTGTAAGCGATGCTACGCTTGTACACGCACAAAACGCCCCAATGAAAAGAAAACAAAATTCATATCCAACAGCAACGGAACAGAGTATGAGATTAAAGATTTTGTTGGATGTAATACCTTGGGAGCAGTATATGTACTAGAGTGCAGCTGCGGCCTACAGTATGTAGGTCGCACCAAACGCTTATTGAGGATACGGGTAAAAGAACATGTGCAAAATATCATTAAAGGTTTCGACAAGCATAGTGTCTCTAGACACTTTGAGGCAGTTCATAACAAAGACCCGTCCCATCTCAAATTCTGGGGGATAGCACCCTATAATAGACCCTGGCGGGGGGGTCATAAAGTCAGGTCGCTTAGCCAACTAGAATCCAAGTTTATCTTCTCTATGGATACTTTTGCCCCAAGAGGACTCAATATTGATTTCGATCTGAATTGTTTTCTTAATGACTTCTAAGAGCGTTGTCTTGTCTAGGATCAGCCTTCCCCCCCCCCCCCCCTTTCCTATACGCTAGATCTAGGTTTGTTCATTTTATTCATTATGTGTGCGCATTATATGTATTTATTTGTATACATTTGGAGTCTCATGCATATATCTATACCAATCAGGTCGATTGTATAGCAAAATCGCCCTATATGTGTCATGTGTGTTGTCTCTGCAGCTCTTGCTAGAGCCTAGCTATCTTCAGAGGATGCTATCAGGGAAACCCTTTAATCCATGTTTTCTCTCTGCCCTATCTGCTGGGCAGTGGGTTATATATATGGCCCTCCATCCGTTTATACATCTGTTTTGGCCCATGGTTATTTTGTGTTTTTTTATTTTTCCAATGGTTCGGTTTTTTCCAATTCTTTTGCGGGGTGCGGGTGGTTTTGGGATGACTATCTTTCCTATTATGAGGAGTATGGGTGCTGGAATGTTTCTGTGTTCCTTCGTTATTAGCCTGTCTGGGAGGATCTTCTTTTTGTACTTGAACTCCTAGTGGCCTAGGGTGGCCATCTTGCTTGGGTTCCCCTATAATAGGGGACAATACTGGATAGGTTGGCCTGATGGAAACTGGCCTCTCTGGTGTAGAGAATGTGGAAGTAGGTTCCTTGGTCTCTAAATTATTTTGCCATTTGTAGACAAGGTCATTTTTATAGTCATTGATATCTCTAGAATATTTATTACTTTTCCTCGCTTGAATCTCTGCATCTTTACTCAATTGGGTGGTAAGCTTTAAGAAATCTGCTGAGTCTTTGTGTGCCTCTATATAGATGGAGTCCCAGTTATATTAGATTATAACATCCATTATAAGAAAATAGAAAAAATATTCTCCCGCCATTGGCATATTCTAAAAACCGATATCAAATTGGGAACGATTCTGCCTGAGAAGCCCAATTTCATTTACAAGAGGGCTCCTACCTTAGAGACCAACTGGTAAAGGGAGTCATCAACCCGCCCAAGAAACAGCTGACGTTTTTTACCGGCAAAGGATTCTACCCCTGTAAGCGATGCTACGCTTGTACACGCACAAAACGCCCCAATGAAAAGAAAACAAAATTCATATCCAACAGCAACGGAACAGAGTATGAGATTAAAGATTTTGTTGGATGTAATACCTTGGGAGCAGTATATGTACTAGAGTGCAGCTGCGGCCTACAGTATGTAGGTCGCACCAAACGCTTATTGAGGATACGGGTAAAAGAACATGTGCAAAATATCATTAAAGGTTTCGACAAGCATAGTGTCTCTAGACACTTTGAGGCAGTTCATAACAAAGACCCGTCCCATCTCAAATTCTGGGGGATAGCACCCTATAATAGACCCTGGCGGGGGGGGTCATAAAGTCAGGTCGCTTAGCCAACTAGAATCCAAGTTTATCTTCTCTATGGATACTTTTGCCCCAAGAGGACTCAATATTGATTTCGATCTGAATTGTTTTCTTAATGACTTCTAAGAGCGTTGTCTTGTCTAGGATCAGCCTTCCCCCCCCCCCCCCCCCCCTTTCCTATACGCTAGATCTAGGTTTGTTCATTTTATTCATTATGTGTGCGCATTATATGTATTTATTTGTATACATTTGGAGTCTCATGCATATATCTATACCAATCAGGTCGATTGTATAGCAAAATCGCCCTATATGTGTCATGTGTGTTGTCTCTGCAGCTCTTGCTAGAGCCTAGCTATCTTCAGAGGATGCTATCAGGGAAACCCTTTAATCCATGTTTTCTCTCTGCCCTATCTGCTGGGCAGTGGGTTATATATATGGCCCTCCATCCGTTTATACATCCGTTTATACTTCTATATACCTTTACCCTCAATTTTAGAAATAGGGAATTATTATTATTCATTCTCCCTTTATATTTTACATTTTTAATTCTAACATTTCGCCACATCTCTGTTTGGAAACGGGTTATTGTGCCATGTTACTTTGTTGGTATCAAATGGGAGGTATATTCTATCTGCCCACCCCGCCTCCCATTCCATTACTAGCAGGCCCCGCCCTGTAACCACTCCTACCCACAAATAGGAAGTGTCCCAGGCAAAATGGCCACCACTATAGTATGCTAATCTTACATTCCATTATCAACAAGGCTACGGGAAAATGGCCGCCATGCGTCCAGTACAGCAGACATCTAGATAGTGTATTGATATACTTTGTTGGTATCAAATGGGAGGTATATTCTATCTGCCCACTCCGCCTCCCATTCCATTACTAGCATGCCCCGCTCTGTAACCACTCCTACCCACAAATAGGAAGTGTCCCAGGCAAAATGGCCACCACTATAGTATGCTAATCTTACATTCCATTATCAACATAGGCCACGGGAAAATGGCCGCCATGCGTCCAGTACAGCAGACATCCAGACAGTGTATTGGTATACTTTGTTGGTAACAAATGGGAGATATATTCTATCTGCCCACTCCGCCTCCCATTCCATTACCAGCATGCCCCGCTCTGTAACCACTCCTACCCACAAATAGGAAGTGTCCCAGGCAAAATGGCCACCACTATAGGATGCTAATTTTACATCCCATTATCAACATAGGCTACGGGAAAATGGCCGCCATGCGTCCAGTTCAGCAGACATCCAGATAGTGTATTAGTATACCATTCGGGTGTCACTACACCAGACACTGATCTGCCCCTTTCATCACCCCATGTCCATCCCTGGAGCCACTCCTACTTGCTAATAGGAAGTGTCACAGGTAAGACGGCGATCATTTTAGCATACTTACCATCCAATCACGAGTGTGGGCTACGGGAAAATGGCCGCTATGCGTCCAGGAAAGCAGACAACTGAGCAGTGTATTTAAGATTAGGAAGTCTCACCAGCATTATCCCCTAAGGAAGTCACGAGGTGTGACGAGACGCGTAGGGATCCTAGGAGCCACAGAGTCCACACGCCTGACGCAGTGTGTTCCTGACGTCTGTTTGTTTTGTGCCTTTTGGATCGTTTTAAATGTGAGTTTTATTTATTTTTTTATTAAATGTGTTTTTTACCTTGCGGGATTGCGCTATGGTCTGTTTCTTTTATCATGTATGCCATCTGAGAGATCCCTTGTTGTGAGTGACCATCTGGCCAGCTTAGAAGAGGATATCTGCCATTAGAAGTACGAACTCGCTGTTCGTGGGAGATAGGCCCATCATCCATCACCCCGTGGTGAGTGGATGTACAAGTGACACTCGTTGCCTACTAGACGTCTTTTATTGTCACTCACTTGCTTTCTTTTTTGCTTTACCTTTACCGCTGAGGAGTGCCTCTGCTGCTTGCCCTGCCGAGGGATCACTGTCCTCCACCGGGAGGTGCTGTTGCAGGCTATCCGAGCTATAGCCTTGAGGTGAGGAGCTGGGGACCACCTGAGGTGCTTTCTGCTGTCACCCTTTCCTGGCACCACCATTTCAATTTGGACTTATCTGGACTCTTGGGTTTTTTCACTAGAGACTTTATTTATTTCACATTTTTTCCATCCAGAGGCATTTCCTCATGGAATTTTCTCTGGTCTTATAGTTTGGATTTAGGATTGTTTTTCACTGGTTTCACATTACACTGGCTAGTGTGTTGGGTTTTTCCTTATTGTAATAATAATTTTTGTATTTATTGGTTATCACCCTTATGTGTATATTCATTCACATCATTGTTTCGATTATGTTGGTTATCATGTTGTCCTAAACCCACCTGCATCCACCCATCCAGCCACCCGTCCCATCCATTCACCCCTATCACCCACACCCCCCCTCCTCCCCCCCTGTTCACTTTCAGCGCAGACAACACCCCCTTCTTTTACATACACATCCTTATACTACAAAAAATATGCCCCCCTCCTTGCCCCCCATTTGAAGAACCTCTTTAATCATATCCTAGAAGGCAATTCCTTTCCAAGAGAAATGCTATTAGCTAATCTCTCCTTAATCCCCAAACCCAACAAAGACCATTCACTCCCCCAGAATTTCCACCCCATTTCGGTCCTGAACAACGACCTTAAGATCTTTGGCAGGATTCTTGCAGACAGGCTCGCCAAAGTCATCTCCCCACTAGTTCACATTGACCAATCTGGCTTCATACCCAACAGACAGATCACAGACAACATCAGGCTTGTTACCAATATTATCCAGGATGCTAATCTACACTCACGCCAAACCTGTCTTCTTAGCCTTGACATTCACAAGACGTTTGACAGTGTCAGCTGGTCGTACTTGAATTACTTGCTCCCCAAATTTGGAGTCTCTGGGGCATTTTTGCAGGGATTCAATGCTCTATACAATTCTCCACAGACTCGCATCCGTTTACCTGGTGTCAACTCTGATTTTTTTCCATTAGGTAGAGGTACCAGACAGGGCTGCCCCCTGTCTCCACTCCTCTTCGCTTTAGCCATAGAGCCCTTAGCCCAGGCTATCAGAACCAACCCAGATATAAGAGGATATACCAAGGATCATCAGGAATACAAGATTAGCTTATATGCTGACGATGCACTACTATACATTACCAACCCCCATACCTCCCTTCCCGTACTTCTCAAACAACTAGAACTTTTCCATAGGGTCTCAGGACTTAAAATTAACTTAAGCAAATGCTCCGCACTACCCATTAACATTCCCTCAGCGGAACTTAGCCTTCTTCAGTCCAACTTCCCCTTCACGTGGATCTCCTCCTCATTTACATACCTTGGTGTTAATATCACTCCTCTTTACAACGGCTTATATAAGGCTAACTACATCCCATTACTAGCCCGCATTACCTCTCTCCTGAAAACCTGGTCCTCCTATCACATCTCTTTTTTGGGCAGAGTTTGTGCAATCAAGATGAACATCCTCCCCAAACTCTTATATTACTTTCGCTCCATTCCAATCAACATCCCTAAAACCAAACTCGAGGCTCTTCAAAGACAAATTAATAAATTCATTTGGGCTGACAAAAGACCACGATATAGTTACACCCTACAATATAAATCACAGTCTAAGGGCGGTCTGGGACTTCCAAATTTATGGAAATATTTTTTAGCCGCACGCCTATCACAAATCTCCCAATGGTTTTCCCCAAATAAAAACATTCCCTGGATGAGCTTTGAGACCTCATCTATATATCCACTGCACCTACAAGGGATACTTTAGTCTAAATACATACTTTATAAAGACCTCATCAAACGTAACATTATAGTGGCTCATACATTCAAACTTTGGCAAAATACTAGCGACACTTTCTCACTAGCTTCAGCAACCTCCCCACTCACATCATTCCTAGGCGATCCCAGACTACCTCTTGCATACAAAGACAGACATTCTGTCTCTACCTGGATAGACCTTGGACTGACTTCCTTGGGCTCACTACAATCTAAATGGAACTTTAGAAGCTTCGAATCCCTTCAAAGGGACTTTAATCTCCCCTCCTCAGAGATTGAGAGATTACATCTAATCAAATCATTCTTTCAGACACATTTCTCACTCTCCACGAGCCCATCTGTGACAGTCTTTGAGAGAATATGCAAATCCTCATCCAGAGACAGAGGAATGATATCTAGACTATACAACAGCCTTAGTGATTTCTCGGCCTCTGAAAAAACCCAACCCATGCTACGCTGGGAATCAGACTTAGGTATTGACCTCCCCCCAGATACATGGTTTGCTATGTCCGAAAACCTCAGGAAAAGTAACAAAGCAGTCTCCTTTAGGGAAACCCCAACAAAATTATTCACAAGATGGTACCTAACCCCATCCAAAATCCATACCTTTTATCCGACAGTTTCTCCTGACTGCTTCAGAGGCTGCCAAGCTGAAGGTACGCTACTTCACATTTTCTGGAGCTGCCCACGTCTATCACAGATCTGGCTAGAGGTAGCTCGTAGATTCGAGGACTCCTCTAAACATAAGGTCTCCCTCACCCCATTAATCTGTCTACTCTATGGAGATATCCCAGACATCCCTCCCCATGCTCCAGACTCCTCCATTCACTATGTAGCTCGGTGCAATGGATGATCGCACTTAACTGGAGATCTGGGGAGGTAATATGGTCACAGGTGCTTGACAGGATGGAACTGTTGAAACTATCAGAGAGAATATATCACACAATTAATGACAGCCTACATGTTTTTGATGCCAAATGGTCATATTGGTAGTTCACTAATTGATGTTCCCATTTGTTTTTATACACATTAAGTTATAATGATGTATTACTGACGTTATCCTCTACTCACTCAGGGACCACTCATCACGACCTGCCTTACGTGTTACTAATTCACTGTTATGCTTATGAAAAGTGTTATGTTCTTTATACCTATGCTTGTATTCCAATTTATACTTCTCAATAAACTTTTGTAAACAAAAAAAAAAAGCACCTTTTGGCATCGTCAGCAATCCCACAGTCTCAATCCATTTCCCTGCTACTGAGATGCACAAATGATCAAAGTCTGAAACAGTATAAACTATAAGTGCATCAATAAAAGTGCTGAAAGTAATGCCAAAAATGTATATAGAGCAATACAATGAAAACAATTCATATACAGTGAAACCTGTATTGCAAGCATCGCGGTTTATGAGCGTTTTGCAATACGAACAATTATTTTTTTTCAAAATCCAGCTCGATTTGCAAATGTTGTCTTGCAAGGCAAGCAGGATTCAAACCGCTGAGGTGTGCAGTACCACATTTGGCTAGAGGTGCTGGGCACCGGTGACGCTCGGTTCCCGTGCATATCCGATAGTCTCCGCCCCCCGCATCTCTGGCCACATGCGGTACTGCATACACCGGTGCCCCCGTACCTCTGGCCACATACAGTACAGCATACACCAGCAGTAACTGTGGAAGAAATTATCTGAGTTTGCATGGACTCCTATTGGGAAACTCGCTTTGATATACAAATACTTTGGATTACAAGCATGCTTCTGGAATGGATTATGCTCGTAATGAAAGGTACTACTGTACTTAGGGGCTTTCCCCAACAGAATAAGGCAGCAGCATGCCCAACCTCCACCGACTATATGTACTCACCAGACGGATAAAATCACCAGGATATATAGGAGGTGTAGGCTGGACACACTGCTGGTGACAGAGTGAAGTACCTTTGCATTATGGGAATCTTTGCATGCACTAAAATGATGAAGAAGATTGAAGTTCAGATGTTGTTGACATTGGGACTATTTATTTTGAACTAAAAGCAATTTTGATAAGGACTAATTATGTTTACATAAATTCTGTTGGGGGAAGCCCCTTAGTATATGAATTGTTTTCATTAAACGTGCTGTTCTCCTCATAGTTGTGTACATTGCATTATCAAGCTTTCTTTCTCCATGTTGTTTTCATGCATCTTTTGTACTGCTGCCCTCTGCTGGCCAGAATTTGCATGCCGCATGCCTCTGTTCTTGTTAATAAAGTTTTCTTCTTCGGGGGGCGTGGACTCAAGCTGGGCTGGCTTCATCACGTGGGAGCAGCCATCACAGTGCCTCATGGCTGTGTGACTGGACACTGCACATTTTTTGGGCTTAAGAAGGCATCAGTTTTTGACCAGCAGTTAGCCTCAGGATAGATACCAACAAGACAGCATTGATACCACTACTGCAAAACAGTATTGTATCACCGTTTATTGCTTTATCTGGATTGAATAAACCCACGTTGATTTCATCCTCATGTCTAAGTCTGGATCCATCTAACCCGAGCATCTGCCCCACTGCTTGGATACGAAGGTAGGAAGTCACACAGCTATTATCAGTTATACCTTCATTCGCCTTCATGTGGGAACAGAACAGTCAAAAACTGCCTTAATGTCCACACCCCGGCCACAGATTCCCGAGTTACCACACTCAGAATTCTCTCTTGCAACAGGCCCACCTGCAGCGAATCTGCCCGGCTACAGTGCATGTTCCACAAGTCTAAGGCAAGCACCATGTGTCCACAGTATCTTTATTGTCGCCTGGAAGTTATACACAACTCATCAAGCCGTTTTCTATATCCCATATCAACCTTCGCTCGCATAGCAGAACTGTTAACGCATGTGAGGTCCCTCTCTAACCTAACCCCCACAAATTACTTAAAACACCCGAGGAACTTTGCCAGAGTGCCCCAGCACAGCCGCACTGCGATTTTCAGCCCCCACCTTAAATCTAAATGGACGAAAAGGACCTCGCACAGTTCCCCAGTGATGAAACAAAGCTAATGAAGCCCGATACTGATCACTATGAAGAACAGGAAGCAGAACACACACTTCCAGCAGACCAAGTCGTGCGACCAAGACGCTCCCTCAAACTGACAATAAAGGTCAGGGAAAACTGTCAAACCACAAAAGACGAGCTATGCAATAACCTGGAAGCGCTATGGGAACGCGTTTCCTCCCTCATGTCAGGATTTTATTCCTCTGGTGATACCACAAGCTTACAAGTTGCCATCAGGCGCCTGAACACAGCTCATGAAGGATACAAGAGACTGTCCACAAGGTATATAACCTTTCTAAAAAATGCTAATAATGATGAAGCCCTTTCAGAACTGAGCAAGGCAGAATCAATAGACATACAAAGAGACGCCATGGTGCTGCTTGCTAAAGATAAAGCGGAACTCTGCATCTCCTATTTGCAAGAAACTAGATCACACAGATCAAATGCATCCAAACATTCCTCTCGGTCACACAGATCATTGTGCTCAAGAAGCTCAGCCCTAAGCGACAGATTACTAGAGGCCCGCATAAATGCAGAGCAATCCGAAGCCAGACGTTCCTTCACTGAAAAATAAGCTCTGGCAAGAGCAGAAGCAGAGGCCAAGAAGGCAGAAGCAGAGGCTTGAATAAAGTTTCTTGAATCAGAGATGGAAGAGGAAATTGCATTAGCTAAAGACTAATTGAGCAAGCATTAAGCCAACGTCTTGATCCAGTCTGTTCGCCACCACAGGAGGTAGAAGATCCAGCTGACCGCACCAGCGACTATGTACTGGAACAGTTATCTGCATCACCCCCAGTATGCAGTACCGTCCAAGCTGGAAACACCAAAACCTCCAAGTGATCTCCACCTACAGTGCCAGTGTCACTTACAGCGCCTGAGCAACCTGATAGACCGCGTACACGCGGTCCGTTTCATCGGTCCAAACCGATCGTGTGTGGGCCCCATCGGTCAGTTATCCTTTGGTCAAAAAAAAAGAACTTGCTTTAAAATGTAACCGATGGACGCCTAACCGATAGGTCAAAACCGATCGTTAGTATGCAAAAGCATCGGTTAAAAAGCTGTGCATGCTCAGAATCAAGTCGACGCATGCTTGGAAGCATTGAACTTCGTTTTTTTCAGCACGTCGTTGTGTTTTATGTCACTGCGTTCTGACATGATCGTTTTTTTTAACCGATGGTGTGTAGGGACATCAGACCATCAGTCAGCTTCATTGGTTAAATGATGAAAACGGTCCTTCGGACCGTTCTCATCGGATGGACTGATCGTGTGTACGCGGCCATAGTGTTCACCCAGATGTGCCTTCTCAAGAACAGTTATTACGAAACTACAAAAAAGCCCATCAGGCGTTTCCTGGCCTACCCCCACAGCTCAAGTAGCAGTCATCACGATCTACAGAGGCTAGATCACAGCTCAACCCTGCAGCAACATTATTCTACCCGGATGCATCTCACCCTTTCACGCCGCGCAGCCTACAAGCCCCGGCGGCATTACAGGTTGTCGTGGCAACAAGCAGTGAGAAATCAGATATGTCTGTGTTTGCCAGGTTTATGGTGAGCAGAGAGCTAATTGACACAAGTCTCTCAACATTTGATGACCGTGCAGAGAGCTACAGAGCTTGGAAGGCAACATTCAAGGCCGCCATTGCCAACCTCAACCTAACCGCAGAGCAGGAGCTCGACCTCCTGATCAAATGGCTGGGCCCAAGCTCCACAAATCACATCAAGAGCCTCAGAACTGTCTATGTGGGACAAGCAGAAGCAGGTCTCGCTGCTGCCTGGCAATGGCTCGAATGTACCTTTGGCAGTGCAGAAGCAATAGAGAAGGCCCTATTCAAGAGACTGCAGAACGTCCCAAAGATCAAACTTAAGGACGTCCATAAGCTTTAGGATTTGAGTGAACTGCTCATGGAACTAGAGTTTGCCAAAAGAGATCCTCGTCTGATCGGGCTGTGCTACCTGGCATCAGTCTCAAGGTACAAAAGGGTGCATGACGTCACCTTTCCCCCATTTATTCATTTCTGCATTGATGAACAGTCCCAGATGAGGAATTTCTCGATTTCCTGGAGTTCAACACTACAGCTCCAGTGACACCATCACCAAGGTATGAAAGTGTCATGCATAAGCACAGAGACTTTAAGAGCAGAGTGAGTGTTAGAAAGACTAACCTAACGTCTTCTGCAGAATCCACGGGTAAACAGTACAATACCTCATCAGGAGACAAAGTGCTTCAATCGTGAATGTCCCATTCATAAAAAAAACACACTCACTGAACAAATGCAGGGGGTTTAGATCCAAACCCATACAGGAGAGCAAGAAGGTCCTCAGCGAGCTTGGGGTATATTTCAGATGCTGCGCTTCATTGGAGCACATGGCTAAGGACTGTAAATCCATCATCAAGTGTGAGGAGTGTCATAGTGAAAGACTATGCACCCAGTTCCACTGCCCAGAGACTCACCAGCCGCCGTCACTACCAGTCCAGCTCCAAGTAATGGCGGGGAGCCCCAGAACCACGGCAAAACACAGGCGCTGCTGTTTCCTGCTCATGTTTGGAAGTATGTGGCGAGGGCCGTGGTGAAAAATGTTGTGCCCGAATATGCCTAATCAAGGTCTATCCAGAGGGACTACCAGAAAAGGCAGTAAAAATGTATGCCATCATCGATGACCAAAGCAACGGTTCCCTAGCAGGACCTAAATTCTTTGAAGCCCTTGGGATAAAGGGGCCATCAGAACCCTACATCTTAAACACCTGCTTAGGCCGCATAGAGACTAGCGGCAGGAGGGCGCAAGGATTCATTGCTTCTGCCATAAGTGGGAATACAGAAATACCCCTACCAACTCTTATTGAATTCGATCAAATACCCAACCATAGGGATGAGATTCCTACCCCAGAAGCTGCATTTCATCAACCGCACCTAAGGCACCTAGCCAACATTATCCTACCTATGGACAACAATGCTGAGATTCTACTCCTGCTTGGCAGAGACAATCGAAGGGTGCACAAGGTGCACCAACAGTGTAATGGTCCTGACTATGCGCTGTAACGGTTACCACTGCTTACAACCTTCCATCCAACCACGACAAGCTTATCCGACACACCAACAACCAGGCAGACATGATCCATTCCATTTCCCAGAATAAACGAGACTGCGCTCCGTTCTCTAGTTTCCAAAATGTATGAATAACTTTATTGGTTCTTAGCTTGCTTATATCCAGTACAACAGAATGCAGTTAATCACAGGACAATGTAATCTCCACCCCCTATTCACTCACTGAGGATAATTTTTTAATTGGTAGCTAGACATGACGGCACCGTATTATCAATAGGGTTCAATTAACCTTGAATAGTAACACAGACATCTAGTTGAATAAGTTCTCTATACAGCTTTGTCACACAATGGCAGTGAGAGTGGGTGTCTTTACATTGAATAGCCAACACCTTAGGATATTTCAATAGCCTATTATACAAAAGGTATGACTCACTGGCTGACCTGGTCATGTCATCATGACTCCTTGTGATATCTCAGTCCTGCAATATGAAGAATTATTAATGTCCCATCTCATGTAATATGAATTATGATTCACTATTAGCCACCCTATACCCAAAAGGGCACAGGGTGGATTTCGACCCAAGAGTTTTTGGTGCTGCTGGCACAAGAGTATCTCTCATCCTTCCAACGTCTCTGGGTGTCACGGGCCATTCTGTTACATGCGCCATATGCCCAGAGGCTGGACCTGGGATGGGTAACCATAGGAAATGTATGCCTGGATCAACCAGAAATCGGCTCCTTTTAAAACGTACGTGCGTGAAGATGGATGCACAACTTGCATTAAGCCGTGTCCTCATCATTATGAAGTGAAGGAGAAGTCTCCAGACCTCGTACAACCACCTGACATAATTTCTCCCCTCTTTGCTGACGAATTGGGGAGATCAGTCTTTTTTCGCACAACCAAGGATGACGATAAGGTAGCCTTATCAGTAGAAGACAGGGAGTTCATCAAGATAATGGACAGTGAGTTTTTTAAAGACGAAACCAATCACTGGGTTTCTCCATTACCCTTCCGAACCACCAGGGTAAGGCACCCGGACAATCAGGAGCAAGCGCTATCCAGATCTAACTCTCTTCAGCGTACAATGAACAGCAAGCCTGAGACGAGAGAACACATTGTCGTACCATCCGAACTTAATCCAGCAGATCACGCTACCAGGCCTACGTCTATGGGTTCCTTTACTAAATCTACTTGGCTTACAGGCCCAGAGTTTCCGCTAGGACGGGCAGAAAAATGTGAACAGGAAGTTTTCAGCATCCAGGATCTGGATAATGATCCAGAAATCTGCGCCGACTTGTCAGAACCATTGGAAGGTTAGTGCACATCGCCAGTTGTTATCACAATACTCAGGAAGATAAAGATTGTCATGGTTGGCTGCCATAAACCATTCTCTGCGGAGGACATTTCTCATAGCGAGTCTCTCATAATACGTCATGTCCAGCAGGGGGAATTTAACGTAGAATGGAAGTGCTTTAACAACAGACAGCAGATTCCTATAAAAAGTCCCCTTGCCAACGTAAACCCAATTATGGACAGTTTTGGCCTGCTCAGAGTTGGTGGTCGTTTGAATCAAGACCACCTAGGAGTTGCGGAGCAAAATCCTGTCATTATTCCCAGCAAACATCATATCACCACGTTGCTGATCCGACATTACCACAAAAAGGCTGAACACCAGGGCAGACAAATCACTAAGTGCAAGTTAAGGTCTGTGGGTCTTTGGATTATAGGTATGAAGAAATGTGTAGCCCGACTACTGCATGACTGTGTGCACTGTCGTAAAGCCAGAGGAAAACAGCTACACCAGCAAATGGCCGACTTGCCCGCGGATAGACTATGTACAGAACCTCCCTTCACCTACACAGGTCTGGACGTCTTTGGACCTGGTTAGGGAAGTAACTTCATCGGAGCCTGTAGAGAACTGAACATCGACACTAAGCCTATCCAAGATCAGTTGGCGGAGAAAGGTTGCACCTGGATTTTTAATCCTCCTCATAGTTCCCACATGGGGGGTTCCTGGGAGAGAATGATCGGGATCTCACGCAAAATCTTAAGTTCTATGTTGATGGATGTAAACTCTTCAAGACTTACACACGAGACTCGCGTCACTCTTCTTGTTGAAGTTTCAGCTATGATCAATTCAAGACCCCTTGTGCCAGTATCTATGGATCCTGAAACACTAGCCATACTGTCTCCAGCTATTCTACTTACCCAAAAAACTGACAATATTGCTTACGCCTAGTGGAGAATTTACTTATGGGAATATCTACCAAAAACACTGGAAACATGTACAACACCTGGCAGATGACTTCTGGAACAGATGGCAAAAAGAATATCTCAATATTCTTCAAGGAAGGAGGAAATTGCAACATTAAAAAACAAACTTGAAAGAAGGAGACCTCGTATTGATGAAGGAGTAACAAACCGAAAGGATCACCTGGCCTATGGGACTAATTACAAAGGTTCTTCCTAGCAAGGATGGCAAGGTCCGAAAGGTGGAGTTGAGGATCTTCAGGAAGGGTGAGCTTAAAATGCTTGCAAAGAAAGTGGATACCCTGCGCTGCCGAATAAGTGTAGATGGTAGCAGCTAACACGGCTCATTCAAAAAAGCAAAAAACAAAGGAATACATACAGTAAGTGTAGCGCTAAATGGCTAAATAAATAATCAATTACCATACAATAAAAATTGCATCATATAAACAGTGACATTAATGTGCATGAAAGTTCTTCAGATGAAAGAAATAAATAATGTGCCTATGCGGCACGTAGTGCAAGTGAACTGTTAGTTGAAAAGAATATTTTAATAGTCCAAAAATTAGGAAGTGAAAAAGTTCATCTGGAAATTTAATCAAGTGACTATGTGACTGAACGTGAAATATGTGACTTCTTCAACGTGACAATCCCACCACCTAAAGGATTGTAGGCTTACCAGAACACATTGACCAATGATGACATATGCCACAAGAGGTCAAACAAGGCTTTGAATGACGGATGTCATGAACGATCCTCAGCAGGAATCATGCGCCCAATCAATCAAGATGTCTTGCAGTAAAATGGACAAAGCTGGAAACTGTGCTTATATTGAAGTCACCATTGATAAGCTTGATTTTGTTATTGGTGCATGTAGAAAAGAAAAGAGGGTGGCCACATAGCGTGATTCCGTTTAAATAAAATTACCTATATATTCACAGCTAACAAACTCACATTTGGCTGGATTGACAGAATTCTTGCAAGTAAAATAAGGCGACAGTGGAGTCCTCCCGATGCGTTTCGTGGCAATAGCTCATCGTCTGGGGTGAGACGATGAGCTATTGCCACGAAACGCGTCGGGAGGACTCCACTGTCGCCTTATTTTACTTGCAAAAATTCTGCCAATCCAGCCAAATGTGAGTTTGTTGTGAATAAATAGGTAATTTTATTTAAACGGAATCACGCTATGTGGCCACCCTCTTTTCTTTTCTACATGCACCAATAACAAAATCGAGCCTATCAATAGTGACTTCAATATAAGCACAGTTTCCAGCTTTGTCCATTTTACTGCAAGACATCTTGATTGATTGGGCGCATGATTCCTGCTGAGGATCGTTTATGACATCCGTCATTCAAAGCCTTGTTTGACCTCTTGTGGCATATGTCATCATTGGTCAATGCGTTCTGGTAAGCCTACAATCCTTTAGGTGGTGGGATTGTCACGTTGAAGAAGTCACATATTTCACGGTCACATAGTCACTTGATTAAATTTCCAGATGAACTTTTTCACTTCTTAATTTTTGGACTATTAGTATATTCTTTTCAACTAACCGGCGCAACAGTTCACTTGCACTACGTGCCGGATAGGCACATTATTTGTTTCTTTCATCTGAAGGACTTTCATGCACATTAATATGTCACTGTTTATATGATGCAATTTGTATTGTATGGTAATTGATTATTTATTTAGCCATTTAGCACTACACTTATGTATTCCTTGAAATGCTTGCAAGGCAAATTAACAAACTCATTCTAATATTACCCATCGAGAATGTTCCTGGAGGATGAAAAGGACTGAACTTGAACTTTTTGGTTCTATCCGGCTACGGGTCAACCAACCCACTATGTTATGTTTATTGCATTTCACATGTTCTTTGTTACAGGTTTGTATCATATTTTATGGACATTCGTCATAGTGAAATCTCCTATATATGAAACGGAAATTTTAGATGGGGAGTGTGCTGTTCTCCCCATAGTTTTGTACATTGCATTATCAAGCTTTTTTCTCCATGTTGTTTTCATGCATCTTTTGTACTGCTGACATCTGCTGGCCAGAATTTGCATGCCGCACGCCTCTGTTCTTGTTAATAAAGTTTTTTCCTTTGGGGACGTGGACTCAAGCTGGGCTGGCTTCATCACGTGGGGGCAGCCATCACAGTGCCTCATGGCTGTGTGACTGGACACTGCACATTTTTTGGGCTTGAGAAGGCATCAGTTTTTGACCAGCAGTTAGCCTCAGGATAGATACCAACAAAACAGCATTGATACCACTACTACAGAACAGTATTGTATCACCATTTATTGCTTTATCTGGATTTCATCTTCATGTCTAAGTCTGGATCCATCTAACCTGAGCATCTGCCGGTCCGGTCTGCCCCACTGCTTGGATACGAAGGTAGGAAGTCACACAGCTATTATCAGTTATACCTTTGTTTGCCTTCATGTGGGAACAGAACATTGAATTGCTTCTATATATCTATTTTGGCACTACTTTTATTAATGTACTTATAGTACAGTATATGTGTTTATGTATAATAAGTGCTGCACTGTCATATTTTATATGTGGACTGCTACCTAGGGTTGTCCCGATACCGATACTAGTATCGGTATCGGGACCGATATCGAGTATTTGCGTGAGTACTTGTACTCGCGCAAATGCTCCCGATGCCTGGTAGAATACTTTTTTTTTCGAGTGCAGGTGGAGAGGGGGTGGAGTGCGGGTGGAGAGGGGGCGGAGAGCAGAGCAGAGCAGTTCTCGTATGGGGGAGAGGAGAGCTGCTGCCGCTGCCGCCTTAGACAAAGCCAAGTCAATCCCCCCCCCCCCCTCCTCCTGCCGCTGCCGGCATCTAGTTACTATGCGCTGGGGGAACACAACAGCTGTCATTTGCATTTGAATAGCTGTGTTCCCCCGCCGTGCCGTCATGTATAGCCCCTACCCCCTGCCCAGAAACTTTGATAGACAGGTCATCCGTCGGACGAGGGGGAGGGGCTATACATGAGGGCGCGGCGGGGAACACACAGCTATTCAAATGCAAATGACAGCTGTTGTGTTCCCCCAGCGTATAGTAACTAGATGTCGGCAGCGGCAGGGGGAGGGGGGGACTTGGCTTTGTCTTAGGGGACACAAGGCTGCATTAGGGACATGGCTGCATCAGGGACATGGCTGCATCTAGGGACATGGCTGCATCTAGGGACATGGCTGCATCGGGGACATGGCTGCATCTAGGGACATGGCTGCATCTAGGGACATGGCTGCATCTAGGGACATGGCTGAATTTACGGACATGGCTGAATTTACGGACATGGCTGCATTTAGGGACATGGCTGCATTTAGGGACACAAGGCTGCATTTGGGGACACAAGGCTGCATTTGGGGACATGTGGCTGCATTTAAAAAAAAGTATCGGTAATCGGTATCGGCGAGTACATGAAAAAAAGTATCGGTACTTGTACTCAGTCCTAAAAAAGTGGTATCGGGACAACCCTACTGCTACCACAATCAGATCATAGCAGATCCTGACATTCAGGTGATAAAATCAAGGATGGGCAGATAATATATATCCTTGCCCATCTTGACAGAGGAGATACTGTATACATCCATCTATGGCCAGTCCTAAGCTGGCCAGACATTATACAATTGTCTTGTTCAATTTCCTGATTGACCTAATTTTATATGGTTTTGGTAAACATAATGGAAAATTGTACAAGAAAAATGTATAATGTATGGCCAGCCTTATTCGGCGTACACACGATCATTTTTCAGCATGTCCAAAAAAACAAAATGTTTCCAACTTCATCATTAAAAACGATGTAGCCCACACACCATCAGGCCGCATACACACGACCGGTTTCCTCGACAGAATCCATCAAGAAACTTGGTGGCAGAGCTTTTTTGCCAAGGAAACCAGTCGTTTGTATGGCGGCGTACACACGACCGAGGTTCTCGCTGGAAACCAGCGAGAACCTCGCTGGAAGCTGCATTCCAGCAAGGACCTCGGCCGTGTGTACGCTCTCGGCGAGCTTCCCGTCGGGAAGCCCGTCGAGCAGAAATAGAGAGCACGCTCTCTATTTGCTCGACGGCCCGCCTGGATGAATGGCTGGTTGCCATTCCCGACGGGCGGGTCGCCGATTTCGACGGCCGGCAGGGAACCTCGACGGGCGGAACGATGTGTTCTGCCCGTCGAGGTTCTCTGCCGTGTGTACACGGCCTAAGCTTTTCATCGAGAAAACTGTCGCGGAACTCGACGAGGAAAAAAGAGAGCAAGTTCTCTTTTTCCTCAACGGGAGTCTCAATTTCCTCGTCATGTTCCTCATCGGGCTAGATTTTGACGAGAAACACGTTGGTGTGTATGCTTGGAAACCCGCGTACCTTCGATAAAAGTAGCGTTTGTAATAGAAATAGCACATTTGTCACGCTGTAACAGACTGAAAAGTGCAAATGTCTCTTACCAAACTTTTACCTAACACGCAGTAACATGAGATTATCAAAAGCAGCCCCAAGGGTTGTGCCAGTGGAATCGAACTTCCCCTGCTGTTGTACGTATTGAAGTCACCGCGTTTGAGAACAAGGAGATTTGGTCTTGACAGTGTGTACACAAAGACAGCTTGTCAAGTTTCTTGACAAGCCTAACAAGGAACTCGTCTTTCCCGACGAGTTCCTCGGTCGTGTGTACGAGGCCTAATTTAAAAAAAATGATGAACAAAGCGCGGTGACGTACAACATGTATGATGGCACTCTAAAGGGGAAGTTCTATTCGCATTTGGGCTGCTTTAGCTGATCCCTTGTTAGTAAAAGACGATTTGCGCTTTTCTGTCTGTTACAGCGTGATTAATGTGCTTACTCCATTATCAGAACGAGCGCTCCCGTCTCATAACATGCTTCTGAGCATGCACGGGTTTAAAACGTCGTTTTAGCCCACACACGATAATTTTTTAAAACCCGAAAAACGACATTGTTTAAAACAACGTTAAAAAATGCAGCATGTTCGAATTTTTTTTTTTGTCGTTTTTCAGAACCTGATAAATGATGTGTAGCCCACACACGATCATTTTAAATTATGTTTTTCAAATGCCGAAAAATGATCGTGTGTACGTGGCATTTAAGATCCTTAAATAATAAGCTCTAACAAAATTATCCTTTATTGCCTGTTCTATTCTCAGTGGGGCCGATTTACTAAAGGCAAAAAGAGGGTTCACTTTGCAAGGGAGGTTGTACTTTGCAAGGACATTTTCCCCAAATTGTTGTGAATGAGGTGAAGCTCTGCTAAATTCCATCATCCAATCATGTACAAGTAAAAATGCTATTTTTTTTATTTTCTTGCATGCAACTAGATATTCTTTCTAAAGTGAAATTAACAACCTTTTTGGCTTTAATAAATCAACCCCCTGTGTCTCATTGTGCAGTTCATTTGTGTTGTCATTGAACGGTCAGTTTGAGTAGTACAGCTCCATGCAAAGATCTTGTAAATTTTTGATTTGCTTCGTCTTTTTACTTGTATGTTCACAGCTAATAATGTCAGTAAATATAACCTCCTCCTCACTAAGCACTTGGTTTCGCTCACAGTTGGCTCTTTTGATTTGACCTTTTACATAATCTTCCCACCAGGTTCTTGTGCAATATTGTATTTCCTATTACAAGCATATACTCAAAACACATATTAGCTAAATTGCCTTTAAATAGTGTATCATTTCAATGTCACTATTTATTTTAATGGAGAGACATGCAACCTTCTGACATTTATAATAAGCCAAGTCCGGGATGCAGGAAGTGCCCATTTAATGTGACCTCAGTCGGGGTAGCTTAGACACAGAAAGCTTTGTTTTTATGAGACATTTTTTAATACAAGAGATATTATACCTTAAATAAGTGCAAGGAAGTAAAATGCTTACCTTCAGAGTATTAGCAGTTAAATAACTTTGAACATTTCCACATTAACAGAAATAGGTTTATAAAATAACATAGGTCCACATCTATCAATGTGCATAAAATAAGAACTGTATGTGTTGCCTTACAGTAACCATTTATACTCAACTTACAAAGGAAAATGACAGTTTGAATCAGTTTGAAACTTATTGCTAACTGGTGCCTTGTATGTAAAAACAGATATATGTGACATATTTATGAGTACCGTATATTTCTGTACAGTAGCCCATAAATGTCTATAAAGTTTGGTTGTAATACATTAATATTAGAGATGGATAAAATGATCCCTGCAAACTAACATTCAGCCCACATAAGGGTGCTAAAATCAACCAATTTGCTGGTCCATCATAAAAACAGCATATTAGGAAAATATGGGAGACGATAATGCAGAATTAGATTTAAATGAGCAAGTTCCAGGGCTGTCATTCTCATACTTTCCATAAAGATGAGTTATATTAAACCTACAAACCTAGAACAAGCATGTGTGTATTGGCTCTTGGGACATCTGGTACACCTATGCCACCAGGTCAGTGGCTACTATGTATTTAAAAGAAAAATGAGCATAACAGCTACTAGCCTCCCTTTTTTCAAAACAAATTATGTACCTTGGTGATGCTCCTCTCTCTGTGAAAGAGGAAAAATGTGTGTACCATATATATGTAAAAAGAGTCAAAGTCACCATTTGCGAAAAAAAATTGTAAATGAAGCAACATTGATCTCATGATCAATGTGCATTTACTATTTTCTTTCCCCAATGAAGCCTGCAGAGCATTGCAACCATGATCAGTGCATCACATGTGCAATGCACAAGCACTTGCAATTAATTCTCCCACCCTCACGTCCTTACTGAGGTACAGATTGCAGTTATGGTGCTGAAATACAGCATGTAGAGAAAGGATGGATCCCAAGTGCACTCTGCACAGTCCTCCTTGATGGAATGTGTAGTAATTATCAATGAGCAATTACAGACCCTAAAGGCACAGCTGTGTGGGTGGGGCTACACACAGCAATGGTGCAGAAGTGACAATAGGTCTAAGGGGGAAGGGGTGCAGAGTTGTGTTTTGGGGGGTTAAAATTGTGTGGAGGGGAAAAATGTGGTGAGGACAGTGCTGGGTGGGCAGGGGGTGAAAACAGGGTGGAGAAAAAAAAATGGTGAGGGCAGGGGTATGTGAGTGGTAAAGGCAGTGGAATAGTGTTAGGGAATGGGATACCTGAGGGGTGGGTAAGAGGAAAAGTGGTTAGAGCAGCAGAAGTTTGGCGAGGGCAGCGGAAAAATGGTTGAAGGCTAGGTCGAGGGGGGGGGGGGGTTGTCAGAGTGGTAAGGAAGTGGGGGGGGGGGGGTGCGTATAGAGAAGAGACAATCTTGTTGAAGTTAAAGCGTTTGTACAGAATTGTTTTTGTTTTAGTTTAAAATAACAAACATGTCATACTTACCTCCACTGTGCAATTCGTTCAGAGTGACCCCGATCCACGTCTTCTGGGGTCCCTTGGCGGCTGTCTCGGTCCTCCCCGCAATTAGTAACCACAGTCATGCGAGAGCTCGCATGGTGGTCACTAATTGTGGGCGCACTCCCGTGATACAGCGTGCGGCCATAGCCGCTCACTGTATCACTCGGCCCCGTCCTTTGGCGCGCCGCATCAGTGGATGTGATTGGCAGCAGCGCCAGCCAATGGCTGCGTTGCTCTCAATCCCATCCACTCTAGCCAATCAGTGGCCAGGTTGAGTGGCGAAAAGGATCTCGGGACCGCGTGGGACTTTCGAGGGGTCAGGTAAGTATAATGGGGGTTTGGGGGGCGCTGTTATGCAATGTTTTTTCACCTTAATGCATAGATTGCATTAAGGTGAAAAATGTTTTTCATTTACTACTCCTTTAAGAGGAGAAACCTATTCTTTTAGGATTGCCCTTTTTAAGTACAATTTTTTTATTTGAACTAAACAAACATTTTACATCTATTACCATCTAACCTAAAGATAATCATATGTGCTAATTGTGAACATGCATTCAAATTTCTTAATTGAAACAAAGGCCGTGTACACACGATCGGTCAAAAAGGACTGTTTCATCGGTCCAAACCGATCGTGTGTGGGTTCCATCGGTTAGTTATCCTTCGGTCAAAAAAAGAGAACTTGCTTTAAAATTTGACCGATGGACGCCTGACCGATGGGTCAAAACCGATCGTTAGTATGCAAAAGCATCGGTTAAAAGGCTGCGCATGCTCAGAATCAAGTCGACGCATGCTTGGAAGCATTGAACTTCGTTTTTTTCAGCACGTCGTTGTGTTAAAACACGTAAACGTCACAGCGTTCTAACAGGATCGTTTTTTTAACCGATGGTGTGTAGGCACATCAGACCATCAGTCAGCTTCATCGGTTAACCGATAAAAAAGGTCCTTCAGACCATTCTCATCGAATGGACTGTTCGTGTGTACGCGGCCTAAAGCCCCGTACACACGTACGAGAACCTCGACGGGCGGAACACATCGTTCCGCCCGTCGAGGTTCTCGCCCGGCCGTCGAAATCGGCCCGGCCGTCGGGAATGGCAACCAGCATTCATCCCGACGGGCCGTCGAGCAAATAGAGAGCCTGCTCTCTATTCGCTCGACGGGATTTCCGACGGGCGGGGCGAGCCAGGAGCGTACACACGGCCGAGGTTCTCGCTGGAATGCAGCTCCCAGCGAGGTTCTCGCTGGTTTCTAGCGAGAACCTCGGTCGTGTGTACGGGGCCTGAGAGTGCAAAAAACACCATTTTACATGCTTTTCCTAATATAACTTTAGTATTATGACTAGAGGTCGACCGATGGGTTTTTCTCTGGCCGATCGGGGCAGCCGATGGCCGATATATGATGCCGATTTTAGCGGCCGATATTTTGGGCCGATTTTTGGATTGGGATGCATTGTGGAGGGGGATGGATGAATGATGCTGGGCGTGGGTGGGGGATGCGTTGTGGAGGGGGGTGGATAGATGATGCTGGCAGTGGGTGGGGGATGCGTTGTGGAGGGGGATAGATGGATGGTGCTGGGCGATGCGTTGTGGAGGGGGATGGATGAGTTGTGGAGGAGGATAGATGGATGGAGCTGGCCATGGGTGGGGGAATGCGTTGTGGAGGGGGATAGATGGATGGTGCTGACCGTGGGTGGGGGATGCGTTGTGGAGGAGGATGGCTGGATGTTGCTGGCCGTGGGTGGGGGATGTGTTGTGGAGTGGGAGAGATGGATGGTGCTGGCTGTGGATGGAGGGAGGGGTTTGGATAGATGGAGCTGGCCGTGGGTGGGGGATGCATTGTGGAGGGGGGTGGATGGATGGAGCTGGCCGTGGGTGGGGGATGCATTGTGGAGGGGGAGAGATGGATGGTGCTGGCTGTGGATGGAGGGGGGTGGATGGATGTTGCTGGCCGTGGGTGGGGGATGCATTGTGGAGGGGGGTGGATGGATGGATGGAGCTGGCCGTGGGGGATGCGTTGTGGAGGGGGATGGATGGATGGAGCTGGCTGTGGGTGGGGGATATGTTGTGGAGGGGGTGGATGGATGCATTGTGGAGGGGGGTGGATGGAGGGGGTGGATAGATGGAGCTGGCCGTGGAGGGGGTGGATATATATATATAAATGAAATGTGTGTATACAGAAGTATGTATCTGAGTGCGTATACAGGAGAGGGGTGTGCTCTGACATGTACACACTGTTTCCTCAAGCACTGCCCATTGGATGGCAGCATGTGGCAGCTGAAAATCAGCCGATTCCGATTTTTTTAAAACAGCCAAATATCGGCTGATATATCGGCCGACCAATATATCGGTCGACCTCTAATTATGACCATGCATAATATTATTCCCAATTCATTTTACCTAACTGGAGGGGAATTTTTGCATGTGGCATGATTTTAAATAGTGTGGTAATTATTGCACACAGATTTTTTATGGAACCACACACCTTTGATGAAATTTAAGGGGTGAAATATAATATAGAGTCATGCAGACTTCAATAGATTTCAACAACATTCTCAAATCAAAAATGTACTTCATAAAATACACGATACCCCCAGAATAACAAATCACATTTATGCTGATCTATTAAAACTTTGATTTTAACCATTTTTAAGCAGGCACAATACTGTGCAAATAAAAAAGGTCTATGATAAACCTCAACTCAGAATGTATATAACAAAAACTCTAGTTTTCAGTATGGATGGTTATGTGCAGGAAAAATGGGTAGACCCGATAGACAGTAGGGGTGCGCATCTTCACTCGCCACACGATTCGATTCGATTATGATTATCATGTCAGCGATTCAATTCGATTCAATTCCGCGATGCATCACGATGCATCACGATTAGAAAGATGGAGGAGTCTATGAATAGGAAAAGAAGGATGGAGTAGTCTGGAGATGGGAACTAAAGGATGGATGAGTCCAGGGATAGAACTGAAGGATGGTGAAATCCATGGAGAGAAAAGAATGGAAGAATCCGGGGATAGGGAAATAGGAATCCATGAATAAGGAAAAAAGGATGGAAGAATCAGAGGATAGGAAGGGAAGGCTGGAAGAGTCCAAGAATATTATTAGATGGAAGAGTCTGGGGGGGTGATAGGAACTGAAGGATTGAGGGGTCGGTCCAGAAATAATTTTGTTTTAATAGAATTATTGTTTAGGGTTTAGGGTGGGGGTTGGAGCCTGTGAATGGAGGAGAGTTGGGCGAGGGCAATGCGGTGGCCATTAGTTTGAATGGGAAGGTGGAAGAGGAATGGGCTGGGAGCCATATCCATTTGATGTGTAGTTTGAGTGATCAGGAGTAGTTTGAGACATATATAAAAGGTGTGGGGGGGTGGGGGGAGTTGGGTGAAAGATAGTGGGACCTGCGGGGGTAGGAAGGGGCTGTGAAGGACATTAGGCAGTTTGACAGCCAGCTGGGGAACATGCTGTCATATCTGCATTAAAAACAAAATAAAGTGGGCGCTGTATGATTAGTTGGCAGCTAGCACAAGGTAGTGAATAATATACAACTTTAAATAGACCATAAAACCAAAAAAGGTGTGCAGTGCTTTGCAATGATAAATGTACAAAAGAGACTTATTAAGTAGTGAACAAATATAGTCCTGATATATATTTATATATAAATCTGATCTGATTGAAAGAAATGTTCTGTGTATTCAAAGTAATTCCAGTGCTGTGTGTGCTCTGCTGTGTTTAAATCATTCCTGATTTCTGGTGAATGATTTAAACACAGCAGAGCACACACAGCACTGGAATTACTTTGAATAAACAGAAGATTTCTTTTAATCAGATCAGATTTATATATAAATATATATCAGGACTATATTTGTTCACTACTTAATAAGACTCTTTTGTACATTTATCACTGCAAAGCACTGCACACCTTTTTTGGTTGTATTGCCCTATCTACATTCTGTATGCAGTCTGGCACTTCCCTTACCATGTCAGTCCCCTCACTGTCCTCCCCACGGCCCCCTCACCTGGCTCTACCGCTGTTCTGGCTCTCCTCCAGCTCCGCTTCATCCTCCTCCATCACACCTGCTGGATACGCTGCGGCCGCCCTGAATCATTCCGGGACCTAAAGCAGTGATGGCTTGGCTCCACTCTCCTCCTCGGTGCTCCGTGCTCTATAAGCCGTCCGCCGCCACTCTTATCAGCAGCAGAGACAGCTCCAGCCACTTCAAACTCCGGCCACAGCACTCCATGTTCCCGCCAACCTGCACAGCACACAGCATGGGCTCCTCACTTCCGCATTACGCTGCCTGGAATCACTTACTATTGGCTGATGAGGGGAGAGGGAAGGGGGATTGGTAGAAGGCCTCCTCTCCTCGCAGCACAGGGGGATAACGTCAGCAGGAGGCGGGAAAAAACGGCTTTTGTACTGTAACCTTCTGCTCCACTCAGAGGCAGGGCATGGTGCGGCTGCACGGCGCGAGGATGACGTCATCCATAATCGATTACTTAAAGTGACAGCATCGGAATCGCATCGTGGCCCATCTAATCTCGATGCATCGATGCAACGTTTATATATTCAACACCCCTAATAGACAGTCCAATTTTCAATTAAAGAAGCACACAAGGCAGGCTAACAAATGCAGCAAATTTATAGGCAGTGCCTTAGTCCTTACATTTACAACAGGAGGTCCTGTTTTTAGTAGGATCTCCAGACTACAAAGTTTGCAACAGAGTTAAATAAAATGATGTGTTTAAGAAAACAGTTGTGCACTGGAGCATGATACCAAACACATAAATATATATATCTATATATAATTGATCTGGGGCAACAAGCCGGCTCGTATCAGCCTGCGGACTTTGCAACTTGCGATGGACCAGGGTGGTATGGTGGTCCCTCACGCTAGGAACTATTTTATAGCTTCACAACTCCAACACCTAAGTAATTGGTGGGAGGTAGATAATTCTGATACTATTAGGTCCCTAATAGTCCCCGGGGGAATTCTAACCTTCCGGCCTTGGTGTATCTCGATGCAGGCCTTACGCAATTTTCTACCAATTTCCCCACTATCAGACTACTAAATAAAATGTGGGAATATGTTGGGTCCCTTTTCAAGCTCAAAGCAGGGTGTCAGTTTACAAATATTTCAAGGAACTCTTTAAGCTTAAGGGGTTCGGCCATTGGGAGGAGGCGGGAATCCACTACATCTCTCAGCTATTCTCTGGAACGATACTCAAATCTTTTGCGGACATAAAAGAGGAATTTCATCTACAAAACTCCCAATTCTACCAATATCTGCAATTACGGCATGCTATACACAGTGAAGGCAGGTTGTCCCCATTCGTCCAGATGGTGCACCCTCTGATGAGGGATGTACTCTTGACGAAGGAAAGGACAGGAATGATATCTAGGGTGTATACCAGACTGCTTAATTTAACTCAAGACGCGGGTAAACTTGCCTGTAGGAAGGGCTGGGAGCGTGATTTGGGGCCTATTGATGGAGACATCTGGGATTTATGCCTGACGTCTGCTCCCCAGGTCTCGGTCTCTGCATCACAGAGATTATCTCATCTATATCTTCTACATAGGGTATATAGAACCCCGGCCAGACTACATAAGTGGGGTATCAGGGACACGCATCTATGTCCGAAATGTGAGGCACATGCTTATCAGGCTGTGTACTCACCGAAGCCGAGATGCCGAGGGTGGCCAACCGTTGCGACCCGGCGCCGACCGTCCCCTGGAGTTGGGACAGGGGAGGCGAGCCCCGGGAGGCACCAGCGCCAGTGAGGTCTGGGTTGGTAGCCGGGATCCTGGTGCAGACTGGAACTGAAGCTCCTCCTGATGGCGGTGAGCAGAGCAGGCAGCCGAGGAGCCACAAGACAGGTGCAAGGCAGGTAGCAGAAGCTGTACTGAAGAACTGTGGAGCAGGTAACTGGAGGGGTACCGGGCAGGTGCAAGCGGATCAGACTGAGAACAGGTCCAGAGAGCAAGCCGAGGTTCAGGGGTTGGAGAGATCAACAAGTCCAAAGCCAAGCCAGAAGTCAGGGATTATAGAAGACAGCGTATCCAGGAACAAGAGCCAAGGTCAACTTCAGGGCGAGAGGAGAGTCGTACGGAAGGCCAACTTCAGGGCGAGAGGAGAGTCGTATGGAAATCCGGGTCAAAGGTTCAGGTAATCGGCAGAGTCCAAGCACAAGCTGAAGACAAACCAGCAACCTGCCATAAGACAGGGGCTGGTTTAAATAGCCTGGTCAGGCCTCTGATTGGTTCCCGGAAGGTGCGCGCCCGTGCGCACGCCCATGTTCACGCTGCGTCGCCAGGCCGCGCATGCACGCGTGTGCGCGCCTTTCCCGCACAGGTACACGCCGGAGCGCCGCTCTATTGCGCATGTGCGAGGATCGGAAGACAGGCCTGGATCCCTGACAGTGCCCCCCCCAAGGGGCGGACTCCGGACGCCCAAACTGGCCATCAGCTCCGGATGTTCCTGGTGAAAGGCACGGATTAGGCGTGGGGCATGTAGATTCTTAGAAGGTTCCCAGGAATTGTCCTCCGGTGGGTACCCCTTCAATTTGACCAGGTACTCGAGTTGCCTACCCCTCTTTCTACAACTCACGATGGCCTCCACTTCGAATTCAAGTTCACCCTCAATCTCCACTGGTGGAGGTGGGGGTTCCCCTCTTCCGCCAAAAGGGTCTGGCACAACGGGTTTAAGGAGGGAGGAGTGAAAAACAGGGTGGATCCTGTAAGAGTCCGGTAGGGCAAGTTCAAAGGCCACGGCATTGATTTTCCGTCTGATCTTGAAGGGACCAATGAACCTCGGGCCAAGTTTGCGAGAAGGCACAGGTAATTTTAGGTTAGTGGCGGAAAGCCAGACTTCCTCCCCGATTTTAAAGGCTGGGCACTCTTTTCTTCCTCTATCATAAAATGTTTTATAATCCTCTTGGGCCTGTCGCATCATCCCCTGAAGCTTCAGAAAATTTGACTGGACAGCTGTTAGATGTTCCTGAACAGCTGAGACAGGTATTTCTGGTAGATCATCCGGGAGGAAGGATGGGTGAAATCCAAAGTTGGACCAGAAGGGGGTCTGATTGGTGGTGGAATGTACCGAGTTGTTGTAGGAGAACTCTGCGGATGGTAGCAGGGACGACCAATCGTCTTGAGAGGAGGAACAAAAGCATTGCAGGTATTGCTCCAAAGTTTGGTTCGTTCTCTCTGTTTGGCCATTGCTCTGGGGGTGATAGGCCGAGGAGAGGCAGCTCTTGATTTCCAAGGCCTTACAAAGTTCTTTCCAGAATCTGGATGTAAATTGGCTGCCCCTGTCAGAGACGATACTTCTGGGAACCCCATGGAGCCTGACAACGTCCTTGAAAAAAGTCCTGGCTGTTTCTGCCGCAGAGGGAGTTCCTACCATGGGCACAAAATGGGACATTTTAGAGAGTCGGTCCACCACGACCAGGATTGAAGTAAAGCCTCCAGATGGAGGCAAGTCCACAATGAAGTCCATGGAAATTTCTGCCCATGGACGTTCCGGAATAGGTAAGGGTTTGAGCAATCCCCAGGACTTAGTATTGGGACCCTTGTTTCGTTGGCAACGAATGCATGAAGCAACATAGATTTTACAGTCCTGTCTCCACCTGGGCCACCAGAAAGACCGAGAAATCAGTTCACCCGTTTTCCGTGCCCCAAAATGTCCTGCTAACTTGTGGTCATGGAAGGTACTCAAGATCAATCGTCTGGCTTCCGTTGGTACAAAAATTTTCCCCCTTGACCATAGTAAGTCGTCGTGTTTATCCAGTGCCTCAATTTCCGGATCGGAACACTGTCTGGAAGCCGTTTTGAGAGAATTTAACAAGTCCACTTGGGAAAGTAAAAGAAAATTCCGAGGTGACAGGATGGTATTGGGTTCTGCAGTGCAAGGGGTTTCGAGGAACATCCTGGAAAGGGCATTCGCTTTTCCATTCTTTGAGCCGGGTCGATAAGAAATATGGAAATTGAACCTTGAAAAGAAAAGCGCCCACCGAGCTTGCCTGGGTCTTAAGCGTTTTGCTGAACGTAAGTATTCGAGATTCTTGTGATCTGTGAAGATCATGATGGGATGAGCCGCCCCCTCCAGTAGGTATCTCCATTCTTCTAGGGCCACCTTAATGGCAAGCAGCTCTCTGTCCCCTACATCGTAGTTTCTCTCGGGGGCAGTTAGCTTCCCAGAGGCGTAGGCCACAGGATGTAGCAGAGCCTTCACCCCTTGTCTCTGTGATAGGATGGCCCCGGTGGCCGTCTCAGAAGCGTCTACCTCCAGGGTAAAGGGTAGAGTTGGATCCGGATGTCGTAGGACCGGAGCAGAGGAAAAGGCGGATTTAAGCTTTTGAAAGGCTTCCTGAGCTTCTGGTGACCAGTGGAAGCGACCGCCTTGTCGGGTACGTTTAGTAATGGGTGCCACGATGGAGGAGAATCCAACGATAAATCGTCTATAGAAATTGGCAAAACCAACAAACCGCTGCACCGCCTTCTTGTCGACCGGAGCTGGCCACGCTTGGATGGCCTCTACTTTTTGCGGGTCCATAGCGACCCCACTGGTGGAGATAATAAATCCTAGAAATTGTACTGAGGCCTTCTCAAATTCACATTTTTCTGCTTTCAGGTAAAGTTTATGCTTTCTTAGTATGGCAAGAACCACTTTGACATGGCACCGGTGTAATTCAAGGGAGGCTGAAAAGATGAGAATATCATCCAAGTAGACCACCAAAAAATCATCTAGATATTCACGAAAGATGTCATTGACAAGATGTTGGAAGGTGGCTGGGGCATTGCAAAGCCCAAAGGGCATCACCAAGTACTCGAAATGTCCAAATCGAGACCTAAAGGCCGTTTTCCATTCGTCTCCGGACCTGATCCAAATGAGGTTATAGGCGCCCCTCAAATCTAGCTTGGAAAAAACTTGAGCGGACTGGAAGCGCTGAAAAAGTTCTGGAATCAGAGGCAGCGGGTACCTGTTTTTGACGGTAATTTTGTTGAGTTCACGGTAGTCAATGCAAGGCCTCAACGAGCCGTCTTTCTTCTCCACGAAAAAGATACCTGCCCCGGCTGGAGAGGAAGACCGGCGGATGAAGTTTTTTTTTTAATTTTCATCAATGTAGGCCTTGAGGGCCTTTAATTCGGTCTCGGATAATGGGAATATACGTCCGAAAGGGACCTCGGATCCAGGTAGTAAGTCAATAGGGCAATCGTATGGCCGATGAGGTGGGAGAGAGTCGGCTTGCTGTTTATCAAATACATCCTTGAATTCAAGATAGACGGAGGGGACATGCAGAAGGTTTTCTGGTGGGGTTGTGATAGCGGAACAGACGGTGACTGAAGGTGGAAAGCAACTCTGGGTGCAGTATGAAGATGTGAAACTGACTTCTTTCTTTAGCCAATCAATGCAGGGTTGATGCGCCTGTAACCAAGGGAGGCCCAAGATGATGGGGAATAGAGGAGACGGAATAAGATCCAGACATAGGAACTCTCGGTGGCCTGAGTCCGTGGTGGCACAGATGGGTTGAGTCTCGTGAGTAATAAGTCCGGATCGGGGCAGTGAGCCGTCGGCCAGGTGGATCTGTAACTGATGATCTTTAATGCGAAGTGGCACATGAAGTCTCTGAGCCAAGGTGGAATCTAGGAAGCAGCTGCATGCCCCCGAATCAACAATGGCTGGGAGCCTGGTTGCCCCTGCTGGTAGCTGTAGAGAAATAAAAAGTACAACATGAGTCTGAGGGAAGTTAGCAACATGGAAATTGTAGGCAGGTGGCGGCTTCGACTTACTAGGTCTTATGGGGCAACCGCAGAGGAAGTGGCCAGCCGCTCCGCAGTACAGGCATAGATTGGCTTGGCGCCTACGCTGTCTTTCCTCGGAGGTGAGAGGTGCCCGGACAAGTCCAAGCTGCATCGGCTCAGGGTCAGGAAACGTGGAGACTGGAGAAGCCGCTGGAGGCGGAAGAGCTGGAGAGGGCCTTGGGGGTGTCCAGGTGGGACGCGCGTTTTGAAAGCGCTCAGAGCGCCGTTCTCGTAGGCGCCGGTCTAACTGGGTAGCGGCTTGGATCAGATCTTCCAGCGTGGCCGGGGTTTCAGTCCTTGCCAGCTCATCCTTGAGGCCTTCAGCGAGCCCCAGGCGAAACTGGTACTTCAGGGCGGCTTCATTCCAGCCCGTGTCGGACGACCATTTACGGAACTCGGCCGTGTAGTCCTCCACGGGTCTTCTTCCTTGAGCCAGGTTATGGAGAACAGCTTCAGCCGTGGCTGTGCGCTGTGGGTCGTCGTATAATTTAGCCATGTGCTCAAAGAGGGAATCAATTGAGTCCAGGATGGGGCTCCTTTGCTCCATCAAACTGTGCGCCCAGGCTTGCGGCTCTTCGGCCAAAAGGAGATCACAAACCCTACTTTTACGGGTTCAGAACAAAAAGTCCTAGGTTGAAGAGCCAAATACAAGGAGCAGGCGTTCTTGAAGGCCCGATATCTTCTTCGGTCGCCCGCAAATCGCTCCGGGATGGGGACCCGGGGTTCGGGTTGAGTCATAACCACAGTCGGAGCGGGAGAGGCTTGAGACGTAGCGACCCCAGGGGATGGAGCCACGGATGGAGGTACGGCCCCAGGCAGGTTGCCCAATTGTTGGAGGCGACCATCAATTTGCACGTATCCTTCCTGAAGCTTTTGGACAGCCTCGGTGAGGGCGGAGACCTGCTGGCACAGGGTCTCGAAGGGAGAGCGCACCCTGTCGGCTTCGGACATCTGGCTGGTTTGTACTATCAGGCTGTGTACTCACCGAAGCCGAGATGCCGAGGGTGGCTAACTGTTGCGACCCGGCGCCGACCGTCCCCTGGAGTTGGGACAGGGGAGGCGAGCCCCGGGAGGCACCAGCGCCAGTGAGGTCCGGGTTGGTAGCCGGGATCCTGGTGCAGACTGGAACTGAAGCTCCTCCTGATGGCGGTGAGCAGAGCAGGCAGCCGAGGAGCCACAAGACAGGTGCAAGGCAGGTAGCAGAAGCTGTACTGAAGAACTGTGGAGCAGGTAACTGGAGGGGTACCGGGCAGGTGCAAGCGGATCAGACTGAGGACAGGTCCAGAGAGCAAGCCGAGGTTCAGGGGTTGGAGAGATCAACAAGTCCAAAGCCAAGCCAGAAGTCAGGGATTATAGAAGACAGCGTATCCAGGAACAAGAGCCAAGGTCAACTTCAGGGCGAGAGGAGAGTCGTACGGAAGGCCAACTTCAGGGCGAGAGGAGAGTCGTATGGAAATCCGGGTCAAAGGTTCAGGTAATCGGCAGAGAGTCCAAGCACAAGCTGAAGACAAACCAGCAACCTGCCATAAGACAGGGGCTGGTTTAAATAGCCTGGTCAGGCCTCTGATTGGTTCCCGGAAGGTGCGCGCCCGTGCGCGCGCCCATGTTCACGCTGCGTCACCAGACCGCGCATGCGCGCGTGTGCGCGCCTTTCCCGCACGGGTACACGCCGGAGCGCCGCTCTATTGCGCATGTGCGAGGATCGGAAGACAGGCCTGGATCCCTGACAATGCTGTGGAAATGTCCCAAACTTTTCAGATACTGGAAATATGTACTCGATACTATTTCTCTAGTGTTTCAAATACCAGTCATACAAGACGCAGTTGTGTGCCTGCTTGGTGTCTTGGAGTTACCCGATCTGTCGCCTAATGGTCATATTGCTGTACTACGCTCACTCTACATTGCTCGCAAAGAAATTGTGCGACTCTGGATCAGGGTTCCGACGGGTGGACAATGGGTAAAACGGGTCAATAGCTTACTGATACGTGAGAAACTTACATACCAACATCGAAATGTTTTACAGAAGTTCTATTCCATGTGGCAACCCTGGGTAGATACCCCAGGTTTAGGTCCCCTTCAACTGGTGAGAGATAGACTGCTTCAAAGCTAAATTACCAGTTAAGAGGAGAGGTGGATTTGGGCTATAGGATCTAGCAGGTGGTGCTGATAAACTAAGGAGGGTGAGGGGGTATGTGGTTTCCCCGGTGGTGATATTGGTGAACGTGAATACTCTGGAAAGCCGTGATTATATTGGTATCTACATTTTTTGTTCCAGCTCTTGTTTTGAATGTTTTTTTTTTTTTTCTATTTGTTTCCCTTACTTGCTTCTGCCATTACGTATCATTACACTCAGGTCCCTTTCATTAAAAGCGTCTCCATTGAGCAGTGCCTTATATGTCATTATTTTTTTACCCTTATGATCCTCGGGTGTTTATCTTTTATGATCCGATTGTACCCATATGTGTGTATATGGCATAATTGACTACTCTGTATATATGCTTGGTGGCTCCATGACATGTTCTTCTGTAACTGCAATCACCATTGACCTGTCTATGTATGTTTATGCTTTTTTTTTTTATTATTTTCAATAAACATCTTTCTGATTTAATATATATATATATATATATATATATATATATATATATATAATATATATATAGAGTAGCAGAGCTTCCCAGAGAGAGCCCGGGAAAGTCCAGTTCGGGGTTTATACCTCTCCCAGGCTCCTCTTTTACACGTTCAGGGATCTCTGATCCCTGATCCAGGTCAGGTGTTGGCCCTCTCCCCCAGGCCAATTTAAGCTCACCTGAGCAGACAGACTGTGCTCTGTCCTGGGAAACAGATAATGTGGATCTGTGAGAGCAAGGAGGCTGCTGAAAAACTGGTGAGAAGTTTGTGTTTGAGCTAACAAGCGGTAGGCTTGTTTAGCTTGGTAGTTAGGGCCTGCACATATCGTGTAGTTAGAGCCGAGACACGACTAGGTGTTTGTTTAACTATTTTTGTTTGTTTTGTTTTCTGCACACTGTACAGCACCTGTAAATAGACTTTGTATAGCACCAATAAACATCCCACTGTTGTTCACTTATCTTATGGACTTGGTGTCTGTGCCTGCTCATCCCACGGAGCTTTTGTACCCGCTACCTATCCCCAGCTTATATATATATATATATATATATAAAAAAATTGGGGGGGGGGGGGGGGGTTTACATACACTTTACATAGTACAAACGCAATATTATGAAATTACCATACAGACACATACATATCTTATCACTTAAAGGAACACTAAATGTTTGTTTATTAGATCAATTGATTGCTGTAAGCTAGAGCACTTAAATATCACTTACCTCGTTTTTCCTTTTAAACCTCCAAAATACAGTAATCCAGGTTTGAAAATGCAATTTCCTGTCTCTCCTCTTCTTGCTTTCCACCAGCGCCTGAGTCGTTTTGCATGGTGGAAAGGAGAATGTGCTCACCCCCTCCCTATGACTACAGCCCTGCGTGAAGATGCTCTCTTTTCCATCACAGGCATGGAGGCTAAGCCTAATGGGAACTGTAGTCCCATTAGGCCGAGATGTAGCAAGAATGAATGCGCACCGCAAACCAGAAAGTCAGTGAGAATAACGATTCAGGAGTGATGGAGGTGAATAAAACAGCTAGATTTCAACAGGTATCAAATTAGTTATAATGCAAAACATTGGTTTTTACTCTATCAGCTACTGTCAGGCCGTGTACACACGATCGAATATATCTGCTGAAACTGGTCCGCAGACCAGTTTCAGCGGACAGATTCGATCGTCTGTACGGGCTAGCAGACAGTTTCCAGCAGACGAAAGTTTTAAAGCATGCTTTAAAACTTGTCTGCTGCAAACCCGTCTGTCCGACATGTCCGCTGGTTAGTACGCCTAATCAGCGTACAAAAATCCCCCGCATGCGTCAAATAGATTCAACGAATGCGTGGAAGTATTTTACTTCCTGGTTCGGTGACATGGCGGTATCAACGTCACCGCCACGTCACCGCGCTGTTTGTCCGCTGGGATTTTGGTTTGATCGTGTGTACACTGATCAAACCAAAATAGCCCAGCAGACATGTCCGATGAAAACGGACACTCGTGTGTACGCGGCCTTAGACTTTAATTTAAGAGGAAAATATTTTTGTCTTTACAACCCCTTTTAAAGTTATTTTACATAAAACCTTCCCTATTATATTCAGGGTGATCATTTCCAATGCAATTCTATTTGTGTCAGTTTTTACTTAAAAAGATTGTCCAAATACTAAGGGACCTGTATAAATCCATTTTCATAAAGTTCAGTGTGCTATGCAGAACAGAACTGCTACAGTCTCAGTTAAGGCACTAGTCAGAATTCATGTGTCAACTTATATAGGATTAGCACTAATTTTGGTAATAATTTATTATTTATCATAATATATTATGGTGGACCAGTTGTGGGTGCACATACCTTGGATTTTCGGACTCCCTTTTTGGCACCTGGCTTTTTCGAAGTTGATTTTTTTGGTGATGTGGTTTTGGCTTTCTTTGCAGCTGGTGGTGTAATAATAGCCTCCAACTTTCCTTTGGTTCCACGCTTCTTTGCCAACAGCTCAGGATGAATATTTGGTAACACACCACCACTGGCAATGGTGACACCTTTTAAAAGCTAACAACACAGCATAATAAAAAAAAATCTATCATTTTCAGATTTAGGTAAGATGCGTTCAAAGATTATTATAAATATGTATGGGTAGATTTTTTTTAATAAAAGGAGACTGTTTACAAAGTGAATGTTTTTCTTTAAAAAACATGTGTCATTTTACAAAATTTGTATTTACTTTGCAAAGGGAATGATAGTAAATAACGTGAGCTTGTGTTGATTTTTAAATAATCAATTATGTGTGACAGATATGAAAAAAAAAGGGTTTTTACCAGCACATGACCGGCTGATTGAAGTAATTGCAGTTTCATATTACCCCATTGAACATTCACTTTGCACAGGGAACAGTATCTATTACTTTACTAAATTAGCCAAGCTGTTATACAGATTAAAAAGAGAACATGTGTTCAAGGTTTAAACAAAAAATATCTTTTTACTATTAATATTATTATTTACAAATGTAAAAAACGCAACAGAGCTATCATAGTTATAAAGCTAGTTAGGTTGAAAAGAAGACACAAGACAAAAAAAAAAACCCACACACAAATAGAAAAAAACCTTCATATACACAATTCTATACACACAGTTGATCCAAAGGAAGGCAAAAAAACTAAACAAAAAATGTCCCTTTCCCACTGATCCGCTTTTGCCACTCTGGAACGCATAAATCCAGCGAGCAGAACAAAAGTGTATCAAAAAATGGTTTGCTTTTAACCACTTCAGCCCGGAAGATTTGGCTGCTCAATGATCAGGCCATTTTTTGCAAAACGGCACTGCGTCGCTTTAACTGGCAATTGTGTGGTCCCGTGATCAAGTCTTTGTGCAAGACGAAACGTTGGGAGGAGACGTTCCCACGTCATCGCAACCATACGGAAGGACCACGCGTTCGATTTAGCCGGCCGGCACTTCGTTTTTAAAACGCCTTATATTCCTGCTCGTTTGTAAGTGTAATTTTATTCCATTTTTTTAATAAATGTATCGGATTTACACTATGTGAGTACTTTTGTCGTTGCATGACAATACATCACTATTGCTATCTGCTGATGTCCCGCTGTTGCTGTAAACCAGTCGATCCCAGGTGCCTGCATCTTATCGTAAGGGGCTCATTCTCAAGGTCGTGGCTACCTATTAGATCACAGGGGATCTAACTTCTGGTAAGGGTCAGTGTGTTTGATGGTGGTGGGTTTGCACTATCCCCCCCCCCCCCCCCCAACTTCATGACTGTCCCACACGGGTGTCTGTGCATACGCTGTTTGTCAGGTTTCACACTATGCAAGTCTCTTTTTGTGTTTATATCTTTGGTGCTGTGAATCTACATTCAAATCTGCAAAAGCCCAAGTGCGACTGACAACGTAGAGACTGTTGCATCAATCACCACCTGAAAGATTTGCTTCTTTGGTCTATCTACTATCATATTTGGGAGAAACCATCCATCCTCAATCCTAGGTTTTTTTTCCTTCTAAAGACCTTTGCCTGGTATATCAATAACTTTGAACAGTTTGCTTGAAAACACCAGGTGGCCTTCTCAACACCATCTTTCCACCTCCCCTGGTTTTTACAACTAAGTTGAGGCTATAGAAAAACAACATTTTTTAATATAATTTTTTCAATATATATTCATATTACCTATGTTGTTGTTTTATATGACCATAGTCACAATTACCCTAATAGAGTTGACCTCTAGATTGTTTTCTCTATGTGTCGTGTGGTGTAGTTAAGTGTGTCTCTGTGGTTTTACAGGGTCTATCCCGCATTGACTGTATTTATCACATTGTGCCCCTTTATTAGGCACAATTTGTTTAATTTTAATTTTTTTAATTTAGCGCGATTCCACTCCTTTTCTTTTTAATTGTGTGGTCGTGCGACGTTGTACCCAAACAGAATTGACGTTCTTTTTTTTCCCACAAATAGAGTTTCCTTTTGGTGGTATTTGATGGCCTCTGCGGTTTTAATTTTTTTGCGTTATATACAAAATAGAAGAGCAACAATTAAAAAAAATAAAAAACATTTTTAACTTTTTGCTATAATAAATATCCTGATTTAAAATGGCCCAATTTAGGCCGATATATATATACAGTACCTGTCACCGAAAATGTGTGTCCAGCACGACAGCATCGCGCTGATTCTTGGCGTCATGTGCCGACATCTCGCGCGCGCTGGAATGTGCTTTTTCTAGCGGCATAGAAGTGCGGGCTGGCCGCCGATAATTGAGCCAACACGAACATAGCGGAGGCCAGCCCTGAAGAAGGCACCGGAGAGCGAGCGGGAGAACCACCGGGGCGCGCCGAGACAACAGCGGTGAAGTGGAGAAGATGGAAGAAGACCCCCGGAGCTGACTAATAAAATATTTTAAAACCCTGTGGTGTTTTTTTTATTTTTTTATTGACCTATTGCCTCCAGGTAATTGGGTAGGGGTATGATGTACCCCATATTCATTCACCTAGGATGGGGGCCGGTATCTGGGGTCCCCCTTATTAAAGGGGGCTCCCAGATTCCGTACCAGGCATGCCGCCTGGTACGGCTCAGGAGGGGGGGCGTTCGCTCGTCCCCACTCCTTTCCTGACTGGCCAGGCGGCGTGCTTTGAATACGGGTCTGGTATGGATTGTGGGGGAACCCCCACACCGTTTTCGGCGTAGGGGGTTTTCGGCGTAGGGGGTTCTCCTTACAATCCATAGCAGACCTAAGGGCCTGGTATGCCTCCTGGGGGGGAACCCATGCTGGATTTTTATTTAAAATGTTGGCGTGGAGCTCCCCCTCATGATTCATACCAAACGCCACGTGTAGAATTGGCGGGAATCCAAGTCGGATCCCCATCGCTTCTATGACGGCATTGTCCCCATCGCGGCAACCTGCTTGGCGCTGGCTCCTGCATTGGGGCTCGTAGGTGGTCAATCTCGCCGAGAAAGGGAGCGAGATTGACACAATATCGCAGTCATCTACTGTACTTCTACATATTTTTGGTAAGAAAAATAAATAAATCGCAACAAGCGTATATTGATTGGTTTGCACAAAAGTTATAGCGTCTACAAAATAGGGGATAGATTTATTGCATTTTTATTATTATTATTTTTTTTTACTAGTAATGGCGGTGATCAGCAATTTTAATCAGGACTGCGATATTGTGGCAGACAGATCGGACACTTTTGACCCATTTTTGGGACCAGTGACAATTATACAGCGATTAGTGCTATAAAAATGCACTGATTACTGCATGGGGTGCCCAACCAGTGGCATACGACCTCCTGCTCTGGGATGGAAGGTTGGCAAGCCCAGATTGCAGGTTGCCTATCTGCCATGCCAGAGCATCAGTGTTGTGAATGAAGCCAGTGGTAGAGAAAGCAAGCAGCTGTGGAGCAGAGCCACATAAGCCAATGCTTTCAGTATAGCCCCAGCTCCTATCATAGACGGAGTAATACCATATGCACTCTGCCTGGGACAGCAAGTTTATTACTAAAATCACAGTGTATATATGGACATATCTGTTCTGCAGTGGTTACTGGGCTGCTTTCAAACTGATCTGCAAGTGTAGTGCAGTGTACATGTGGCTTACCTGCACTGAGCCATAGACTTCTGGTTAAACCTGTGAGTTTGGTGAACTTTCAGAAACTGCACCACACCTGCAGGATATAATAAAAATTCTATTGCAAAGTGCAACTAACCCACAGGAAAGCCACAGGCGCACTGTGCTGCACCCACGGTGTGGGTAGACCACAGACCATCAGTGTTTAAAGTAGCCATAGGCCCCTTTAACATGATCAGTCTGATCCAATTGAACCCTCTATTCACCTCTATGGAGCTCTATGGAGCGGCACAACCGCCTACCTCCAATTCAATCTGCTAAAAAAAAAAAACAGAATTCGTCCCCCATCCATTTGATTGGATCAGAGGGCCCATAGCGAACAGTGGGTTGTGTCTGTATGCGCTTTGCATATGCAGAGTGGGCGTGGACCTGTCATCTGCTCATTGTGGCCCGTGACTGGTTACTAAGTCGCTTAAGTGGCCATAGCTCTTCAAAAGGTTGGGCACCCCTGAATTACTGTATAAATGTCACTGGCAGGGAAGGGTTTAACACTAGGGGGCAAAGGGTTTAACACTAGGGGGCGACCAAGGGGTTAACTGTGTTCCCTAGATATGTTCTTTCTTTTTTTTTTTTCATAATTCTTTATTTTCTATATATTTCTTTACATCACATAGATCACAAACATGTATACCAAACATCTACCGGGGACAAAATACCTAACATTTATAAATAAAAACAAAACCGATACAAGAAAAAAAAGCGGGGGGACAAAAGGAAAGGAAGAGAGCAATGCTTCCCCCCCCCCCCCCCACATAGATTATACCAACATTACTCCCCATTAGGGGATTCTCCCTTTTTATATTGTGCACTTTCAGAGCGAGAATATCTCCATTAACCACTTCATTATGATGTCGGAAGAAGCCCGCCGGAGGGGGGCGCTTTTATAAAAGCGACCACACCCCCCCCCCCCCCCCCCCCCCCGGCGGCCAACTAATAAAATATTTCAATACCCTGTGTGGTTTATTTGTGTTTACACTTTTCTTGCAGGTGAATGGGTAGGGGTACGATGTACCCCATACTCATTCACTTAGGGTGGGGGGCTGGTATCTGGGGGCCCCGTTATTAAAGGGGGCTCCCAGATTCCGATAAGCCTCCCACCTGCATACCCCGACAACCAATGGCCAGGGTTGTCGGGAAGGGGCCCTGTCCTCATCAACATGGGGACAGGGTGCTCTGGGGTGGGGGGGCCGCAGTGCGCCCCAGAGCACCTGATCCCCCCATGTTGAGGGCATGCTGCCCGGTACGGCTCAGGAGGGGGGGGGGGGGCGCTCGCTCCCGTTTTTTAGGCGTAGGGGGGGTCTCCTTACAACCCATAACAGACCTAAGGGCCCGGTATGCTCCTGAGAGGGAAACCCATGCTGGATTTTTATTTAAAATCCGGCGGGGACTTCCCCTTCAGGATTCATAACAAACGACGCCCACGTGTAGAATTGGCGGGAATCCACGTCGGATCCCCGTCGCTTCTATGACTGCTTTGTCTCCATCGCGGCAAGCCAGCTCGGCGCTGGCTCCCGTGATGGGGCTCGCAGGTGGTCAATCTCGCCGACAAAGGGAGCGAGATTGACACAATATCGTGGTCACCCACTGTACCTGTCAGGTGAAAGTATTCGGATGACAGTGCTGGCGCCCGATTGCTCGCACACACCCCCTGCCGTGCTTTCCGGACTCCACTTGCCCATCTGCAGGCAACGGGTGCGAGATATCGGTTTTCGGGCAGCTGGAGTGGAAGATGAAGAGTGGACACACGTCTGTTCTTCTCCCCTTCGTGTTGTGACCCCGGAAAACGATGTCTCTGACATCACATCTGGGTCACGCTCTCTGTATCCCTGGCTGTATCCCCGGCTAGCTTAGCCAGGAAAATATGTTTTGCAATACAATCTGCTTTGCAAAACATTCAGTGGAGTATAGGGAAGACATGCAGCACCAGGAAGTAAAACACTTCCGCGCATGCGCCGAATCCATTCGGCAGCGGCGCGGCGGCGGTGGGGGCCGACATGTCTGCTGGTAAGTGTACTAACCAGCAGACATGTCGGGCGGACAGATTCCACCGGATAGATTTCAAAGCTTGCTTTGAAATCTGTCGGGTGGAGAAATCTGTCTGCTAGCCCATACACACGAGCGGAGATGTCTGCTGAAACGGTCCATCGGACCGTTTTCAGCGGACATATCCCCTCGTGTGTACGCCGCCTTATAAGAGAGAACCTGTCACCTAAAAAAAACATTTTGGCCCATATGTAATAAAAAATAAAATTAAGTAGAAAAGTAATTGAGTTGTAAAAAGTTACACCCAAGCATGTAAATCCTCCAACCTCAATTTTTTTTAACCCCCACATATTTGCACATACGAAGGTAAAGGGGGGCGCCAACAAAACGTTGATTATAATACCCATGGTACATATCGCCGTGCATGCCAGAGTGAGAGCAGTAAGTCGAACATGAGACCTCCTCCATAACACTAAACTGATACCTATAGGGGAATTTTGAAATGTTGCCTGTAGAAAATATAGGGTACTGAAATTTGTCGCCGTTTCAGGGGTGCACACAAATTTCATATTTTATATTTTACCAAAAATGTGGGTAGTTTATGGTGTTTGTTTGCCCTAAAAGTCACTTTGGTGTTTTTTACTGAAATTTTGCATTCTCTAGACCTTTTCGGTAATAACCTGCGACATTAAAAATGTAACTACCACAATTTTATTCTCTAGGGTGTCTGCTTTCAGAAAATATATAATGTTTGGGGGTTTTGTATACTATAATCTTCAGACCGATATTTTTTTTTTTTTAAAACGCAAAAACATCTTTAGCAGGGGAAGGGTTAATGGGTGCTAAAAACATGGAATGCATCATAAATATTACATAATAAATCTTGAATTCAGTTTTCCTTTATCAGGTGTAATTCCCTCCTAGATCAAAACAGGAATATGCTTTTGAGAAAAGTACTTTTAGGAAAGAACCTCTTCTGTGGTTCCCCTAAAATGAAGGGCTTACCTCTAACTTCTCTATATGGGCCATTTCATGTGGTTGTTTATAATGGTATTCATAAAATTAGAATCATCTTACTTCTACATGCATTGTGTTTTCAAGTTCTTCCTCTGTACTATTGCTAAGTTTATTTTTCTGGAAAAATATCTCAGTTGACTGCCTCTGTGGTCAGTGCACTAATGTTGAGGGGGTGTCTCTATTTGTACACCCATTTCTCAAAGGATCTATAATCCCAAAGTATTTCATGACCTATCCTTAATGCACTGCATCCAGTGAAAACATTTCACCCATGTTCACCAGATGGATCTGCGTTATGTCTCTGGTGTAAGTGTATTTTGACAACCCAATTAAAAGCTAGTCAGCAAAAATGCCTAATAACTGTAGTGTTAACATGTCTTTAGTGCCATGACATCAGCACAGAAAAAAACAGTGTTACCTGTATTGTATGAAAAGACATGTATAAGCATAATTTAATTTGCTCAGAAGAAAATCTGCATCCAGACTGTCAGCAATGGTTTCTTTACAATGGGGGCTAAAGTCTATAGTAACATTACAACTTTATTAATCGAAAACTTCAATGCACCAAGAAAAAAATAGCTACAGCAGCTACAGTAACTAAATAATAAAAAGGCAAAGGGTGAGGTTAAAAGTGTTACCACAGCGCACTCTAGTGTTCAATTGGAAATCATACACTGTATAACAGATCCAAAGTATAATTACAATAAAGAGTGACAATGTTAATCTAACTCAATATTACCCATGATCTATGATGCATGGTTATATACATACCATATGGAACATGTGGAAATATATAAGAAAAAACAAAAAACATTGCCCTGGCCTAACCGACAGTCACGATGGATTCATTGCACATTTATTGGCAACCTTTTTCATATGTTTCACCACTTTAATACTGGGCACTTCATTCCCTTCCTGCCAGGCAAATTTTCAGCCTTCAGTGCAGTCGCACTTTGAATGACAATTGTGTAGTCATGCAACATTGTACCCATATAACATTTTTATATTTGTTTTTGAGACAGATGGAGCTTTCTTTTGGTTGTATTTAATCACCACTGTTTATTTTGTATTCTTTGCTAAATAAAATAACGTTTGCTATAAAATTTAGCAAATAAAGAGATTTTTTAATACAGCTTACCTGTAAAATCTTTTTCTTGGAGTACATCACGGGACACAGAGCAGCATATTCATTACTATACGGATTATATGGAGTACCTTCAGGTGTGGACACTGGCAATCTCAAACAGGAAGTCCCCTCCCTATATAACCCCCTCCCATAGAGGAAGTACCTCAGTTTTGTAGCAAGCAGTATGCCTCCCAAAAATGTTCCCCAAAAGAGGGGTGGGAGCTCTGTGTCCCGTGATGTACTCCAAGAAAAAGATTTTACAGGTAAGCTGTATTAAAAAATCTCTTTTTCTTTCTCGTACATCACGGGACACAAAGCAGCATATTCATTACTATACGGGATGTTTGAAAGCAATGCTTTAATGAGGGGAGGGAGACCTCTTCCAAAAAAGGATTTAATTTAGAGGTATACTCAAATAATGTCAATCTCAAATCTAAATCAAGGGAGCCCCTTCAGATCCTGAGGAGCTTGAATCGCGGCCTGCAGTACTGCCTGCCCAAAGGCTGTATCCGCATTCCTTCTTACGTCCAATTGATAAAAATTTTGTAAACGTGTGGACTGACGACCACGTTGCTGCCTTGCATATTTGAGCCATAGAGATCTGATGATGTGCTGCCCAGGAGGTGCCCATGGCCCTGGTAGAATGGGCCTTTACCGACAAAGGAGGAGGCAACCTCTTCAAACCGCAGGCCTGAATGATTAATTGTTTAATCCATCTTGCGATGGTGGATCTAGCAGCTGCCTGACCCATCTTGGGCCCCTCCGGTAAAACGAACACCACATCTGTTTTCCGAACCTTCTCTGTAGCTTTAAGATAGGCCTTTATGGCCCTGACAATATCCAACGTATGCAGCAACCCCTCCTTTCTAGAGGTGGGTTTTGGAAAGAAGGATGTAAGTACCACATCCTGGTTCAGGTGGAACTGGATATAACCTTTGGTAGAAAGGAAGGATGAGGACGGAAAACCGCCCTATCCTTATGTAAAATGAGATATGGTTCCTTATAAGATAAGGCTGCCAATTCCGATACTCTCCTGGCCGAAACTATGGCGATCAGAAATACCGACTTTCTAGTCAGTAAAACCAAAGGTACCTCAGCCAACGGCTCAAAGGGTTGTTTCTGTAGAGTTGACAGAACAAGATTTAAGTCCCATGGACAAAGTGGTGATTTGACTGGAGGATTAACACGTAAGACTCCCTGTATGAAGGTCTTAACCAGCGAGTGGGCGGCCAGCGGCCTCTGAAACCACACTGATAAGGCTGAAATCTGTCCCTAGATCGTGCTTAATGCCAGGCCTTTATCCACTCCTAGCTGGAGAAAACTTAATACTCTATCAATGGTATACTTGCGGGAAAACCATCTCTTAGCCTCACACCAGCCTACGTAGGCCCTCCAAACCCTGTAAAAAATTACCCTGGAGGCCGGCTTTCTAGCCTTAATGAGGGTAGGGATTACCTGCCTAGACAGACCTCTACCCCTGAGAATCAGGGATTCAGCCGCCAGGCCGTCAAATTTAGACGCCGTAATGCAGGGTGGAGGATCGGGCCTTGTGAGAGTAGGTCTGGCCATAGAGGAAGAGTCCAAGGGCCTCCCGCTGCCAATTTCAGGACTAGTGAGTACCATGCCCTCCGGTACCAAGCTGGGGCTACCAGGATAACCGGCCTGTGCTATGATCCTGCGCAACAGGCGGGGTAGTAACTGCAGCGGGGGAAATGCATATAGAAGTTATGATTGATGCCAAGGGCAAACCAACGCATCGGTTCCGCAGGTCATAGGGTCCCTTGTTCGAGACATGAACCTGTCTAGCTTCTTGTTGAATCCTGATGCCATGACGTCCACGTCTGGCACTCCCCACTTCTGGCAGATTGTCTGAAAGACCTGTGGATGCAGAGACCACTCCCCCGGCGACAGGGTTTGGCGACTTAGGAAGTACGCCTGCAGGTTGTCCCCCCCGGGAATGAATATCGCCGATATGCAGGGTACATAAACCTCTGCCCACCGAAAAACCAAGCTCATCTCTCTCTGAGTGGCTTGACTCTTGGTTCCCCCTTGGTGGTTCACATATATGCCACCGCTGTGGCATTGTCTGAATGAATTCTCACCGAGGACACCTGTAATCTGGATGTCTATGCCAGGAGGGCTAGCCGAGCCGCTCTGATCTCCCAGACATTGATGGGCAGCTGCCTCTCCGCCTCTGCCCAAGTTCCTTGGCGAGTGAACCCGTTCAAGACCGCTCTCCAGCCTTCCAGACCACTGGGCAGAAAGACTCCCCTTCAGAAGGTTCTGAGGGTTTAACCACCAGCTTAGACTCTGCGGACCTTTTAATGACGGTGTCAAAGGAAACTCCAAGGCCTTTGCTCCCTTGCTCCAAGCTGCTAGAATTGCTGTCTGTAGGACGCGAGTGTGGAAGCGTGCGGTATCGCCTCGAACATGGCCATTAGTTTGCCTAGTAATCGCATACATAGGCGAATAGTTGGTTCTCTTTTGCTTAGAACCAACTGAATCAATTTTTTGATAGCCTCGACCTTTACCAGGGGCAGGAACACCCTTTTGCTGTTCTGTGTCTAATCTCATGCCGAGATATTCCAACTGCTTTGTAGGTTGAAATGCTGATTTTTTTCCTGGTTTAGGACCCAGCCGAACCTCTCGAGGCACTGAACCATGAGGGCTACTGCGCATTCCAGCCAAGGAAGCGAGTGATCTATGATTAAGAGGTCGTCCAGGTATGCTAGGACCGAGACCCCTTGGATCCTTAGATTGACTAGAATTGGAGCTAGGACCTTCGTGAATACCCGGGGGCCGTAGCCAGCCCGAAGGGGAGCGCCACGAATTGGAAGTGACGCTGTATCACTGCGAAGCGTAAAAAAAAATCTTTGATGTGGCTGAAAGATTGGTACATGAAGGTAATCATCCTTTATGTCTATAGAAGCCAGAAAGTCGTCCTTCTGGAGTGTGGCGGCTGCTGACCGAACGGATTCCATCCGGAAAGAGCGAACCCTTAGGTAAGCATTTAAACCTTTTAGGTCCAAAATTGGTCTGACATTGCCGATGGGCTTTGGTATGACAAACAGATTGGAATAGAAACCTAGCCCCTGTTCTTGGGCTGGTACCTCTACCATTATGCCCTGGTAAAGCAGATGATCCAATGCCGCCCGCATTGAGGCCTTCCTTGTGGAGGAACCTTAGAAATTCTAATCTGTAGCCTGTGGCCACAGATGATCGGACACCCTCTGTCGGGGATCGATACCATGGCCTCTTGCCCCCAGAGGCCTGTCCTTGCGATCCATTGTTAAAAGTTTGATCGCGCAGGAGGCCCGATACTGCCTGGAATTTGAGGGCCCCGGAACAGGGAGGAGCTGCCTTTTAAACGCAGGACCCCGGAACTTCTTTTGACTGGTAAAAGGGTACTTTTGCCACTTGAAACAGTCTGAATGTATTTATCCAGACCTTTCCATGGAAGGGAAAACCTGCCAGTAGTCTTTTGCATGGGGCTCGGCCACCCAGTTTTTCAACCATAAGAGCCTTCTCATATGCACTAAAAATAGTAACAAACGAGACGCCTGCTGGATGGAGTCTTTTATAGCCTCTACCGCAGGGGTGTCAAACAGGCGGCCCTCCAGCTGTTGCAAAACTACAAGTCCCATGAGGCATTGCAAGGCTAACAGTTACAAGCATGACTCCCACAGGCAGAGGCATGATGGGACTTGTAGTTTCGGAACAGCTGGAGGGCCGCCAGTTTGACACCCCTGCTCTACCGCAAAGCACAGAGCTCTGGGAATATCCAATCACTCCTCTGCCTATTGGGCAGGGATGTCTTTAAGCATCTGTTTTGTCTGGTCCTTTAACGCCTGACAAACTTCAATTGCAGCCACTGCTGGCTGTACCACTGCTCCTGCCGTAGCAAAGGATGCTTGAAAAAGTGTCTCTAAACGTTTATCGACCGGGACCTTAAACATTTGTATGTTTTCCCCCCGGGCCAGTTAATGATTTATTCACACATGAGATGGCTGCATCCACAGTTGGGAGCGCCCATTTCTTAGAAAAATTTCTCTTCCATAGGGTAAATAACAGAAAACCTTCCAGGCGGTCTCCCATCCAGGCACTAACCAGGCCCGACCCTGCTTAGCCTCCGAGATCAGACGAGATCGGGCGCTTTCAGGGTGATGTGGCCGTAGGCTTTAGGCGGCAGAAAAAGTTCTGTCCGGTCGTCCCAATCCTGGAAAAACCAATTCCTCTAACAGAGGATGGACCGGAAAAGCTGCGTTGCTTAAAGGCGCTTTAAAAGAACCCAAAGAGGATACCGCAGAAACCTGAGGCTCTGGAAATGGCAAATTAAATGCCGAGCGGACCATGTCTGTCAAAGACTGGACACACAGACTCTCCGTCTGGGAGTCTGAAAACGATTCTTCAGTGGTAGATCCTTCCTCTAGGTTCTGGTCCAACCGATCCTCCTGAAATTCTAATTCCTCCGGAGAGAGAATCTCAGCATCCGAGGATACACCTTTTGGCGATGGGGATCTAGTCCGCTTCTTGCCAGAAAAAGAGCCAGCGATCATAGCTGTTAACTTTTTTTCTCTAGCCCCCCTAGGGTGACGGCTAGCATCTCCTCTGTGATAACACAGGGTTGGGCCGATCTGGGCCAGCCTCAGCACCAGACCCCCTTAATGGCTTATCCAAGGTGACCCCTATAGGAATAACCTGTGGGGAAAGTATTGGCATATCATCAGAACCAGAGGAGGAACCCCTTTGTCTTTGCCTTTTTTTATTTTTGTGTTTTGATCCTGAACCTTTGGAAGCCATAATACAAAACCGAGGGACTCCGCCTACAACAACAGACTGTTATAGCCAGGAGTACAAAAAAATAAGGTTTAGGGGACAATAGGATCACTAATGCCCAAAAACGGTGGGGCTCAGTATGTTTTCCTTTATAATATTATTGTTTTTCACAACATACAGCCCCACCCCCAACATGTTTGCCAGCATTCAACCTGTTGCCAAGGGGATTTTTGGCTTAACAAAAAGCATTGGAGCTGACTCCAGCATGTAGTACCCCTTCTCGCCACCGGGTGTCACTGTGCTGCCAGCTCTGCGTCCTCTCTCTCCCAGCTCAGCTTTGAACTGAGCTAAGATCGCGCCTGCTGTGTATACCAGCAATTGAAGGCACGCCCACTCTACACTGCAGTCACGCTCCCCGCCCCCCCCCCCTCCCGAACGGCGCGAACATTTTTCTATATGCATGCGTGCGTGCGCACGACTGTCGGGGGAGGAGAGCCCAGGAGGAGACGCACTCTGGAGCCCAGGAATGCAGGCTGGAGGACGCATCAGGCGGCAGATTTGAATCCCAGCTAGGTAAGGCTTAAAACAGGCCCCTAAGGAGTCCCTTTAGCCTAGAGACAGATCTCTTCTTTTTTTTTTTAAAAAAGACTTTCAACCAGCGAGCAGCAGGTAGCTAGCAAACATACATAGATAGGTAGGGGGAACATTTCAGGCCATCCTGTCCATCAGACATAGTGACCATGGTGCCAATGCAGAGCATACTCAGGCTACCCCCCTTAAGATCTCCCCTGGAGAGCCTGCTGTCGAACCAAGTCCCGCAGGCTCCCCTCTTACCTGCTCCATGCCGCAGGACGTTTGCAAAACGGTCCAATCTTCTCCCATCTCCGTGGGTAGCGTAGTAGACCTTCAGGCACTGGGGTCCTGGAAGGAACCGACTGTCCTGGACCTATACAGCACCCTGGCAAACAGGATCTTTTGGTTTAGAAAAACTCCAAGTCCTGGGCCCAGGGTCCAGCCCTCTAGAGAGGAGCATTATAGGCAAAACCCCACGGTTTGGGGCCCGGGTACTGTCCACTTTGGCACTGAGGCTCCTTGGACAGATCCGGTTAGCCCGCCTTAATCCCAAGGATGTGGAGGCAAAGCTATTCCGTGACCAACACCTAAGACACTGGCGAAAAAACTGAGGTACTTCCTCTATGGGAGGGGGTTATATAGGGAGGGGACTTCCTGTTTGAGATTGCTAGTGTCCACACCTGAAGGTACTCCATATAACCCATATAGTAATGAATATGCTGCTCTGTGTCCCGTGATGTACGAGAAAGAAAAGTAATTTTTCTTCTTCAGTGATCCGCGCTGATGAGGCGGCACCAACGAGGCTGCACTGATGGGCACTGGTTGGCATGGATGGGGCTGCACTGATGAGCTGCACTGATGGGCACTGGTTGGCATGGATGGGGCTGCACTGATGAGCTGCACTGATGGGCACTGGTTGGCAAGTTTGTGCTGCACTGATAATCAAGACACTGATGGTCAGTGCCCTGTCAGACTTGAGAGTTATTGGCTCTCCTTTCCTCACACTAAGGCTGCATTCACATCTAGGCGTCGGCGGCAGCAGGCGTATTCGGGCGACATGCAATAGGCGTTTTGTCCCCACGATTTGCGGCGACAAAACGCCTATTGCTTTTTTGCTGGAGGGCAGAATTTACAAAGTCGGCTATGGCCGAACGCCCGATACGCCTGAAAAAAAGGGTCCGGGACTTGTTTCAGGCTTCACGCTTCAGGCGTATCAGCGTTCGGCATAGAGATGTGAACCATCTCCATAGCCGACAATGTAAATTTCCCCCCTCCAGCGTATGTCAGGCTGCTTCAGCGTCGGGCTTCAGGCGACAAAACGCCTAGGTGTGAATGGAGCCTAAGTCCTGGTTCACATTGATGCTACTTTGAAATCGTGCTACTTAACTTGAAGTAGCAAGGTCAGCGCGAATTCAGATGCTACTTGATAGACATCTGTGTGGCTTCATACACAGATGTCTATTGAAATCACACCTGAAATCAGCAAAAGTAGTGCAGGAACTACTTTTGCAAATCGGTACAGCACCACAAAATCGGTGTCGCACCGATTGGAACAGTGCCATTGCCTTTAATAGGCTGTGACTTGCCATGCGATTTGATCTCTCAAATCGCATGACAAATCGCTCCAATGTGAACCTAGACTCAGACAGGCAAAGTCTGTTTACATGTGACCAGATGTGATTGGACACAGCTGATTACATGGTAATGAGCCGCTGTGATTGGTCCTTTATCCCAATCTGTGATCAGCTGTGTACAAAGGACACTGCTATCACAGAGCATGCCTGATGTACGCACATGGGACAACGTCTACAGGCATCCTCCTAGAACTGGAGGCCCACGGTGTAGCCAAGTGGCAACTGGTTGAATTGGTGAATATGCAGGAAGGACTGGTTCACACCAAATGCAGTCCAGTGTGTTTTTAATCTGCATAAAAAATGCATGCACACAATAAAGTGTGCTGCATGCAAATATGTTGTCATTTATTACAATCCCCCTCCCCCACAATCTAGAATGTTAATTTTTTTTTTTGTTTTATTTCCTTTTTTTTTCCCCAGCTTCTGCAGACATGCCTCTACTCCTGCCTAGGTGAGAATGACATCTCCTTTACTACTGAAACTTCCTGGAATATGCACATACCAAATATCAGGAGCCATCTGCTTCAATACAGAGGCTGAAGAAGGGTGGACCTTGTGTCATGTCATCAGGGGGCCAACTGCCTGAACCAGGATGAGACAGCCAGATCCTGATAGCGTCAAAAGCAAAGATGGTGGCGCTGGACCTGGTAAGCAGCACAACTCTATAAATTAATATTCTGGGCAGTCTGGAGTATATTTTTTTGAAGGAAACCTAACTTAAAAGGCAAGGTAAAGAACTGGAAAAAAAAGTACAGATGAAAGGAAGGTGTAGGCAGTGCAGTTTGCCTATGCTTTGAATTAGTTTAGTATATTTTTAGCATGTCTAATTTTTTACATAAATTTGCATAGCATAATTATTTATACGTTGTACAGTATAAAACACTGAGCATATACAGCAGTACAGCAGGGGACTTCGAACTCTGGTCCTCCAGTTGTTCAGGAATTTCCATCATGCCTAATCATGTCTGTGAATGTCAGAGTTTTACATTGCCTCATGGAGTATGTAGTTTCGCAACAGCTGGAGGGCCAAAGTTTGGAGATCCCTGATATACAGTATATATCACCTTGCAAATAAAATTGTTCGTCAACATACAAGCTTCCTTACCTGATTCAGTTCTTCATCGTTTGCTATGGCAAGCAGAATGTGTCTGGGCGTAACTCTGCCTTTTTTGTTATCTCTAGCTGCATTTCCAGCCAGCTCAAGTATCTCAGCTGTAATGTAAAAATGATGTATTTATTAGTTTGATTCTTTCTAGCTTGGTATTTTTTGTTAAACACTAAACTTTCCACAGCAGCAGATTAAGGCACTAGTGGGGAAGTGCTGAAGAGGTATGTGAAGCTAACTCATTGTGGTTCCTACCAAATGATGCCATTGATTTCCTAAGTAGTGACTCAATATAAAATTACTTTTAAGGTTGCATAAAGCTTACTAGTAGTTGCCAACAGGTAAGAAGAAATTGGGTAAAAAGATAATATTACTCTTATGAGAGCTAATTCCACGTGGTTGTCAGACACATTCCATTCACATTATAGGAAATTCCACTGACTATTTTTCTAAACAGGAAGAATGGCTTGACTTAGTTCTAAAGGCAGGATATTTGTTACCTTAAAGCAGAGGTCCGCCCACCACTGCAAAAATTAAAAGCCAGCAGCTACACATACTGCAGATGCTGGCTTTTAATAATAGGACACTTACCTGTTCTGGAGTCCAGCTATGTCAGCACCGCAGCTGATGTTTCCATCAGCTGTCTGGTGCTGCCGCCAGCATTGCGGGTAAAAGAACCCGACGGTGTAGCCTTAGGGCTTCATGAGGGGACCCTACTGAGCATGCGTGAGGCTCCGTTCCTCTCTCCTACTGGCCTGGCGGCAGGGGAAGGAGGAGGGAGCCGAGCAGCGACATCAATGGCCGCAGCTGTGGCTCCTGGAAGTGGGAACAGGATACCTGTCAAAGACAGGTATCAGCTCGCCCTTCCCCCCCCCCCCCCCCCGAAAGGTGCCAAATGTGGCACTGGAGGTGACAAATAGGTGGAAGTTCTACTTTTAAGTGAAACTCCGCTTTAATGCAGTGAGCCTTTGACTGCTTCTGCTGTCAATAAAATTCAGTAAGGAGGGTGTCTGGTCAAGCAACACTGTGTTTGTCAATAGACACAGAGAATAATATTAGTCATTTAGGTCAACATTGGATTATTCAGAAATCCCCACTGAACTTCTGGAGAGAGTTTGTTGCACTGAAAGTGAAGGGGCTGAATAATTTTGCACGCCCAATTTTTCAGTTTTTTATTTGTTAAAGTTTGAAATATCCAATACATTTTTTTCCACTTCATGATTGTTTCCCACTTGTTGTTGATTCTTCACAAAAAATTACAGTTTTATATCTTTATGTTTGAAGCCTGAAATGTGGCAAAAGGTTGCAAAGTTCAAGGGGGCCGAATACTTTCGCAAGGCACTGTATATTGGAGAGGCATACATAGTTGTTACACATGGATCACATGAGCATAACCATGTAAAAAGCTTTTCTGTCTGTAGCCAGTTCTGCTAAACCACTTAGGAACTGTGAAAGATTCGAGACAGGAGGTTATCTTCCAGATACAGGTACCACAATAATCAGAGACATAACATTCTGTTGGAAATTTGATGTAATGGTAGGAGACTGTAATCCCTCAAACAATTTGATCAGGGAGAGACTGAAGAGACCCTGTGTCAGAAACGGTTAGTAGAACCAGTGGTCTGGCTGCCTCTAAAGCTGTGGGCAATCAGCTCTGCAGTGGAAGATGTAAGACTGCACTTGGAGCCTCTGCAAGTTATTACTTAGTTAGTTTGGTCAAAAAGTCATGGGCGACTGCAATAGTGACCCAGGTCAATAAGGCAGGCCTCACTCACCCAGTGGAACTAAAGAGAACTCAATGACATGGTAAACCCTAAAACAAAATGGTCACAGGATTTCAGATTGCAGATGTCAGTAAATTTGGATGGCAAATGTCCCTGGAATGATTAGGGGCATGTGAGCTGGGGTCACCAGTTGCCAACATCAGTATAACATTTAGTTGAAGGCGTATTTAAAGACAAAAATATAAGGCCCACTTATCAGATTCCTCACCCCCTCTGATGATGGCACATTGTAAAAAAATTAGGGGGGGGGGTTCTAGCTGAGTTTGGGCCCTCACAAAAAAGACTCTGCCACTCTGCTTAAATTTAATGAGAACAAAAACATTTGTACACATTTGGGGGGGGGGGGGGGTACTAGATTAGTTTGGGCCCTCAAATAAAAGACTCTCCCTGAATTCAATGAGAAAAAAACATGTGTACACATTTTGGGGGGAAGGGTTCTAGATGAGTTTGGGCCCTCAAAAAAAAAAAAAAAAAAAAGACTCTGCCACTCTGCCTGAATTTAATGAGAACAAATAACATTTGTACACATGTTAGGGGGTGTTTAGGGTAAAACACTACAATGGAGCTGACAACATATATTGTAAAGTGACTAGGCTAGGTGTATATGGGCCCTGGAAAGCATGCTGGAGAGGTTTGTTAAGGGAAATATGCACATAGGCCAAAAAAAGAGCATTAAAAGCTTACAGCATGCATGAGGACAAAGGGGACATTCACAGCATATTACAATCATAGTAATTAAGGAATGAAGAAATAAATAGAATACATTAGCATACATTAAATACATAGAATGTGATGTTAAAGGAGAAAACTTACCTTAATATAATCCTTCTGCAGGACTTGAATGATGGCAGAACAGGTCTCTGGGATAATGATCCCCAGAGCCTGGGGGGAGATGCCTGTCGTGAACTTGAGGTCCTGCAGACTTCTCCCAGTCGCCAAGTAGTGCAACGTGGCGACTAGCCTCTGCTCAGGAGTGATGGCTTGCCGCATGCAGGTTTCCTGTTTCCTGATATAAGGGGACAGCAAAGCCAACAGACGGTGAAAAACGGGGTCCGTCATCCGGAGATAATTCCTGAAGTCATCGGGATTATTCTCCTGGATCTCCCGCAGCAAAGGCATATGACAGAATTGGTCACATTGGAGCAACCAATTTTTCATCCATGAACTCCTCTTCACCCTGTTCATGGATTGAGCTTGGGTCAAAGCAAGAACCCCAACACCAAGCCTATGCACAGCACGAACTCGACGACGAGTACGTATCCGAAACATGGCTAGAAAATGGTCGGCTGGTCAGAACAAACTAACAGAACGCACTGAAGAACAGCAAGGCCTATGAAGAACGACCTGAAAATTAGAAACGAGCAGACAAGAATGCACTGAAAACCAGTTACAAACTCACTACATGCACTGAAAGACAGATACGAACCCACAAGCACCAACTGAACAGCAGAAAAAGATCTGAAAAGCACGAAGACTGAAAAGCGCGAATCGTCTCTCACCAAACTTTTAATAACACGAGATCAGCAAAAGCAGCCCAATGGATGGCGCCGTTAGAATTTCCCCTTTATAGTGCCGTTGTACGTGTTGTACGCCACTGCGCTTTTGACGGGCGGAATTTGGTGTGACCGTGTGTAGGCAAGACAAACGGGAAAACCGGTTGTGTGTACGTGGCATTAGACTTAGGCAAGCAATTAATCCTAGCAGTTCAGAGGCAGTTCTACTGCAAAAGAAGGATTTTTACATTCCCTGTAGATGGGCTTTATAAGCTACTCACATTTATCACCCACAGGTGAACACTACATGTAGCATTTAAAAATCTATACATGGAAAGCAATAATCAATATGTGGAAAAGCATTTAAAGGGCCTGTCAAACGTTTATTTCAATTAAGTGTTTTTAATTGCTGCTGTGAACCAACTTCCTATTAGAGATGGACCAGTGTGCTACACCACCTTACTGGGAGGGAGGAGTCTGGTGATGGCGCTAGGAAGGAGCTCGCCATGAGCTCCAGGACTCCAGCCCCCTATTGAACGGGTAATGAAATCCCTATACTCCTGTTCCCGCTCCCACCTGTTTGAAGTTGCTTTTCACTTCTAGCTACTAGCTTCCCCTATATCCATAAAATCCGTCCTAAAGTTGCTGTACCTGGGTCCGTTTGGGGGGAAGCCGAGGTGGCCCTGGCGGTCCAAGAGGAGAGGATCGGTCTGTGAGTGGCTTGCGTCCAGTGGAGAGCAGGGGAGTTGTGGCCGGCGGTGTAGGCTCGGAGCGCACCGAGGATAACGACGCCCCGCCGAGAGAGCGGCCGAAAACAGCCGAAAGCGGCCGAGATGTGCATCGAGGAGAGACAAAGCTACAGGAAGACTCCGGAGACCAACCGACAGCAGCCGACAATAGCCGAGAACGGCTGAAGTTCGGAGCTGCGGTGCAAAGGGGGGTAAGAGGAGGTGGGGAAAAAACAGCGGAGAGCGGGTAAGATCCGAGAGTAGTAGTAAAGTGGTATAGTGGATTCTACCTTGGCTCTGCCCCCTGTAAATACGAGGAGCCCCCTTCAACGCTTGAAGTGGTATAATAGTGCCCCCCCCCCAGTAGACTGTAGTAGTTCCTTGATTTCCTGATTGCGGTGCGCAATTGTCGGAGATTGTCTGTGGGGTTTGCCTATAGGAAAACCACCTCTCTCTCTGTTTCACCCCCCCTGTTAAAAGTTGACTGATAAACTACGTAGGAGTGCTGTAAAGGGGAATTGTATGTACAGAATTTATACAGGATTAATTTTGTAGGTCTTGTACCTAGGAGGTTCTGGGTTTTTTTTTTTTTCTGCTTTTGGATAACGCGCAACAAAAATTGGATTCAAGACATTGATCTGCAATCCTCACTACACTCTGAAGAAGAAAAAGATCAGGGGGGTCAGGTAAGGGGAGATAGGAAAAGGGAGAGAGTGGTGAGTACCTCTCCTAGTACTTTGGGCCAGAATTTCTTTTTTTTTTTTTTTTTTTTTTTTTTTAACCCTCCAAATTGTATCATTTTTGATGGACATAAATGAACTGAACTATGTTGAGAACAGTGTTCTATTATAGAGAGGCTAACAATTGATACAATCAGGAATCTAAAAACAGGCAAGGTTACAGAAATATAGGGCTTGTGTGTTCAAGTGAGAATACACTGTGGGCCGTAAACCACGAAAGAGTACAATAAAAGAGAACAAATATTCATAAGTGGAATATTAGTAGGAAAAAGGACTAGGGGCATATCCCATTTGTCTCTCCTTCTCCCTCTCCCCTTTTGTGTTTGTTTTTTTGTTTCTTGAGATGATAGGTAGCATGAGGGGAAGATCAGGAAGAGGAGGGGCAGTGGCAAAGTCACCCTATTCAAGCTTAAGTCCTGGGCCCATGACCAAATGTGACACTAGGAGTAAGTGGAAATAACCAGGCCATAGAAAAACAACAGAATACTAAGGGGTGGCAAAGCGAATTAAAGGAGAAAAGAGAAAAAGGCACAAAATAAAACAGCCCTAGAAACTAGTATACATACAGATTCTCGGGAAGAAATAGAGGTTGAAAAAGAAGGGGAGATAGGAAAAGAAGAGAAACAACATAGAAAAGATCAACTCCCAAAGAAATGTGATATGGAAAATATGTTTGCAGTTCTGGAGAAGTCGTTGAAGAGTCTGGAAAGCTCTCTGAAAAAAGAAATAGCCATAATCCATAACAATGTGGAACATTTACTCACTAGAGTGGAAAAAGTGGAAAATAAAGTAGATATCCATACAACTATAATAAAAGAGTTAAAAGGGGAAATAAGATCTCTAAGAACAGAACAGCGTTAACAAGCATATAGGATGGAAGAACAAGAACATACGAACAGGAGAAAAAATCTGTGAATAAGAGGACTCCATGAAAAAGATTTGTAATAATGGGGAAAATATTTAACCCACTATTGGGAAATCAAGAAGCAAATAGTGTAAAGTTTGAAGGAGTCTATAGACTATGGGAACCCCAGTAGAAAGCCCAAGAGACATTATAGTAAGATTTGAGAAATTAGAGGAAAAAAATCAAGTATGGAGAAATATGAGTGGGAAAGCCCCCAATAAAATATGAAGAAAAACTACTACAAATTTTCCTGGATCTATCGCTAGATACTCTAAGAAAAAGGTGGATGCTAAAACCCCTGCTGAAAACTTTACAAGAACATGAGATTCAATATAACTGGGGGTTCCCTGCATGTCTGATTGGTATGAAAAATGGACATACAGTAAAACTCAGGTTTGTAGAAGCAGCACAGGAGTTCTGTGAAAAATTGAAAATCCCAACCCCAGAGGCTTTAAGGGGAGGAAATATCAGGCAAGAAGAGGACATACAGGAAGAAGAACACTGGCACTTGATCTCCAGAAGAAAGATATAAGGAATAAATAAGGGAGAACTTGCGTAATCAATAGCAAATAGAAAGGAGAGGAGAGAGGGGGAGGGGAAAGAGAAGAAGAGAGTGAAAAGCAAAGGAGGAAATTTTGTATTTATTTATTCAGGCGGAGTAATGGGGTGGGAGGTAGGGGAGAGAGAATAGAAATGGATATTAAAGGGGTGTTCCAGCCGCAATTTTTTTTTTTTAAAGTCAGCAGCTACTAACAGTGTAGCTGCTGACTTTAAATAGGGACACTTACCTTGTCCTACTTGCCCGCGCTGATGGCCACCCCGATGCCGGTCCCACGATCGATCCAGGTCCCGCGCCGCCATCCACACTATGGGAAACAGGCAGTGAAGCCGTACGGCTTCACTGCCCATTTCCTACTGCGCCTGCGTGAGTCTCACACTGGCTTGTGAATGGGCGGCTGCTCTCTGAGAACACACACAGTTCCCAGAAAGAAGCGCGCCCCATTCACAAGCAGAAGAAGCAGAAGAAAAGACACCGCGGTGTGGAAGAGGCAGATTACGGACTTCCGCATAGCAACAGGTATTTCGGGTGAGTATTTTATTTTTTTTTCACGTTTTTTTTTATTTAATTTTTTTAAGCAAGATGAGCAATTGTTGTTTTCCTGGGTGGAACTCCGCTTTAAAAAAGGAGAGTAGGGGACCTGAGCTTTTGGAGAGCTCTTGAGTCATCTCCTTATCTATAAAGGGAATAGGCAACAGTGCCAGTCAGTACACCACCTCGGAGTAAGCATGGAGTAAGAGTAGCAGGGGGGCCAGGAAGGGCTATAGAAACCTGCTTACAGACCATGGGTCTAAAACATCTGAAGAGGGGAAGGGAGGGGGGAGGATTGGGGGGGAGGGGGGAGGATATAGCGAAAAAAATGGTTTGTCAGGAAAAGGAAAAAAAAAAGAGAAGAAAAGGAATCTCCAGGTGATCCACTGTCTACAGAAGCAGAAACAGAAATGAGGGGAGCGAGAGACCCCCCCGTGTATACCAGGACCTGGGGTCCCTCCATCCCTGTGTAAAGGGAAAAAAGGAAGAGAGGATGAAAGGAAAAGGAAAAGAAAATGGATTCGATAAAATGTATAACTTATAATGTCAGAGGATTAAATTCTCTTCAGTAGCGACACATGGTACTACGGGAATTAGAAAGAATGGGTGTAGAAATAATATTCTTACAAGAAACCCATCTGGAATTGGACGCTAATATTAAATTTAGGGCTGGGGAAATTAAAGATTAATTGATCGATCAAAATTCTTTTGATCAAACAAAATTCTTGACGTCACCAGACAGCCTGGACAGTGAGACTTACCCTGCTGGATGCGAGCAAACTGCACCCATTGGATGGAGGTACCTTTGCATCTGTAGGGAAGGAGGATGCATCGGGCTCCATCAGGGGAAAGGGGCAAAAATAACCATTGTTTTTCTGTCCTAAGCAGTTTTTTGCAGATAATTTTTTGTGTATCGGCAACATCTGTTCCGTGCAAAAGACTGTTCAGTTCTTCAGGGTATATTGTCAATAAAATGTGATCATGTCTGCTTCCAGAAAATGTAAACACTCTGGTATGTCTGCATGACTGGCTAAAGTGATGCCTACTTGCCTACTATAAAGTGACTGACAGTCAATATACTAGATACATTTTATAATTAAAGTTAAACTAACTTTCTACGTTTTGTATGTGCGTTATAATTAATCGAAATTAGTCGATTAATCGATTAAAATAAAATTTGATTAATCGAACATGAAAATTTTAATTAGTAGCAGCCCTAATTAAATTATATTCTAAGAAGATTCCTACATGGTATTATGGAGATTCCCCTACTAAAAGGGCAAAGGGGGTAGCAATTGGCTTTGGGATCAAGGTTCGCTTTAAGATCGAGGATAGGAAGGTTGACCCCGAAGGTAGATTCCTGTTCCTGAGAGGAACCATATTAGGCATAAAATACACCTTAGCAAATGTATACTGTCCCAATAAGCATCCTAAAAAATACTTGCTAGACATTTTAAAGGAACTGGAGGAATTTAAGAGAGGCTATCTAATTCTGGCTGGGGACTTAAATTTTACCCTGGATAGCAAATTAGATTCAACTTCCAGTGCTGCAGAATTAAGAAGGATAAATAGAAAAAATATATGAACACCAATTAGAAGATGTCTGGAGGATTCAACACCCCAGTATAAAAGATTTTACATATCACTCAATAATACACGGAATGTACTCCAGACTGGACTATATATTGATTGAGCATAGAGCACTGGAGGTAGTTATGAAAACCATATCATTATTAATGATATACCAGAATTATGTAAGGCAACAGTTTGGGAAGCTCATAAGGCCGTTATAAGTGGCCAGCTGATAGCTATTGGGTCCAGAAAAAAGAAAGATAAATTAATATGCTAACATTTTTAAAAGATATACATGGCCTGGAACAAAGACATAAAAGAAATGGGGAAAAGGAAATTCAACGAGCTTTAATATTAAAAAGGGAACTATTGAAAGATCTTATGGAGCAGGAAACAAGAAAGGAGTTTAACAGACTTAGAAAGGATAGATATAAAAGAGGAAACAAGCCTGGAAAATACCTTGCAAAAATGCTAAGGCGTAATAAATTATTAAACTATATAGAGAAGATAAAGAATGGAAGAGGTGAAATGGTTAATAAAACAGCTGACATTGCAAGAGCATTTCAAAAATACTATAGTGCATTATATGCAATCAGAAAGGAAGATACACCTAATGAGAAGGAGAAGAGGAAAGAAAAAATACAAGAATATTTAAAGGACGGAAAGTTGCCAAAAATACATGAAGAATGCCTGACAGCTTTGGAAGCAGTAATTACACAGGAAGAAATCATAAGAGCATTGAAAGGAACACCTACTGGTAAAAATCCTTATGGGTTCACCATTAAATACTACAAAAAATGTCAGTGTGATTACTTTAATAACATAGGGGAAGATGAGGAAATAAGACGCAAATCTTTAATGGACCATATCACTATAATACCAAAACCAGGAAAAGACAAGACACCATACTATGCTCTAGTTATAGGCCTATAGTGCTACTTAATGCGGATACAAAGCTATATGCAAAAATTCTCGCCACCCAATTAAAGAACCTAATGCCAAATTGGGTAGACCCAGATCAGACTGGGTTTATACCGGGAAGAGAAGGTAGAGACAATAGTTTAAAAACAATAGTATTACTACAGACAAATAAGAATGGAAAATCCCCAGTCTTACTCCTGTCAACAGATGCTGAGAAAGCATTTGACAGGGTAGACTGGGGATTTATGATGGACACGCTTCACCATTTGGGAATGGGACCTAAAATCAGACATTGGATACAAAATCTGTATAGTAGTCCAATGATAATGGTCAAGGTTAATGGTGAGACGTCATTGCCCTTTGAAATGCACAACGGGACTAGACAAGGGTGCTGCTCTCACCACTTCTATATGTATTAACGCTTGAACCTTTTCTGGCAACGTTGCGAAATAACCAAAATATAGAGGGGGCGAGAGTAGGCAAAGAAGAACATAAAATAGCGGCATTTTCCGACGATATTTTAATGTATATAACTAACCCAAGGTTGACCTTGCCAAATATAGTTAAGGAAATAAAAAAGTACGGAGAACTCTCAAACTTTAAAATAAATCCTATAAAAACAGAAATTTTAAATATCGGGGTTGAGAAAAAAGAAGAACTTTGGTTGCATAAACAATATCCATTTACGTGGGTGAGAGGGTGAGAGGAGAGTTGACCTATCTGGGAGTTAAATTGACTTCTACAGTAGATAGCATGTACCTCGCTAACTATATTCCTCTCTTACTTGAGATAAAAACAGACCTACAAAAGAATACAACAAGATCACTTTCATGGTTAGGAAGGATACATTTTTTTAAGATGGCTATCCTCCCAAAAATAACATATAAATTCCAGATGTTACCCATAGATATTCCACTGAGTTTTTTTAAGACTATCAAAATAATGTTGACAAAATACATATGGAAAAATAAAAGGCAGAGTGTGAATTTTGCAAAATTGAAAAGAGGAAAAAAACACGGAGGATTAGCAGCACCAGATATAAATAGATATTATAAGGCCGTGATTATTGCACGAATGGCAGAATGGGGAAACAAATATAAAGAGAAAAAATGGGTTCAAATGGAAAATATTATAAGTAACACAACACTTCATAAAAATATATGGATATCACGAAAGTACAGAGTATTGGACTACGCATGAGTTAACAAGAAATGTCTTTAAAGTATGGGATTTAATTTAGAGACAGAATAAATGGATCTATAATTCACCTTTAATTTCACTCACAGAAACAATTTTTTTTTTACACCTGGGAAAGGGACTATAAATAAAATGGGTGCAGCACAAATAAAGGACATCACAGAACAGGGAAAGATAAAAAACACTTCAAGATATAAAGGAAAACAACAGGTGGGACTTCAATGAATGGGACCATATGCAATTAAAACATTTGGTAAACTCAATACCCTCACCTATAAGAGCTGGAAAGGAATTAACAGCATTAGAAAAAGTATGTACTATACAAACCCCACTAAGGCATGTGATATCAAGAGTATATCGAATCTTGACAGAATTAGAGCTACAAGGGAAACCCTATTTCATAGGAAATGGAAAAAATAAATAAATAAGAAATTTAACCACTTGCTTACTGGGCACTTATACCCCCCTCCTGCCCAGGTGATATTTCAGCTTCCGGCACTGCGTCGCTTTAACTGACAATTGCGCGGTCGTGCGACGTGGCTCCCAAACAAAATTGGCATCCTTTTTTCCCCACAAGTAGAGCTTTCTTTTGGTGGTATTTGATCACTATTTGTTGCGCTATAAACAAAAAAGGGTGACAATTTTGAAAAAAATACAATATTTTTTAATTGTTGCTATAATAAATATCCCAATTAAAAAAAAAAAAAAAACTTTTTTCTCAGTTTAGGGCTATGCGTATTCTACATATTTTTGGTAAAACAAAAAAAATCGCAATAAGCGTCTGGTTTGCGCAAAATTTATAGTGCCTACAAAATAGGGGACAGAATTATTATTTTTTATTTATTTTTTTACTAGAAATGGCGGCGATCTGCGATTTTTATTGGGACTGCGACGTTATGGCGGACACATCGGACATTTTTGACACATTTTTGGCATCATTCACATTTATACTGCCATCGGTGCTATAAAAATGCACTAATTACTGTATAAATGTGACTGGCATTGAAGGGGTTAACACTAGGGGGTGAGGAAGGGGTTAAATGTATTCCCTGCATAGTGTTCTAACTGTGGGGGGAGGGGGGGGGGTGACTGGGGAGGTGACCGATCTGTGTCTCTATGTACAAGAGACACAGATCCGTCTCCTGCTCTCCAGAGACAGAACGCTGTCTCTATGTAAAACGGCAATGAGAGATGATCTATGAGATCATCTCTCATTCGCCGCACAGATCGCATCGCAAACGGCCACTCTGATTGGCCGTTCGCGGCGATCTGTGATTGGCTGTGTCCAAGGGACACGGGCAACACAGTGTTTCCCCGCAGCGCGCTCTGGAGCACGTGCCGGGAAGCAGCTAGTGACAAGCCGTCAATTGACGGCTTGTTGACAATTTAGATCTGGGCTAGAGCCGTCATTCGGCTGTAGCGCGGATCTCAAGTAGTTAAAGACCAACAAGTCGAAAGAATAATAGCATCCGTACATAATACTGATATGAATACAATTGAAATGGACTATAAATGCATTTCAAGATGGCACAGGACACCTGAAGTGATTCATAAATTTAGTAAAGACAAAACTCCACTGTGCTGGAGAGAATGTGGGCAGATTGGAACAACTACACACATATGGTGGGACTGTCCAAAGATAAAGGAATATTGGCAGGAAATCCTTGAATATATTGAAGTGATAACTGGGAATAAGTTACCTAATAGTATACAAGCGTGTCTGTTCCACGAATCAAAACAATTGATACCAAAAACTGGCTAAGTATAAGAAAACCAGACAGAAAAGAATGGTTCGAAAGAGTGCAAACTATAATAAAATGGAATATCTATGTAGTTGCGATGAGGGCCAACTCAATATACACAATAAGAAATGGAGGCAGTGGAAAGATTTTAAATCATCGGAGCAATACTTGGGAAAAATAATAGTGGACAATAGATGATGAAAGAAGATTAAGAGTAAAGTAAGGAACAAACCATGAGGGGATGAGGGCGGGAGGGGGTGGGTATGGTTTATATTTTTAACTAAATTAGATATGTAAAATAACAATTAATAAAATAATGAAGTAAATGATAAATACATAAACTAGCATTCGGAACACCACAAATGATGCGAAAAGTAGAGACAAAATTAATGAATAAAATCTTGCTGTGGTTGAGTCTGAAGTGGTGGAAAAAAAAAAAAGAGATGGACCAGTTTTTTTTGGAGTATAGAATCTGTAGTGTGTACAGAGCAGTGCACGTTATCACAACTTATGTGTACTGCTCATTCCAAAATAATGGAAGTGTAGGTGAAAAGGAGAGGTTCAGGAGCCACAAACAATGTTACAAGAAGGTAGAAAAAACACAGTAAGAAAACAATTTCATGAAAAATAGATTACAGGGCCATTACGTAGTGGGTTTATTTTTAGAAAGTAAGGAAATTGTTTAATGTCAATTTGTCTTTAAATCCTTACAATTATTAAAGGCAAATACATATGACCATAGTAAATATTGTCCTAAAAATACTGCCTGCAATACTCACCGGTCAAATATTCCAGCACAGCAGCCATATACACAGGAGCCCCAACTCCAATCCTGTATTTTGGATGACCTTTCTTTATATACCGCAGCATTCTTCCCACTGGGAATATAACCCCAGCCTTTGCAGATCTTGTGGTCTTTGTGGTCTTCTTTTTCCCACCTCTGCTCGACATCCTGGTGTTATCACTCTATAGTTGCTTCAAAGACAAAAAAATTAATGCATTCCTAAATGGAAGTAAAACACATCCATAACAAATAAAATGGTAGACAGGAACAGAAGAAATTAATTTATCCCTTCCAAAAAAAGTTATATATCAGACAGGAGGCTCATATCTTATGCATTATCTTTCTTTACTAATGCCCACAGCAGAAATACAACTTTCAACTTTTTAAAACAAACTACAAGTCCCAGCAGCCCTCTGGGTATGACTGCCAATCACGCGGCAGGTCAGACAGTATATAAGGGACTGCCTCTTTAACCTCCTCCTCTTTCTTTCTGCTCACAGCAAAAAAAATTAGATAAGTATTATTTTCAATTGTTTTGATTGCTTGGCTTGTTGTCTGTGGAGATTTGCCGACCGGGGTTTGTTCCCCGCTGCTCTCCCCACAATTCTGCTGCTAAATTTTTTCATGTCATCTTGTGATATTTACTGTCATAAGATATCTTTATTTTTATTTTATATTTTCAGTTTATATTTTTTGGCTTGCTCTTTGTTCCCGCTGTCCCCCGTACTGCTTTATTCCCCCTCCTTCCAGTGGCCCTCGACCCGCCGCTGACCCGCTCTGTAGCCCATCTGCGATTTTTTTCACTGCAGGTCGGCGCCATTTTAATCTCTTCGCGCCCACCCTGCTCCTTCTCCTCGGGCACCACGCGCTTTCCCTCAGAGCGGCTCGTATCTGAGGGGGCGTGGCGGTGCATCTCCGCGCTCCACCACTCAGCAGACCGCGCGCTGCGGGGGGCGGGTCCTTCTGACCCCCGCATCCTCCAATCACGGCTCTGGAGACGTAATCTCGCGAGATTACGCTCTCCAGGGCTAGGACGTCCCTAACTTTCGCCGCTACTCCAGTACTGAGCGAGCGGCTGGACTGGTAGGGTGTCCCTATGCGGAGATAGCAGACAGTTTAAAATAACTACCCTTATTAACCGCTTACTGTGCGGCATTACAAATAGGAATTTATCCCATCACTCATAACACTTACTACTGGCTGGGCTTAGAGTGTGGGAAGTTTGTCCCCATCTTCCCCATATCTGTACAGATTGCCTGTGTAGAGAGATTGTCAGTCCACCCCAACTGGGTTAGGAAACTGTAGTTATTCACTGCTTACTACTGTGGTAATTCATCATGGCTGATGACAGATACACCGGGTCCCCTCACATCTTAGATGGGGGGGAACCTGCCCTTAATAGCCCCATATTCTTGGTGGCCGAGGGCATGCTCTTTGGCGACTCACTTATTAAAGATATTAATAAGATGGTCGGACTGTACACGAGTCTTGACAAAGCCCAGACGTCACTGAAAAAGTCAGGAACCCCTACAATTTTTCCTAGGGCCGGCAGAAACAGGGGCCGTTCCGACGGTCGCTACTCCGCAAACAGGCCATACTATAGAGCTCCCGCTCAGTACAGCCAGGCTCCTCAATCATATCCAGTACCGGTGCACAACCAGCACCCTTCTTCCCACCCCGCGGACGTCCTTGGAGGGGACGCGGAGGGAGAGGCTACCCCCGCTCACGACCTGCTACCGGTGAGTACTATACACCCGAATTCTTTTCACACATTCTTGGGGGGAAGACTGAGACATTTTATCCACACCTGGTCTGCGATTACGGCAGACGCCTGGATACTCAACACAGTGACGGGATACCAGATAGAACTATACTCCTTACCAGAGATGAATGTGGTACCTCAACCCATCCGGTTTTCAAACCAAAACTCGACACTTATAGACCAGGAGCTTCAAGCTCTTATCACCAAACAGGCCGTGGTAGAGGTGGACCCTCTCTCACCAGGGTTTCTCAGCAACCTCTTCCTGGTCAGAAAGAAGGATGGCGGATTCCGCCCTGTTATAAACCTAAGAACCCTCAATCAACATGTCGTTTACCGACACTTCAAGATGGAGGGGATCCATTATCTGAGAGATCTCTTACGTCCCGGGGACTGGTTGGTAAAGGTGGACTTGAAGGACGCCTACCTCACAGTTCCCATTCATCCTTCCTCCCAACACCTTCTACACTTCCTTTGGAGGGACAGGATGTGGCAATTCACTTGCCTCCCCTTCGGGCTCTCGTCCGCCCCATGGTGCTTCACCAAGTTGCTGAAGCCAGTAGTGGCGGCGTTACGGAGCAGATGCGTACGATTGATTATCTACCTGGACGACCTACTCATTATGGCCCGATACAGCCTCTAGGCGAACGTACATGCCTCCTGGACCGTCAATTTGCTCCAGGAGCTGGGGTTCGTCATAAACCACGACAAGTCCATCCTGGTTCCATCCCAAGAGATGGAATTTTTGGGTTTCTTGGTGGACACCAAGCGATCTGTCCTTCGCTTACCCAAAACCAAACTGACAACTATCCGCAAGGAGATTCGATCCGTGTTGAACAAACGACGAGTGTCCTTACGCGGTCTGGCACGGTTAGTGGGACTTTTATCGGCCTCTATACAGGCCATCTTTCCGGCACCTCTTCATTATCAGGCCCTTCAGAGGCTCAAGGCGCTCCATCTACGCCAGGGACTTCGCTACGCAGACGAAGTGCCTCTGGATACAGAAGCCGTAGTGGAGTTGCGCTGGTGGTTATGTCATGCCGTCGAATGGAACGGCAAAACCATTTTCAGTTCCAATCCGGATTACATTATAGAATCGGATGCGAGCCGTCACGGCTGGGGTGCTCTGTGCGGACCCTCCTCCACAGGAGGGACCTGGTCCGCAGAGGAGTCTCTGCTCCACATAAATACGTTGGAACTCATGGCGGCCTTTTTCGCCATCAGGAGTCTCCTTCCGACCATATCCAACTGCTGTGTGTTACGTATGGACAACGTGACCGCAGTCCAATATGTCAACCGCCTAGGGGGCTCCAGATCCAGAGTCCTGGCGGACCTTGCAAAAGAGTTTTGGCACTTCTGCCTAGAACGCAACATCGTTCCCTTGGCGGAATACATTCCAGGCACCTCGAACCTGATTGCGGATTGAAACTCCCGGTACCTCACCGATTCCAGCGATTGGCGTCTGGACCGATCGGTATTCCTCTCCCTAGTTCGGCTGTGGGGACCATTTTCTATGGACCTGTTTGCCTCCCGCCTCAATCGTCAGCTCCCACGCTTTTACAGCTGGAGACCGGATCCCGAGGCCCAGCCGATAGACGCTCTTCGCCAGACCTGGCCACAGGGGACGCACTATGCGTTCCCACCCTTCGCGATGATCCTCAGGGTTCTCTTGCACATTGCAAACCTGGGGGCCTCAGTCGTGCTGATCACTCCGTGGTAGCCAACACAACCGTGGTTTCCCCTTCTCCTGGGAATGACTGTCGATCTCCCAAGACTGCTCCCTCGTTTTCCTCATCTCCTATCCAATCCAACCGGGGACCTCCATCCCTTAGTTGTAGACCACAACCTTCAGCTCCTCGCATGGTTGGTATCAGGGTGCCGGACGCGGACAACGACCTTTCACGAACAGCTAGGGACCTCATCGCCCTGGCCTGGGCCCCCGGGACTAGGTCGGCATACCGATCAGCCTGGCGAACCTGGGTGCGTTGGTGTAATCAACAGCAAATTGATCCCATTCACGCACCTATATCAGTGGTAGCTAACTATCTGGCGGAATATTTTGCATCCGGTAGATCGTATAGCTCTATTAACGTGTATCGCTCGGCGATTTCGGCCTATCATTCTCCTGTAGATTCTCTTCCCGTTGGTAGACACCCCTTGGTGTGCCGCCTTTTGAGAGGTGTTAAGTTCCAACGCCCGCCACGTCCCAAATATCAGAACACTTGGGACGTAGCTACGGTATTGAACATGTTTGCTATGTCGGATGACAATGATGCTCTCCCGCTGAAACTACTGTCCTTTAAACTTACGGTTCTACTATGCCTGATCTCCATCAAACGCGTTTCCGACGTCAAAGCCTTAGACATATCCAGGCGTCAATTCTCACATCATGGTGTTCAGTTCTCGGTCATGCGTAGAACAAAAACGGGAATTCAATCGGTCTCCTATCCGTTTTTTCCCACACACCCATGCTTATGTGTGGTTCGCTGTTTACAGACTTATGAGTCACAAACAGCGTCGCTGCGGTCGTCGTCCTTTTCCCAACTCCTTATTTCCTACGTTCGCCCGCATCACCCGGTTTCTTCGGCTACGTTGGCCCGATGGGTGAGGTCCACCATGGACATGGCAGGGATCGACGTTTCCCTGTTCGGGGCCCACTCTTCCAGGGGTGCTATGGCTACCAAGGTAATCACCTCTGGAGGCTCGCTTTTGGATCTCCTGATGGCGGCAGACTGGTCTTCCGAGACCACCTTCCGCCAATTTTACTTTAGACCGGAGGAACACGTATCTATGTCAGTTCTGTGATTCTGTTATTAGGTAGATTTGTCATTGTTATTACTGTTTATATATCCATGTATGACTTTGAACTTGCATAAGATATGAGCCTCCTGTCTGATATATAAATTGAGATTTTCCTAGCTTGTGACGGAAAATATTAGTTATATGAAGACAGGAGGCGAGTATCTTCCCACCCAACCCAACCCTGTCACGGTTTTATCTTATTTTGTTCCAGGTTATTGATGACCACAACACGCGAGCCAAGGGCTGAAATCTTTTCCGGAGTGGTCTCCTTTGTTATTCCCCGTTGGGATGTTCCCCGTTGGGATGTTTACCTGCTCGACTCACCGGGTCCGGTTCGTTGATGGTCAAAAGAATAGTTACATCTGAAGTTCCGGTTACAAGTCCATACAAGTTCGCTCCAAGAAAGAGGAGGAGGTTAAAGAGGCAGTCCCTTATATACTGTCTGACCTGCCGCGTGATTGGCAGTCATACCCAGAGGGCTGCTGGGACTTGTAGTTTGTTTTAAAAAGTTCTTTTATTATTGAAACTCACTGAAAGTTGTATTTCTGCTGTGGGCATTAGTAAAGAAAGATAATGCATAAGATACTCGCCTCCTGTCTTCATATAACTAATATTTTCCGTCACAAGCTAGGAAAATCTCAATTTGTTACTACAAAAAACAGGTTATTTTTGGCTTTGAAGAACAACATAATGTCACTCTGTGATGCAGTTGTAGATATCAATTATGCCTGCCAATGATTGAAACCTCATTTGTACAAAGTATGCATAAAGACATTTGATGACATACCATTGTGCTCATAAGTTTGCATACTCTGACTGAAATAGTGAAATTTTGGAATTGATATTGAAAATATGACTGATCATGCCAAAAACTGTCTTTTATTAAAGCGGGATTCCACCCGCGATTTTTCAGCAGCTACTAAGGACACTTACCTGTCCTAGTCACCGCGATGTCGGTCCCCTGATGGTGATCGCTGGCGATCGCTCAGTCCTGGCGCCTCTTCCCATTTTCTACTGCACATGCGCGGCGCTTTGTGAATAGGTGGCTGCCTCCTGGGATAGACACAGTTCCCAGAAGGCTCATTCACAAGAAGACACGGCGACGTAGGATGAGCCAGAAGATCCACCAGGATGGAAGAAGAGGCAGAAGAGCTACTTCCGCATAGCAACCGCACTTTCAGGTGAGTATAAAATGTTTTTCAATTTTTTTTTAAAGATTTTTAGGGATAAAAATAAATAAAACTGGTGGAACTCCACTTTAACCACTTAACCCCCGGACCATATTGCTGCCCAATGACCAGAGCACTTTTTGTGATTCGGCACTGCGTTGCTTTAACTGACAATTGCGCAGTCGTGCGATGTGGCTCCTAAACAAAATTGGCGTCCTTTTTTTCCCACAAATAGAGCTTTCTTTTGGTGGTATTTGATCATCTCTGCGTTTTTTATTTTTTGCGCTATAAACAAAAAAGGGATTTTTAAATACAGCTTACCTGTAAAATCCTTTTCTTGGAGTACATCACGGGACACAGAGCGGCATATTCATTACTATGTGGGTTATATGGAGTACCTTCAGGTGTGGACACTGGCAATCTCAAACAGGAAGTCCCCTCCCTATATAACCCCCTCCCCTAGAGGGAGTCCCTCAGTTTTGTAGCAAGCAGTATGCCTCCCAAAATGGTCACCCAAAAGAGGGGTGGGAGCTCTGTGTCCCGTGATGTACTCCAAGAAAAGGATTTTACAGGTAAGCTGTATTTAAAAATCCCTTTTTCTTTCTCGTACATCACGGGACACAGAGCGGCATATTCATTACTATGTGGGATGTCCGAAAGCAATGCTTTAATGAGGGGAGGGAGACATCTTCCAAAGAAGGATTCAATTTAGAGGTAAACTCAAACAATAATAATAAATCCAACTTAGTCAAGAAAAAAAACTTTTTTTTTTTTTTTTAACCCAGGGTGCTTCTGATCCCGAGGATTTCAAACTGCAGCCTGTAGTACTGCCTGTCCAAAGGCAGAATCCGCATTCCTTCTCACGTCTAGTTGATAAAACCTTGTAAACGTGTGGACTGATGACCACGTTGCCGCCTTGCATATCTGAGCCATAGAGATCTGATGGTGTGCTGCCCAAGAGGCGCCCATGGCCCTGGTAGAATGGGCCTTTACCGACAACGGAGGAGGTAACCTCTTCAAACCGTAGGCTTGAATGATTAATTGTCTAATCCATCTCGAGATGGTGGATTTTGCCGCTGCCTGCCCCTTCTTGGGGCCATCTGGTAGAACGAATAATACGTCTGTCTTCCGGATCTTTTCTGTAGCTTTAAGATAGGCCTTCAAGGCCCGGACAATATCCAAGGTATGCAGCAACCCCTCCTTTCTAGATGTAGGTTTTGGAAAGAAGGATGGAAGTACCAAATCCTGGTTTAAGTGAAATTTGGATATAACCTTTGGTAGAAAGGAAGGATGGGGCTGGAGAACTGCCCTGTCCTTATGTAGAACGAGATATGGTTCCTTACACGATAAGGCTGCTAATTCTGACACTCTCCTGGCCGAAACTATGGCGACCAAGAAAACCAACTTTCTTGTCAGTAAGACTAAAGGAATCTCAGCCAACGGCTCAAAGGGTTGTTTCTGTAAAGTGGACAGGACAAGATTTAAGTCCCATGGACAAATTGGTGACTTGACAGGAGGATTAATACGCAAGACCTCCTGTAAGAAGGTCTTTACCAGCGAGTGGGTGGCCAGCGGCCTCTGAAACCACACTGACAGAGCTGAGATCTGTCCCTTGATTGTGCTTAGTGCCAGGCCTTTATCCACTCCTAGCTGGAGAAAACTTAACACCCTATCAATAGTATATTTGCGGGAATTCCATCTTTTGGATTCACACCAGCCTACGTAGTTACTCCACACCCTGTAATAAATCACCCTGGAGACCGGCTTTCTAGCCCTAATCAGGGTAGGGATTACCTGCCTAGACAGACCTCTACCCATGAGAATCAGGGATTCAGCCTCCAGGCCGTCAAATTTAGACGCTGTAATGTAGGGTGGAGGATCGGGCCTTGTGAGAGTAGGTCTGGTTGTAGAGGAAGAGTCCAAGGGTCTCCCACTGCCATCTTCAGGACTAGTGAGTACCAAGTCCTCCGGGGCCAAGCCGGAGCTACTAGAATGACTGGCTTGTGCTCCACTCTGATCTTGCGCAACAGGCGAGGGAGTAACTGTAGTGGAGGGAATGCATATAGAAGTTTGAATTGATGCCAAGGGCAAACCAACGCATCGGTTCCGCAGGCCATCGGATCCCTCGCTCGAGACACGAACCTGTCTAGTTTCTTGTTGAACCTGGATGCCATTATATCTACGTCCGGCATTCCCCACCTCTGGCAGATTGTCTGAAAGACCTGGGGATGCAGAGACCACTCCCCTGGCAACAGACTCTGGCGACTTAAGAAGTCTGCCTGCAGGTTGTCCACTCCGGGAATGAATATCGCCGAAATGCAGGGTACATGAACCTCTGCCCACTGAAAAATCAAGCTCACCTCCCTCTGAGCGGCCTGACTCCTGGTTCCCCCTTGGTGGTTTATGTATGCCACCGCCGTGGCATTGTCTGACTGGATTCTCACCGGGAACCCCTTTAATCTGGAGGTCCATGCCAGAAGGGCTAGGCGAGCAGCTCTGATCTCCAAGATATTGATGGGGAGCTGCCTCTCCGCTTTCACCCAAGTTCCCTGGCGAGAGAACCCCTCGAAGACCGCCCCCCAGCCTGCCAGGCTGGCGTCTGTGGTAACTACCTTCCAGACAATAGGGCTGAAGGATTTTCCCTTTAGAAGGTTCTGAGGGTTCAACCACCAGGCCAGGCTTTGTCGGACCCTTGAAGATAGCGTCAAAGGGGACTCTAAGGCATGTGCCCTCTTGCCCCAGGCTGCAAGAATGGCTGCCTGTAGGACGCGAGTGTGGATCTGAGCGTATGGTACTGCCTCGAACGTGGCTACTAGCTTGCCTAGTACTCGCATACACAGACGAATAGTTGGTTTTTTCTTGTTTAGAACCAACTGAACCAACCCCTTGATAGCTTCGATCTTTACCAGGGGCAGGAACACCCTTTGCTGTTCTGTGTCTAACCTCATGCCGAGGTATTCCAACTGCTTTGTAGGCTGGAACGCTGACTTTCCCCGGTTTAGGACCCAGCCGAATTCTTCGAGGTACCGAACCGTGAGGTTTACTGCCTTTTGCAGACCCGGCCGTGAGTGATCTATGATTAAAAGGTCGTCCAAGTATGCTAGGACTGTGACCCCCTGGATCCTTAAATTGGCCAGAACTGGGGCTAGGATCTTCGTGAATACCCGGGGGGCCGTGGCCAGCCCGAAGGGGAGCGCCCTGAATTGGAAGTGTCGCTGCCCCACCGCGAAGCGTAAAAATCTTTGATGCAACTGAAAGATTGGTACATGAAGGCAAGCATCCTTTATGTCTATGGAGGCCAGAAAATCGTCCTTCTGAAGAGCGGCGGCTGCTGACCGGATGGATTCCATCCGGAAGGAACGAACCCTTAGGTAACCGTTTAACCTCTTTAGGTCCAAGATTGGCCTGACATCGCCGTTGGGCTTTGGTATGACAAAGAGATTGGAATAGAAACCTAGCCCTTGCTCTTGGGCTGGCACTTCTATAATTACGTCCTGGCAAAGCAGGTGATCCAAAGCTGCCAGCATTGAGGCCTTCCTTGCTGGATCCGTTGGTAGCCTTGATTCTTGAAAATGAGGCGGAGGATACTTTAGAAACTCCAGTCTGTAACCTGTGGTTACCGATGCCCGGACCCATTTGTCGGGGATCTTGGCTTCCCAAACTTCTGAGAAGAAACGAAGCCTTCCCCCCACCCGCGAGAGTGGGGGCGCCCCTTCATAAGGCAGACTTAGGGGCTGTTTTTGACGGCTTGCGATACCACGGCCTCTTACCCCCAGGGGCCTGTCCCTGCGATCTACTGTTAACGTTGGATCGTGCAGGCGGCCGTCGATACTGCCTGGAATTTGGGGGCCCCGAGACAGGAAAGAGCTGCCTTTTAAATGTAGGAGCCCGGAATGTCTTTTTTACCGGTAAAAGGGTACTCTTGCCATTTGAAATGGTCTGAATATATTTATCCAGATCCTCTCCGAAGAGTCGTCCTCCATGGAAGGGAAACCCTGCCAGAAGCTTTTTGCATGGGGGCTCCGCCGCCCAGTTTTTCAACCATAAGAGCCTTCTCATGTGCACCAAAAATAGTGATAAACGAGAGGCCTGCTGGATGGAATCTTTTATAGCATCCACAGCAAAACACAGAGCTCTGGGAATGTCAGAAAACTCTTCTGCTTGATGGGTAGGCATGTCCTTTAACATTTCCTTTGTCTGGTCTTTTAACGCCTGACAAACACCAATCGCAGCCACCGCTGGCTGCACCACTGCTCCTGCCGTAGCAAAGGATGCTTTTAAAAGTGTCTCTAATCTTTTATCAACCGGATCTTTAAACATATGTATGTTTTCCACCGGGCAAGTTAGTGATTTATTCACACATGAGATGGCTGCACGTTGCTTAACGGAGCTTTCAAAGAGCCCAGAGAGGATACCGGAGGAACCTGAGGCTCTGGCAATGGTAAACTAAATGCCGAGCGGACCATGTCTGTCAAAGACTGTACCCACAGTCTTTCTGTCTGGGAGTCTGAAAATGGTTCCTCCGAGGCAGACCCCTCAATCCCTGAACCCTCTTGGTTCAGGTCTAGTTGATCCTCCTGTGATTCCAATTCCTCCGGCGAGAGAATCTCAGCATCTGAGGATACACCTCTTGGTGATGGGGATCTACCCCGTTTCTTACCAGGAATAGCTCTAGCGATCAATGCTGCTATTCTCTCTTCTAGCCCCCCTAGGGATACGGCTAGCATCTCCTCTGTGATAAACACAGGGCTGGGCTGATCTGGGCCAGCCTCCGCACCAGATCCCCCTAATGGCTCATCCAAGGCGCCTTTTATGTTAATAAGTTGCGGGGAAAGTATCGGCATATCATCAGAATCAGAAAGGGAACCCTTTTGTTTTTTGGTCTTTTTTGTACCCTTTGACCCCGAACCTTTGGAAGCCATAATACAAAATCGAGGGACTCCGCCCACACAACCGACTGTAGTGGCCAGGAGTACAAAACCAGAGTTTAGGGGACAATAGATCACTAATGCCCAAAAACTGATGGGATCCCGTATGTTTTTTTTTTTTTTTTTTTTTTTTTTTTTTAAATATATATTATATATTTTCTTTTTACAACATACAGGGACCCCAAACTTGGTTTGCCAGCCTCCAACCTGCTGCAAAAAGGGGAATTTTTTGGCTTAACAAAAAAGGCATTGGAACAAAGTCCAGCATGTACTACCCCTCTTCCGCCACCGGGAGTCACTGTTCTGCCGCTCTGCGTCCTCTCCTTCTGAAAATCAGCCTCAGACTGAGCACTGACAATGCCTGCTGTCTATAACAGCACAAAGGCGCGCCTCCTGTATGACGCCGCAGGCACGCCCCCCCCCCCCGCCCTCCTGTCTGAACGGCGCGAAAAAAGTCTATAAGACGTGCGCGCGCACGCGCATGCCGGAAACAGGAGGAACATGGAGGAGCCGCGCTGCTGGAGATCCAGGAACGCAGAAACAGGCGGCAGATTCAAACCCCCGGCCAGGTAGGACTCTCCAAAGGCCCCTAGGGATCCTTACTAGCCCTAGGAAGAAAACAGCAGGTTTAGCTAGCAACACATTTTTTAGACAGGGGAACCTAGTGATGGGGGAGAAAGGGTGTCATCCTGTCTCTCTCAGACATAGTGAACAAGGTTGCCCATGCAGAGCATACTTAGGCTATCCCCCCTTTTAGGTTACCCCGGAGAGCCTGCTGTCGAACCAAGTCCCGCAGGCTCCCCCTTACCTGCTCCATGCAGCAGGATGTTTGTCCAGCAAACTGATCCAATCTTCTCCCATCTCCGTGGGTAGCGTAGTAGACCTTCAGGCCCTGGGGTCCTATGAAGGTACCCACTGTCCTGGACCTATATAGCACCCTGGCAAGCAGGAACTTATGGTTTTTTACAAACTCCAAGTCCTGGGCCCAGGGTCCAGCCCTCCAAAGAGGAGCATTATAGGCAAAACCCCACGGCTTGGGGCCCGGGTACTGTCCACTTTGGCACTGAGGCTCCTTGGACAGATCCGGTTAGCCCGCCCTTAATCCCAAGGATGTGGAGCAAAGCTATTCCGTGACCAACACCTAAGACACTGGCGAAAAAACTGAGGGACTCCCTCTAGGGGAGGGGGTTATATAGGGAGGGGACTTCCTGTTTGAGATTGCCAGTGTCCACACCTGAAGGTACTCCATATAACCCACATAGTAATGAATATGCCGCTCTGTGTCCCGTGATGTACGAGAAAGAAAATAGAGCGACAATTTTGAAAAAAAATCAATATTTTTTACATTTTGCTATAATAAATATCCCCAAAAAAATATAAAAAAAAAATTCCCTCAGTTTAGGCCGATACGTATTCTTCTACATATTTTTCGTTAAAAAAATCGCAATTAGCGTTTATTGATTGGTTTTCGTAAAAGTTATAGCGTTTACAAAATAGGGGGTAGTTTTATGGCATTTTTATTAATATTTTTTATTTTTTTACTAGTAATGGAGGAGATCAGCGTTTTTTTTCAGCACTGCGACATTATGGCGGACACTTCGGCCACTTTTGAATTTTTTTTGGGACCATTGCCATTTTTTTAGCGATCAATGCTATAAAAATGCATTGGATTACTATAAAAATGCCATTGGCAGTGAAGGGGTTAACACTAGGGGGCAGGGAAGGGGTTAAGTGTGTTCCTGGGTGTGTTCTAACTGTATAGGGGTGGCACCACTAGGGGAAATCACTGATCTTCTGTTCATACATTGTATGAACAGGAGATCAGCGTTTCCCCCGCTGACAGGACCAGGAGCTGTGTGTTTACACACATAGCTCCCGGTCCTCGCTCTGTACCGAGTGATCGCGTGTGCCCAGCGGCGATCGTACCCGCGAGGCGCACGCGGGACTCGGGGGCAAGCGGGGACACGCGCGCGCCCCCGAGTGGCCGCAAAGTAGCCGACGTAGAGCTACGGGCAGTAATATGACGGCGGGCGGTCGGCATCTAGTTAAGGATGCTGATCATATGAAGCAATTTATTATCACATAGTTGTTTGGCTCCTTTTTAAATTATAACAATAGCAGAAATTACCCAAATGGCCCTGAACAAAAGTTTACACATTTTTATTTTTGCCTTGGTACAGACACACAATATGACACACACAGGTTAAAATGTCAATTAAAAGGTTAATTTCCCACATCTGTGGCTTTTTACATTGCAATTAATGTCTATGTATGAATAGTCAATGAGCTTGTTAGCTCTCACATGGATACACTGAGCAGGCTAGATATTGAGCCATGAGCAGCAGAGAATAACTGTCAAAAGACATGCGTAAAGATAATTGTTTCCACCTTTCAGACGCCACACGCGACTAAAATGGTTTTTGACCATTTAAAAATACATTCTTTTTTTAACGCTTCTTAACGCAAACGCGACATTTAAACGTGGCAAATTGAATGTTTTAAACGTGGGTTACTATCTGTCAAGTTAGATCGTTTAGGAGCAGTTGCAAAAACGCCCCGTGTACATGGAGCCCAAGGCCGCGTACACACGATCAGTCCATCCGATGACAACGGTCCGAAGGACCGTTGTCATCGGTTAACCGATGAAGCTGACTGATGGTATGATGTGCCTACACACCATCGGTTAAAAAAACGATCGTGTTAGAACGCGGTGACGTAAAACACAATGACGTGCTGAAAAAAATGAAGTTCAATGCTTCCAAGCATGCGTTGTCTTGATTCTGAGCATGCGTGGATTTTTAACCGATAGTCGTGCCTACTAACGATCGGTTTTGACTTATCGTTAGGCGTCCATCGGTTAAATTTTAAAGCAAGTTCTCATTTTTTGGACCGAAGGTTAACTAACCTATGGGGCCCACACACGATCGGTTTGGACGGATGAAAACGGTCCTTCAGACCGTTCTCCTCTGACAATCCTATCGTGTTTACGTGGCCTAAGGCTTCATGTACACTGCTGCTGGTAAACAGGCGTTTAGGAGCAGTTGGGCATTTTTTTCAACTGCTCCTGAACTCTCCTCTATGTTATCTTATCAGTACATGTATGCAGGGTCATTTACAGTCATTTCTAGGCAGTTGAGTTTAGAGGCTTTTTTTGGAAGGCAGAAAAATGAGTTCAGACACTGAGTTTAGAGGCTTTTCAAGCGTCAAAAGCTTCTAAACGCAGCTAAAAGCAGTCACTTACGTTTAGCTGCATTTAGTTTATAGGCGTTTTTCATTTTTGGCTATTTTGAAAAAAATAAAATAAAAATGTAAACACTTCTAAATGCAAACGCAGAAAAACAACGCTAAACGTGGCATGTAAACGTGGAAAAACAGACGTTTTAAAACATGAGTTACTATCTGTTAAGTTAATCCGTTCAATTGGGGATGAGCTTTGAGTTCGGCGAACAACGAACAATTTGGGGTGTTCGCGGCAAATTCAAAAAGCCGCGAAAGGCACTGTTAGGCCGCATACACACGATCAGACATGTCTGATGAAACAGGTCCGACGGACCGTTTTCATCGGACATGTCTGAAGGGATCTTTAGATCTGATGTGTGTACACACCATCGGACCAAAATCCCCTCGGACCAGAACACGGTGACGTAGAACACACCGACGTGCTGTAAAAAATAAGTTCAATGCTTCCACGCATGCGTCGAATCAATTTGACGCATGCGCGGGATTTTGGTCCGATGGTTGGGCGTACTAACCATCGAACATGTTCGACGGACAGGTTTCCAGCAGACAAGTTTCTAAGCATGTTTAGAAACTTTTGTCCGCTGGAAAACTGTCCGCTAGGCCGTACACACGATCGAACATGTCCGCTGAAACTGGTCTGCGGACCAGTTTCAGCGGACATGTTCGATCGTGCTTACGCGGCCTTAAAGTCTATTGGAGAAATTTAAAGTGCTCATTTTAAAGGCTTATGCCCCAGGGGATCAATGCAAAAAAAAGTTTCAAAAACTGCATTTTTTTCGGGAGCAGTGATTTTAACCACTTGACCACTGGGCACCTAAACCCCCTTAATAACCAGACCAATTTTCAGCTTTCGGTGCTCTCGCAGTTTGAATGACAATAACTCAGTCATACAACACTGTAACCAAATGAAATTTGTGTCCTTTTTTTCCCAGAAATAGAGCTTTCTTTTGGTGGTATTTGATCACCTCTGCGGTTTTTATTTTTTTCACTATAAATGAAAAAAGAACGAAAATTTTGTAAAAAAATGAATTTTTCTTCATTTCTATTATGAAATTTTGCAAAAAAGTTATTTTTCTTCATAAACTTGGCCTAAAATGTATACTGCTACATATCTTTGGTAACAAAACAAAAAAAATTGGATATTATTTAGTCTGGGTGAAAGTTATAGGGTCTACAAGCTATGGTACCAATTACTGAAAATGTATCAATTTAATCACAGCTGATGTACTGACAGCCTCTCTCAATTCTTGAGACCCTAACATTCCAAGGTATTTAGAAAGAGGCATTGTGAGTTTTTTTAAGTTGGCATTTTTTTCCCACAATTCTTTGCAAAATCAAGATTTTTTTTATTTTTATTTTTTTTCCACAAAATGTTCATATTAGCGGGTTATTTCTCACACACAGCATATGCATACCACAAATTACACCCCAAAACACATTCTGCTAATCCTCTCGAGTATGGCGATACCCCATGTGTGAGACTTTTACACAGCGTGGCCACATACAGAGGCCCAACATGCAGGGAGCACCATCAGACCAATTTTGACATTTCTCTCCTACATGTAAAAATCATAATTTATTTGCTAGAAAATTACATAGAACCCCAAAACATTATATATGCTTTTTTAGCAAAGACCCTAGAGAATACAATGGCGGTTATCGCGCATGGTATTTGCACAGCAATTTTTCTAACGCGTTTTTTTTTGGAAATAAAACAGTTTTGTGCTTTAAAAAAAAACAAAAAAACAGTAAAGTTAGCCCAATGTTTTTGCACAACACGAAAGATGAAGTTACGCCGAGTAAATAGATACCCAACATGTCACCCTTCAATATTGCACACGCTTGTGGAATGGCGCCAAACTTCGCTACTTAAAAATCTCCATAGGCGCCGCTTTAAATGTTTTTACTGGTTACATGTTTTTAGTTGGAGAGGAGGTCTAGGGCCAAAATTATTGCTCTCGCTCTAGCGTTCGCAGCGATACCTCACATATGTGGTTTGAACACCGTTTTCATATGTGGACGGGACTTGCGTGTGCGGTCGCGTCTGTATACGAGCACACGGGTACAGGGGCGCTGTAATTTTTATTTTATTTTTTATTGTTCATTTTACTTTATTTATTTTAGTTTGACACGTTTTTCCCCAAAAATAAATGTTTTGATTTACTTTTATTCCTATTACAAGGAATGTAAACATCCCTTGTAATAGGAATATAGCATGACAGGTCCTCTTTACAGTGAGATATGGGGTCAAAAAGACCCCACATCACACCTCTAGCCTGAAAAAAAATAAACAATTGCCGAGTATTGCGCGGGGAGTATTGCGCGGGGGGTATTGCAGAGTATTGTGCCGGGGGTATTGCAGAGTATTGTGCCGGGGGTATTGCAGAGTATTGTGCCGGGGGTATTGCAGAGTATTGTGCCGGGGGTATTGCAGAGTATTGTGCCGGGGTATTGCAGAGTATTGTGGCGGGGGTATTGAAGAGTATTGTGCCGGGGGTATTGCAGAGTATTGTGCCGGGGGTATTGCAGAGTATTGTGCCGGGGGTTAGTGCAGAGTATTGTGCCGGGGGTTAGTGCAGAGTATTGTGCCGGGGGTTAGTGCAGAGTATTGTGCCGGGGGTTAGTGCAGAGTATTGTGCCGGGGGTTAGTGCAGAGTATTGTGCCGGGGGTTAGTGCAGAGTATTGTGCCGGGGGTTAGTGCAGAGTATTGTGCCGGGGGTTAGTGCAGAGTATTGTGCCGGGGGTTAGTGCAGAGTATTGTGCCGGGGGTTAGTGCAGAGTATTGTGCCGGGGGTTAGTGCAGAGTATTGTGCCGGGGGTTAGTGCAGAGTATTGTGCCGGGGGTTAGTGCAGAGTATGGCGGGGGTTAGTGCGGTATGGGGGGGGGTACTGCAGAGTATGGCGCGGGGGGTACTGCAGAGTATGGCGCGGGGGGTACTGCAGAGTATGGCGCGGGGGGTACTGCAGAGTATGGCGCGGGGGGTACTGCAGAGTATGGCGCGGGGGGTACTGCAGAGTATGGCGCGGGGGGTACTGCAGAGTATGGCGCAGGGGGTATTGCAGAGTATTGCACAGGGAAGGAAGGGGTTAATGCAGGGATGGCTGAGCAGGGATGGATGGATCTGTGACTGCAATAGTCACAGATCCATCCCACACTGCTGCTGCCATCTGCGCTCTCCTCTCACACTGTACCGATCGGTACAGAGAGAGGAGGAAGGAACCGGCGTCATCAAGCGATCACGTGGTAAACGGCCGCTATCAGCGGCAATTTACCGCGATCCGTGACGGGTCACGGACATTCCCGGGTGCGCGGGAGCGCGATACTGGGATCACGTTATATAACGTGATCCCAGAGTTAAGCAACCACCTTGCTGCCGTTATTTGACGGCGGCTGGTGGTTAAGTGGTTAATAATGCTTAAAGTGAAACGATAAAAGTGAAATATTCCATTAAATTTCGTACATGGGGGGTGTAAAGTATGCCTGTGAAATAGCGCATGTTTCCCGTACTTAGAACTGTCTGCACAAAGTGTAATTTCTGAAGGAAAAAAAGTCATTTAAAAATCACTCGCAGCTATAATGAATTGTCGGCTCCCGGCAATTCAGAGAGAATTCATTCATAAAAAATAAAGTTTGGGGGTCCCCCCAAATTCAATTACCAGGCCCTTCAGGTCTGGTATGGATATCAAGGGGAACCCCACCTTCAATTTAAAAAAAAAAAAAGACGTGGGGTTCCCAACAAATATCCATTCCAGACCCTTCAGGTCTGGTGTGGATTTTAAGGGGAACTCCATCCCAAATAAAAAAAAAATGGCATGGAGTTCGCCCAAAAATCCACACTAGACCCCCATATCCGAGCACCCAACCTGGCCGGCCGCAGAAAAGAGGGGGGGGACGAGAGAGCCCCCCCTCCCCTCCTGAACCATACCAGGCCACATGCCCTCAACATAGGGAGGATGTCTACTTGATGGGGACAAGGGGCTCATCCCCACAACCCTTGCCCAGTGGTTGTGGGGGTCTGCGGGCGGGGGGCTTATCAGAATCTGAAAGACCCCTTTAACAAAGTGGACCCCCAGATCCTGGCTCCACCCCCATTTAAATTGGTAATGGGGTACATTGTACCTCTACCATTTCACTAAGAATGTGTAAATAATAACACACACCTTGGAAAAAAAAGTCCTTTATTGAGAAAAAAAAATCCAGCGGTGGTAATCCACTCTCGATCCCCGCTCCAACGTTGTAGGTATACAGCGACGGGTGATCTCCTCTGCGCCGGGGTCCAACGATGAGAAGATCATCCAGGTCTGGGATCCAGAGCGCAGCATCACCGGCCACCTGTCTCCACCGGAGACAGCCCGGCGAATGACGCGGCTGGAGCTAGTGACAGTTCTTATATAGGCGAGGTGGGGCCACCCGTCACGTGACCCTGCCCCCCAGATTCTTGCAGATTCCGATAAGCCCCCCGCCCGCAGACCCCCACAACCACCGGGCAAGGGTTGTGGGGATGGGGCCCTTGTCCCCATCAAGATGGGGACATCATCCCCATGTTGAAGGCATGTGGCCTGGTACGGTTCAGGAGGAGGGCGCTCTCGTCCCCCCCTCTTTTCTGCGGCTGAAAAAAAGCTGATTTTAAAACTTTTTTTTGCATTGATACATGTCCCCTGGGGCAGGACCCTGGTCCCCAAACAGTTTTTAGGACAATAACTTGCATATTAGCCTTTAAAATTAGCACTTTAGATTTCAAAACATTCGAGTCCCATTACCGGGGTTCTAAAGTCCACACAAACTTTTGGTGTGTTCGCAGGTTCTGGTGTGAACCGAACAGGGGGGTGTTCGGCTCATCCCTGTGTCCCCTTGTTTTGATTTCAGGCAGCTCCAGAGAAAAAAGAAGAAGCCAAACCACTCAACTCTCTAACTCCCATTACAAAACATCTGTCGAGATCAAAGTGATTGCTTCTATTCGCCCAGATTACTTTCATCCACCTTCCAGCCGCAGAGATCGATGTGACCGGTTGACATCGGATTACCAGTGTTCATCTCCCTGTCGTATGACCAATACCAGCCAAGAGCGTGGTTGACTTCCAGGCTTACATAGCCTGTGTTCTGGTAAGCAGGCTTGTACATCTGGTGTAGGTGCACGTTTGATATTGGTGTCATCACAGGCTTCTTTTAACTTTTCCACCATTATGGACTACATTTTTGTCTGATACTTATTAAGACTTTTTTCTGCCATTTCCATTGTCGGCTATTAGATTCTTTATGTTCCATATTATTTTTGTTGTAATGATTTTTATTAATAATAATTCAAACAAGAACAATTTAAATAATACAGTGAAAAAGACATGGAAACACGGACGTAGCCGTGTTATGTAACAGAAGAATGCAGTGTCAGAAAGACACGATAACAGTAAAGTAACATCTTAATACATGGCTTGGATAAAGTAAGCATATCAAACGTTGAGAATCAAACAATTTAGAGCATATATTAGAGAAATCAACGAAGAGCATACAGTCTAGATTCATGATTTTTCCATGAATCCAGGCCGCAGGTTAAACCAGAATATTGAAACAAACAAAGTAAATAACAACATTCTGAATATAACTAAGGGAAAGTAAATGGGGAAGGAATGAAGAGAAGGGGTCTGCCGTTATATAAATGGATCAAGAGAATTAAATAAAGTGGAGGTTAATCCCCCAAGGTGACGGATTTGTATTCATCAGATGAAATAAAACTCAGCCAATCAGACCAAATATCCAAGAACCTTTTTTGAGTATCTCTCGCCTGATGTATCAACTCCTCCATCTCCATGTTTCTCATGGTGTGGTTAAACCAGTCAATTATTGAAGGGGGTTTGGTTGATTTCCAATTAGTTGGAATACACATCCTGGCAGCATTGATCAGATGCATTGCCAAGGATCGGTAGTAGCCATTTGGTAATGAGGGAGAATAATGTAATAAAAATTGAGTAGGGGAGAAATCCAGATTGAGAGAAGTTATATGGGATATATATTCGTGGACCTTTTTCCAATATGGTTGGATGTCTTTGCAGGACCACCAAATGTGCAAAAAGGAACCTGTCTCGCTATTGCATCTCCAGCACATTTTAGATACAGATTTATTAATCCTATGTAATTTAAGGGGGGTCATATACCACCTGGATAGAATCTTATAAGCATTTTCTTGTGCTTGGACATGAATAGATCCCTTGTGAATAAATTTGTAAAATATTTCTCCATTCTGTGTCTGACAAATCAAGCGAGAGATCTCTTTCCCAAAGTTGATTAGCCCAATTAATTTTAGGTGTCTGATCGGAAAATAGTAGAGAATATGTAGCTGAGACTAAGTGCCTAAGAGGTCCATCGTTCTCACACCATTTTTCAAAGTCACTTTTTTCTCTCGACCAATTCGGTCTGGGGTTAGGTTTCAGGAAGAAATTCCTTAATTGAACATAGGTCCAAAAAGGAAATTACTCCACTTTCAATTTATCGGCTAACTTGGATTGGGATATAAACTCATCACCAATGAAGAACTGTCCTGCCCTTACTTTTGAATGGGGCCAACTTTTAGGTAAAAAATCTTCATGCATTCCTGGTGTAAAACCAGGATTAAGTGTAATAGGAGTCATTGGACCATTCGGAGAGGAAACCTTGTGTTTATTGCAAGCTCGACGAAATGTAAGGATAGTTGGATGGATCAAAGGATGTTGTTTACATGCCAAGGGAATATCAGTGGTTTTAATCCAAGGGATTTGAGAGAGAGGAATAGGTGAGAATAAATGTTCCAATCTTACCCAATCTTTGTGGTCAAAATGAATATTCCAATCAACAATTCTGGTTAGGATACAAGCTTGGTAATATTTGTACATGTCAGGTAGACCTATACCACCTGATGGTTTCGGGGCAGTAAGCCTATCATAACTGAATCTCGGGCGGAGTTTATTCCAGATAAACAATGTGCACATTTTCTTAAATGAAGAAAAGAAGGCTTGGGGGATCGCAATAGGAACAGTCTGTAAGACATACAGGATTCTCGGGAGAATATTCATTTTTACGATCGCAGCCCTGTCAAACCATGAAAAGAGGCCTGAAGACCATTTTGAGAGATCAGATCAAATTTTTTGTAATAGGGGAGTATAGTTAAGGGAGTACAAGTCGGAAAGACAAATTGGAAGTAATATACCTAAGTATTTAATGGCTTGGGTACTCCAAGAGAAGGGGAAGTCAGACTGGCATAAATTGCACAGTGTTGTGGGCAATGAAACGTTAAGGGCATTGGATTTGGAGAAATTGATTTGAAAGTTTGATAGGGTTCTAAAATTAGCAAAATCGTCAAGTAAGTTGGGTATAGAGGTAAGCGGATCTGTGAGGAACAAAAGGACATCATCTGCAAAAGCAGCCAATTTATATGTGTGATTTTTAATTTTTACACCTTAAACTGTCTCAGGTCCAATCCTAGCATTAAACAGTGGTTCCAATGAGAGTATAAAGATCAATGGTGATAAAGGGCATCCCTGGCGAGTACCATTCGATACAGAGAAGGCGTCCGACAGGTGACCATTCACACGTATTCTAGCAGTAGGTTTGGAATAAAGCGTAGAAATAAAGTTTAACATGGCAGGTGGGAGGCCTAAAGCGATAAGCGCTTCGGTCATGAAGTCCCACGCCACTCTGTCGAACGCCTTCTCCGCATCCAACGAGAGCAGGAATCCAGGTGTCTTGGAGGAAGTGAGCCAATGGTGAATATTAATGGCCTTAAGAGTATTGTCTTTGGCCTCTCTGCCAGGAACAAAACCCACCTGATCTGGGTTTATCAGGTCAGGTATAGTTGGAAGCAGTCTGTTAGCAAGGGTTTTTGCAAACCACTTTAGGTCAACATTTAGCAGTGAAATCGGCCTATAATTAGCAACTAAGGAGTGGTCCTTGTCAGGTTTCGGAATCAATACTACGTGTGCCGACAGTAGATCACGAGGCGGTTCAATTGGATGAATAAACGAGTTGAAGCATGACAAAAAAAAAGGAGTGAGGATTTCCTCATATGTTTTGTAATACCCTACTGTCAATCCATCAGGGCCAGGGCTTTTAGCAGGTTTCATCTGCTTGAGAGCGAGACTCACCTCTGACTTATTCAAAGGTGTATCCTTTTGGAGTCTCAATTCGTCAGAGATGGGTTTGGGGCTATATTTTTGTAAGAAGTTCCTAATCAAGTCTTGTCTGTCGTGTTTGGACAATGAAGGATCAGAATGAGGGAGATTATAGAGTTTTGAGTAATAATCAACAAATTGTTTTGCTATGGCAGAGGGTGAATGTCATTTGTTACCCTGAGCATCAGAAATAGAGTGAATCGTTGTTTTAGCTTTGTTTTCTTGTAAGGCTTTGGCAAGCATTTTACCAGCTTTGTTACCAAATTCATAAAAAGATTTCTTTGCCAGAGCAAATTTGCGTTTGACTTGCTTGTTTAAAAAATTTAACATATCGGACCTAGCCTGAATAAGTTCAGTCAAGGTCGTCACTGCTTGTGTAAGTTTATGCGTCTTTTCCAATTTCTGAATAGCAGAGGCAAGATCAGAGTATCTATTTTTTCTCTCCTTATTACGTTTGGCTGTGGCCGCGATAAGAATACCCCTAATTACACATTTGTGAGTCTCCCAGTTAGTGACAGGAGAAGTATCTAATGGATTATTTTCATTAAAAAATAGTTGAATTTTACATCCCACCTCCTGAGCTATAGAGGGATCAGTGAGCAAGGAAGGGTAAAGCCTCCAAATATTCATTCGAGGAAGTGCATCTGGGAAAGAGACAGTCAAAGAAATAGGGTTATGGTCTGAAAAGAACATAGGATCAATTGAAGCTTTTTGGACCATTGGCAAATCATTTTGAGTTATAAACAGATAGTCCAATCTGGAAAACCTGCCGTGTGGTGGTGAATAAAACGTGTAATCTTTGCCGTCAGGATTCAGAGTTCGCCACGTGTCATGAAGTAAGAGGTCATGAAGGTGGGATTTAATTTTCTTTATATTTCTACATGTTATTGAAGAAGTACCTGTGGAAGTATCCTGGATAGGATTAAGGGGAACGTTGAAGTCCCCACCCAAAATGAGCACACCTTCTTTAAATGAGGCTAATTGTTCTGAAATGGATCCAAAAAAAGAAACTTGATTTCTGTTTGGTGCATAGATATTGGCTAGAGTAATCGTATGATTTGAAATAGTGCATTTTAATAATAAGTACCTGCCCTCTTCATCGATGATGGAAGCAGAGACAAGAAGGGGGCAGTTCTTGGCAATCAAAATCGAGACACCTTTAGATTTCAGTAAAGGGTTAGTGGAATGGAAAACTGTGGGGAAGTTGTGATCAGTCAATTTGGGTATCGAGTTTGAACGAAAATGGGTTTCCTGGAGAAATACAATGTCCGCTTTATTATGTTTCAGGTATAGAAGTAATTGGGATCTCCGTTCCGGGACATTAAGACCTCTGGTATTTAGTGAGATGATCTTCACTGGAGGGATATCTTTCGATATAGTATTGGTCGTCATGATGTAATTGGGAGTGAACAGAAAATGGTATAGGATAAGGAAAGGTATGTAGTTATAACGGCAGACAAGGAGAGGTATTAAAAGGGGGAATAATCAATCACAAAAGAGGGAAAGGGAAGAGGTACAGGTGGAAGGGTATCCGGACTATCTGTGAAATTCCACTCACTAATAAACTTGAGTGGGTTCAGCAGAAGTGGGGGGGGGGGTCCGGAATGAAATAGTAGTCTACTACTAGTAGTGAGAAATAAAAACCCACTTTTGGATAAAAGCGAGACTACTGTATGGGGGTGGGCTAGACCATTCAGAAGATATACAGAAAATTATCTATCAAATTACGAGATGGTTGTCACAACCAAAGCCCTTATAAAAATGGAATTTCAATGCTCAGGGTAATATAGGAACACAATATCGGTCCAAATGTCCAGAATGTGGGACAGCTCTGGTCATATTATAATTCAGCAACCTTTACTATTTCTGAAATCTTTTTATATTCTTGTAGCTAAACTATTAAGACTAAAAGTAAAGCGGTATACGGAAAAAACGTCCCATGAGCGCTAATAAGGAAGGACAAAAGAAAAAGGGGTCGTACTTGAAACCCAAATCCACATAAATGTTGATTTGAGAAAAGAAAGATTCAATCACCCTAATTAACAAATAACCACTCTCGCGGGTAAGCATTGCCAAATAGGATGAATAAATCGGGTGTACATGCGTATTATAGCATCACGTAACCTCCTCGAACGTGTTGAAAAATATATATAAATGTAGTAGTGAAAAACCATCTACAACGTACTTCTGTGCATATACATGTGAAACAAAGTTAAAATCATGAGAACATATAATAATGGGTTACATGGGAAGTATTTCAAAATACCCCACCTATAAATAACGTCATAATTTCCTATCTATTCATTGTAGCGGAGTAGTGTTTCCTATGTCAAAGACAGCTATGTACAAAGAAGCACCGCACTTATCGGCACACAACACGCACCGGCGTTTAATACGCACCCCAATTTAAGAGGGAACTTTTTTTTTCCTTTTATTATTTTTTTTTTTTCTCATCTTTTTTTTTTTTTTTCCTTTTCCTCTTCTTCCCCCTTTTTTTTTTTTTTAAATTAACCACTTTAGAAGCAAAATCTAAATACTTGCTTTACCAAAGATAAAAATAAAAAATAAAAGCATTTAACTATTCCCAAACCCATATAAATGGTACATAACAGAATGGAATCAAATGGCTATATGCATATTACATAGGGCTTTTGTGTGAACAAAGAGGGTGTCACACGTAAATTAGATAGGGAGTTGAGTCCTTATAAGATATAAATCAGCTCTTTTGTACAAGACAAAAGAGCTCAGCCATAAATAACAAAGGAAAAATACTTAATGATCTATTAAGACTAAAGGGTATATCATTAAAGAAAGGCTAAAGCAATGCATAGTTATACCGGATTATTTCTGCTTTCACTTAAAAGAGTAAGCTCAATGGGTGACAGAAGCTTGATCGTGGCGAGTTCTACGAGGTAAGGGTTCGGCCTGAGGATTATGCGGCTCATGATCGTGAGGTGATTGATCTTCGGTCACGGGAGATGAAGGTGACGATGAACGTTTGCGATGAGTCCGGGAGTTCAGGGCTTCCATCGGTTCCACTGATGATGTGGGGACCTGTTCAGTTGGTGTCGCAAATTCCGCATACCAATCAGGTAATGCAACCAGCGGCAAGCCAAGTTTTTTGCAAAAAGCCGGTAATTCCTCTGGTACTCTCAGCAGAGCAGACTGGTTTAGATGGTATGCAAAGAGGCCAAAAGGAAACTTCCACTTATACCGAATGTTTTTGGAATTGAGCTCTTCCAATAGCGGACGAAGATCCCTCCGATTTTTGAGTGTTATTGCAGATAGATCTTGGAAAATTTGCAATCGATGACCCTCAAAAAGTATTCCGCGCATATCCCTGCTTTTCCTTAGAATCGATTCTTTGATCTTAAAGTCATTTACAAAGCAAATGACATCCCTAGGGGGATCAGATTCTTTGCCTTTAGGGCGCAGAGCTCTGTGTATGCGCTCCATGGAAATGACAGTGCTGTTAGTGTTGCCAAGGATGTCATTGAATGCGTCAGAGACAACCTGAGGTAAACTGTCATCGTTGACATATTCAGGTAGGCCACGGATCCTCAGGTTGTGGCGTCGTCCTCTATTGTCAATTTCCTCCACATGACGTTGCATGTCACTGAGTTGACGATTATGGAGATTAATCCGGTAATCGATCCGTTCGATCGATTTGTGATGAATTAAAGTATTTTCCTCCACTTTCTGTATCCGTCCATTCATAACCTGAAGGTCCATTCTCAGATCTGATATGGCAACCGTGAGAGCATTCTTAATGTCAGCTGTCATCGATTGAAGATCATGAATGCTCAATTGATGGACCGCCGGTAAACCGTGATCATTTGTGGGTGAGTTCTGACCTGGCGGATATATAGCGATACCATCATGATGATGGAGAGATACAGGGTTAGATGAGGGGGCCGTCGCCATTATATTACCCTCCTGGAGTCGGCTGCGATGAAAATCGATCGATTAGCGGTCGTTGTGAGATTCGGTAACCGGGATAGTGAAGCCGAATCGTTCTGGGAGAAATCTCCGTTCTTCAGAGAAAAAAACGGTGCCGAATACCCATATAGTAGCTAAAATTGGGCCTTGGAGTGACAGAGCTCTCACTCTAAGCAGCCATCTTCCTTCACGGCCAGCCACGCCCCCCTATGTTCCATAATATTGCATTTGCTGTCAGGCCAGTTGCTTTTTCAATACTATACATTTATCATTGGTCATTTTTATTGTGTTTAGTCACCATTAGGGAGCGCGGTATTTTTCAGTTTTTCTGTTTTGCCCTAAGTTCACCTTTTTTTTTTTCTAAATTCTAGCTCCCATATGCACCAATATAGCATTCATGTACCTTACTGTCCTGCATCCATGATTCAAAATGTATCTATTTCTTCTGCCCTAGACCCCTTTCACACTGGGTCGCTTTGCAGGTACTATAACGCTAAAAATAGTGCCTGCAAAGCGACTTAAAACAGCCGCTGCTGTCTCTCCAGTGTGAAAGCCCCGAGGGCTTTCACACTGGAGTGGTGTGCTAGCAGGATGCTAGCAGCATCTTTGGAGCAGTGAAGGAGCGGTGTGTGAATACCGCTCCTCCACTGCTCCTGCCCATTGAAATCATTGGGGCACCGAGGTGCTTTGCGGTGGTTTTAACCCTTTCTCGGCTGCAAGCGGGGGGTAAAAGCGCCCCACTTGTGGCCGAATAATGCCGCAAAATTGACGGTAAAGCGCCGCTAAAAATAGCCGCGCTTTACCGCCGCCCCAGTGTGAAAGGGGCCAGACTGTAGGTCATGACACAGGAAGGAGTTGACCAGCTGACCCCTCATTAGCACACACCCTGCATCATCCACCCTCCCATTGCCAGGCACACGTTTTTTAACTGGTTGCCGACCAGCCACCGCAGTTCTACGGCGGCAGGTCGGCTCCCCTTCACGAGAGCCCGTAGTTATACGTCGGCTCTCAAAACGGCCACTAGGGGCGAGTGCGCACCCCCCGCTCGCCCCTGAGTCCCATGCGTGTGCCTGGCGGACTCGATTGCCGGCGGGCACCCGCGATTGCTCGGTACAGAGCGAGGACCGGGAGCTGTGTGTGTAAAGCCCCCGGTCCTGTCAGGGGGAGAAATGCTGATCTTCTGTTCATACAATGTATGAACAGAAGATCAGTGATTTCCCCTAGTCAGTCCACCCCCCCCCCCCATACAGTTAGAACACACCCAGGAACATACTTAACCCCCACAGTGGTGTTAACCCCTTCACTGCCAGCGGCATTTTTATATTAATCAATGCATTTTTATAGCACTGATCACTATAAAAATGCCAATGGTCCCAAAAATGTGTCAAAAGTGTCCGAAGTGTCCGCCATAATGTCGCCGTACCAAAAAAAAAACGCTGATCGCCACCATTACTAGTAAAAAAAATATTATTAAAAATGCCATAAAACTACCCCCTATTTTGTAAACGCTATAATTTTTGTGCAAACCAATCAATAAACGCTTATTGCGATTTTTTTTTTTTACAAAAAATATGTAGAAGCATACGTATCGGCCTAAACTGAGGAAAAAAATAGTTTTTTTTAATATATATTTTTGGGGGATATTTATTATAGCAAAAAGTAAAAAATATAGAACTTTTTTCAAAATAGTCGCTCTATTTTTGTTTATAGCGCAAAGGAATAAAAACCGCAGAGGTGATCAAATACCACCAAAAGAAAGCTCTATTTGTGGGAAAAAAAGGACGCCAATTTTGTTTGGGAGCCACGTCGCACGATCGCGCAATTGTCAGTTAAAGTGACGCAGTGCCGAATCGCAAAAAGTGCTCTGGCAATATAGTCCGGAGGTTAAAGGAACACTAAAGGTTTGTTTTTTATTAGATCAAGTGATTGCTGTAAGCTAGAGCATTTAAATATCACTTACCTCGTTTTTCCTTTTGATTTCCAAAATACAGTAATCCAGGTTTGAAAATGCCATTTCCTGTCTCTCCTCTTCTTGCTTTCCACCAGCATCTGAGCTGTTTTGCATGGTGGAAAGCAGAATGTGCTCACCCCCTCCCTAGGACTACAGCCCTGCGTGAAGATGCTCTCTTATCCCTCACAGGCATGGAGGCTAAGCCTAATGGGAACTGTAGTTCCCATTAGGCTGTGATGTAGCAAGAATGAACACGCACCGCAAACCAGGAAGTCAGTGAGAATAATGATTCAGGAGTGACTGAGGTGAATAAAACAGCTCGATTTCAACAGGTATCAAACTAGTTATAATGCAAAACATTACTTTTTACTTCATCAGCTACTGTCAGACTTTAATTTAAGAGGAAAATATTTTTGTCTTTACAACCACTTTAAGTGCTTAAATGAAATGCAATTGGTGATCTCACTAAATACACAAAATACCATCAGATTGCATAGTGTATAGCCATGTTTATACAAGTACATATAAGGGAGCGGACAGAAACACTCAGCTGTCAAACGTTGTTTACAACTCTGCATAACTTTTGCAAGGGGGGGAAAGTGTTTTGGAGCATTTTCACTCATCACACATAGGGCAGCCCTACACACAGCAATCGCTTCAAAGAAGCTTCAAAACTTTTTTTGAAAAGAGCTTGGTGCATTTTTACTGCACTTTTTGGTGCAATGCATTTCTAAAATGCAAGGAAACACACAGATGTGAATGGAGCCTCATTGTTCTTGTGCCATCGCACCAATTTCACTTTCAGGCCCCAATCACATCTAGCATAGTGGGAGTGAATGTTTTGTGGCTTTTTTTTCCTGTGGCACGCATAGGCCAGCCTGCTGTGCTATATGTGGCTTATGGAACATGTTGGCGTTTTGTGGGTTGCGTGTTTTATACTGTTTGCAGAATTTGCCACTCATTTTTTTCACATGCCAAAATGTGTGTTTGCTTCTGTGTTTGGCGTGTTGTTAAGAATTGATGGCACTGAAAGCAACTAGTAATTTTAGATGTATAAAGGTGACCATACACTATACAATCTGATTGTAGAATCTCCTTTAGATCTGCCATCAATTATGTAGTGCAAGGGCCTGCCTGATTGGATACAGAGTGATTGGCTAGATAGGCGTCTCCTCCTATTATATAAATTAATGGTAAATCTAAAGACTGTACAATAAGCTTGTATAGTGTATGGCCACCTTTATACACCTTAAATTAGTAGTTGCTTTTAGTTGTATTAACTAGAGAGAACCTTAGAAACGGACGAAAAGGCCTGAGGACACTTCGGCTGACCTCGGCAAACCATCGGAAAGACTTTGTTCCCGAGATTTGCCAAGGTCAGCCGAGCTGTCCTCTGGCCTTTTCATGCATTTATGAATGGCGCCGATCGACAACGTTTGGCTCTGCTCGCTCCCCCCCACCTCAGAAAAAATGCGTTACTGCAAGCCCCATTAGCTTGAATTCTGCTCGTTTTGCGAGACAACACTCGCAAACCGAGTCAGAATTCTTTAAAAAAGTTGCGCATCTTTCAAAAAGCTTGTTAATTGAGTTACTCTTAAACCGAGGTTCCACTGTACTTGTATAAAGATGGCCATACACTATGCAGTCTGATTGTGTATTTAGCAAGAAGGGTGATCACTGATTGATTGCATTTGATTTAAAAAACGTGCGCCTAGGAATGGGAGGGTGGATGATGCAGGGTGTGTGCTAATGAGGTCAGCTGGTCAACTCCTTCCTGTGTCATGACCTACAGTCTGTAAGGACATAAGACAGAAGCAATAGAAACGTTTGGAATCATGGATGTAGGACAGTAAAGTATGTGTCTGTAGATTTTATGAAAAGCTTTGATATTTTTGCAAAAAAAAGTACATGAATGCTATATTGGTGCATAGGGGAGCTGAAATTTAGAAGAAAAAAAGGTGAACTTAGCCTTTAAGACCATAGACGAGGACTAGGCAGTAGACTAATCAGCAAGTCTTGTTGAAAGCTCTTGCTATAGCTTCTCCAAGAGAACTGCCGCTGCTGATTCAACACACTTCTCATCCTCACAATCTTTATTTTTGTTACTCATAAATAGGTTTCTAGGTACATGAACTCTAACCAACAATAAAAGAATGTACTTAGCATTCACTAGATTCTAGTCTGCATAATGACTGGTCTCTCCTGTAGCAGTAATTACGAGGGTGGGACAGTGCACACAGATCCCAATCCTTGAAAACCTGTTGCTAGGATAGAACCTCAAACATATACATGAATATTTTCCTTGTCACAACATTGCGACATTGTGACAGATTTGACTACAAGTGTTTATACACACACACACACACACACACACAGGAATTTACTAGTATTAGCCTCACACAACAATTCTCCAAAAATATCAACCATTTTCAATCTGTCTTTCATTGAATGATCAAATGGATGAGGGTGAGGGTGACCTATCTCATTTGTTTCATGGTGACGGGTTTCACTAAGAAGTTCAATTTCTGGGTGAAAAATGGTCGATGGTGGTTGTCATTTCCATAAAATGGATGTGTGCATGTTTAGCACAAGTGTTCATATGCCTTGTGCTGTCCAGCCAAATGCATTCCAGTATTGAAAAATGCACACATTTTTGGCAGTTGTGTTAAAAATGAAATCTATTGTCCCACCAGCATTCATTGCTGGATTTAACCAGTTGTATACCTCACCAACAAGCTTGTCTAACCGGCTTGACTGAACTCTCCACTGTGTTGAGAAACCTCTGCTAGGTCATTTTGATGCAAACAATGCATGTAGAGAACGTGTGTCTGTTTCAAACATTTCACATGGTCACCCGAACCAAAGTCACACCCCCCAGTTACATGTCAGGTAGCCTCTGCGCCACATCGCTTGCTTTCATATGCTTTATGAGACCACGTGACAAGTGTGCTCTAAAGCTGAAGTCTACTAAAAAAAAGTTTACGCATATAGCACCAATCACATAACTTACCACCAAGGCTACTTTCACACTGGCAGCGCCGGTCATTAGCACTTAAGCGCTGCTCGTTTTTGCTGCACTTTAGCGCTGTTTTAGCAGTGCTTTTTAGCCACTAGCAGAGTGCTTTTTACCCAGTTTTAAGGTGCTTTCAAAGCGATTTTCAGCCACTTTGGAAGCGCTACCCATTCATTGCAATGGGAAGGGCGTTTTGGGAGCACTAAATACAGCGCTCCCAAACTGCCCCAAAGATGCTGCTTGCGGGACTTTTCGTAACGTCCCACAGGCGCACCGCTCGAGTGTGAAAAGACACACTGCACTAAATGTGAGGCAGTTTTTAGGCTCTTTGCAGAGACTATTTCTAGCGCTGAAGCGCCTGAAAACCGCCTTAGTGTGAAAGGGGCCTAAGGCTGGCCATACAGCGTTCCAATCTCCTGCTGAACCCACCAAGATTCTAACTGTTAATGGGAAGGTTAAATGTACCAAGTTTATCAATCGATCAACTTGGGTAGCACCAGTCTGCTGGATTAGCCTGCGATTATTGCAAGGCGCTGCTTTAGCCACTAGTGATAATCACTGTTTTCCCACCGGAAGAAGACAATTGCTGATTCCCCTGTCAGCATTGTTTGTGTTGATGGGGGAATTGTGCAAATTTCTTTCCAAAAACCCGTGGTTGCAGGAAAAAAAATTGAACCGTGTATGGCCTGACTACAGCCTCTTGTACACAGTACTGATGTTTGAGCATCTGCTTTTTTGGACATGATTTCAGGTGTTTGTTTTGCATGTATTTGTGCATCAATGTGCATTGATGCGCACAATACATTCCTAGGGAAGATCCATCAATACTCTGTATATGCTCAAATATGCATATTTGTGCACATTGCGTGTACCAGTGCAAAATACTGAATGGGGGAACGCAGATCTTTTTTCTTTACGCAAGAATACGCAGCTCTCATTTTAGATCAAAAACACTGTACTGAGCATTTTCAAGCTGCAGTGTGCAAGACGCCTTATACAAGAATATCCCACATCCTGCCTGCTACTGGTTATTCTAAAAAAAACTTCCTTCAGTGAAGTCTGGCCTGCTCATAGATGTGATCTTCCTGAGCTGAGGGGGTAAGAAGCAGCAGCTGTGACAGTGAAAGGAAAAACGCAGTTCCCCCCCCCCCCCCTTCTGCCTTTGTCCATTCACTAAAGTCCATATATGTGTAGCACACTTTACCATAGGTAGGTTGCTAGATGTGAGGTTTTTGGTGTTAGCTGCCAGTGCAGGTAAATTTAAGGAAGGCTTATGCTGCAAGCTAGGCCTGTTTGTTTTTTGATCTGGGGGACGGGAGTGGTTAGTGTAGCAGTAGGTATGACTAACATGTACTTCAGATTTTAAGCGCCTTCCCTATTTTCAGTGAGATTGTTCTGGAAAGGGGGCAGGGCTGAGAGTTGGAGTGGCATGGGTTGTATGTGAGAACTCTGACTAATCCCCAATTGGAATTAGCAGGAGGCGGGCCTCCTATATATTCCCTTAGTCAGCCTGCTGGGGGTAGTTGTCAACCGGGTGAACTAAAGGATGGAGTGCTAGACTGCGTGGGGGGGGGGAGCAAGATCAGGCAGAGGAGCTTGGGAACCTCTCCTTACACGGTCATGGAGAGGTGTCCTGGAACAGGAGCTGGAGAGCAGTTGATCCGCATGGTCTGGGTAAATTCTTCAGGAAGGACTCAGGGCAGAAGTTGGTGTGTGAGGCACAGTCAAGATCTGGAAGAGGCATGCTAGGGAGAGCTGGGAGGGAGCCTTTCCTGACATATGGAAAGGTGTCCTGGAACAGGAGCTGGGTGAAGAGCCAGAGGAGAGACTGTGGAGTTTGTATCAAATTGATGCAGGATTTGCAAGTTATGACTGCTGGGATCAGTAGTCCATCAAATATTTTCCTTAACTAATATCCACAGCCACAAAAAGGGGTAATGCCGTCCCTGGCCTATTCAGAATCATCAATTGAAACTACTAGGACTTATTCAGAGTGAGGCCTAGTGGGCTGAAGATGGTGGGACAAAAGTACTAATCTGTGACAGGAAAGTGATGTGCAAGAGGAGAAGTGTCCTGAAATAAAGATCTGCAGGGAGTTCTGAGGTGAAAAGTCTGTCAGGATTAGGTAGAGCTGGGTGATTTTGGCCTTAATGCATGAAGCTGAAAAAACATGAAGCTTTACAGCCCCTTTAAGGCTGCATTTACACCTGCGTGTTTTCATCTCATGAAACACTTGTAAAACGCCCAAAAATCGCCTGAAAAACGCCCAACAAGCAAAATCACATTATTTTCAATGGCACCTGTTCACATCTGAGCGTTTTTCCACCAGAAGCAAAACGCCTAAAAAACGCCTTAAGATAAAAAAATAAAAAAACATGAGCTTCTTTGGGGCAGATTACAGGTGTTTTTCCGACAACAAATGTGTCTTGTCGGATTATCCGATCGTCTGAAAAAAATCCAAAGTACAAACACCCATGCTCCGAACCAATGCTAACCATAGCACAACATTAGCAGAAGTTGCCCAAAGGGTGGCGCTAAAGAGCTGAAAAAAACACGTAGTTTCCTGTACGTTGGCTGAAAAAGTTCTGCCGTCTGTATGCTTGCCATGTTCACAGACAGCGCCCTTCGCACAAAATTCTACGGATTTGTCCAATGAAAATCCAATCGTGTGCACGAGGCTTAAGAGTTTAAATTTGTATGCAATCAGGCAGGCCATTGCACTACATGGTTTTTGTAAATCTATAGGAATTTAGAAAACAAAAGTTGTATAGTGTGTATGGCAGGGTTTGCCAATTTGCTTGGAATCTAGGAGCCAGCTAAAAAAGTTAGGAGCCAGAAAACGCACCCCGTCCCGCTGAGCTCACGTGCAGAAGCGAACGCATATGTGAGCAGCACCCGCATATGTAAACGGTGTTCAGACCACACATGTGAGGTATCGCCACGATTGGTAGAGCGAGAGCCATAATTCTAGCCCTAGACCTCCTATGTAACTCAAAACATGCAACCTGTAGAATTTTTAAAATATGTCGCCTATGGAGATTCTAAAGGGTAAAAGTTTGTCGCCATTCCACGAGCAGACACAATTTTGAAGCGTGACATGTTTGGTATCAATTTTGAAGCGTAACACTATCTTTCACAATATAAAAACAAATGGGCTAATTTTACTGTAGTTTAATTTTTTATTTTAAAAAATGTATTTTTTCCAAAAAAAGCGCGCTTGTAAGGCCGCTGCGCAAATACGGTGTGACCGAAAATATTGGAATGACTGCCATTTTATTCTCTAGGGTGTCAGAATAAAAAATATATATAATATTTTGGGGCTCTAATTAGAGGGAAGGAGATGGCAGTGAAAACACAGGGGAAGTTCCTTTAGCATTGCTGGTAGGGTTGTCCCGATACTGATACCAGTATCGGTATCGGGACCGATACTGAGCATTTGCGGGAGTACTTGTACTCCCGCAAATGCCCCCGATGCCAGATCCGATACTACCCCCCCCCCCCATTTAATTTGAATAGCTGTATGTTCCCCGCCGCACTGCGTATAGACACTCACCCTTGCTCGGGATTGGACAGGTGATCTGTCTATCAAAGTGCAGATTACCCGTCCAATCCCGAGCAAGGGGGAGTGTCTATACGCGGCACGGCGATGAACACACAGCTTTTCAAATGAAAGCTGTAATGTTCCCTGCACGCTGATTAACTAGGCGACGGCATCTAGGTATGGGGAGACATGGCTACATATGTGGGGGACATGGCTGCATCTGTGGGGGACATGGCTGCATCTGTGGGGGACGTGGCTGCATTTGGGGACACATTTAAAAAAAAGTATCAGTATTTGGTATCGGCGAGTACTTGGAAAAAAAATATCGGTACTTGTACTCGGTCCTAAAATTGCTGGTTTACTTGTCTTGCCAACGGCCACCACAAGATGGCACCAAAACACAGAAGGAAGCATAGGCCTGCAGAAGGCCGCAAAGCCGCGGCCTCAATTACCGGCCAGCCCGACGTGATCGCGCGTTGGGGGAGGTGGGGGCGCACAGAGACACAGGATGGGGTATCCTGTGTCTCCTTGCGCCCCCACCTACCCCGCCGCACGATCGTGTCTGCCGCTCAGTCCAGTAATTGAAGTCGCGACTTTGTGGCCTTCTGCAGGCCCATGGTTCCTTCCCCGGGCTTTTGTCGAACCCTGGTGTATGGGGTCTTAAGGACCTTAGATTGTAAGCTCCCTGAGGGCAGGGGCTGATGTGAATGTAGTATATACACCCATCAGTCATAACATTATGACCACCCACCTAATATTGAGTATGGCCCCCATTTGCTAAAACAGCCTTGACCTATCGAGGCATGGACATCAAAGTAACATCCACATGTAAAAGAAAACATGATTCATCAGACCAGGCCACATTTTTCCATTGCTCTGTAGTCCAGTTCTGATGTTCATGTGACCGTTGTAGAAGCTTTTGGCTGTGGACTCGGGTCACCATGGACTTCACAGCCCCATACACCACAAACTGTGATGCCCATTTTTTTTCTGCTTTCACCACATTAACTTCATTGACAACATATTCACTTGCTACCTAATATATCCCACCAATTTTCAGATGCCATTGTAACGAGATATTCCCTTTACCTGTCAGGGATTGGAAAATTATGGACTATGCATAAACTGTCAGCACTATACAAATACTTCAAATAAATATAATAAAATATTCTCAATGTCATAATGAACAGATCAAAAGAAAGCCAATAAGACATGTATTGTTAGAGGCTATACAGTATGTACTTCAAGCCATTTGGAAATTCAGTAAAACCTTGGTTTGAGAGTAACTTGGTTTGAGATTGTTTTGCAAGACAAGCAATGTCTTGATATAAGAGTAGCGTCATATAACAATTGAGTATAAAAAAAGAAGAGAGGAGCCTCTAAGTGTAGCAATATAGTTACATTTAAATGAAGGTACAACATTTAGCAACTTATTGCTACACTTAGGCCTCGTACACACGAGGGAATTTATCCGCTGAAAATGGTTCGACTGACCATTTCAGCCAAAAAATCTGCTCGTCTGTAGGGGCCGGCGGACAGATTTGGACGGATTTCTCCGGCGGAAAAGTTTCAAAGCATGCTTTGAAACTTTTCCACCGGAGAGCTGCCCGTCGGATATGTCCGCTGGTTAGTACGCCTAACCAGCGGACATATCTGTCCGCACATGCGTCGGATCCTGTGAATGGATTCGACGCATGCGCGCGGAAGTGTTTCACTTCCTGGTGCGGTGACGTGGCGGCGTCAACGTCACCGCCGCGTCACCACGCTGTCCGCCGGCGGGGAATTTGATCCGATGGTGTGTACAGTCATCGGATCAAAACAGCCCGGCAGACATATCCGATGGAAACGGTCCGTCGGACCGTTTCCATCGGATAAATCCTATCGTGTGTACAAGGCCTTAAAGGTGCCAAATGCTTTGATATACAAGTGTTTTGGATTACAAGCATGTTTCTGGAAGAAATTATGCTCACAAACCAAGGTTTTACTGTGCTAGGTGAAATTTGCAACAGCTATACTTACTCATGCGATTTTAAATTGCAAACACATTTAAACAAGTCTGGACATGTCCATTGTATAATTACTACTTGAGACTGAATGAATGAGTGTACAGTTCATGCATTCCATTTAGAAACAATAAGATGCAGTTCACAGAATAGCATACATGAGGCACAGCAAATTACACTGAACACCAAGATCTCCCTGCCATCATTCACAACTCTGCTGTTGTCCATATGGACGGTTTGGGTGCTAACATTCGGTTCTTTTAAGTGTTTGAATGGTTATTTATTTGCTTTTACTATACAGGGGGTCCCCAGGTTACGAACAAGATGAAGACTGTAGGTTTGTTCTTAAAGCGGAGGTTCACACAAAAAGTGAACCTCTGCTTTTTGGATCCCCTCCGGTGTCACATTTGGCACCTTTCAGGGGGGAGGGGGTGCAGATACCTGTCTGTGACAGGTATTTGCACCACTTCTGGGTTCTGACTTGTCATGTTGCCCCCCCCCCCCCCCCCCCCGATGTCTTCATGCACAGTAGGGAATCGGGCAGTGAAGCCGCAGCGCTTCACTTCCTGATTCCCTCACCGAGGATGGCGGCAGAAGCAGCCGAGCACTGAGCGATTGCTCAACCTCATCTGGGTGCGCAGGACAGGTAAGTGTTCATTTAAAAAAAAAAAAAAAACGGGTGTACCTCCGCTTTAGGTCTAATTTGTTTGAAAGTCGGAACAGCGGCGCAGGAAAGAGCGGTGATCTGCAGACTGCACTAGGCCGGACCAGGCCTCGCCTCTGACGGGCGGTTTTAGCTGCCTGGCAGGCCACCAGACCGTACCAGGCCTGTGGATGGGCAGGCAGCATGACGAGGGGGGCCCCTTAACTCGCAGCCAGGCCAGGATGGCTCACTTCAGCAAGGCACAGGCCAGGAAGATGGTGACGGCCGCGGCTGTGCGGGATCATAGCAATACAGGCACAGAACACAGCAGGTTATGGAGAGGAACAGACAGACAGGTAATTAGGTTGTTTTTACACGTTTATGTGCAAGGATGGCGAAGGATGGAGTGCAGGATTCTTGAAGCTCCACACTAACACCCCGTTCGAAAGTAGGAGTCACTCGCAACTCGGATGTTTGTAACTTGGGGACCCCCTGTATGTGTACAATCTTTGTATCACTAATAAATATTTATAGTCCAACTGTGGGTCGAAAGTACAAAACACCCTTGTAGCAGATGTATTATGCAGGCCATACACGGTCGAATTTCGAACAAATTTTCTTTTCAAAATCAGAACGTTTGTTTTTTTGTGATCCGATGATGCCACCATTGATTTTCGAAATTCGGCCGACCAAACCTTCATGTTGCCGGGAATATTCGTTTCTCTCCGGCAATATTCTTTTCTCTCCGGGAATATTCTTTTCTTGCGCATATTTTTTTTATATTACATTTCTCGCACGATTCTCCCATCATTGATCAGAAAATCGTTTGTTTTAAAAAAAAATTCCAACATGTCGGATTCCTCAAATTTGTTTGCCGCACGAAAATCGGCTGTTGCTGCAGCCCACGAACGGTGCGAAATTTGTACGAAAATTCTTTGATACGATTTTCGAAATTCGAACTGTGTATGGCCCCATTTAGTTCTTGATTGTTGCTGCTGTATTTGTGTATGGTGCAGCTCTGTGGAAAGAGACCTCTCCCCCCAACTACATATGTTAAAGTGGCTGTAAAGGCAGAAGATCGCTGTTAGCTGAAGTCATAGAGCCGGTATTTGTAACCATATGGTTGGGATTCACCCAGGTGCCTGAGAGCCTGAGCCAGCCGCTTCTGCCCCCTCCACAGCCCAGTGTTCCCGCGAGCGTGTGTGGTGGAGAGGCGTAGAGCAGAAAGCCAATGACTGACAGTTCTGAGAACTGATCGCTTGGTTCTCAGTCTTGCTGCATCCACATAGGTAAGTATAATCCTTAAAAAAAATGTTTTCCCAAACTTCTCTTTTAACCCCTTTTCATCCAACCCCAGAATCCCTTTAACAGGGTCTTTATGCTTAGAGGTCGAAAAAACTGCCCAATCGCATGACCACTGTCGGGAGTTGTAATCAACTGCCGATCATTACTAGAGCCAGGGAGCTATCCATGACAGCTCGATCTCTGTGCTGAAAGCACACAGTGAGAAGGCTCTCAGAAGAGAAATCTTGGCCATCCATGGGCAGAATGTATCCAGAATAATACAGTTTGGCTAATAAAGGAGCATAGCCTAGCCCTAGCCTGTCTTGTGCCTTGACTGAAACTACACACAGCAGTAAATGAATCACCAATAATTAGTCATACACTTATCATGTGTGTAAATTACAGCGTGAGCAACAGAACCTGTAAACAAAAGCCTGTTTTCAGCCGGCTGTTATTAGAGATAGAGCTTATGAAAATAGGCTCCGTTTTCCCGCAGTTAACATAGCGTGAAATGCATTCTTAAAACATCAGCAGCGTCCCATGTACATTTAGTTTAGTTTGGATGAAAATTCTAATGCACACGACCATTTTTAGTGTCATGGAAAAAACAACGTTTTTCTCGACGTGATTCTTGTCAAGCCTGCCTTGCATACACACACGATCGTGAAAAAAAAATGCTCGAGCAAAGCGCGATGATGTACAACACGTACGACGGCACTATAAAGGGGAAGTTCCATTCGGATGGCGCCACCCTTTTGGCTGCTTTTTCTGATTTTGTGTTAGTAGAAGTTTGGTGAGAGACGATTCACGCTTTTCAGTCTTCCTGCTTTTCAGTCCGTTACAGCGTGACAAATTTGCTATCTCCATTGCAAATGCTAGTTTTACCAGAACGAGCGCTCCCATCTCATAACTTGCTTCTGAGCATGCGCTTTTTTTTCTGTTGTTAAAGCCTACACACAACGTGAAAAACGACGTGAAAAATTAGAGCATATTCTAAATTTTTAATGCCCATTTTTCATGTCGAGAAAAATTTTCTGGAGCTCACACACAATTGGTTTTAATGACCAATTAAAAAAAATTGCATTTTTCTTGTCATGAAAAATGGTTGTGTGTATGCGGCATTAGGCTGAGCTAGACCTGCTTTGCAATATGCTTCTTTGGACACAGCAGTTCCTATGAAGATGTCTTTGCAATTAAGGTGAAGCAGGTCAAATGCAGCCGTTTACTGTTTAAGCTGGGCTGCGTTTAAACACAAAAGGCAGTGCTGGACAACAACACTCATAACACAAGTGCATAAAGATGTGAAAAGGATCTTAACAATTCACCTGGTGTGAAGATAAAAACTGCACAATTTTCATATGCAATATTTCACATTTACCCAATGATGAAAGAATATTTTAAAAGCTGTATTTCTTTTTAATTCTTACCATAATAAATAAAGTAAGAATGTACAAAAACACATATTTTTGTTATGGCCTATTTAGATCTACGGTATGTGCAGAGATGTGCATGTTTGTAGTGTTAGGCAAGTGCATTGTTATGCATCCACATTGTTTTGTGTTGACATGCATTTTTTAATGTGCTTTTGAATATAGAATTTGCAGAGGGTAGGGTTGATGTCCATAGAGAGAAATGCTTCGTAATGTAATTCTATTGCATTCTTTTATTTTTTTATTATTAAAATAAAAAAGATGTTATATTTACCTGCCCTGTGCAATTGTATTGCACACAGTGGCCGCTTACCACTACTTTTAGTGGTCCTTCACCGACACTGTTTGCTCCCCCTCTCCTCAGAGTGCCCCCTCAGCCCAGCCGTGTGCTGAGAGGGCACCTGTGCAGTGTGCAGGCTCGCTCTCGAGCCGGGTTGTGTGCATTCACAGACACATACACCTGCTTCCTTCTCACAGTGTTTGACTGACAGCAGCAGGTACCAATGGCTCCCACTGCTCTCAGTGTCTCTTGTGGGACCAGGAAGAGAGGAGAGTGGTGCTGCAGACAGGAATCGGATAAGAGTCAGTGCGGTGTATTTACCTTGATACCTTTTTATCTTAATGCAGGGAATGCATTAAGGTTAGAAAAAAAAAAGTTTAGACTTTAGAACCACTGGTTAATTACCTGTTGCCAACACATTAAATCTCAAAGACCATATATTTTGTTGTGTTGTGTTTGATTACTATGGTTCTACCAGCACGCTAAAAAAAAAAAAACAGACATGTCCTATTTTGAAAAGTTAGACACGTGTCCTAGTGTGTTGCAATGTGTGCGTTAAAACACAAAAGTATAAATGGATGTATATCCAAACGAAAGCCTCGTACACGCGATCGGATTTTCCGCAGACAAAGCCTCAGACTTTTGTCCGAAGGACGTGTACCTGGATTTTGTTTTGCATACGAATGGCACACAATTGTCAGGCAATAAAAACAAACGTAGTGACGTACTACATCATCTTTCAGCTCTTAAGCGCCACCCTTTGGGCACTTTCTAATAATGTCATGTTTGATGAGCATTGATTCCAAGCACGCCATCCAACATTTGTGAGCGGAAAATCTGACAACATTTGTCCGATGGAGCGTACAAACACTCGGATTTTTGGCCAACAGGCTGTCATCAAAAAATCAGATCGTGTGTACGAGACTTTTGTCTATTTAGTTTTGGTATAGGGACAGAAAGATTTACTCTTCTATTTATTCTGATGGCTATTGTTAGAAAGAAAGTGATGTGAAAAATCTAAAGTTTTCAGTTGTGACAAGAGCTGAGGGGTAATTTTCTGGTATTGTAGTGACAACTGCCTAAAGGGGAACTCCTCTTCCATTGTAGTGCGGGAACCACCGCGATTCCCGTGCGGGTTCCCATATCGCATCTAACTCACAGGCATTTCACACTGCTCTCTGCAAATCGCTGCGGGTGTCAATATAAAGTTAATAACACCCCCAAATCGATTCGCAGAAAGCAGTGCAAAATGTGGTAACAGATCGCATGGGTCTGAACACCCATGTGATCTGTCTCCAGTACAGACCAAAAAAAGGGTCCTGCACCATTTTGGTGCGAATGCCGTGCGATTTCAACCATACAAACTGTATGGCTTAATCTGCATCACACAGACATCGCGATGCGGAGCGAATCACTTGCGATGTCTGGTATCGCATTAGTGTGAACCCAGCCCTAAAGTGTATGTAATGCTTACAATAAATGCATCTTATTTGCTTCCTTTTGGGTTTTTATTACATCTACAGTATTCGAGAAGTAAAAAAAAAAAAAAAAAAAGTAGTTACATTTGGTCAGACTGAAAAAATGCACAACTCCACCAACTTCAACCAAACCTTCATACACTATCCAGCTACAATATATCCTTGTTGTTCACCCAGCAGTAGTCTTGTTACATAGTTAGTCTGGTTGAAAAAAGACACAAGTCCATCTAGTTCAACCAGTTCAATTGTAAACTAAAAAATGTCTGTAATCCCTACCTCTACACTGCTATCAGCTATCATTGTTCCCTGCTATCCATATGGACCTAAAACATCCCTCCGTTATGTAGTCCTGGCACACTTCCTCTGCTCTGGTGACAACGCTGCTCAGTACAGTTGTCACCTTGGGACAGGAAGTATGTTAATGGCTCCCCCTTCATTGATCCCTGCTGTGGTGGTGTGAACAAATAGAATGTGGATGAACGGACAAATACACATAATTATTTAATAAAATGCAGTACTATAGGAGTAAAGACAACAAAGTTACCTACATTAGGTTACTTTGTAGGTACTAGGCCAGTCATCTGAGCTCTTGCTGCCCACATAACAATTGTGAGTAGCAACAAGGTGAGTAGGCCTTAAAACTGAAATATGGTCAGCTGACAGAGCAGGGCCTGATTGACAGCTCACTTCACCTCTCAGCGCACAGCTGAGACCTGGAACCATCTGTGTCTGCTCCCTCCACAGCCTGGCATTCCAGTGAGCTCTAAAGGAGCAGAGCGGAAAGAGGTAATTGACAGTCACCATTCTCAGAGAGCTGAGTGATCACCGGTCATGTAATCGCTCAGTTCTCTGTCTCAGGCCGCGTACACACGATCAAATATATCTGCTGAAACTGGTCCGACGGACATATTCGATCGTGTGTACGGGCTAGCGGACATGTTTTCCCAGCGGACAAATTTCAAAGCATGCTTTGAAATTTGTCCGCCGGAGACATGTCCATCGGATATGTCCGCTGGTTAGTACACTAACCAGCGGACAGAAATCTCTGCGCATGCGTCGAATGGATTCGACGTATGCGTGGAAGTATTTTACTTCCTGGAGTGGTGACGTGGCAGCGTCACCGTCACCGCAACGTTACCGCGTCCTCAGCCCGAGAGGATTTTCGTCCGATGGTGTGTACACGCCCTCGGACCAAAATCCGATGAGACATGTCCGCTGGAAACGGTCCGTCGGACATGTTTGAGCGGACATATCTCATCGTGTTCGCGGCCTGATGCCGCGTACACACGGTCGTTTTTTGCGATGAAAAAAAACGACGTTTTTTGTGAAGTAAAAAACGACGTTTTTGAAACGTCACTTTCAAAGACGATGTTGCATACACACCATCGTTTTTTCACAAAAAGCAAGGTTACGTTCACCACTCTTTTCCATTGAAGCTCGCTTCATAACTAGCTTCTGGGCATGCGCGGGTTGAAAAACGTCGTTTTGAAAGACGTTTTTGCTACACACGGTGACTTTTTGTGAAACAAAAAACGACGTTTTGAAAAACGACACAAAAAATTCAAGCATGTTGGAATTTTTTTTGGTCGTTTTTTTGAAGACAAAAAACGACGTTTTGCCCACACATGATCAATTTAAATGACGTTTTAAAAAACGTCGTTTTTTTTCATCGCAAAAAACGACCGTGTGTACGCGGCATTAGAGTCAATGTGGGACAGCTACAGCATCACAATGATGCCTCAGCATAGAAGTAAGGATATTTTGTTTCTCATAAACCCATACTTTTCCTTTAATACACACACACTGCACATATTTGTTTATGGCGGCTGAGGATTCTGTGCTGAGAGTGCGCTCACTGTCCTCTTCCAACACAGTGACTGAGCTGTCAGTGACCATTCCTTGTCTATAGCAGTGATCAGAAGCTTTTGAGATGGGCCTACTATCATGTGACTACTGTGACAGCCAATCACAGTGGTCACGTGATAAGAAAGGCAATTCTGCCCCTTGCCTTGAAGCAAAACTAAAGGGATCAAAACTTACCTTTGCTCAGAACAGCCCCAATCCCTTGCCAGTGCTGGCATCCTTTTCTGGGTGCCATCTTCATTGGCTGGTGCAGGAAAACGTCACTCCTGTGCTGTTTAAGTGCTGAAGAATGCTGTAAGCTGGAAGGTAGGCTGATTTTATTGCAGAGGAGACATTGCGTGTCTATTCTGGAATACACAGCCTACCTGTTCGTAGTCTGTAGGCTTTAGTTCCCCTTTAAAATCGAATTAAAGGGCTTTAGCGGGAAGGGTTTAAAGGAGAAGTACTGTATGGTCAAAGCTCTTTTGGCCCTACTTCTCCTGTGGGTCACAGGAGTACACTTCCTTCTGCACACCTGTGACCTGTATTCAGCCAACAACGAGCTAAAGTCTGCTTTTAGCTGACATCACTTAGGCGGTCCATACTCTGGCGAGATCTTGACTCTAAAGTCAGGTTCCACTTATATGTCTGAGCGGCAGCTGGTTCACCCTCTCAGGCTGAGAGCCTGAGCCAGCCGCTCCCACCCCCTCCACAGCCTGGCTCTTGAGTGAGCGCTGGAGGCACAGAGCATAAAGCCGGTGACTGACAGTCACTGCTCTCTGCTCACTAAAGTCCATTAACTGAGCAATCAGCCTTAGGATTCATGTCCACTGTACCTTCTAAACTTGAGTTTAGGAGCTTTTGGCGTTTTTTTTTGCCAAAGCTCCTAAACTCAGTTTCATAAAAGCCTATGGGGGCTATTTACGAAAGGCAAATCCACTTTGCACTACAAGTGCAAACTACAAGTGCAAAGTGCACTTGAAATTGTACTTAAAGTGCAGTTGGAAGTGCAGTCGCTGTAAATCTGAGTGGTAGATCTGAAATGGGGGGAAGCTCTGCTAATTTTATTATCCAATCATGTGCAAGCTAATATGCTGTTTTTTATTTTCCTTGCATGTCCCTCTCGGATCTACAGCATCAAAGTAGGTTGTGTGTACATAAAGCTTTGGGCTTCATTCACACAGCTGTAAAAAAATACATATAAGACCTCTTTCACACAGGCTTTCCGATCAGGTCCGCCTGTGGACCTGATCCGACCCTCCAATCACTCCTATAGAGCAGCAGATGTCAGTGGTGACATGTCCAGTGACATCTGCTGCTATCCGGCTCCGATCCTGTCTGTGAAATCCAGACAGATGGTGACCCTACTTTCCATCCGTCTGGGAGATCAGATGGGTTTAGATGAAAATGGACATGCGGTTCACACCAGTGAGGCTTGAAGATTGTGCTATTTCAGTGCGATTTCATCAGTGCAACTTCAGATTTCATTGTGGCTTAGTTTAACAGAAGTCTATGCAAGTCACAACAAAATCAGAACAGTGTAGGAACCCTTTTCAAAGTCGCTGTGACTAAACGGTTCCATTGCCAGCAATAAGGGGCGGGGAGGTGGGGCAGACTTGTCATATCGCGACTGTTGAATTGCATGACTAGTGTGAATGAGGGCTAAATGTGTTTTTCTTTTTTCTTTTTTTATTCCCACACCTTTCTAACCCTTTTCCCTTGATTATGTTTGGGATGTGATATTGCTACTAGTAGGTAAAATTATAATATATATTATATATACTGTATATCTATCTATCTATTTAGATAGATTGATCGATCTATAATATATATATATATATACACACACACACACATATAGAGAGAAATATATATATACATAGATAAATATATATATATATATATATATATATGTAAATATATTATGAATAAGATGAGATGATTTTACAAAATAACTTGCCAGTTGTCATAATCACTAAACTCCCATGCTGCCTGTTTCTATCAGTCGTGTTACATTCTATATTATTACATTAGCACCCAGCTGTTTGTTGTGTTTTATTTTGTATTTCTATAGATTGGTTGCAGAGGATGAAGTGATTGCTCAGCTCCCTAACATCTCCTCTACATACAGATCTGAGTAGTAGAAGTCGTTCTGGGTGCGATCCGCCTATGACAGCGCCATAGTGAGGAGGGAAACAGGTGCGGGAAGCTTCCCCTGGGTGACACTAAGCAGGTGTCATTGCACTCGTGTCATTTCATCGTCTTTAGCCAACATTACACAGCACACTTGTGACAGGCGGTCTCCCAGCTCTAGCAATGCCCCCTCCAGTGCATGTCATGTACTTACAGTCCAGCTCCCAGCAATATGTCTACTGTGTGTGTTCTCAATTCCTGTATATGATCTGACAGGACTAGGCTGTGTCTGTAACATCCCACAATCCACCGCGGCCCGGAGCGTCACACCCTATCTTCTACTGTACACGGTCTGTCAGAGAAGACAGAGCAATAGAAAATGTTTCCTTCCAGCTCTCCCCTACAACTCTGCTTCAGCGGTGTAACGCACTCCTCTATTGGCCGGGCTACAGTCTTCCTCATTGGTAAAATACAAACCGGACTCCCATTGGTCAGCAATATGTCCTTACCTTGTCTATTACTGTTGTACTGCTCCTATCTGCACATCGCTTGGATCAAACAGCTGCAAATGGAGAGCTACACTGACTGCTGGAAACAGAGCCTGACAGGAGAGACATGTGTGCTAGCAAAGTGCTGACTGGAAAGAAAGATTTTTTTTTCTTAAAGTGGACCTTTACCCATGTAGTGCCACCCCCGTGGGGGCCACTAGGTATTGCTTGTCCTCTTGTGCCGCCCTGACCCTGGGAACTTCCCAGCCCATATTACACTCTAGCAGTGGCGGCTGGTGTTTTTTTTTTTTTGGGAGGTGGGAGCAAACAACCACCTCCCGGTTGGTCGTTCGTCAGCAACCACCCCCACCCCGGTGACCTGTCAGTATGGTTCCCCTATCGAGATGGTTCCTGTAAGGACTGCGCAAATCTCCGAACCTCGGCTGGCATCCAGGCTCATTCCTCAACATCCCGTGGATTGGAGGATGTTAAAAAAATAGCCAGGAGGCCGAGCGAGCGCAGCGTGCCGTCCGAGCGAAGCCACTTACCTCAAATTCCCCATCACCCTGGAGGTTCAGCGATTTTCGTTGGCAAGGATTGTGCCTGCGCAGTCCTTACAGGAACCATCTTAATAGCAGATCACTGGGACCTACCCCACTGGTTGCAGGCGGGCGGGTTCCTACAGGCTGAGGGCCGCGGTCGGGTTGCAGGTTCCTATTGGTGGGTTGCAGGCTACTAGGGGTGGCAGGTGGTGGGGCATCACAATGGCTTCCACCATGCTCCCTCCCTCCTCCTAGGCTTCCAATAGGATCACTTATCTTTTCAGCCAATCGGGTGACAAGTGTCAAAACCCATTTCCTGATTGGCCATGAGGAGGATCAGTGTTACAACATCAAATATTGATTCACTGTTGTAACACAACTAGGTTGGCTCGGAGTGCACTCTCTGTGACCCGAGCCCACCCTATATTGGTGCTTCAAAAAAACAGCCCCTCCACATTGTAATCCATGTGCCTGTTCTGAAACGGGCCAGACAAATCGATAGGGGAGGCGGCGATGGACGGGGGCGGCGCCCTTAATGGACAGGCTATCCCTGCACTCTGCGATGCCCGCGGCTGCATCGTTTTTTAGAGCGGGCGATCAGGTAAAAAAGACGATCAGTTGTTATTCTGGAGATCCCCCCCCCTACCGCCCTCTGACTAGGCCTCCCGTCCCACTGGCACTTCCACCAGGCCTCCCGCGATCCGGTACTTCCGCCGGCTAGAGACAGACGGAATGTATACACAGAAGCGACGTCACAACAATACTTGCGGTTTACTCGGCTGCCAATAGCGCCGGATTAAAAAAAATATACAGTATTCAGAATCGCAGTTTTCGGCGATCTGAATACTTTGAAGTGCAAAGGAGGTATTGAAGGTCTTTAGCCCCCCCATATCCCTCCATAAAGAGTACCTGTCACCACCTATTACTGTCACAAGGGATGTTTACATTCCTTGTGACAGCAATAAAAGTGATCATTTTTTTTTTTTTTTTAAACATAATTAAGGACCCCTTCACACCGATATACGCCGGCAGAATGGCACGGTTGGGCACATCCACGTACCTGTACGTGGCCCTTTAAGCCCAGCCATGGGGTCGCACGCCTCCGCGACTCGGTCCGAAGCTCCGTGATCGCGGCTGCGGGACATGCAGACCCAATCGCCGCTGGAGTCCCGCGATCGGTCCCCGAAGCTGAACAACGGGGAAAGCTGTGTGTAAACACAGCTTCCCCCATTCTTCACTATGGCGCCATCATTGATCGTGTGTTCGTTTATATAGGGAAACACAATTAATGGCGTCACACCTACAGCCACACCCCCTACAGTTAGAAACACTGATGAGGTCACACTTAACCCCTTCTTTCAAATGGTAGGAGACAGGGGTGCCCCCTGTCTCCCATTATATTCTCGTTAGCAATAGAACCCCTCGCAATATCTCTGAGAACTAACCCCAATTTAGTAGGGATAAAGGTCGGGCAGATTGAACATAAGTCGGGTCTATTTGCGGACGACATCCTTTTAACTCTGTCCATTACCGACACACTCATAAAAGAAGTAACCATTTGGATCAGTTTCCTACTATAAGATTAATCATAATAAATGTTTTGTTTTACCTACGAACATCCCACCAGATCAAGTTGTTAAATTAAAACAGCAATTTAACTACAATTGTGACAACCCCTCCATTAATTATCTAGGGATCCAGCTTACTTACCCATCTAACAAACTCTATGGGCCAGATTCAGGTAGGACTTACGCTGACGTATCTCAAGGTGCGCTGCGTAACTCAAAATGTGCGCCATCGTATCTTTGCACCATACCCACAGAAATAGATACGCCTGAAAATAGGCTTCTTCCGAACAACGTAACTTTCCTACGCCGGCGTATCGTGGGCGCATATTTACGCTGGACGCATCTGGCGCGCCCTTTGATTTCCTATGCAAATGAGGGATATACGCCGATTTGCGAACGTACTTGCGTCCGCCGCGCGTAAGTTGTACGTCCGGCGCAAAGTTACTCCTCATAAATCAGGGGTAAGTCAGCAGCAGACATGCACAGGTTAACACATCCGTATGCCAACATGCCAGGGGCAGCAGTGGTCCTAGCACTACTACTGTGGCCAGAGGCACGGAGGAGGAGGGCGCGGAAAAAGGATATACCAAACGCGCATTAACGTCTTAGGCTTGGGTGAATTGGAGGTGTATCGCATCTTCAGGTTAAGCCCTGATGCCATCCTGGAAATAGCCACAGCCCTGCATGATGACATCACCAGCCAGACACGACGCTCACAAGCAGTGGAGCCGCTGGTCAAGGTACTGGCAACACTCCATTTTCTTGCCAGTGGATCTTTTCAGCGTACAAGTGGAGTTGTGGCTGGGATGTCACAATCTACCATGAGCAGATGAGTGCACCAGGTTGTCCCCGCAATCCTCAGATGCATATCCCACCCATGAGCATCTGCGGCAGAAGGCAATGCAGGATTTCTACAGAATTGCAGGATTCCCACGCACCATCGGGGCCATTGATTGCACACATGTGGCACTATGCCCCCCCCGTGCCACAGAGCACATATATCGGAAGCAGTGGCATTCCATCAACGTACAGGTGATAGCCGATGCCCAATACCTCATATGGCACGTCCGTGCCAGACACCCTGGGTCCAGCCACGACAGCTACATATACCGTCAAAGCAACAACAGAATTTGAACAGAACGTGTACAAGGACAGCTGGCTGGTTGGTAAGTGATATGGGAGTCAGACATGACTGTCCGACCCCATGATGCCGATATCACAAGGGGCACATGCACAGCTCACATCCTCCTGTCTTTTCCCTTCCAGGTGACTCGGCATATGCACTTGGACCCCATCTCATGACTCCATTCCGGGATCCCCAAACCAGAGGAGAGAGAAAATACAATGAAGCACACATATGCACCCGTGCAGTGGTGGAGCAAACATTTGGCCTCCTGAAGTCGCGTTTCCGATGCCTGCATACGTCCGGGGGGGCCCTGTTGTATTCCCCAAACTTTGTGTGTCAGATCATCGTTGCATGTTGTGTGCTGCACAACTACGCCATGAGAAAGGGCCTGCAGATTGACATATGTAATGATCTGACCCCCCAATCACACAGTCCCCCCCTGCCTGAGGCTACCCCGTCTGCTGAGGGAAGAGCAGTCAGGAGGGTCCTCGTGTTAGGCATCTTTGCACGTTAAACACACACATTCATCATGGCACATGGACAATGCACGCATGCACACCACTGTGGTCCCTAGATCACACACACCACATCCACATCACATTGGATTAGCCCAAGTTCAACATGCAGGATTCGGGAGCAGCAACGCCACGCCAAGGCACCAATCATGTTGCTGTCCATTCATACCACATTCACACGGTCGTGGGGATAACTTCTCCCCGACGACCCAGGGTGACAAACCTTACTGGCAGGAGTGTCACCCCTACATTCACACACCAGTCACACACCAGTCACACTGTAGCCTGCACTCCTCACCATGTGCAGATACTACAAAATAAATAAAGTCATAACCTGAGTATCAAAAAAAAATAAAAAACTCATAACCTGAGTATGGAACAAAAAAAAAAATCATCACGTGAGCATAAAAGAAAAATCAAAAATGGCACTCATCTGCACTGTCGTGGGCTACGCCTGTGGTGCCAAGGCTTCGGCTCCTTAACTGCCTGGGGGGAGCCTCAGGTGGGGGGGGGTGGGGAATCAGGAGGTGGAAGAGCATCCCTGGACTCTCCCTGGTTGGCTGCTTGCCCTCCAATGCCAGGGCAATGCGGGTGAGGACCGCATTCGTGTCCGCCAGCAGCAGCCTTGTCTGCCTCCCCTCCGCCACAATGGCAGCAGTATTCGCCTCGACGGCCACTGCCAGGGTCTTGACTTCTGCCGTGAGGCCTGCTGTGGTGGCCTGCAGCTCCCCAAGGCTTGTGACCACAGCAGCACAATTTCAGCTCACATCCACCCATGTGGCGGGCCTGATCCCTGGCCAGAGTTTCCTGGGTGGCCTCAGGAACACCCCTGGTTTTGTGTGTTGCCTCCCTGGGGGCATTCTACACACCAGATAGGAGATAAAACACACTTACCTGTACTCAAGGCCTGTACTCAAGGCCTGGTCAAAACCCTCGATGCCCTCCACCTGCTCCCGCTGCAGGCATTGGCCGATGACCTTCTCATCCGTCAATCGCACAGATGTGGCTGGTCCTCCTCCCGTGCCCCTGGCGTGCCTCCTTATAAGCGCCAGCTTGTCTTTGACCTTCCGCCTCAAGTGATTAATTTTTTTGCCAATATCCTCGGGCTTCCTGGTCTCATGCCCGACCGTATTGACCTGAAGGATGATCCCCTCCAAAATCTCCCTCTTCCGTGCCTTGCTGGTCTGGGCACTTTGGGCACCATGGAGGAACTTGTCATATTTGGCCATTCCAGCCACTATAAAAGCCCTCTCCTCTGTAGAAAAGTTCGTCTTCCTCCTCTCCTTGCCTCCATTTCTAGATTCCGCCCAGCAAAAGTACCTTGCTTCAGGGGGGGAAACAGGCAGGATGTACTTTTACGCCAGACGTGCGCATGTCTGGACGTATTTGTGCCGGCATAGTTGTGAGCATGCGTATAGGGACGCAAATCGTACGTCCATGTCACTGCGAATGCGCCGTTTTAGATACGCCGGGCGTAAAGCATTGTACCACGCTCGGACGATCATTTGCATAAGGTCACACCCATTTCCACTTATGCTGCCTTACGCCAACGAAATTACGTTACGCCAGCGCATCGTTGGGAGCATTTCCATTGTGAATAGTGTGCTCGCCGCTCTGCGCCTCGCCGCCTAAAGATGCGCCAATCTACCTGAATCTGGCCCAATGATGTCAACTACCCCGCTTTATTGACCCAAGTTACTCAGAACATACAATCTATTAAAAAAACACATTTGGGGGCGTGGCTTGGCACGTGTGCCGGATGGATGTCTGAGGACTGAGCTCCGGAGGACCGGGGATTCTAGCGGCACCTTCCAACCCTATTGCAGCAGTTCTTCGCCCGCTCGTGTGGTTACCGTAGCCCGCAACATCGTAGCCATGCCCTGGAAGCGGCATTCGGCTAAGAAACCGCAGCGTCTGACGGACTTTTTCGCTCCGGCCGGAGGAAGTGTGGGGCAAGATGGCGCCGAGGCCTACTCGCCTCGGCAGGCTCTCTCCAAGCAATATGCAGCTCAGAAAGGTACTCGCTCTGTATCTAAAGCACCGGATGGTGCATTCTCATCTCCCCCACCTACGCCATCCTCCTGTAGCCCAGCTAAGTCTAAGCCTAGACTGGAGGGACAGAGGCTAGGTAGATCCATTAGTCCAGCGACCAGTCAGGCCTCGGACTCTGGGGAGGATACTAGGGACCTGCCTGAGTCCATTGTGTCGTTCCCCACACAAAACCAGCCTGTGCTGGACACTGTCCTGAAGGACATGTTAATTTCATTAAGAAGCACATTACAATCAGATTTGGCAACATGTATGCACTGTTTAACCAATGAGATACAGGAGGTGGGGAACAGAGTGAACCATATAGAGTCTAAGATGGAGGAGTACGCCACTACTATAAACAAATTGGTTGATGGCAATGAGGACAGAGAAGCTGATAATGAATGGATTAGAGCAAAGTTAGCGGACATGGAAGATAGATCCAGGAGAAACAACCTGAAAATTAGGGGGGTCCCCGAGTCAGTATCGCAAGTTAACCTGAATTAATAAACTACGTCTATGTTTAAAAATATTCTGCCGGATCTCACCGACTTAGACGTCACTATTGATAGGATACACCGCTTACCAAAGCCACCCCATCTGTCAGATTAGGTTCCAAGAGACGCGTTACTCCGTCTACACTTCTTTCATGTTAAAGAAAGGCTTATGTCCGCCATGAGGAAGCGTGAACAGATCCCGGAGCAATATCAAAATATACAGTTTTTTGCTGATTTGTCTCAGCATACACTTCAGAAGAGGAAGAATTTAAATTCTGTCACAAAAATCCTCCGTAATCACAAAATAATTTACCGTTGGGGCTATCCCACTAAGATCTCGGTCACCAAGGATAATCGCACCTACATAATATCATCTTTGGATAAGGGTCTTGAACTTCTCAGGGAGTGGAATATTCTCCCTGATGAGGGGGGAGCTCAGGACATAACCAGTTCTCCGCAGCATGTGGAGCCTGGATGGAAGCAGGTGACTTTGAGGAATGCAAAATCCCAGGCCTAATGCTTTTTGGGTTGGTTACTCATATTCATACCTTATCCCCTGCCTACCACTAAGTTGATACCATTGACTTTGAAACCCCATTCCTGTTGCAGCGTATTGCTGCCCTGAGAGACTTTTCGTTTTTTTTGGGCTTGCTGCCCTGATAGAGGCAGCATCGTTTCGTTGTTTGAGTCCATGTGTTTATTTTTTCTTTTTACTTTTCATTTACATACTGGGCTTATTTTTTTGTGTTTTTACTTTGTCACCACTGTATTTCTTCTCTTTCTTTTCTTCTGGGATGCTGATGGATCGACATACACCGCTCTGCATTGGAGAACCTACTGACGTCATGCGATACCAGTGTATCTACATGAATCCTTTCCACCATGGACATCTCACTGTGAGTACATATAAGTTAATTCTGACCTTCCACTGCCTTTTGAACGGGGGAGGAGCCTTGGAAACCTTGATCTACGAAATCTTGAATGCTCTCAACACCACTAGCATTTTCTTTTGCTGATCTGCTATGCCGTTGAAAGTGATCTCTATAAACGTTAAGGGCTTGAACCACCCGGTGAAAAGGAAGTCTATGTGGAAAGAAGCCCTATCGCACAATGGAGATGTACTATGTGTTCAAGAAACTCATTTTGACAGCAAAGCTCCCCCGAAATGCTCAGTTTTATATACCATTGCCTCAGCTTACTCCCCAAACAATCACCAGATTCGTTTTTTTAATAATCTGACCAAGAACATTCTTAAATTGCAAAGAGGCCACCTTATTTTGTGCGGAGATTTCAACGTTACCCCGGATCCTGTGATGGACTCCACTTCTAGATCTACACGCTGCCAACCTGCTCTACTTCCGTCCATGCACCGCCAGGGTGTCTATGATGCCTGGCGCTGCATGCATGGCTCTGAAAAATACTTTACCTATTTTTCTCCACCGCATGGAGTCTATACTCGGATTGACTTGTTCCTGGTTGACCAGCAGGTCCTGTTAAGGACTAAATCTGTAGTCATAAACACCAATCCGTGGTCTGACCACACGTCTATGGTTCTGACTATCGAAGATTGTGCTCCCTCCCAACGTAATCCTGTCTGGAGATTTAATACCTTTCTTTTGCAGCACTGCGAACTGAAAGAGCAGTTCGAATCTCACATGTCTAATTTTTTTTCTGATAATGCGGGCTCTGTTCAGAGTCCTTTTGTATTGTGGAACGCCCATAAGGCGTATATGCGCGGTATTGGTATTCAGCTGGGGGCACGGTTCAAGAGGCAGAGGCAGCAGCGGGTTACCAACTTAACTGACCAAATTGCCAAGTTAAAATTCCTAAATAAATCTTCCACCACCTCTACTGTATCTAGTCAATTGGTTAAACTTAGGTATGATCTCCGACTTTTGCTTTTGGATAACTTTGAACGAATGAATAAAAAACTCAAGATGTCTTATTATTCCACTGGCAATAAGGCGGGTAAATTGTTGGCACAGTCTCTCAAAGGTCATAGGTACAAATCTAAAATTCCCTTTATCTTCCACCCTACATCAAAGCAGAATTCCACCCCCAGAAGATTGCAGATGCTTTCAGTGCTTATTATAGTTCGCTGTATAATCTGAAAGACAATCCATCTACCACACAACCCACCTTAGAGGGTATTAACCATTTCTTAACCAATTTAAATATACCTAAATTGTCCTCAGAACATCTCCTTTTTTTAAATTCCCGTTCAATGGGTAGGAATTAACCAAAGTGATTGATTCACTCCCTGCGAATAAATCCCCAGGACCGGACGGTTTTAGTGGCGAATATTACAAGGCCTTTCAGTCAATTCTATTCCCGTATTTATTACAAGTGTGTCACTCCACTGCTGCTTCGGCCTCGTTCCCGTCTGAAATGCTGGAAGCTTTAATTATTACTCTACCCAAGCCACCCTCTAATTTCAGACCGATTTCTTTATTAAACATTGACGTCAAGATCTATGCGAAACTGATAGCACTACGCTTGGTACATATTTTACCATCGATAATTCACCCGGATCAAACTGGCTTTACGAAAGACAGACAGACCTCGGATGCCACTCGTCGGTTGGTCAATGTTATTCACTTGGCGCAGATGCAGCGAAGGCCTTCTCTGCTCTTTTCGTTGGATGCAGAGAAGGCCTTTGATAGAGTCCACTGGCTATACTTGACAAGGGCACTAGAGTCTTTTGGCTTCACAGGTACTGTACTATCCGCTATCCTGGCCTTGTATTCTAAACCTTCGGCCAGAGTTTTCACATCAGGTATTCTATCTACTCCCTTCTCTATATCAAACAGCACAAGACAGGGCTGTCCGTTACCCCCCCTTATATTTAATTTAGTGATGGAGCCCTTTGCTATATATGTGCGATCACATCCTGATATTAAGGGATTTAAAGTCGGGAATCAGGAGCATACAATCAGCCTCTTTGCTGATGATATGTTGGAAGGCGGACCGTAGGTCCGCCTGAATTTGTAGGAGGAGTCGGGAGGTTCTTAAACCCGCCCAACATCCTCCTTCCTGTCGGCTGTTTCTTGTGTTGACAGGCGTCACTTCCGGTGCGACCTTTCCGGCGTCACTTCCGGTTTTCATTCCGAACGGGAGGGCGGACAGCTGCTGGCTCCGCTTCTCCCGGCTCTCACGTGCTGGAGTCTCGTGGCGGTTCCCCTGCCGGGCATCATAGAGGGGAGGGGGCCACCCGATTATGCCGCTTAGCACGGCTATCATCAGGGGGGAGCCGCTTACCACCCGATTTTGCACACCAGCTCCATGGGGGTCGGGGTTCTCGTCTCCGGGTGCTCACGCCCTTCCTTGTCCAGGCAGGCAGGCACCCCCTTTTTTTCTTCCAGGCGCACGCCGAGCACCATGGGGGAGGCCGCCCACCTATCTCCTCCGGGCTCTCGCCGGCGGCTTCGGCAGGACCGTCCGCTTGTCCAATCACCCCTTCTTCTGGTGCTCTTGCTGGTGTCACGAAGAGAGGGTGCATCTATCCACCCACCGTTGAGGGGGGACTTCCTGAGGGGGGGTCTGGGTCACCTCACTGCTGCTGGGGCTTGCAGGCAGTTTGAGGGGGGGCTGTCCACCTATTCTGCAGGGGTTATGCTGGCAGCATGGGGGGGGGCTGTCCACCCACATCACCCTTGGGTCACACTGGCAGTATTTCCTTGGTCACATGCATTTGTCATAAGCTTATTTTTCAGCGGTTTCAATCCGTGTGTTTTCTGTCATAGCGTTTTGCTCCAGGCATTTATTTTTCTGTCCCAGCACTCCTGCCCTGGCGTTCAAGTCTGCCCCAGGTTTGAGATGAGAGAAAGCCTAATTTACATATTGTTTTTTTCCACCTTGCACAGGATTCTGGTTGGAGTGTCATGTTCAATGTTCGGTTGGTGTAGGGCAGTCACATACGGTAGGCTTTTCAATTCATTTTTCACATGTGTATGCTTCCCATGCATTTCTCATACATTTCTCAGGCTAGGTATGGGGTCATGTTCTCATGTGTTACGTTTCTCATGCAATATGTATGTTCTCATGTGTTACGTCTTCCCATGCGATTGCGTTTCTCAGGTTAGGTTGTTTTCATGCGATTACGTTTCTCATGCGAGGTATGTTCTCATGTGTTACGTTTTCCCATGCAATGGCGTTTCTCAGGTTAGGTTGTTTTCATGTGATTACGTTTCTTATGCGAGGTATGTTCTCATATGTTACGTTTTCTCATGCGAGTACGTTGGTTAGGTTGTTCTTGTGCGATTACGTTTCTCGTGCGAGGTATGTTCTCATGTGTTACGTTTCTCATGATTTTCTTGTTAGTATGTGGTTAAGTTTCTGTTTTTTGTGCCAGTCATGTTCTTGTGCGATTTTTGTTTCACGTGGAGCACGTTGCTCATGCGATTTTGTTGCCGATGGTATTCATGTTTCATGCAATCATGTTGCTCAAGCGATTTTGTTGCATAATATTCATGTTCTCATGCGTTTTTTGTTGCGCATGGTATTCATGTTTCATGCAATCACGTTTCTCATGCGATTTTGTTGCATGGTATTAATGTTCTCATACGATTACGATTCTCATGGAATTCATCTTCGGTTCATGTTCACATGCAGTTGTTTCACATAGTATTCATGTCCTTGTCCGATCACATTTCTCATGCGTTCATGTTTCTCATGCGTTCATGTTTCTCATGCGATTTCATTTCTCATGGTAGTCATGTTCTCATGCGATTTTGTTTCGCATGGTATTCATGTTTTGTATTCATGTTTCTAATGCGGTCACGTTTCCCATGGCATTCATGTTCTCATTCGATTTGGTTTTGCATGGTAGTCATATTTTGTAGTCACGTTTCTCATGCGGTCACGTTTCTCATGCGGTCACGTTTCTCATGCGGTCACGTTTCTCATGGTATTCATTTTTTTTTTGTATTTCAGGTTCTCATGCGATTTTTGTTTCGCATGGTATTCATATTTTGTATTTCATGTTCTCATGCGATTTTTGTTTCGCATGGTATTCATGTTCTCATGCAATCATGTTTCTCATGGTATTTGTGTTCTCATGCGGTCGCGTCTCATGGTATTTGTATTCTCATGCGGTCGCGTCTCATGCGGTTAGTTTCTCATGGTGTAACGGTCACCACCGCTTACAACCTTCCATCCATCCACGACAAGCTTATCTGACACACTCCGACAATACTGCATACACGATCCATATCCTTTCCCAGAATAAGACGAGACAGAGCTCCGTTCTTGCTTCCAAAGATATGACAATTTATTAGTATTTTCTCAGCTTCTTATACAGTCTCAAGCATAATGCAGTTAATCACAGGACAATGCAATCTCCACCCCCCTTCACACCATGGGGGGCTTCAATCACACTCTAAAAGGCATTCAGGTAAGCTAACCATGTAGACCGGTCGGCACCGCATCTTCAATAGGGTTCAATTAACCTTGAATAATAACACAGACATCTAGTTGAATAAGTTATCTATACAGCTTTATCACACAATGGCAGAGTCTTGTGAGAGTGGGTGCAATCTACACCTTCAGATATTTCAATAGCCTATTATACAAAGGTATGACTCACTGGCTGGCTGACCTGAATTAACACCTTTCAAAAGCATGTGTGCCCAGATTGCATAGCTAACAGCTTTTGATATTTGAAGACATCCTGCAAACATGAATTATTATTAATGTCCCTTATTAATGTCTTCTGTAACATATGAATTATGATTCTTTGTCACCCTATGGCCCTAGTGGACATAAGGTGACCCTAGACATAGGAATATCTCAGTCTGTCACGGTGCATTCCGTTACACATGGTATTCGTGTTCTCATGCGATTTGTTTCGCATGGTATTTATGTTTTGTATTCATGTTCCCATGCAGTTCTGTTGCGCGTGATATTCATGTTTTCAGGCAATCGTGTTCTATGCGATTGTGTTCCATGCGTTCGCGTTTCATGCAATCACGTTCTCGTGCGATCACGTTTCTCCTGGTATTCATGTTCTCATGCGATTTAGGTTGCAGGGTATTCATGTTTTGTAATCATGTTTCTCATGCGATCTCGTTTCTCATGCGATCTCGTTTCTCATGCGATCTCGTTTCTCATGCGTTTTAGGTTGCAGGGTAGTCATGTTTGTAGTCACGTTTCTCAGGAGATCACGTTTCTCAGGAGATCACGTTTCTCATGATATTCATGTTCTCATGCGATTTGGTTTCGCATGGTATTCATGTTTTGTTTCATGGTCGCATGCGATTTTCATGCGATTACGTGCTCATGCGATCACGTTTCTCATGGTATTCATGTTCTCGTGCAATTGCTCTCATGGTACTTGTTCTCATGCGATCACGTTTCTCATGCGATCACGTTTCAAATGGTATTCGTGTTCTCATGCGATTTTGTTGAGCATGGTTCATGTTCTCATACGATTACGTTCTCATGTGATTACTTTTCTCATGGTTCTATGTTCTCATGCGATTATGTTTCTCATACAATTGCGTTTCTCATGCGATTGCTTGTTTCAGGCTAGTCATGTTATGTGTGCACACTTCGCATGCCAGTCGTAGCCTCATGCGATCATGTTTCACGTCATTACGTCTCTCATGCAGTTACGTTTCTCATGCAATCACGTTTTTCATGCATTTACGTTTCTCAGGCTAGTCATGTTCCCATGTGTTATGTTTCTCATGTATCATGTCTTCATGTGTTACGCTCCCGGGTGATCACATTTTCTCATGCTGTCCATGTTCTCATGTGTCTTTATGTTTTCTCATGGGTCTACGTTTTCGCATATTTTTTCGTTCTTCCCACAATTTGGTTTTCCTAGTTGGTCGTTTGGTATGTTCATTGTGTTTCACCGCTGGGGGGGCGGGGTCACCCATCACGTTTATGGGTGCTTACGGATTGAGATGAGCGTTTATAATTGGCTTGTACGGTGGCAAGTTTCCTCATCCGTTTTTCATACATTTCATGCATCTTGACATTTCATTTCTCATACAATGGCCTGACACGTCTTCAGGTTCATCAGGCCTGAGTGTACGTTTTTAATTGGCCTGCTACGTCTCAGGTTTGCTCGGCCTTTGCAATTTCAGGGGTTTGTCATATCTTCATACTGGTACAAAAAAAGAAAAAAAAAAAAAAAAGACATCCCACCACGGAGGTGTTCCTTTTCACTTATTCTTTCCATACGTCAGGTATCAAGCTACTCATTTATCACTTGCCTGACACATCCTCAGGTTCATAGGCTTGAGGGTTATGTCTTAATTGGCCTGATTAGCCTCAGTTAGCTCGGCCTTGCTAGATCCTTGAGACTGAAGCGCCGTACACACGGCCGAGGTTCTCGCTGAAAATCAGCGAGAACCTCGCTGGAATGCACATTCCAGCGAGGACCTCGGCCGTGTGTACGGTCTCAGCGAGCTTCCCGTCGGGAAGCCCGTCGAGCCGAAATAGAGAGCACGCTCTCTATTTCCTCGACGGCCCGCCTGGAAGAATGGCTGGTTGCCATTCCCGACGGGCGGGTCGCCGAATTCGACGGCCGGGAGAGAACCTCGACGGGCGGAACGATGTGTTCTGCCCGTCGAGGTTCTCTGCCGTGTGTACACGGCCTGACACGTTTCAGTCTTTTGCTACGTATACTATCCTGCACGGCGTTGCTGCATCTTTAGTCTCGGGCAGCTGCTTGAACAGTAGTAAGAGAGGTAGAGGTGTTTTTTCCTTTTCCTAAGGTAGGTTGGGGCTCATTGGGTTATTTCTTGTGTATAACGGTGTTGTTCTTATTTGCAGATATCGGAGACTTTCCCGCCATCCGTCCTTCTCCGGTTAGGGGTTTTGGTACATGGTAGCTCGCCGCCTTTTTTCCAGCAGGTCCTAGACTCATTAACCTCTGCCACACCGTCCCGGTTTCCTGCTACAGATGAAGCTGGGTCAGCTAGTCAGGTCTATTTTAGCCTAGGAAGTGTGTGACTCCTGGGATACCTTCCAGGGTTTTCCATCTCGGTGGCTTGGGTTCTTTTGCCCATCTCCTGGCGTTCATTGTTTTTTTGCCACTCTCGGCTCTATCGTTCCTACAACTAGTGCTCGGTCAGTCTTAGACCATCTTTTGGTGGCTACTGCGAAGGTACTCAGGGATAGGCCACTTTCCTTTCCCTAGTGCGCGTTTCTATGCTAGCACAGTACATGTCACATTGCCATTCCCTGCTGCCTAGCCTAGGGCTGCACTTCATGCTTGTACCCCGGCCGTGTTTTCAGTATAGACGCAGTTTCGACTGCTTTTCCCCAGGGGGGGTCCGCATACACGTCGTTGAGGAGTTAGGTTTGCATCCATTTCTGTACATGTCCTGGATCCACATTTAGGGTTGGCGCAAGCTTCCTGGTATTGGCTGATCAGGTTACATATGGCTACTTTCATTTCAGTCTCTTACAAACTCATCCTACCGTCTTATTTTTGGCCCCTTTTAGGCATATCGACCACGTGACCCCAGGCACACTCCAGGTCACTTTCCTTGTTGTCATCCTAGACCTTTCTCTCGCACGATTACCTGAGACTCTGAGTACAAAATCTTGATTCTGACTGAGGTGGGCCCTTCCCTGGCTGCGACATCTGAGGCTTTAAAGTTGTTTAATAGTGTGTCGTACTATAAAGTTAATGAAGGTAAGTCCTTCATCCTGGGTTTAGGGATTGATTCTGCTACATGCTCTGTACTTAAGTCCCAATATCCCTTCACTCGGAGCGACAGCGGAATTAAGTATTTGGGTGTTACGCTGACCGCTCGTTTAGAAGATCTGGTCACTGCTAATTATACCACGTTCCTCCAGGACCTGGGCCGTAAGTTGCAGGACCTCTCCTGGAAGGAATCGACCTGGTCAGGGCATCTGGCCGCATTTAAAATGATGGTTCTCCCCCAATTTCTCTACCTGTTTAGAAGTCTTCCTATTCCTGTCCCAGACAGGTTATTTCTAGTATTATAATATTATTATATTATAATATTAGTAAGTATTTATGGCAAGGACGAAGGGCTAGGTGCACTGTGACTAAACTGTTGAAATCCAGATGGACTGGGGGAGTAGGACTTGTTTCTTTAAAAGATTACTATTTAGCTGCGATTTTAGCCCAATTGAAACAGTGGTTTCCTAATAGCCACCTCCAGGTGGTACGATTTGGAGAGGTCTCAGTGCCACCATTATACTTTATATGACCTATTGCTCTCTTGCAGCGCTCTGCCTAGTGTTCCTCCAGACTTGTCACCTACAATCCTAGCATCTCTCCAAGCATGGAAGGCTTTTTTTGAACGATTCCCTGGAGGACTCCCACCCTAAGACTGTCTATCTCCCTGTTACCAGCCTCCACTTAGTCATTCGGAACCTGAATATACGTACATGGTGATCCAAAGGCATAACGGTAGTGGAAGATTTATGGGTGGGTCCAGCACCTAAATCCTTCCGATCCCTTCAGATTGAATATGGATTGGAACTCATTACGCTTATGCCCAGATTTCACATTTGTTAGCCACTTCTTTCAAAACGAGCACTGAAATCCCTTGGCGGGTGTTCCTCTACCTGTCCAATCCTAACACGTCCATTAGAGGTATATCTCTTTTTTATTGTTTACTTGGCCATAAAACTGTAATGAATAAGACACCCTCTATGAGAACATGGGAACTGGACTTGAATAACTCTTATTCGCTGTCTCTGTGGAAAAGTGCTATAGCATCCATTTACACTGCCACTAGGAGCGCCAATCTGTGGGAGCTCTCTCAGAAAATACTACTCCGATGGTACCTAACTCCCACGAGGATGGCTGGTTTTAGTAAGCAACATTCTCCACTTTGCTGGCGTCAATGTGGACCTAGGGGATCCTTGATACACATATTGGGGAGGTGCCCTAAATTGGAACCCTTCTGGAGGGAAGTGTTTGGCCTTCTGGGACAACTGACGGGAGTCCGGATGGACTTCGATATTGGACTGGCTATACCGTCTCTAGGCATTGACGTGGTACCTTATTCTCATAGGAGTATGGTTTCACATGTACTGTTAAGTGCGAGGCTGGAGATAGGGAGGAGATGGAGGACTGAGGAACTACCCTCCCTCAATGCAGTAATTAGAACCACTAATTTGCATATCACGTATGAGTCCATGTTTTTGGCCTCCCAAAACAATTTCAGTGTTAGGTGGCAGATCTGGAGGCTCTGGGCTGAGTGGTACAAACGCAATGCTGATAGTCCCTGAGAGTGGTGGTGAAATTGTCTTCCAACATATCATATCCCAATATGTTTTCCTTTATGATTTCTTTATGTTTTCCCTCTCCTATCCTTGTCTATTTTTTTTTTTCTTTTTGACTTATTATTGTTCCCATCTTTCTTCTCCTTTCCTAACTATCGCCTTGTTACTGCAAGTCTATTCCGTTAAGCCCTAGAGTATAAATGACATGTATTTGTTCTATTTGTCTTGAGGACAGCTTGTGGGGAGTTCGGGGGTTGTGGGGGGCGCGGGTCTGGACCATGGGGGCAGCTTGTTCCCTGTGGGGGCCCTTGGAGTCTGGATCCCCGCTCCTGCGGCCACTGTGGCCTTTTATGCACGATTAGCGGGAATCAAGTGCTGTTTAGCACTATTGGAAAAAAAATAAAAACATAAAAAGAAAGAAAAACCTCTTATGTATGTACATGTCCTCTGACCTAAATCCTTTGCTAATACTAGTTGGTTTTTGTGGGTACTGCATTTTGATTATTAAGACGAAGCAATAGTTTCGCATGCAGTTGTGTTTTTGTTTTTTGCTGCATACTCATTTGTACGGAATGTGGAAGCTTGCAATTTCTGTATTCTTGCCTGTTTGTTTGCAAACTTTAACCTTTTTCAATAAAAATTATTGTACAGAAAAAAACACATTTGTCTTGGATTGGAAGGATAGCGGCTTTCAAAATGAAGATCTTGCCCAAGATCACACAAATTAATTCAAAATTGAACGACTTGGTCTGGTTGGGGAAAAAACCTAGGATTGTATTATCAATTATGTCACTGGCTAAAGATAAAGGGGGCTTGAACCTCCCTGATTTGCATTTATATTACTTTGCCACGCTCCTAGACCAAATGAGACATTGGTTCAGATAATCGAATGATTAATTATGGTTGAACATTGAATGAGAAACAGTTAAAGGAAATTACCTGTTTTCTATGGCTTGCCATGTCCTACCGAAAGTAAATACACCCAACTTCCTAACAATTAGAGCTACCCTGGCAGCTTGGAAGTTTGCTTTAAAAGTTACAACTGACATGTACCCCAGTTCTCGTACCAATTCCGTTAAGTGTGATTGACTATTGTAGAGTACGCATTATCACCTCTTCCTGGTCCAAACAAGGAATCAATTTCTTTGATCAGCTATCAACTGAACACAAGCATAAGATGATATCTAAAATCAACGCTAAACCGTTCAATAACATTTTTAACCCAGAGAGACGTGTGGAGCTCCCAAGAACGCTCTTATAAAATGGATGTCGTTAAGCATGCTGATAATTTGATGCCTACCCAGGCACATTTGTGATAATGATATATGACTAAGAAACTGAATTATTATTTGTTTCCTTTAAAAAATACAATAAAAATATTTTGAAAAAATGTACTATAAGGGGTTTTAATACTGTACGAGTGGAAAGGGACTCAGGGAGCGCTAAATGTCTATGTGTTAGGGGCGCAAATTACTTGTCTTACCTTGGGTGCTGACAACCCACGATAGAAAAATAATTTTACCGTTAGGGGTCCCCACAACTTGGGAAATGTTATCAAGGGGTCACGGCACTAGACAGGTTGAGAATCACTACTCTAGATTCTCTACTAAAAATATATATATAGGGCCAGATTCTTAAAGGAGATACGACGGTGTATCGCAGGAAACACCGTTGCATCTCTGTTTTTTTTTTAGTGGGTATCTATGCGTGTGATTCCTAGAATCACTTACGCATAGATACAGTGAAGATTCGACAGGTGTAAAACACTTACACCGTCGGATCGTAGATGTAATTACTTTTCTGGCCGCTAGGTGGCCTTTACGTTGTTTTCTCATTTGCCTATGCAAATGAGCCTAATACGCAGTTTCCCGAACGTTTTTACGCCGCCCTGTCGTCGTTTACGTAGTTTCCGTAACCGTAAACCTACCCCTGCTATATGAGGGGTAGGTTCACGACGTTCCGTCGTTGCCATGTTAAGTGTGGCGTCGGGTCAGCGTCTTTTTCCGTTGGTTACGTCGTTTTATTAAGTCGTTCGCGAATAGGGCATTGCGTAAGTGCCGATCACGTCGTTTTGACGTCGGTTTCAGCGACGCTTTCTGATGTGAGCTGGAGCATGCGCACTAAGCTTTTTTCCCGGCCGGCGCATGCGCAGTTCGATCGACGCGGGGGCGCGCTTAATTTAAATACAAGCCGCCCCCTTTGAATTACGCAGGGATACGCAGGGCCATTTACACTACGCTGCCGCAAACTACGGAGCAAGTGCTTTGGGAATACGGCACTTGCTCCATTAAGTTGCGGCGGCGTAGTGTAAATGGCTTACGCTACACCGCCGCAGATTTTATGTGAATCTGGCCCAGTATGTTTTGGATTCTAAGTAATTTTCTACCAAAGAATACAGATTTTAAATTGTAAACAACAAATGTCAGAAATAGGCTTAGTCATGAAAGGGTTAACCACTTAAGCCCTGGACCATTTGGCAGCCTAAAGGCCAGAGGACAATTTGGCACTGCGCTGCTTTAACTGGTAATTGCGCAGTCATGCAGTGTTGTACTCAAACAAAATTTGCGTCCTTTTTGTCCAACAAATTGAGCTTTCATTTGATGGTATTTGATTGCCTCTGCGATTAATGTTTTATTTTTTTGTGATATAAATGGAAAAAGACTGAAAAAAAATGATATTTTCTACTTTTTGTTATAAGAAAAATCCAATAAACTAAATTTTAGTCATACATTTAGGCCAAAATGTATTCAGCCACATGTCTTTAGTAAAACAAATCTCAATAAGCGTATATTTATTGGTTTGCGCAAAAGTTATAGCGTCTACAAACTAGGGTACATTTTCTGCAATTTACACAGCTTTTAGTTTATGACTGCCTATCTCATTTCATGAGGTGCTAAAATGGCCGGGCAGTGCAAAACCCCCCCCAAATGACCCGATTTTGAAAAGTAGACACCCCAAGTAAATTGCTGAGAGATATGTTGAGCCCATTGAATATACATTTTTTGTCCCAAGTGATTGAATAATGACAAAAAAATCTTTAAATAAAGTTGTCACTAAATGATATATTGCTCACACATGCCATGGTCATATGTGGAATTACACCCCAAAATACATTATGCCGCATACGGGACCCCGAAAACCAAGCATTGCCTTTAGGATTTCTAAGGGCGTACATTTTTGATTTCTCTCCTCACTACCTATCACAGTTTCGAAGGCCATGAAATGCCCCCCCCCCCCCCAAATGACCACATTTTCGAAAGTAGACACTGCAATGAAATTGAGAGCCAATTTAACTTCATTGTTATTTTCACTCATTATTTTATCCTTAGTTTTATTTAAATCAGTATTGTATTTAACAACTGGTTTATGTTAGTGCACTGATCAGAGATCTCATCACCCCTTGGAATGTGACAGCCTGCTTTAGGGAATCATGGTGGTGTGCTATGGTTTCATTTGTTTTTCTAATTTTACTTCTGGTATTGGATAACATGCCTTTATATAATGCTTGCTTATTTTAGTATTGTTTATATGCGCTCAAATTAGTGACCATATATTTATGGGATTGATATGAATCATGCCGTCTGTAACTAGCAATATTATATTATTTTAATATAGGATTCTCCATCAAAATATTTGTATTTGATCAATTTTAGTTACCTACTGCTTTTACTGTGTTATTTATATGCAGATTAGGTTGGCACCTTGATAGATGTGGGGTTGATGTGAGACTGTAGACCTCTCCTAAGGTCTACAGATTGCTGTGCTTTGTGATCATGGGGACATGACGTGCGTGCATGCGCGGGATGACCAATCATGTGATAGGCAGGGGGAATCTATAAAGGAAGTGGGGGGGGGGAGCTCAGTAGCCAATCCCATGACTAAGCATTTACTGTGAAACATTTAGGGAATGTGGCTACAGTTTTACTAGCTTCACTGACTAGAGACACCGCTGCTGTTTAGACAACTTGCCGCTACTGGGAGCCAGGGAATCTGGAGTGTGGTGAGCCTATACCAACTGAGCACACACCTCAGGTCTGCCATGACCGCCTAGCACTGCAGAGCCTACTAAACACTGATGTTTGCTGTGATTTGTTTGAAGCTGACTTTTAATTTTTTACATGTGAGTTTAATGAATGAAGTGTTGCTGTGATTTTGAATTAAACTGGTACACTTTTACACTATTGCAGCACTTCTTTTGTTTACATTATTGAGGGATTATCATAGTGGTCTTACATTTTTTCATTGGCGCAGTGGTGATAGAGGTTACCCAGGGTGTTTGTATCCTATATCAATCCTATACTGCAAGGGAATTGCTCAGAGGCATGTTGAGCCCATTGAATATTACATTTTTTATTAATTTTTTCTTTCAAAAGGTTTTTATTTTCCAATAAAAGAATAACAAAATTAAAATACATACACTTATTCCTGTGTGACAGTATCTCAAATGATCGAAATACATTAAGAGGGTGTACAAGACATGGGATAGACAACTTGAATAGTCCAACAAATATGAGCCTCGTGTTGCTCCATCTGTTTGGGAGACCGACTGAGGGGTTCAGGAGAATACTCCGGGCACCCCTTTGGGGATCATGCTGTGCCCAAGGAATAACCCCCAAAACCCTCCGTGGGAGAAACTGGCCGAAGGTTCCCGACAGCCTAGGCTGCCGGTAAGGAAGCGTCGGAGCAGAGGCCTTATGTACCTTTTAGGTGGGGACCTGCTGTATAGTTCTCTGAGGCAGTTATACCGCAGGTACCCTTGGTATAAAGAGAAGGTGTATGATGTAAGAGGGAAAGGGTAGAGAAAAGCAGAAAAGGGGAGAGAGAGAAGTAGAAAAGGAAAAAAAAGAAGCCTGGACGGGAGTGGTGGAACAAGTTCATTAGGCTTATATTCCAGTTATAAGAGCTATGCCATATCCCATATATCCCATATATTTGGCCCAGGGTTCCCAAGTGGCTTCAAATTCATTGGTTTTGTCTAAGAGGATGCTTGTAAGTTTTTCCTGGGACATAATCCATGAGATTTTGCGTTTGGTGGTCAAACGGGAGAGCGTTGTTTCCATGCTTTAGCTATTGTCAGCTTCGCACCCAGTAACATTAAGTGTATCAGATTGCAAGTGGATTTAGACGTCTTAGGAAGATTGGCGTTCAGATCTGGGATCTGGTGGGTTGTGACCCTTTGGGTCAAGGCAAACATCCTGTTCCAGTATGACCTTATTCTGGGGCATTCCCACCATGTGTGGGCCATAGTGCCTGTTAAATGGCAACCTCTGAAGCATTGAGGGTTAGCTGTAGGATACATGGTGGCCAACTTGGCCTGAGTGAGGTACCATCTGCTCATCACTTTTAAATTGGATTTGATCAGGGAAATACTCTGACTCACCTTAAAGGATCTAGAAAAGGAGTTCTGCCATTTTTCCAAGTTCCAGCTAATTTGGAGATCATTTTCCCAAGATGTCATGTAGGGCATTTGGGCTAGTGACTGGTAGACAATGGAGATTCCGACCCTCTGTTCCATGGAGTGTCCGCACCAAGTTTCATATGGAGTGAACTTAGGGGGGCTGGTTTGGATTTCCAGATTTTATGAAGGAAATGCTGTATTTGTTGTAGTTTGAAGTGTTCAGAGGTCGGGATTTCCAGCTTTTGCCTACAGAATTTCACGGTAATTGGTCCAGATGAGGTAAAAAAGTGCCCGATCCAGTACAACCCCTTCTCCAGCCACCATTTAAAATAGGGTTGTCCCGATACCTCTTTTTTAGGACCGAGTAAGAGTACCGATACTTTTTTTCATGTACTCGCCGATACCGAATACCGATACTTTTTTTAAATGTCATGTGACAGTTTTCAATCCACAATACAGACTAGGGATATTTTCTTTAGAATTATGAAGAACTCTAACTCAAGACATTATAAAAGAATAAAAATTAGTAAAAATGTTTTATTTGCTTGTCACGCAGTAGTAAATAACTCAAAGAATTTTCACAGAACATGTTGATAAATACAAAAAAGTACTCCCGCAAATACTTGGTATCGGTCCCGATACCGATACCGATACTAGTATCTGGACAACCCTAATTTAAAAGCTTTAATAGTTTGGCCCGGGATGAAGTTGGGGTTATTAAAGATGTGGGAAAGGGGTTGGCATTCAGAAATCAAGAAGGGGTTCATTCTCAGCTTGTCCCAGAGAGAAAGAGATTGGGAGAGGATGAGTGAAAGAATTGGGGGTCTTTCCCTAGATGAAACCCCTAAGAGGTAGTCAATAGTATATGCGGGGGCCACCTGTCTCTCTATTTGAATCCAATCTGGCTTTTCAGTTTTGAAGTGGACGTTTGAGAGTTGCAAGAGTCTGGCTGCTTGATACCAAAGCAGTCGAGGTAGTCTTAGTTCCCCCTTCGTCCTGAGGGTAGAGGGTAGTTTTTGGCAATCTGTGACCTGATCCCCCCAAATAAATGTGTTTACTTTTTGTTGTAAGGAGGTTAATTGGTCTTTTCTTATATTGATTGGTAAGGCTCTGAAGAGATATAGCAGTCTGGGAAGGAGTGTCATCTTTATGGCATGTATTCTACCTAGCCAAGAAACTTCCCCTTTGGCCCAATTTTTCATGTTAAACGCAAGCTTCCAGGATGTGGGAACGAAATTAGTGATGTATAGATGTTCAGTGTTTGCTGTAAGGGTGATCCCCAGGTATTCTATGGAGGAGTTGCTCCATTTGAAATCAAAGGAACTTTGTAATGATGTTACTGGGCCGGATTCAGATACAAAAATGTATCTTTCCGGCGGCGTAGCGGTTCCTCTTTACACTACGCCGCCACAAATATTATGGGCAAGTGCCTTATTCAGAAAGCACGTGCTCCATAATATGCGGCGGCGTAGCGTAAAGTGCACGGCGTAAGGCCGCGCAATTCAAATTGCTGAAGTGGGGGCGTGATTCATGTAAATGAATCATGACCCCATGTAATTGACTTTTTTTGTGCATGCGCGAAATCACGTCGCTTTTTCTCAATGTAAACGACGTGAACGTAACTAACGTCGAGCCCCATTCCTAAACGATTTACGCAAACGATGTAACCGACGTACAATTCGACGCGGTCCCGACGTCCATACTTAACAATGGCTGCGCCTGCTATAGCAGGGGTAAACTTACGCAAGTACGCTCGTGAATCTGCGTAAATAGCTAATTTGCATAATTCACGCGAAGCGCCACCTAGTGGCCAGCATAAATATGCAACTTAAGATACGACGGTTAAGCGAATTACGCCGCTCGTATCTTAGAAGAAAGCCGGCGTATCTTCTTTTCTGAATAGCAAAAAAAGATACGCCGGCTATTCTTAGTATTTACGCAGCGTATCTATAGATACGCTGGCGTAAATGCTTTCTGAATCTGGCCCTCTAAGTCTGGTTTCAGGGAGATGTTGAGGGCGTGGGACTTGGCGTAGTTTACCTTAAGACCCGAGATCGCTGTAAAGTCAGAGAGTAGTTTGCAGAGATTGGGGAGGGATATAATTGGGGATGTTAGAAATAAAATCATGTCGTCAGTGAATAGGCTGCATTTATGGGTTTGTGGGCCGCATGATACCCCTTGAATGTTGGAGTTAGGGCGTATTGCTATCGCCAGCGTTTCAATGGCGATAGCGAATATTAGCGGGGATAAGGGACAGCCTTGCCTAGTTCCTTTCGCGGTGTTAAAGGGTTTAGCATATTGTCCTTGTAGGCAAATCAACAGGGTGGAATAAAGGGAGGGGAGCAGCCACATAAAGAGTTGGCCGAAACCCCATCGCTCCATGATAGAGAAGATGTATGCCCATTCAACCCGAAAGCTTTGTGTAGGTCTAGGGATAAAAGCATCCCCTCTTGTTTAGGGCCGTTGTTCCAGTTAGACTGTAAAATAGAAATAATGTCGATGGCTCTTCTAGTTTGGTCAGGCTGCCGGGAATGAACCTTACCTGGTCCTTGTGGACGTATTTGCTAATGAGGAAAAAGAGACGGTTGGCTAGAATTTTTGTTAAAATCTTTAGGTCCTTATTTATTAAGGCTATGGGCCTGTAGTTTTCCACTTCCTCTGGGTTTTTATTCAGTTTGGGGATAACTGTTATGTAGGAAGTGTTGAGTTGTAGGTCTAAGGGGAAACCTGAGGTTTTTGTGTTGAAATTTCTTGCCATGTTTGGGGCCAGGGTGTCCACAAAAGCTTTATAGTATAGACATGTGCACTGCCAAAAAATTCGTTTTTTTCGTTTATGTTATTTTCGTTTTTTAAATTTTTTCGGAAATTCGGAAATTCGGGAAATGAAAAAAAAAATTTTTTCGTTTTTGTTTCATAAGTTTTTTTATTTTTTTTCGGAAATTCGTAAATTCGGGAAGATCGAACAAATATTTTTTTTCCGTTTTATTCGTTTTTTTGCTTTTGCAAAAAAACGAATAAAACGGAAAAAACCAAATTTCCGAAAAAAAAACGAATGAAACGAAAATGAAAAAAAAAATATTTTCGGAAATTAAATTCGAAAAATTCAGAAATTTCCCATTTTCGAATTTTAGATTTTCGAACTTTAGATTTTTTAATGTTACAATTTCGAAATTTAGAATATTTGAATTTTCGTAATTTTTTTATTTTTCGAAAATTCGAAAAATAAAAAATTTGAAAATTCGAAATTCGAAAATTAGAAATTTCGAAAATTAGAAAATTAAATAATTCGAAAATTCGAATTTTCAAATTTTTTCAATTTTCGAATTCTCTAATTCGAATATTCGAATTATTTAATTTTTGAATTTTGAATTTTCGAATTTTCACATTTTTCGAATTTTTAATTTTCGAAAATGAAAAATTCGAAAAATAAAAAATTGGGAAATTCGAAATTTCGAAAAATGAAAAATTCGAAAATGAAAAATTTGAATATGAAAAATTTGAATATTCGAAAAATCGAAAATTAATAATTCGAATTTTCGAAAAATTCGAAAATTCGGAATTTTGAAAATTCAAACATTTGAAAATAAAAAAAATCGAAAATTAAAAAAATCGAAAATTAAAAAAAAAAAATCGGAAATACGAACATTCGGAAATTAAACAATTCGGAAATACAAAAATTTGGAAATTCAAAATTCGGAAATTGGAATTTTCAATTTTTTTCAATTTTCGAATTCTCTAATTCGAATATTCGAATTATTTAATTTTCGAGTTTTCGAATTTTTCATTTTCAAATTTTTTATTTTTCGAATTTTTCATTTTCGAAAATGAAAGATTCGAAAAATAAAAAATTAAAAAATTGGGATATTCGAAATTTCGAAAAATGAAAAAATTCGAAATTGAAAAATTCGAAATGCGAAAATTCAAAAATTGGAAATTCAAAAATGCTAAATTTCGACAATGAAAAATTCAAAAATTCGAAATTTCGAAAATGAAAAATTCGAAATTCGAAAATTCGAAAATTGAAAAATTCGAAATTTCGAAAATGAAAGATTCGACATTTCGAAAAATAAAAAATTCGAAAATTCGAATATTCGAAATCCGAAATGTGAAAATTCGAAAATGAAAAATTAGAATATGAAAAATTAGAATATTCGAAAAATAGAAAATTAATAATTCGAATTTTCGAAAAATGAAAAATTCGAAATACGAAAATTAAAAAAATCGAAAAAAAAAAAACTAAAAATGTTCGTATTTCCAAATTTCCGAAAATCTGAAATTCGGAAATACGAAAATTCGGAAATTAAACAAATCGGAAATACAAAAATTTGGAAATTCAAAATTCGAAAATTAAAAAATTTGGAAATTGGAATTTTCGGAAATACGAAAATTCTGAAATTCGAATTTTCGGAAATACGAAAATTCCGAAATTCGAATTTTCGGAAATACGAAAATTCGGAAATTCGCATTTTCGGAATTCCGAAAAATCCGAAATTCGGAAATTCGAAATTTTCGGAAGTCCGAAAATTCGGAAATAAAAAAATTTGTTAATAAGAAAATTCGGAAATTACGAATTTACGAATTTTCGTTAAAAAACGAATTAGAAACGAAACGAAATGCACATGTCTATTATAGTATGGTTTAGATGACGTCTCCAATCTCATCTACTCAGATGGTGTCTTCCATTATGTTTTTGTGATCCGTGGAGAGGGTCGGCAGGGGTTATTCATGTAGGAAGTGATTAGTGGGCCTCTGTCTGTGGGGGTAGAGGAGTAAATTTTAAAATAGAAGTCGTGAAAGGTGGCTAATATTTTGTCGGGATTGCCTGTGGGCAGATGGCCTGGTCTCCTAATCCTGGGTAGGGTGTAGTTGCGTGATTTGGTGTAAGCCTGGCAACTAACATAGAGCCAATTTTGTCCTTCTGTGAGTAAAATTTAGCTCCGCTCTAGCGGATATGCTTCTCCGCTTTAGCGGTTAGAGCCAGGTTAAGCTCTAGTCTTATTGCATCTACTCTGTCAAGACGGTTCTTAGAGGGGTGTTTCTTATGTTTGGCTTTTAGGGTTGCAAATTTTTTTTCTAATTTGAGTATGTCCATTTGTCTTTCTTGATTTATGTTGCCATCCGAATTAAAGTGCTCTGATAGTGACTTTGTGGGCTGCCCATAGCATTTTTTGGGGAGATGTCATCCTGGGCATTTAGTCTGAAGTACTCCTTGAGGGCATCATCTATCTTTTTGGTGTTGTTGGCTGGGTAACTAAGAAGTGATTCGTTTAGGCGCCAGTGTGTTAAGGGTGTCCTGATGAGTGTGTTCTGTAGTGAAAGTAGAACCAGTGAGTGGTCCTACCAAGCTTTTTGTGCTGATGGGATGATAGAGGGGGAAACCAGGATATGGTCGATTCTGGTGTAAAACTGGTGTAAAAAATCTTTTTGTGGGGTTCAATTCCCTCCAGATATCAACAAGGCCTTACAAATTAGTATGTCTCGCTACGTTTAGGCTGGTCTTGGTGGTTTGTGTTAGTTGGGTTGCTGGGGATTTTGATTTGTCAAGCCCTTGATCAAAAGCCAGGTTCGAGTCACCACCAAAGATGACTGATCCCTCCAGGAGCCACGAGGTTGTGAAAGAATTGAGATTGGCCCTTATTGGGTATGTAAAAAGATATGAAGGAATATAATTTGCCTTCTACTGTGTCCTTCACTTGGAGTCCCCCGACCACTTACCTCATGCCGACTTCTCCTTTTGGTGATAGGATTGAGTGTAGGATAAAGTCCTGTTTGAAGCTGGGTGCCGTAGGACTGCCCATTCTACTGAGTGGCTTGAAAAAAAGAGAGAGATGCAGTGTAGAGGAGAGGTAGAACAAATTAAAACAATGTGTCTTCTAAGAAGACCAAGCAGGTCTGACTTTGACAAAGTCTGCCAGACTTCTATCAATGTGCGTCTGCTGCCCCTAAAGGGGGGCCGACGACCCATCACTCAGAAACCAAAACTAGTTTCTGTGGGATAGGTGGAGGCACAGGGCGTCACCCCAGACCCCTACTTCAAAGTGGAACTGTAGAATTAATGTAACACAGCATATAACAACTTGGGTTAAGCCAAACTAGCGTAACGGGTTCTAACAAATAAAAAAACAATGACAATCAAGATATAACCGTGAAAAGAACATCTGTAAAGTCATCTCATGGGTTTCACCCGAGGCACAAAGCCTGTTGGGTTTTAGCCCGAGGCACCAACCCCCCCCCCTGCCTGTGTTTGAGGGAGATGACAGTCTCCGCGGGGAGGCAGGGGGAGGTCCCATTCAGGTGATCTCACAGGTTGGAGCGTACGAATGGGGCCTGTGCCATGACTGGATTCCTTTGTCTTAGGGTGGTCTGCCGTCCTTGAATTTATTGAACCTTCCTTTGTTCCAGAGAGGGGAAACCGGTCTTGTCGCGGAGGAGCTTGCAGAATCCTTAGCAAAGTCCATGGGTGCTTCCTGGGATATCAGTTTGAGGTGCAAGAGTAACTTTTCGCCATTCGGCAGGTTGGAGAAGGAGTGTGAATTTCCCTGTATTGAAAATGTCACTGTGAATGGAAAGGCCCTCCAGTATTTGATGTCTTGTTGGGTGAGGTCTGTAAGGAGTGATTTTAGTGATCTCCATTTCTGGATGGTTGTGGGGGAGTGGCCAAGGCATAACACTTTACATTTGGAGCGAGACTGTGGCATGACTTCCTCCTTCACAGCATAAAAGTGTGGCTTCACAGTAATGTTCCTTGGGGATCTGTCTTTCCTGGGGGGTCCTAGGGCCCTATGAGCTCTCTCCAGCTTCAGGCGGTGGGGAGGTGAGTTGAGTTACAGGTTCTCGATTAAGCCCTGGACTGCTGTAGAGATTTTGGTGACAGTTTCGGGTAGGCCCCAGATTCTAATGTTGTATCTTCTGGACCTGTTCTCGAGATCGTCAATCCTGCAGATGGCAGTGTCAAGTTGGTCCTGGAGGACTTGAATGTGTGCCACATTTTGATTGGTTTTAGCGACTGTTATAGCCAGTTTATGTTCAATGGCATCCATTCTGGTCCCCAGATTGGTAAAATCAGATTTGAGATCTTGTGTGATTTTGTCAGCAGTATTGGCTAGCCCCCTTTCTAGGAGCTCTGATAATTTGAGGAATAAGTCCTGCTGTGGGGAGGCCTGGTTCCCAACATGCCTGGGGATGGGGTAGTTTGAATGTAGGGAAGTGCAGGCCCCACTGGGGAGAGGGAGTAATCCTCCATGGTGCGTCCCAGTAATGATTCAGTGGAGGCTGGTGAGGGAACCAAGAGGGGCTGTGGGATGCCCTGGGACACCTGAGAATATGTGAGTGTGGTGGGGAGGATCATTTGCCTCTGCTCTGGGTTCCTTTTCTCACAGGGCGCATGTGACTGTGTGCGGAGCTCCAGCTCAGACAGCCATTAGAGAGCTCTCACACAACATCAGTCCTCACTACCTATAACTACCAGTTTTGAAGGCCATAAAATGCCCAGATAGCACAAAACCACCCCCAAATTACCTATTTTGGAAAGTAGACACCCCAAGCTATTTGCTGAAAGGCATGTTGAGTCCATGGAATATTTTATATTTTGGCACAAGTTGCGGGAAAATTACAAACTATTTTTTTTCCGTTAAGTTGTCACTAAATGATATATTGCTCAAACATGGGGATGTGGAATTACACCCCAAAATACATTCTGCTGCTCCTCCTTCTCCCAAATAGCTTGGGGTGTCTACTTTCCAAAATGAGGTCATTTGGAGGGGGTTTGTGCTATCTTGGCATTTTATGGCCTTCGAAACTGTGATAGGTAGTGAGGAGTGAAATCAAAAATTTACGTCCTTAGAAAGCCTGAAGGCGGTGCTTGGTTTTCGGGGGGCCCCGCACGCAGCTAGGCTCCCAAAAAGTCCCACACATGTGGTATCCCTGTACTCAGAAGAAGCAACAGAATGCATTTTGGGTTGTAATCCCACATATGCCTATGGCATGTGTGAGCAATATATAATTTAGTGACGACGTTCTGTAAAAAAAATATATAACATTTTTAATTTTTTTCAGAAACTTGTGGCAAAATATAAAATATTCCATGGACTCAACGTGCTATCTTGACATTTCATGGCCTCGGTAACTGTGATAGGTAGTGAGGAAGTGAAATCACCATTTTACACCCTTAGAAAGCCTGAAGGCGGTGATTGGCTTTTGGGGTCCTGTACATGTCTCACACATGTGGTATCCCTGTACTCAGGAGAAGTAGCAGAATGTATTTTGGGGTGTAATTCCACATATGCCCATGGCATGTTTGAGCAATATATAATTTAGTGACAACTTTGTGCAAAAAAAAACATGTATTTTTCCCGCAACTTGTGTCAACATATAAAATATTCCATGGACTTGACATGCCTCTCAGCAAATAGCTTCGGGTGTGTACTTTCGAAAATGGGGTCATTTGGGGGGGTTTTGAACTGACATTTAGAAGCTAATGTCACACATCACCCACTCTTCTAACCACTTGAAGACAAAGCCCTTTCTGACACTTTGGCCCGGATTCACAGCCAACAGCGCATCTTTGTGCGATCGTAGCGTATCTTCTTTACAATATGCCGGCGCAACGTTGAGAGGCAAGCATGCTTTTCACAAAGAATATGCGCCAGCGTAGCGTATAGTTGTCGGCGTAAGCCAACGTAAGTCAAAGTAGGTGGAAGTGGGCTGGAAGTGGGCGTGATATATTAAAATGAAGCGTGACCCCATACAAATGATGGGCTGATCTTAAAAAAATTAACTGTTCATGCGTAGTCTCTTGGACGCATCCCAGTGCGCATGCTCACAGTCACGTCGAAATAGCTGCCTAAGATACGTCAATACACTGCCTACAACGTGAATGTAACCTACACACAGCCCTATTCACGTAGTACTACGTAAACGACATAAAATACGACGGCTGTTCCCTCGTCCATACCTTTGCATGAGTTGCGCCTCTTATATGTGGAATGACTTTACGCCGGATTTAAGCCTTACGCAAACCACGTATCTTTTTCGCCGGGCGCATCTACGTTCATGAATCGACATATCTCCCTCATTGCATATTTGCAATGGGGCGTCCAGCGTAACTACAAGATACGCCAGCGTAGGCAAATTACGTCGGTGGACTGAAGCCGGATTTTAGGCGTATCTAAGTTGGGTGATTACGGCGCATAGATACAACGGCGCATCTTGACACTTACGCGGCGTATATGGAGATACGTCGGCGTAAGTGCTACGTGAATCCGGGCCTTTTTGTTTACATGAAAACATATATATTTTTTTGCAAGTAAATTACTTTGAACCCCCAAACATTAAATATATATTTTTAAAGCAAAGGCCCTACAGATTAAAATGGTGGGTGTTTTTTCTTTCACACAGTATTTGCACAGCGATTTTTCAAACACATATTTTTTTTTAAAACACACTTTTTTCATTTTAATGCACTAAAACAGGGATCTCCAAACTACGGCCCTCCAGTTGTTCAGGAACTACAATTCCCATCATGCTTAGTCATGTCTGTGAATGTCAGAATTTTACAATGCCTCATGGGAAATGTAGTTCCGAAACAGCTGGAGGGCCGTAGTTTGGAGATCCTTGCACTAAAACATACTATATTGCCCAAATATTTGATGAAATAAAAAATATGATCTTAGGCTAAGTACATGGATACCAAACATGACATGCTTTAAAATTGCGCACACACGTGCAGCGGCGACAAGCTACATACATTTTTAAAAGTATTTAAAAGCCTTTGCAGGTTACCACTTTAGATTTACAGAGGAGGTCTACTGCTAAAATTACTGCCTTCGATCTGACCTTCACGGTGATACCTCACATGCATGGTGCAATTGCTGTTTACATATGACGCCAGACCGACGCTTGGGTTCGCCTTTGCGAGAGAGCAGGGGGGACAGGGGTGCTTTTTTTAATTATTATTATTTATTTTGCTTTTTTATTTTATTTTTAAATGTTTCCTTTAATTTTTAATTTTATTTTATCATTTTTATTGTTATCTTTTGGAAATGTAAATATCCCCTATGATAGCAATAGGTACTCTTTTTTTGAAAGAATTGAAGTCTATTAGACCCTAGATCTCTCCTCTGCCCTCAAAGTATCTGACCACACAAAGATCAGTGTGATGAAATGCTTTCCCAATGGCGCTATTTAAAACTGGCGAAATCTAAGTCATGAAATGCTCATCGCTTCCGGTTTCTTAGACCATAGAGATGATCTGGTCTTTGATCCGCTCTATGGTCAGCTGGCGGAACCACCGATTGCATTCTCAGGTTCCCTGTTGGGGCAGGAGAGCCAGAGAAAACCATGGAAAACGGTGGGAGGGACATTCACTCCCACTGCTTGTAAAAGCAGTCTAGAAGATAATTAGCCGCTAGGATTGCTTTTACATGAAAGCTGACCGCTGGCTGAAAAGAATGATACCAAGATGATAACTAAACCCGCAGGCATCATTCTGGTATAACCACTCATAATCCAGAACATACCAGTATGTTGCTGGTCCTTGTTGGGCATATATTGTAATCTTTTTTATTCATGCAGCTTGTGGGCTGAACGAAAAAAAGGGATTGATCGGTGGGTATGCACACAATTAGAATACATCCCTTCATTCACCCACTTCTAATGATGGGCATATATGCACCATTTATATATGCTGAAGAATGGGGGCATCCGCCCCAAAAGTTAGGAGCAAATCGCTCCTCCACCCCTGTTGCCCCCATGCTTCGGCATATACTGTATGCTCTTTTTTTTAACTGTGACGGTGAGATCTCCTCCTACAGTGTTGGAGTCACGGCTTTACGTATAGTGGGAGCAAACGCTGTTGATGTCAAGATAAATAAATCCACGCTGCAAATGAATAGCGTATCTGCTAAGCAAATGATGGTTAACAATAAAACAAACCTGCAAAGCAAATACAAAAAAATAGTAAAAAATAAAACATTTAAGGCAATCTGTGCCTAAATAAATATATATATATATATATATATGCCAAAGCATGGAGGCATCCGCCCCAAAAGTTTTTTTTAAAGGGGTTGTAACAGTTCGTTTTTTATTTTCTAAATAGGTTCCTTTAAGCTAGTGCATTGTTGGTTCACTTACCTTTTCTGTTGGGACAAAACGAAAACATTCTTATTATCCCTGCACTTCACAGTGACCAAATTATTATAATTGAAGCAGGCTCTCTCCCCAGCCTAAGATGGGAATCTACAAGCCTCTGTAAGCTCCGGCAATTGGGTCGCATTGTGCCACATGTACCAATTTGATGATCAAACAAGTGACTAAAAAGTGGCACGCTCTTGTAATAATTGTCCACATACTAATGGTACCCCTTTCCGAATAAGGCTGACACCACGTCCCACACAATCTTGCCAGCGCTCCCTATGTAATCTGGGCACTTCTCTGGCTCTATGTGACTATCTCTTCCCTCGTAAACCATACAACTATATACAGTGCGGAAAATAAGTATTTGAACACCCTGCTATTTTGCAAGTTCTCCCACTTGGAAATCATGGAGGGGTCTGAAATTGTTATCGTAGGTGCATGTCCACTGTAAGAGACATAATCAAAAAAAAAAATTCCAGAAATCACAATGTATGATTTTTTTAACTATTTATTTGTATGATACAGCTGCAAATAAGTATTTGAACACCTGAGAAAATCAATGTTAATATTTGGTACAGTAGCCTTTGTTTGCAATTACAGAGGTCAAACGTTTCTTGTAGTTTTTCACCAGGTTTGCACACACTGGAGGAGGGATTTTGGCCCACTCCTCCACACAGATCTTCTCTAGATCAGTCAGGTTTCTGGGCTGTCGCTGAGAAACACAGAGTTTGAGCTCCCTCCAAAGATTCTCTATTGGGTTTAGGTCTGGAGACTGGCTAGGCCACGCCAGAACCTTGATATGCTTCTTACAGAGCCACTCCTTGGTTATCCTGGCTGTGTGCTTTGGGTCATTGTCATGTTGGAAGACCCAGCCTCGACCCATCTTCAAAGCTCTAACTGAGGGAAGGAAGTTGTTGCCCAAAATCTCGCAATACATGGCCCCGGTCATCCTCTCCTTAATACAGTGCAGTCGCCCTGTCCCATGTGCAGAAAAACACCCCCAAAGCATGATGCTACCACCCCCATGCTTCACAGTAGGGATGGTGTTCTTGGGATGGTACTCATCATTCTTCTTCCTCCAAACACGGTTAGTGGAATTATGACCAAAAAGTTATATTTTGGTCTCATCTGACCACATGACTTTCTCCCATGACTCCTCTGAATCATCCAAATGGTCATTGGCAAACTTAAGACGGGCCTTGACATGTGCTGGTTTAAGCAGGGTAACCTTCCGTGCCATGCATGATTTCAAACCATGACGTCTTAGTGTATTACCAACAGTAACCTTGGAAACGGTGGTCCCAGCTCTTTTCAGGTCATTGACCAGCTCCTCCCGTGTAGTCCTGGGCTGATTTCTCACCTTTCTTAGGATCATTGAGACCCCACGAGGTGAGATTTTGCATGGAGCCCCAGTCCGAGGGAGATTGACAGTCATGTTTAGCTTCTTCCATTTTCTAATGATTGCTCCAACAGTGGACCTTTTTTCACCAAGCTGCTTGGCAATTTCCCCGTAGCCCTTTCCAGCCTTGTGGAGGTGTACAATTTTGTCTCTAGTGTCTTTGGACAGCTCTTTGGTCTTGGCCATGTTAGTAGTTGGATTCTTACTGATTGTATGGGGTGGACAGGTGTCTTTATGCAGCTAATGACCTCAAACAGGTGCATCTAATTTAGGATAATAAATGGAGTGGAGGTGGACATTTTAAAGGCAGACTAACAGGTCTTTGAGGGTCAGAATTCTAGCTGATAGACAGGTGTTCAAATACTTCTTTGCAGCTGTATCATACAAATAAATAGTTAAAAAAAATCATACATTGTGATTTCTGGAAAAAAAAAATTGGATTATGTCTCTCACAGTGGACATGCACCTACGATGACAATTTCAGACCCCTCCATGATTTCCAAGTGGGAGAACTTGCAAAATAGCAGGGTGTTCAAATACTTATTTTCCGCACTGTATATAGCCTGTTGCCCTGTCACAGAGCTTATATATGTTGACCCCATATCTGGCACGCTTGCTGGGAAGATACTGTTTGAAAGACAAGTGGCAAGAAAATGTAATCAGGGACTCATCAACGCAGACAACTTGATCGAGAGTAAACAAGGCTGCAAAATGTTTGTTGAAGTGGTTTACGAGGGGCCAAATTTTGTAGAGCTGATCGTATTCAGGGTCTCCACGAGGACGACATAGTTCATTGTCGTTGAAGTGCATGAACCACAAAATCTGCTTGTATCGTGCCCTGGCCATGGAGGCAGAGAACAGGGGCATATGGTAAATTGGGTCAGTGGACCAATATGACCGCAACTTACTCATTTTAACTATGCCCATGTCGAGGGATAGGCCCAGAAAAATGTGGAAACCGTAATTGGTTTCCATTCTCTGACAAGGGCGAATTGGAGATTAGCGGCAAATAATTGACCAGCATACAAATTACTTTGGTCCACAATAGATCTATAGAAATCTTCCGTGAAAAACGGCGAATAAAAATCAAGTGACGTAAAATCAACTGTTTCCACCTGAATTCCGGGTTGGCCAGTGAATGGGGGAAGTATGGGTGCTGCAGAAGCGGTGGGCTCCCAATTAGGATTGCCAAATTCTGCAGGAAGGACTCTCTGGGCACAAGTCTCTCTTTGTCTTCTTGGTGGCAGTGGGACACTACTTGTGCTTGCCACCTCGCCAGCTTGAACTGCACTTATGGGACTCGCCACATCACCACGTGATACTGCAGTGCTGGATGTACGACCAGGGTGTACTAGGCCGCTGGTGCTTGCCAGTTCACCAGAAGGATGAGTGGCACTAGTACTTCTCTGCTCCATACGAGAGCCCTGCGGTTCTTGCACCTCAACAACAGCAGAAGAAGAATGGGGTCGGTACGCCTGACCTTAGCAGGGACCACAACTCCGTCATCAGAGCTATCTGTCATGGAGCCGCTGTCATCTAGCAGGGCTCAAAATTTCAAGTCCTGAGCTACTAGCCAGGCCTCAAGGGTTACTCGCCACCGCCCCTAATCACGCCCTCATAAATTATATAATGAAATTACACTTAAATGTCCCTGTTCACATCTGAGCATTTTGTCACTTGTAGTAAAACGCCTGAGGCTGCATTCACACCTGCGCATATTGTTTTTAGGCAGAAAGTCACGCTATTTTTTACACGATTTTGTACAGGTCAAAAGGTCACCAATGTACAAGAATAAAAAACGCCTGTAATCTGCCAAACAAGAAGCTCCTGTACTTTTTTGAGCAACAGGCGTTTTGCGTTGGGTGACAAAATGCTCAGATGTGAACAGGGGCCTTTGAAATTAATGGGCTTTTTTAATAAGCTCAGGTGTGAGTGCAGCTTTAACCATTTAGGTAAGCAGCAGTGTACATGTGTTAATTAAGCCCGGGTTCACACTGATGCGATGCAGGAACCAGTGCGATTCCATCACCGGTTACCGCATCGTATCTCTTCTGTGGGCAGTTCACACTGCACTCTGCGAACCGCTGCGGGTGTCAATACATTGTTAACGACAACCTTAGTTTAGTTCACAGATCGCAGTGTGAACTGTTAACTCACACAGGAATCAGATTGCATAGGTGAGAACATGCATGTGATCGGATTCTAGTGCGGGAAAAACAAGTCCTTGAGATTTTTTCATGTACCAGTCCAACTATATCTGTAGGGCTGAGCTTGCATCTCACAGACATCGCATGCGATCGGCACCACAGGTGCGGGTGCAAATCGCATGCGATGTCTCTAATCGCACTGGTGTGAACCTGGGCTGAAGCAGAGAAGAAAAGCACAGTTCTCTCCTAGCAAGGACACAGAGGGTTAATTTACTAAAGAGTCTTTATTTCAGATAACAGAGATAGGAAAGGAGAAACAAAGTGGGAAAGCTGGAGCACAGATAAGCCATAGCATGAGGTTTGCAAGGAGACAAAGTGAGGATCATAATTTATATCTGACCTGGCTGGAGGGAGGGATAAGAGTAGAGAATGTCAATGTACACAGTAGCTGGGTCTGCTGCTGAATCCACGATCCGATCCGAGGGCTCCATCATCCATCTGCACTGGGGTCACAAGTTCACTACACAGGAAGGAGAAACTGACCTGTTCTCTCACTGGTCTTCTTTTCCGTCCTGTGCAGAGAGAAGGGGGAGGGGGGGGGGAACTGTGACCACACGCTGTGAGAGAGAGCTCTCCCGAACACTGCAGCTAACAAGTTTACTCCTCTTCTGCATCACGCTGGGAGAACATCTCCCGATCAACCCCACCCGCCGACGGTGCTCGCCCCCCCTCCTCTCCCAGGCAGCCCAGCTCCTCGCCAGACCTCATTTTTCACTCGCCAAATGCCAGTAGGCGAGTGGAAAATTTGAGGGCTGATCTACAGGATCGTATTTTGAGCCTGAATCTGAAAGATTCTCTTCACTATCTGTCATGCTCAGAAATGTGTAGGCCCCTACACTAGTTTACCTTCGATTTGCCATTTTGGGCTCTAAATTTACTGGTACACTAGTAAGATTTACAGGGAAAAAAATACGGTTAGCAATTGCAGAGATCAGGTCTGACTCTGCGAATGCTGCAGTTATGTGTTTAGTGTATTGTAAATGACAGTGATCGATTGATACTGCACTTGGGTGGGCTGGGCTGGGCAGTGGGGCAAAACCCAGGTGCTAGCAGGTATCTGGGTTGATTCCGCTAACACTGCGTTTTTGGGAACCCTTAACTGCTGGGGACGCTAGTTTAGATCTGATCAGACCAGATATTGATCCGTTCTGATCCGTTCAGACACTATACCACTAATGGAGGTGTATGCTGCGTGCGTGGGTGTTAGCACTACAGGCACTAATCTGATGCTGCCTGGGGCGACGCAGACCCTAACTTACCCTAAAACCTAACTGATATCACCCGCCGGGCAATCAGGAGGTTAAACCTTTATTGGGTAGTAAACGGCGGGTGCCCTGACGCTATAAAAAAACAAACTAACCATCATCACCCGTAACACTTATATGGTGATCACTGGTGACAGGGGGTGAAAGGGTTAACTAGGGGGCAATCAGGGGGTTAACTTATTAGGTAGTATATGAGGGTACCTGATGCTATAAAAAGCTGACGGTTAACTTAAATAACTAACTGGCTAACTAGCGTCACCCGCGACACTAATACTGCGATCAGAAAAAAGACACTGGCAACAAGGGGTGAAAGGGTTAACTAAGGGCGATCAAGGGGTTAAACCTTTATTAGGGGGGGTTAGGGGGGTACCCTAGACCTAAAGGGGCCTACAACCAACTGCCCTAACACTTTTTACAGTCACAAATGACACCAAATGCAGTGATCAGTAAAAAAAAAATGAACACTGCAATCGGTGACACTGTGACTGGGGGTGCAGGGAGTAATCGGGGGGTCGAAAAGTGTGCCTACGTGTACTAGTGTCAGTATACTGTTGGTACAACTCACTGTGAGATGTCTTCTCTCCTCAGCGCCGGGCGAAAAGAGGGATGAGCTTGGAGTTGAAGTCAAACATGAGTTTGACTCTAACATCGTCTGTTCGCTTATTCGGCGAATTTCGAACAGTATGGGCCGTTAGCGCCCCCCCCCCCTCTATTGGTGGGGTGCTACGCTAAAGTTAGTGGGGAATGAGAGAGTTAAATTACTCCCATTCACAAATTGCCTAAATTTGGGCTGCTCCCATTTGGAACTGCCTTGTAGGTCGGTCTGCATGTCAGGGGGGGTTATTACCTCTAAGTGACAGTCGGTGCTAGAGGGGGTCCTGACAGACCCACCTTCTCTCAGCAGCCAATCAGAGGAGCGGTTTCTTCTCTGGACGTGCTGGTGGGAGGGTATATCTGGGGCAGTCGCCTGCATGAGTTGTGCTATGCAGGGCCCGAGTTCCAGGTGCGGAATCCACCTTCAGGGTGTGCGCATCCATGAGCGCCGCCATCGAGGCCTGCCTGGCCAAGGTTGCGTACCAAGCGGAACCTCATTCTGATGCAGAGAGGGGCCCCAGCGGCTGGGTGCCAGATCCTAAGCCGGGAACTGAATGGTGGGGAATTGGCTCGGGAGAACCCAGAGGTTGTCCGCAATGCCTGGGCGAACCACTGGGGATCCGGTCACCACGCCACATAACAGGTACACTTCAGCTGTCAATTGGTGACCTTGAAATTGGACTTACTGGGAGGATTCATTGGTTCTAACCTTTGACAAGTATAAGAGAATTCACTAGGCCTGACAGGCTTGAGTAAATTGCCTGTCAGGGGGCGCTTTGCCCACTCTGAGGAGAGTGGCGACGTTTGAACTTGACTATGCTGAGAGCAGGATTTGCTCTCTCTCTCTGATACCCAAGGCCTGATACTGCAGTTCTCTCTTTGCTCATCAACCTTCTCTCTATCGTGTGTCATGTTGGGCTTTGGAATAAAGCCTTGAAAACTCAAGTTAACGTCTGGACACTTGCTCTTTAACCACCTTCACTAATATTAGCCCTAGACAAGACTCACTGGTAACCTAAGATGCCGGTCTCAAACTAATCAGCGGCTCCTTCGGGGGTGAGCGCTACATATATACATTGCAGGTTTTGTGTGTATATATATATATATATATACAGTATATATATATACACCGTTTAGCTAGATCTCACTGCAGAGCATTCCTGTTATTCTCTTCCTAATAATACTACAGGCAGGCAGTTGATTCAGGTAGCTGCAGTATATTCAGTCAGTGTACTGTATACTGGGCACAGTGGGCAGCTAAAACTCACTGCAGACAATTCCTGTTATTCTCTTCCTAATAATACTACAGGCAGGCAGTTGATTCAGCTAGCTGCAGTGTATTCAGTCAGTGTACTGTATCCTGGGCACAGTGTGCAGCTAAACCTCACTGCAGACAATTCCTGTTATTCTCTTCCTAATAATACTACAGGCAGGCAGTTGATTCAGCTAGCTGCAGTATATTAAGTCAGTGTACTGTATACTGGGCACAGTGTGCAGCTATACCTCACTGTAGACAATTCCTGTTGTTCTCTTCCTAATATACTACAGGTAGGCAATTGAATCAGTTAGCTACAGTATAACCAGTATATATATACATCCCAGCTTTGTGCAGCTACATCTCACTGCAGGCCATTCCTTGTGTATCTATTCCAATACATCAATACATTACTGTATGCCTGGAAGGCCAACTAGGAGAGGCAGACACTCACAGGCCATTAACCACTTAAGGACCCCCGCACGCACATATACGGCCACAACATGGCTCGTACAGGCACAAGGGCGTAAATTTACGTCCCCGCCTTCGTGCGGTTCGGGGGTCCCATCAGGACCCCCTCCGCGGCGTGCGGGGGTCCCCCTGGCTCCGGGAGCGATCCGGGACGAGCGGGCGGATGTCAGTGTTTACCCGCCCCCCCGCGATCGCTCCCAGCCAATGCGCGCGCTCCCACTTTGTGTCACTTCCTCCTCCTGTGTAAACACAGGAAGGGGGAAGTGATGTAATCTCCCATCGCAGCGGTATTTCCAACCGCTGCGATGGGAGAAACACCTCACAGTAAGTGTGCACCAACACTACACTGACATACACACACATAGGCATACTTAACCCCTTGCGATCTGCCCCCCCACCCCCCCTGTCACAGTGTCACTGAATGCAGTGATCTAATCACTGCATATAGTGTCAGTGTGACAGGCAGTGTAAAATCAGTTAGTGTTAGGTTCAGGATAGCCCCCCACCCCCCCTAATAAAGTTTTAACCCCCTGATCACCGTCCTAGTTAACCCTTTCACTCCCTATTGCCAGCGTCACTAAGCGATCATTTTTCTGATCGCTGTATTAGTGTCGCTGTTCCCGCTAGGTAGCTATTTTTTTTTATCGCGATTTTTTTTTTTTACTAAAGACATGTGGCTAAATAAATTTTGGCCTAAATGTTTGACTAAAATTTAGGTTATTTGATTTTTTTTAACAAAAAGTAAAAAATAGTGTTTTTTTTTCCAAAATGTCGCTCTATTTTTGTATATAGCGCAAAAAATAAAAATCGCAGAGGTGATCAAATACCACCAAAAGAAAGCTTTATTTGTGGGAAGAAAAGGACGCAAATTTTGTTTGGAAGCCACGTTGCACGACCGCGCAATTGTCTGTTAAAGCGACGCAGTGCCGAATCGCAAAAACACCTTGGGTCATTTACCAGCGTATTGGTCCGGGTCTTAAGTGGTTAAAGGAGGGCAAGCAGGCTCTGTGTCTAGAGACAACAGTGCAGGTGGTGGATACAGTGCATCATCATCAGCACGTAGCTGTGGGGCACACTTGTCCCTTTTTTGGCAGCTGGCCGTGTTGAGCCACAACATGCAGAAGAGTTGGTAGAATGGATGACCAAGCCGTCCTCATCCTCCTCATCCTCTGTCACCAAGGCTACCTTGGCTTGCCAATGCAGGTGCCATAGTGGCCTATTCCATTGGCTTGAGGTCCTCATCAGTTACTCCTTCAATAGCCCCACCATCATGCACGGAGGAGTTCCCCAAACTGTTCGACTACAGTGTCGGGTACATGCTGCAGGAGAATGCGCAGCGTTTTGAAGGCTCCGATGATGGTACCCAGCTTGAGGAAGGCAGTAGCGTGAGCCCAGAGAGAGGGGTTGCCCAAGAAGGACAACAAACTGGCAGTCATTTTCCCCCAGCTGCAGCATACTGCCAGGTTTGCTCCAGTGATGAGGGAGGGGATGATGAATCACTGACTTTACGTGGGTGCCTGATAGGTGAGAGGAGGAAGAGGAGGCACATCTATAATGAGGTAGGATGCCCTCCAGTGGCCAGCTAAAGGGCAGCCAACTGAGTGCATCACACCGCAAAGCTCCCCATGTGCAGGTCGCTGCTGACTCCAAAAGTTTTTCCAAAAGTCCTTTGGTGTGGGACTTTTTTGATACGTGTGCAGCAGATTGCACCGTTGCTATTTGCAACATATGTCTGAAGCGTATCAAGCGTGGCCAAACATGCTTGACCAGACATGTGTCGAAGTTCCATGCAGTCCATTGGCAAGCGTACTTAAAAGACCCACACCAAAGAAAAAGCCAGACCTCTACTTGCTCCTCATCAGCTGGGATATTCAACCCCACTATACCTTCAGTCCTCTCAGAAACCTGCACTGAGAGGAATGAAGGTGTAGAATTAGGTGTGCCACTGCCGAGTACTTGCGGGCAATCTGCTATCAGTACACCAACGTCCGATTGTACCAGGAAAGCTTCCCTGCCCCAGTTGCTACACCAGCAAAAGAAATTCGCTCCCAGCCACCCACATGCCCAGCGGTTGAATGCTAGCTTGGCTAAATTGCTAGCACTTCAACTGCTGCCTTTTCAGTTGGTAGACTCTGCCCCCTTCTGTGAATTTGTGCAATGTGCGGTACCTCAGTGGCAGGTTCCCAAACATTCACGGAAGGGTTTCCTGCTCTTTACTGTCATGTGGAAGGCAATGTCTTGGACTTGCTGGACAGGGCGGTCAGCGGTAAGGTGCATATTGCCGCTGACTCATGGTCCAGCAGGCATGGACAGGGATGTTAACTATCTGTCACGGTGCACTGCACTGGGTGACTCTGCTGGCAACTGAGAAGGATGCAGGACAGGGTGCAGTAGTGTTGGAGGTTTTTCTGCCACCACACCTCCAAAATATTACTAGTGGTGATTTTGTCACACCTCTCTCCTACACCCCTCCTCTTCTTTTTTTCTCCATGGCCTCTTCTTCTGCTGATTTGTCCTCGGACTCAGCGGTGCTCCATAGGCATTCAAGAGGCTACACGAGCATGCTGGCAAAGAGATGCAATGCGGTGCTTGAGCTGGTGTGCATGGGGGACAGGAGCCACACTGGGGCAGAGGTTCTGTCAGATCTGCAGGGGCAGGCTCAGAGGTGGTTGACGCCACACCAGCTTCAGACAGGAACCATGGTTTGCCACAATAGCACCAACCTCCTCTCTGCCCTCCGACAGGGACACCTGTCCCATGTGCCCTGTTTGGCTCACGTCCTTAACTTGGTGGTGCAGCGGTTCTTGGGCAGGTACCTGGGCTTTCAGGATGTCCTGAGGCAAGCCAGGAAAGTCTGTGTGCATTCCCACCGGTCATATAATGCAAGTGCTCAGCTGGCTAACCTGCATGGAATAATGGACAGGACACTTGAGGCAGAACAGAGGGAGGAAGAGGAGGACTTCCTTACCTCTCAAGGCCCCCTTTATTCAGACAGTGTTCCTGCTGGCCCGCCGATCACACAGGAAGAGGAGGAGAAGGATTGTGTCAGCATGGAGGTGGAGCCTAGCACTCAGCATCAGCAACAGTCTTCAAGAGATCATTAACAGTCCCCAGAAACCCATGGACTTGTACGTGGCTGGGAGGAGGTGGCTGTGGATCACGTTGTCTTTAGTGACCCAGAGGACTCCGGACCAAATGCTTCAGCAAACCACGGCCTCCCTGATCCTGCAAAGCCTGTGAAAGGATCCTCAGATTCGTAGTATCAAGTAGAGGAATCATTACTGGCTGGCAACCCTCCTTGATCCACGTTACAAGGGTAAGGTTGTGGACCTTATCCAGCCATCGCAGATGGAGCATCTTCAGGAGACCTTGCAGAAAGGTTTGTGCAATGCGTTTCCAGAGTCTGGGGGGTTACAAATTCCTGGTCCTGGACAACGTGTTGCTGAGGTTTTGGTCAGTCACAGAAGGAGTGGTGGAGAAGGTGGCCACCTGACAGATGCGTTGAGACAATTATTTAGTTCGCAGCCCCAAGGTATAATCGATTCCAGCAACCATCGCCAGCGCCTGATTTACATGGTGAAGGAATACCTAAGGGCAAGATCAGACTATCCTGTTATGCCAAATCACTATCCTCTTCCACCTCAATGTTCATGTTGATATCTTGTAAGAACATTTTTGGCTCTGGGCACCGCCACCAGTGGCTAAGGCCCAATTTTTCTGCCCATGTTTAACAGGGGTATGTATTTACAATTTTTGCTGTAATACTTTGCAACAGGGCTCATCCCTGCGCTCCAACTAGTGTATCTGTGGAGGGTTGCAGTGTTGTGGCACCAGCACCAGTGCCTAAGGCCCAATTTTTCTTATTTTTTTTAAATTTATTTGGGTAAGTACTGTACATACAATGAATAAGCATCCATAACTCTATACAAACAATATCTTAATGGCTCACACTTTCCATTTCGAGTAAAATTAATCTTTCATTGCATGGAAAGAAAAGAATAAAGAAAAAAATTAAACATTGTCATATTTGACTAAAGAATAGTAATGATAATAGTCTCCCCCGCTGCTGGTGGGAGATATAGGGGGGGAGAATTTAGGGCAAGGAAGAGGGAACCCCATAAACCCACCTAGGGTCCCATCCTAGACCATTTTTCACTCCTTATTTATCTAGAGCTCATCTGCCATGTCTGGATAGGTTCCTTCTAGGCCATCAATATCCCGATTCCCCCATCCTCTTTTAATCCCACTCTATAACTCGATCTTGCCTGTACTCCCTTCCTATATCTATTCTTAAGAAATGACCTCTTGTGTTCTTTTTAGAATACCTACCCCATTTTAACCCTAATCACTTCCCCACCCACCCCTCTAACCTCCTCCCTCCCTCCCACCCACAAAAAAAAAAAAAAAAAAAAGGAACCCCCAGCCCAGGGGGCGGGGGCTCACAAATATAAATCAATAGTAAGGTTAAATGGTTAATTACCCCCTCTCCCGTCCTCCTCTAGATCCCCCCTATCCTCCTCCTCCCTTCCGGTATTGCCTTCACTTCCGTTGACCTGGACGCGTGGTCCCTCCTGTTCTCCATCCTTTTTCCCCATCAATTCCTTCCCTTCCTCTGAGTATATGAATACATTCCATGTTCCCCAAGTTACATTATATTGCTCCTTTCGGTCTTGTGCGGATAGCACCAGGTCTTCTATCGCACCCACCTTTCTGACTCCATTCAGCCAGTCCCTTATCGTTGGCACTTAAGTCCTTTTCCAATTTAATGTTATGCCCGCCTTAGCTTCGTTCATCATATGACAGATGATCGATTTTTTGTATGTTTTTATTGGGATCTGTGATAAATGTAGCAGGCAGAAGGCTGGGTCGTCTTGTATTTGGTAGGTTGTAAATTTTTGAGATATCTTTTGGACTTCCTGCCAATATTTCCTGATTTTAGGACATGCCCAGAGTATATGATACAGAGTTCCCTTACTCTTCTTACATCTCCAACAGGAGTCTAATGTTCCCGGGAACATCCTACTCAGCTTCTCCGGTGTATAATACCATCTATTTAAAATGTTATATTTTAATTCCTGTAGCCTGGTGCAAGTTGATGTTTTCATAGCTAAGTGGGTTATCTTTTGCTGCTGGGTTTGGGTGAAATTCCTCTCCATATCTTTTGCCCATTCTTTCATTGATGGTAATTCCTGAGCTTCTGGGGGGGATATTATCAATCTATACATTTTAGACAGTAATCTTGCCGGGGGTTCCTGATCCTCACAATATCTTTCAAATTGTGTTAACTCCCTTTTGAATCTACTCGTTGGACCTAAGGAGTTCAAAAAATGGCATAGTTGTATCGCCTGCCAATGATTAACCCCAAATTGTCCTTCTATGGATACCAATGAAGTCACTGTCGGCCATCCTTCTAGTTCTACAAAGTGTGCTGCCTGTGTAAAGCCCCTCTCCCTGAGGTTTTTGTATGCTCCTTTCTCCAATCCTGGATGGAAGTTTGGGTTTCCCAATATTGGGTATAGAGGAGAATATCTTGATATATGTTTACCCAGTATGTTTACCCAGCTGGCATATCTTATGGCCTATAGAGAGAGTCGCACCTATAGTTGGATGTTTTTTTAACTGGGCCGGAAGTGTTTGATAGCACCAAATTGCTCTTTTTAACGGGACTTGACTTATTTCCTGTTCGAGGTCTACCCATAGTTTGGTTCCTTTACTCCTACCCCATTCTATAACCCTTCCCAAATGTACTGCCTGGTAATATTTATTTACATCCGGTACCGCCAGTCCTCCATCGCCCTTAGGTAGGCACATCCTGTTCCTACTAATCCTTGGTCTTTTATTAGACCAGATAAAATTAAAGAGCAGCCTGTTTACTCGGTTTAGAAAAGCCAGGGAGATTTTAATTGGTATTGCTTGGAATAGGTACAGTAGTTTGGGGAGTATACTCATCTTAATTGCATTGCATCTCCCGAACCAAGAGTGGAATCCATTCTGCCATTTCTCCAGAGTTCCCTTGATTGTACTTACCAATGGGGGGAAATTTGCTTTAAAGGTGTTCCCTATTCTTAATGGGATATGGATCCCCAGATACTTTAAGGCTACCTTTACCCATTTAAATTTACAATTAGATTCTAGAGTCTGTTGTATTGTACCTGAGATTTCCACCCCCATTGCTTCAGATTTCCCATAGTTGATTTTTAAGTTTGTTAATTTCCCATATTCCTCTATTTCTTTCATCAAATTTTGTAGTGATTTCCTGGGGTTGGATATAGTAAACAACATATCATCTGCAAATGCAGAGATTTTATATTCCCTGTCTCCTACCTCCAACCCCCGGATCTCAGAGTTCTGTCTTATCCTGTTTAGCAGAGGTTCCAATGTCAAGACATATAGTAACGGGGACAATGGACATCCCTGTCTTGTTCCATTCCTTATTTTAATTGGCTCTGAAAAAATCCCGTTTACCTTGACTAGAGCTTGGTTGGTGGTGTATACCCCCATAATCCATCTACACATATGTTCTCCTAGTCCAATATGTCTTAACATCCCTGCCATAAACTTCCAGCTAACTCTATCAAAGGCTTTTTCCGCATCTGTGCTAAGAAAGATAGAGGGTGTTTTAGTTCCCCTTGACCAATGCACCAGATTCAGCACTTTGATAGTGTTATCTCTCGCCTCCCCAGTCGGGACAAAGCCTACCTGGTCTGGGTGGATCAACTGTCCCAATAGGGGTTGTATTCGAGAGGCTATTAATTTCGTAAATAATTTTAGGTCTGTGTTCAATAATGAGATCGGGCGATAGCTACCGCACTCCGCCGGGTCTTTCCCCTCTTTCGGAATTACTGCAATGTGTGCCGTAAGGGCTTCCAGGCGGAATGCGGTAGTTCGGCCGATCTCATTGAACATCCTAATCATATGTGGTCCAAGTATAGGTAGGAAATATCGATAATACTGGATGGAGAACCCATCCGGTCCTGGGGCTTTCCCCAGTTTAACCATTTTCGTCACTCCTTGGAGTTCCTCTATTGTAATGGGTCTTTCTAAGTTTTCCCTTTCTATTGATGGAATTCTTTTAAGGTGCGCTGAAGTCAAATAATCCTCTATCTTCTCGTTGGTTTCATCCATTTGTTTTAGATTGTAGAGAGAGGTATAATATTCTCTAAATCTCTGTGCTATGTCTTTAGGGAGTGACTTTACCTGGCCGTCCTTCCCCTTAATCTGTGGTATATATACCATGTTCCCTTTATCTTTTAGCTTTCCTGCTAGTACTTTACTGCACTTGTCCCCGAGTTCATATATTGTCTTCTTTCCTGCTTGGATGGTTGCTTTTGCTTTATATCTTAATAAGTCTGCTAATTCTTTCCTCTTGTAATCCAATTCTTCCCCAGTAGCTAACCTCTGACTTACTTTGTGTTGTGACTCCAGTAATTGGATCTCTGTTATTAATTTCTCCACCTGGCTCTCTCGTGCTCTTTTTATTCTCGCTCCATGTTTTATTAACAGCCCCCTCATCACTGCCTTGTGGGCTTCCCAGACCACACTTGGGTCACTCCCAGGGGTTTCGTTCATTCGGAAGTATTCTCCTAGTTGTTTCTCTGCCTCCTCTCGTACTTCTGGGGTCTGTAATAGACTTCCATTCAAACGCCATCGGTACCCCGTGGAGAGATCCTTGCCTGATATCCTAATATTTAATGATACTGGGGCATGGTCTGACCAGGTTATATTCCCGATTTTCACTTCCTCAATTGCTGTTAATAGGTAATGAGGGATCAAAAAATAGTCTATCCGGGAGTTACTTTTATGAGGATTGGAATAGAAGGTATAGTCTCTTTCCCCCCCATGAAATATTCTCCAGGCATCCACTAAATGCAGTTCTTTCATCTTTCGCCTGACTTTCCTCCTGGAGCCTCCTGTTACAGACGATAACCCTGTTGATGAATCCAGTTTGGGGTCAAGTGTCATATTGATATCGCCCCCCAGGATTAATTTTCCTTCTAAGAAGTTATCTAATTTGGCCAATACTCCAATCAGGAAGGTCTCTTGATGTGAGTTAGGTGCATAGATTGTAGCTAGTGTTACTTTCTCGTCTCCTATTCTACCTTTTAAGAATATATACCTTCCCTTATCATCTATCTGTTTGCCTGTAAGTGACCAGGGGATCTGGTTGGAGATTAATATAGATACTCCTTTGGATTTTGATGTCGGACTAAATGCGTGGTAGGTGCATGGGAAGAATCTGTTTTGTAGGAAAGATAGGCGGCTAGCTCTAAGATGGGTTTTCTGAATGTATGCTATATCTGTTCGGGCTCGTTTAAGTTCGTTAAGAAGTATTTTCCTTTTTTCCGGGGTATTAAGTCCTTTGGCATTAATGGTTGTTATCTTTATCCCCCCCATCTTGACCGGGGTATTCTGCTAACCTTATGGAGAGTAGGTCCTCACGTCTATAAGTGGGTAGAGGTTTATTTCCCCTTCCTCACCAGAGGAGGCGAGAGAGGGGGAGAGGACAAACTAAAAAAAAAAAAAAATATATATAATATAAATCAACCCCTCCCGCCTTCCCCTAACTTATTGACCACGGGGCTCGAGAAGGAATAGATAGAAAAAAAAAAAAAAAAATCCCTCCTCCTCTTCCCCTTCGTCAATATAGCTATCTGCTATTTTACTCTGTTTCCCCAACCCCTGAGTAATTACCTAACAGGGGGTATTAGTTGCGCACGCTCCTTCAAGCAGGTGCCCCTGCTGCTCCTTCCCCTCCCTCCTTCCATCTCTCATTCCTGGTTTTATTTATTTTATCTATCTCAGTTGGTCCCCTGAACCCCATTTCCCCCATCTGGTTGTCCACCCCCCACCGCCTCCCCCCCCTCCGCCCCCCACCGCCTCCTCCTCCCTCCATAACCTTATACAGAGTGGTCCCTCTAGGGGGTCCCGACCGTCTCTTCCCATCCACCTCTGGCCTATTCCTCAATCTCGTTTATTGTTCCTACTATTCCTCCTGGATTCCCCCCCCCGGCCCCCTAATATTTGGGGTTGTCTCCCCTTCATATAATACTCGTCAGTTACCCATAACATAATCTTGTAATGTTATTACGATCTTCAATTTCCAAGTCTCTTTTATACAAAATGCCATATTAAATCAAAAAGCTCCTTCCAAGGACATGGTCCTAATAACATAATAACATTATACACAGTTGTCTATACACTCACTTATGTATAGACCTTTACATTTACCTTTACATATAAATCCTTAAACTTTATCCCGGAAACTACCCATCCTATTCCTAGGGCGGTCACTCCCCCTCCCCTTCCCCCCTCACCCCCTCACCCCCTCCCCTCCCCCCTCCCCCACCCCCCCCGTAGTGCCTTATTTGGGCACTCCTCCCGAAAGGGGAGAGTACCAGTACCCCTCTGTGTTTGCACCCCCTGAGAAGGTTATAACCCCCCCCCCCTCCTTCCCCCTCCCACCCCCCTCCTTGTACCTTCCCCCTCTTGAAAGACCTAATAGTGATGTTTGTGGGTAGTGGTCTCCCCAATATTATGTGCCTTTTATCTTGTATGTCCCCATGTTTGTGTGAATAGTGTATATGTGTGTAAAATTATTGTGTATATATATATATATGTGTATTATGTGAATATATATTTGTATACGTGTGTGACTAAATCACCCCCCCTCCCCTTTAACCCATATCCCCCCCCTACCCTCTCCCTGCACCCCCCCTCTAAACAAGGGAGCAGGGGGGGGTGAGTTGAACCAGAAATAGAGGCCTAGGTACATATTCAAATGGGCTCCTAGGGAGACAGCCTTAATGTGGAGAGAGAAAAAAAAAAAAAAGGGGGAAAGGGAGGGGGGAAGGCAGCAAGGGTCTCATTGCGGTCGACCCCCTACCCATCTCTCCTCCAAAAAAAAAAGAGGGGAGAAAGAAGGGGGGGAGACACAAAAAAAAGGAACCAACAAATACTATGTCTTAATTATTCCTTGGGATTATTTTTCTGTTCAACAGGGGCATGTAATTACAATTCTCGATCAAATATTTCCAAGCAGGGCCCATTCCTGCGCCCACCAAGAGTAACTGTGTGGGCTTACAGTGTTGTGGCAACACGACTCCTACTTACAAACGGAGTGAGACAACAGGAAGTCGGGGGAAATCTACCCCTAGGTGTCATTGGGACAGAAAGTGAAGTGAAATCTTCTGAACCGGTGCACAAACAGCAAAACAAATGTTACAGGGGTGACAACCCTCCCCTATGTTTTCCAAAAAGCTTAAAAATAGATTTTTTGGCTGGAGCTACACTTAAAAAATGTACCTGTTCCAAATTACAAACATATTCTTCTTAAGAACAAACCTATAGTCCCTGGGCCAGATTCTCGTGAGGCCTCGTACACACGAGGGGATATGTCCGCTGAAAACGGTCCGATGGACCGTTTCAGCAGACATCTCCGATCGTGTGTATGGGCTAGCGGACAGATTTGTCCATCGGACAAATTTCAAAGCATGCTTTGAAATTTGTCCGCTACAAACCTGTCCGTCGGATATGTCCGCTGGTTAGTACGGTAAACCAGCGGACATATCCTCCCACACATGCGTCGTATCCTGTGAATGGATCCGACGCATGCGCGAGGAAGTGTTTACTTCCTGGTGCGTGACGTAGCGGTGACGTGGCGGCGTCAACGTCACCGCCGCATCACCGACACGTCACCGCGCCGTCCGCCGGCGGGGAATTTGATCCGATGGTGTTTACACGCCATCGGATCAAACTCCAGATCGGACATATCCGATGGAAATGGTCCGCGGACCGTTTTCATCAGATATGTCCGATCGTGTGTACGAGGCCTAAGAGATGCAACGGCGTAGCTCCATATACGCCATTGTATCTCTGTTTTTTCTGCTGGGTATCTATGCGAATGATTCTTTAAATCAGTTACGCATAGATTTTGCTAAGATCCGACTTGCGTAAATCACTTACATCGTCGGATCTAAGTTGCAATGTTACGCTGGCAACTAGTTGCCGTTCCCGTCTATTTCTGCGTTGAATATGCAAATGAGCCTGATACGCCAATTCCCGAACGTATTTGCGCCCCGTCGTCATAGTTTACGTAGTTTGCGTAAGCGTAAGGCTACCCTTGCTATATGAGGGGTAACCTTGCGTAGGTCCGGCGTACGCCATGTTAAGTATGGACGTCGGGACAGCGTTGTGTTTTTCCGTCGTTTACGTTGTTTACGTAACTCGTCCTGAATAGGGCTGTGCGTTAATTACGCTCACGTTGAAACCAATGTATTTGCGGCGTACTATGGAGCATGCGCACTGGGCTACGTTTACGGCTGGCGCGTGCGCAGTTCGTTCGGCGCGGGGGCGCGGTTAATTTAAATACAAGCCGCCCCCTTTGAATTACGCGGGGATACGCCAGGCCAATGTAATTACGGAGCAAGTGCTTGGAGAATATGGCACTTGCTCCTGTAAGTTGCGGTGGCGGCGTAGTGTAAATAGGATACACTATGCTACACCGCAATCTACGAGAATCTGTCCCTCTGTCTTGTTTGCACCGCCTGTATGCTGCTTTTCAGAGTATATAGGCCCCGGGGGCCCCATGCCTTTCCTTTTTTTATTAAGGGTTCCCCTTAATATCCATACAAAGACCCAAAGGGGCTGATAATGGGCTTCTCAATGACATTTTAATACATATTGCCGGGATCAGACATTACATTAAAGCCGCAAGCAGTTTTAAATGACTTGTATTCCTTTAGAAATGTAAATTTGTGCAGGGACAGTTAAAAACACGGGAAACGTGCACCACTTTACAGGCATACTATAGACACCCCCAGGCACAATATTTAAAGGAATATTTCATTATTATTTTTCCACTGTAAGCATCAATAAAATCACTGCTCCCTAAAAAAACTATTGTTTTGCATTGATACATGTCCCCTTCAGCAGGACCCAGTTCCCCAAACCCTTTTTAGGACATGAATCGGTGGCCTCCCCCTTAGCATGGATCGCTCCTGGAACGAAGCCAAATGCCACAGGCATTGGGGGAGCTGCTGGGAGGCAAGGATGTACAGGTAGCCTGCCAATGCCATTGTGTCAACATATATCCTCGTGCGGAATGTCGGCAAGTGGTTAAACCACTTAAAAGAGAAGTATGTTTTTTTTTTTCATACTAACCTTGGTGGACTGAGCATGCAGCTGTCCCCCGCTGTCTCTGCACTGAGAACCGAGCCACCGAAAATTGCCGATAGCTTGGTTCTCACAGATCCTCAAGAGGAAAGCTGCTGACTGTCAGTCAGCGTCTCTCCTCTCTGCCACTCCACGCTCACTGGAGCGCTGAGCTGTGGAAGGGTGGGGAGAGGCTGTCTCAGCAGCTCGCTGAGCCTGCCATCAATCAAGGCAGCTGGCAGATTCAGACTAGGATGTCAGGATGACGCGCTGCCTCGACTGATGGCAGTGATGTCAGCGGAGAGCAGACTTTAGACCGCTCTCCGCTGAAAAAAGATCATAGGAGTGCAAAACAAATTGTACTCCTGTGACCCGTAGAAGAACCCCAGCCTAAAAAGCTCAGGCTGGACTCTGGACTTCTCCTTTAAGGACCGGAAGGATTTACCCCCTAATGACCAGGCCATTTTTGCAATACGGCACTGCGTCGCTTTAATTGACAATTGTGTGGTCGTGCAACGTACCCATACAAATTTGATGTCCTTTGTTTCTCAACAAATAGAGCTTTATTTTGGTGGCGTTTGATCACCTCTGCGTTTTTTTTTGTTTTTTTTTGCTATAAACAAAAAAGTAAATTTTGAAAAAAAATATATATATATATATTTTTTACTTTCTGCAATAATACATCTTCAAAAAATAAATAAAAATAAAACACATTTATTCATCAGTTTAGGTCAATATATATTCTTCTACATATTTTTGGTTAAAAAAAATTGCAATATGTGTATATTGATTTCTTTGCGCAAAAAAATATCACGTCTGCAAACTATGGGAAAGATTTATGGACTTGTTTTTAACTTGTAATGGTGGCGATCTGCGATTATTTTTTTAGCAGGACTGCGACATTGCATTTTACAAATCTGAGTCCGTGGAACCTGTAGCCATGCTCCTGCGGTGAGCAGCGGTCCCCCATGCACGACCACAGTGTCACATGCATTTACAGCCGTACAGGTACAGCTGTTTGTGCAATCGAGCCGACTTGCCGCCGTATATATACAGTGGCTGGTCAGCAAGTGGTTAAAGGGGTCTGGTTAAATAGAGTCTGGGGTGACTTACATAGTGGAGAATGTGGTCATTTTAAATAGGAAATGTAGGTGGGGCAGTGTACAGAGGTCAGTAGTAGGTAGGGGTGCCCATTGTTCTTCCATCCAAAATGGAGACTCCCTAGGACAGGAAGTTTGTTGTGCTAAAAATAAAGGAAAGTAAAAAAAATGTATGCAGCCACCACATTCAACCCAAATGTTGGTTTTTGTAATGAGATAGATGTCGGGACCAGGGCTGGTGCAAGGATTTTTGACACCCTAGACGAAACCAAATTTTGACACCCCCTTTGGCTCCAACCCTGACCAGGGATGAACTGGCCATTGGGACTACAGGGAGTTTTCCGGTGGGCCGATGGCTCAGTGGGCCAGTTTCAGTGACAGCGGATGGCCGCCCCCTCCGCTCCTCTGTCTCTCCCTTCCTGCAGCACTTACCTCCTCTCCCTCCCTGCAGCTCTCACCTGGGGGGAACAGAGAAGCAGGGGGAGGACCAGAGGAGCATGGCGGAGGGGACAGACAGCTGACTCAACAGCTATGGCCTGGGAGTTTCTCACTTTTGCCTAATCTTGTCCCATAAGGGGTGGGCAATAACGGATTCTTTGCCCCGGGTAAAATAATGACTAGCTTCTCCACTGGTACTGCCTATAAGAGTACCAGCCGTTCTACTCTAATAAAATAGAACGGCTAGTGGCTAGTGAAGGGGGAGAGGGGGCTTGGGTGGCCGAGGGGGGGGGGTGCGGGAGTTTTCCGGCCGCCATGGGAGAGACCTGTCAAAGTGGGCCAGTCTGGATGAAGTCCAGGGCCAAATTTTTGTCCCAGTCCAGCCCTGCCCCTTACTCTACTCTACCCTCTGTGCCCATGTATACCACACCCTTTTAATGAAACTCCCATCAAATGCCACCCACCAGTGCCCATCAAATGCAGCCTCACCAGCGCCAATCAATTCAGCCTCACAAGCGCCCATCAAATGCAGCCTCACAAGCGCCCATCAATGCAGCCTCACAAGTGCCCACCAATGCAGCCTACCAGCGCCCATCAATGAATGTTTGCTTGCTTCCATTCATTGGGGAGTCGGGACACAGACACAGTTCTCCGCAACCGCTACCACTCTGACACTATGTGTGAATGGAGTAGCGGCTGCCTGCGGAGACTTAGTTACTTGCTGCAGAGAGAAAAGAGTAGAAACACCAGTGGCCAGGCGCCCCTAGGCAACATGGCACCCTAGGCGGCTGCCAGGGCCGGAGTGGGACTCATTTTCAGCCCTGGAGTTTCATGCCTTAGACCAGCCCACTTTAGTTGGTTCCAGTGGCAGTTCGTCCATAGAGGGCGCTGGAGCGGCGCCCCCTCTGGCTCTCACCGCCACTGATCTAATAATATAGATTCATGCATTGCACGAATCTATGTTATTATCGCCGCTGTTATTCAGATGGTCGGCGCTTATGTCCGGCCATCTGAATAACGGCAGCTGGTTGGCTGTACGGAAGTGTCTTTCAGAGCCAGCGGCTCTGATAGGCTTTCCCAGTACAGCCCTCGGGTCCCGGAAGCTTATCTTCAGAGCACACAGGCTGTACGCTCCTTGGATAAGACTGACAGGCGTATCAGCCAATCAGGTTGGCCGGTTCTGGCTACCGGTAACCTGATTGGCTGAGACGCCTGTCAGTCATCGAGGGCGGGAGAAGACATCGTGGGATGTGGATGCCTCACTCCAGTAAAGGTAAGTGCCGGGCGGGGGAAGAGCACTTTACAGGGCACAGCGGCAACATCAATGGGCACAGTCAGTGGTGACAATAGCCACAGCGGGATGAATAGGCACAGTGGCAACAATTAAAGGGCACGGTGGGGGCAATAGGCACAGTGGGGATAATTGGCACAGTGGCGACCATTAAAGCGCACAGTGGTGACAATTGATTGCACAGTGGCTGCGTTTAAAGGCATGGCACAGTGGCTGCATTTAATGGCATGGCACAGTGGCTGCATTTAATGGCATGGCACAGTGGCTGCGTTTAATGGCATGGCACAGTGGCTGCGTTTAATGGCATGGCACAGTGGTTACGTTTAATGGCATTGCACAGTGGCTGCGTTTAATGGCACGGCACAGTGGTGCGAATTGATGGCACGGTGGCTGCGTTTGGCATGGCACAGTGGTGACAATTGATGGCACAGTGGCTGCATTTGATGGCATGGCACAGTGGTGACAATTGTTGGCACAGTGGCTGCATTTGATGGCATGGCACAGTGACTGCGTTTAATGGCATGGCACAGTGGTGCGAATTGATGGCACAGTGACTGCGTTTAATGGCATGGCACAGTGGTGCGAATTGATGGCACAGTGGCTGCGTTTGATGGCATGGCACAGTGGCTGCGTTTGATGGCACAGTATTCTCCCAACTACCTACCTACTTGCTGAAAGTGTGAAAGAACCCCAACTCACTCCTCACTCTTTCCATCTCTCTGTCAACATCCCTCCCCCATCACTCCACTGTCTTTCCATTATAAACAAATAAAAATACTCCAATGCGCTTCCACACCAAATTTGCTTACTACTTACAAACAAATATGAACACCTTAAGACCATCAAGCGTAATAATCAAATATGGAATTATCATACATTTTATAAAAACACACACTATACAACACCAGCACTTTATCTACAAAACCAGCCTGATCTGTGATATTGCTGCTGCTGCTGCTGCTGCCTCCCCTCTCCTGGCATGCTGGGATTTGTAGTGCCACAGCCTGACACATGAGGTGGTCATACAGGAGTGAAGGCTATGCCTGGTGAGCAGATAATGGGTAGGGACAGGGAGATCTGAGAAAACATGCTGCATTTAGAAGCAGAGCAGTTCACAGCCACACACAAAAACGACAGAAGCCTGCTACACAGAGCCCATCCTCCTCTCCCCTCTCTCTCTCCCCCTCTTCCTGCCCACCAAGATAGGCCACAGACAGGACTGACTGCATGTTGTTCAGCTAGCTTACCTTAGGCTAGGCTGAACTCCGTCCTCCACTGCAGGCTGCATGGCTCCACTCCTCCCCCCCTCAGCATCTCCTGTGAGGAACTTGAATAAGGCGCGCTGAGAGACAGGGGGAGGGTACAAGAAATTTCACTCAGACTTCACAGACTGTCGGTCTCTGTCGGCTCCAGCCGGGAACAGCACATGCGCAGTATGTACTGACGGATTGTGCTGAAACCAGCAGCCAATCTGATCCCGCGGCGCCGAGTGATGTCATTGGTCCGCGCCTGGAACGCAAGAGGCATATTTCACCGGTATTTCACCGGCCCATAACCCGACCAGCCCACCGGGAATTCTCCCGGTTCTCCCGATTGGCCACTCCGGGCCTGGCGGCTGCCTAGTTTGCCTAGTGGTAGCACGGCCCTGGTCGGGACAGTTGCTGGTGAAGTGACATGTATGTAGACACTGCCCTTCCAAACACTGAACAAATAATACATGAGTCACAGATAGCAAGCAATTATGGTAAGCTGCAAGTTTGAAAATTACTTGCTAAGCTATTGCTAGACCTGCCAGGCTTGCCATGCTTCACAAGTTTGTTGCACAATTGCAGAAAACCAGTACCAGAGCAGTCTTCTCACTAGTCGGGGACGATAAAGAAGGGGGAAAGCTTCAGCAGGTGCAAAGCCAGGGACACAGCAGGACAGCGGGGGTGACGCTTGAGGAGCATCGAGTATCATGCTAGGAACCCAGCAGGATAGCAGAGGTGACCCTTGAGGAGTATACAGCATGCTAGCTGTGGAAGAGCTCAGGATATTCAGTGGCAATTGGATCTGGAGGTCTAGTGAGAGACTGGGAGCTCAGTGAGTAAAAACCTACAGTAAGAGACCGTAGTGAAAGAGAAGAACTATTCTGTGTTGCCAATAGTTAAGTACAACTACCGTTAGTGACTATTACAAGATTTGTTGCCATGGGAGACAGTGGTCCTACCTATACAGAAGTGGTATTTAGCTGGAGGCCTTCCACTGTATAGCTGTCTATACAATTGAGACAATGCATCTTTTTTTCTTTCAAAAAGTGTCTGGTGCCCATCGCTCCATCTTGCATCACACCCACCATGCCTTTTAACCCACACTACAAAGACAGATGTCAGCTATCCCTGACTCTGGAGGTCACAATTAGGCTTTTAGAGGTCTAGGACCTTGCTACACTAGTATTATGAACACAGTGCTAACTTGTTAATAAAAGCTTATTTGCTATACACTTAATGTGCTAAACTAGAGAACATTTTGTTTTGTTCAACACTTTCAGGTACTTCAAATTTTAGATTGAAAATCATAGCATAGTCTTTACAAATGGAACCATAACAAATCACCCCCAGTGCAAATGTATGAAGAGAATGGTACAAATAAAAATAATTCATAGTGAACTATCAAATGGGAATTACATTTTAATTTAAAGTCTAGTATCAGTGTAATGGTGGCAACCATGGTGAGTTGTTTGATTAACGGCTGTTTTCTTTCACCTTTGCAAGCATTAAGTTTTTACTGTCGGAGGAAATGAAGGCAGAATTGTAGCAGAAAATTCCGTGTAGCCAGGTGTTTCTGGTTATCGGATGAATAATATGTCCAGAAGTCATGAGGGAGAGTTTAATATTATGACGGGAAGATTTGCGATCACCTTGGGTTTGCTGCCTTGAGTATCCCTTGTACAGCTGTGACATAACTTTATGGTGGAGGAGTCAAGAATTCATGTTGAACTAAGTAACAGGTATAGCCAGCACAGATAATTTTATTGCTATATTTTAAAACTGACTGAAAGCTAAAATGTGCGTTTTATTGGATTTTTATGAATCGAAGAAGCCAATTTCATAAAATAGTGAAGTTCCATATGGCTGACACAAATATATCACTTCATTTATAATGATTTCTTTAATGTGGACACGTATGTATGCACAAATATCCAAAGCTTACAAAGTTACAAAGCCTATTTTCTAGCACGTTACATGCATAGTCAACAATTACCTATGTTAAAAAATGCAAATACCCATGATCAATTATATAATAATCAACAATTTATTATCCTATGTATAAAATGAACCATACAGCTATGTGACATAGCTGTCAGGAGCTGTGACTATCATGTGGGCTGCTTAAAAAAAAAGAAAAAGGTTAAAAGGACATTTGACATAAGCCAACAAAAAGGGCACCAACAACATTTTTTAAAGATTTTCACAGCTGATGTTCCAGTATTGGGAAAGAGTTGGTAACCACAAAAAGCACCCCAGTGGTTCCCACCACTGCGCTAAGGAATATGAGACAGAATTCTGCAGCTGCTGCTTTAAATAAATGTGAATGAAAAAAGTGTATATAGTGTATTCAAACAATGTGATTTGAATTCAAAATATGTAAACAGTGCTATTATGTGGCTGACCCACACGGGTGGACTAATAAATACAAAAATAAAGAACAAATGATTGAACCCGTGATTAGATAAATAAAGTGATAAAACAAAGTTCATAAGTGATTGAAGAAATGTAGCTTCTGTGATTTTCAAAGTAATCTTCCATCACACCTGATGTGTATTCAGTGCTTTAAGTGGGCCAAAAGAGGTGCTGGTACTCTATTAGGCGCCGGTGCTCCCCCCCCCCCCCCCAATACTGAACATGAAAATACCCTTAGAAAGTACCCTGAACAAGAGCTACTGTAGAAAGAGCTACTGAACATAAATAAAATGTGCAAAAGGGTATTGAACAAAATGTTGTACAAAATGTACATAAAATAAATTATAAAAATTATAATAACATACTAACTATAGAACAGTAAACAGTAAACCATAAGCCCCCCCCCACCATCATCATCATTAATTACATCACCATATGCCCCCTTCACCATCATCAGCCCCCCCCCCCCCCCCACCATCATTACAAAATCATCATCCCCCTCAGCATCATTAACAGCCCCCCTGCCACCATCATCATTACAAAATCATCAGCACCACCATCATCATCATTAGAAAATCATCATCCCCCCTCACCGTCATCATCATCATCAGCCCCCCCCAAAACCATCATCATCATCATCACTAAAAAAAATCAGGTCCCCTCACCATCGCAAGCCAGCCCCCCCCCCCCCCCCACCCCCCCACCATCATCAGCATTAAAAAAATACATCAGTGTCCCCATCAGAAGTCCCCTTACATCAGTGTCCCCATCAGAAGTCCCCTTACATCAGTGTCCCCATCAGCAGCCCCCTTACATCAGAGTGTGTCCCCATCAGCAGTCCCCTTACATCAGAGTGTGTCCCCATCATCAGCCCCCTTACATCAGAGTGTCCCCCATCAGCAGCCCCCTTACATCAGAGTGTCCCCCATCAACAGCCCTCTTACATCAGAGTGTCCCCCATCAGCAGCCCCCTTACTTAAGAGTGTCCCCCATCAGCAGCCCTCTTAGGGAGAGGAGGGGGGAGAGAAGAGGGGGAGGTAGGGAGAGGAGGGGGAGAGGAGAGGAGGGGGTTAGAGGAGAGAGGGGGAGGAGAGAGGAGAAGGGGAGAGGAGAGGAGAGGAGGGGGGAGGTAGGGAGAGGAGGGGAAGAGGGGGAAAAGAGAGGAGGGAGGGAGAGGGGGAGGTAGGGAGAGGAGGGGAGGAGGGGGAGAGGGGGAGAGAGGAGGGGAGAGAGGAGGGGAGGGGGAGAGAGGATAGGGGGGGTGTAGGAGGGGGAGGAGAGGGGGGGGAGAGAGGGAGGGGTGTAGGAGAGGGGGAGGAGGAGGGGGGAGAGAGAGGAGAGTGGAGGAGGGAGAGGAGGGGGGAGAGAGAGGGGGAGGGAGAGGGGAGGGGGAGAGGAGGGGGAGAGGAGAGGAGGAGGTAGGGAGAGGAGGGGGAGAGAGGAGAGAGGAGAGGAGGGGGCGAGAGGAGAGGGGGAAAGGAGGGAAGGAGACCTTTACATTCAAGCAATGTGCTTGGTACGATTATGACATCACACATGTGAGGAGTCTGAGGACAGATCAGTCTGTACACAGTCACACTATACAGTGTACTTTAAGTTCACAGTCACTCACTGGGGTTCTGCTCTGCAGACTGCATCCGATGACTCTGTCCAGCACAAACCCTGCCTCGATGCCTCCAGCTGTCACCAATCACCAGGCACTGACTTCTCCGATCAGCTATAGCCTGTCTGCACGTGAGTGACAATGCCACTGTACACACAGGACAGGCGACAGAATACCAGCAGGCGGGAGAGCTGGCCTCTACAAATGATGGTCACAGGGAGGCGGGCTCAGGGATCACATGACTAGACTCGGGATAGAAGGAAGGAAGGGGGGGGAGCCGCGAGCCGCGGCGCCACTCCTGCATTTACACTATACACTGGCCTCGGTGGCAATTATCTTCGAAGCAGGGCAGGCAAAATGGGATGACAGGCTGGCGGCAATCTGCCGCTCCCCTGAAAGTGCCGCCTGGTACAATGGTACCATTGTGTCCCATGGTAGGGCCGGCCCTGATCATATTCCTGGCCTGGGGCTGCGTTCCGGTACGGGAAACCCACGTACTGGGCGCACGGAGAGGTGCTGGTACTCTCCAGGGCCATTTTTGGAAGTGGCGGTACTGAGTACCGCCGCGTTCAGGCCCAGTTAAAGCACTGTGTGTATTGTGATTCCTCCACCAATCAAATTGGCCACTCACCAGAACTACTTGCCTTACACTCTCGTGTTATGGCAAAACAAGCATGTAACGAATTCCTCAAATCAAATGGATGAATGCCAATTCCAACAAAATGATGGGTGAGATCCGCATAAATAATGAATAAACATATAGTGTGATCCCGCTAAAAACAGTTTAATGACACACCACATAAAATCTGCAAAGGTTGCACTCACAAAAGTAAACTCAAAAAACAACCCTTAATCAAATCAAAGCAAACTTCCTCAATATTCCTTTGGCTGATGAACTATGGTCACGGTGGACCTGTACAAAAACCGGATGCTTCTCACTACTTCCCCTCCCTTGTGTTGGCACTCTCCTGTTTGAAAGAATCTCTCAATCGCTGGTCACTAGCATGATGCATATCACGTTGGTTCAGAGGGTCAAATGTACGTTGTGTAGCCACGCCCGACATGTTTCGTCATAAATGACTTATTCATGGAATTGGTTACTTCTTAGGCCCCATACACACGATCGGACATATCCGATGAAAACGGTCCGCGGACCGTTTCCATCGGATATGTCCGATCTGGAGTTTGGTCCGATGGCGTGTACACACCATCGGATCAAATTCCCCGCCGGCGGACGTGGCGGTGACGTGGCGGTGACGTGGCGGTGACGTTGACGCCGCCACGTCACCGCACCAGGAAGTAAAACACTTCCGCGCATGCGCCGAATCCATTCGGCGGCGGCGCGGCGGCGGTGCGGGACGACATGTCTGCTGGTAAGTGTACTAACCACCAGACATGTCGGGCGGACACATTCCCACCCGATAGATTTCAAAGCATGCTTTGAAATCTGTCGGGTGGACAAATCTGTCGGCTAGCCCATACACACGATCGGAGATGTCTGCTGAAACGGTCCATCGGACCGTTTTCAGCGGACATTTCCGCTTGTGTGTACGAGGCCTTACTCTATGACTTCCTTATATATCCTACAGTACACCTACTTTGAATAATTCATAGCTGCAGCATGCAGAGCCTCCAATCAGATGCCCCGGCTGCAATCCGTCAGCCAATATATGACATAGCCGCCCCTCAGCGCGTCGGTCCAATCACGTCTCTTCACCTTCCGGGCGGACGTGACGCAAAGCGTCGCGCGATGTAAGGGCGGATGTCCCTAATCAAAGACCCCAGCTACATGATTGGCTGGAGAGATGATGTGCGTAGCTGTGCGGCGTGAGGGCGGAACTCTCACACTGAGCACTAAAGCGACACATACCTCACTCAAGGATTAGGATTGGTCGCGCCGTGGGTAACACATCGAATGGCTTGTTGTGACCCAAGCGGTGCAGGCGGGGATAATAACTGCACCACCGCAATAGAGCAGTGGCAATCCTAATAAACTGTCTAAATTTGTCACCAATGTTAACCAGCCAAACAGAATATCTTGGATAATAGTGCAGATAAATTGCTAGAGTCTGTGGCCCAGATTCACGTACATCTGCGCATTATTGGACCGGCGTAGCGCACCGCCTTTACGTTAGACTTGCGCAATTTTGCCGCGTAATCACCCTATTCTCGTAGCTTTTGCGCAGGAAATTGCGCATACGTAACGTTTTTCCAGAGGCGTAAGGAGGAGTAATACAAATTGGGAAGGACGTGGGCGTGTTACATTGAAATGAGCCGTGACCCCATGCAAATGAAGGGCCGGCTCGCACATGCGCGCTTGAACGAGACCATGTCAGCTCCGATGTGCGCATGCTCACAACTCGGGAGCGGCGCAATGAGTGAAATTGGAAATGGACTAGGGCAACGTTGTGAACTACGCAAACAGCATAAATAGACACACACAAACGCACTTCCTTTGCAAAAGTACATCCCTTTGTCCCTTACCATTTAACAAAGTGCTTTTGTTCTTGTTGTTCGTTGCGGTGTGTTTTGTAGTTGTCAGATTAGTGTTCTGTGTGATCAAGTGGTTGTTAGTAGATTTTTGAAAGTGGTTTTTGATAAGTGTTTGAAAGACTGTTTGTTTGATTGATATATTTCTTTTTGTTTCTTTTTCTGCTGTATTTTTGTTTTGTTTTTTGGGGACTGTTTCTTGCTGAGTCGTTTTCTCTCTGTGTGTTTTTTTTGTGATTGGTTGGGCTTGTTTGTGTGCGTGAATTTTGTTGACTGGGACTTTTTTTTTTTTTGGAAGGATGAGTGAGAGAAAACGCAAGCTGAATTTTACAGTTGTGGAAAAACAGATTCTTGCCCGAGCCATTAGCGAGTATGGGCGTTGCCTCCACGGCCCAGAGAGTGCCAACACCACCCCGGCCAGGAGGAGGGAGATATTGGATAGGATCACTGACCAGGTGAATTCAGCGGGGCAGGGGGAGACACGGACCAGGTCTGGGATTGACAAAAAAATCAATGACCTCTGGCGTCTGGTCAAAAAGAAGTTGGCCAGAATGCATGCCCATGCCAGGGGCACAGGAGGGGGCCCACCATGCCGTATTAGCCTGACAGCGGAGGAGCGTGCGGTGGCCCTGACCTTTCATCGGCATGAAGTTGAGGGCCTGCCCGGCTTTGACTCAAGTCCGGAGCCCGTGGTGCCAGGTAATTTTTTTTTTTTTAATATCAGGTGTGTAGCATGTGTGGGGGAGGGGGTGAAAGGGAATATGTGGCAAGTGTGTGGATCCTCCAACCTGTGAATGTTTTGTGTCATCCACAGATGTGCAGGAGGGTGCAGGGCCATCTGGCCTGACCGCACCAACCCCAGGACAGCAGCCTAATGAGGCCCCCCCAACAAGGCCGGAGTCCGCGGAGGAGGTTCAACAGGAGCAGGACAATCATGAGGAGCAGGACAATCATGAGGAGGAGGACAATCATGAGGAGGAGGAGTCCATGTCAGGCACTGGACGTTTGGGTTTTGAGGACTCCTCCCCTCTGGCTGGCAGCAGGCAGGCCTCCCTAAGGGGGAGCCCCCTCCCTCCTCCCCCAACATGGCTCCCCTCACAAGGGCCTCCCCTTCTCCCCGGCCACAAGCATCAGCTGGAGGCAGGATGTCATCCCAGACCACCAGGGGGTTGGCCGATCTCCTGCCCGCCACCCTGAGAAGGGACCAGTTCCTCCAGACCCGCCATCTGGGACAGGTCAGCCAGACATTGGTGCGGATGGAGGAGAGCCTGTCCTCCATCAAGGATACGCTGGGGAACCTGGACTCTCACTCCCGGGCTTTCACAACCTGCCTAAATGAACTGCAGACGACATCAGCAGGCGTTGGGCAGGATGTGAGGGCCCTTACCCTGGCTATCCAGGCCAACATGGCAACAGTTGGTGCTGCCCTGGACAGAATTGCCGTGGCCTTGGAGGGCAGGCCACCAGGTGGGCAGAGATCAGGGGCTGATCCTCCTTCCCCGGTTTTACCCCTTCCCCATGAGTCTCCCCTGAGAAGCCGGGGCCGTGGCCGGGGGCGCCCCAGGCGTGGCTCACGCAGAGGGCAGTAATTTGTTTTTCCCCCAATTTTTTTTTTTTTTCAAATATTTTTTTTTCTCATTTTTTAATTTTTTTTTTTGCTGGATTTTTTTTGATTTTGCAGGTCATTTTTTTTTTTTTGGGTTGTGAATGCTGTGTGAATGTGGGGGTGACATTCCTGCCGGAAAAGGGGTGTCACCCTCTATTTTGGTGGAGAAGGGTTCCCCAGGACCAGGGAGAAGTGATCCTCAGGTCCGTGTGAATGGTGTATGAATGTACAGTGACATAATTGGAGCCTTGGCGTGGCGTTGCTGCTCACAAGTCCTGCATGGTGGACTGGTGCCAATCCAATTTGATGTGGATGTGGGGTGTGTGTGCTAGGGACCACAGTGTTGTGCATGCATGCATTCTCATTGTGCCATGATTAATGTGTATGTTTAACGTGCAAAGATGCCCAATGTGAGCTGTCTCCTGGCTGCTCTTCCCTCAGAAGACGGGGTAACCTCGGTTAGGGGGGGATTGTCTGGTTCAGGGGTCAGGTCATCACGTAGGTCAATCTGCAGGCCCTTTCTTTCTGCAAAGTTGTGCAGCATGCAACATGCACCGATGATCTGGCACACAAAGTTTGGGGAGTACAAGAGGGTACCCCCAGACTTATCCAGGCATCGGAAACGTGACTTTAGGATGCCAAAGGTGCGCTCCACCACTGCACGGGTTTGGGCATGTGCTTGATTGTATCTTTCCTCTCCTGGGGTTTGGGGGTTCCGGATAGGAGTCATGAGATGGGGTCCCAGTGGATATGCAGAGTCACCTGTAAGGCAAAAGACAGGAGGATGTTAGTCATGCATGTGCCCCTTGTGATGTGCATCATGGGAGGGGATAGTCATGCCTGCCACCCATGTCACTCACCAACCAGCCAGGTGTCCCCATACACGTTCTGATCGAATTCCAATCGGATGTGGCATTGATTGTATATGTAGCTGTCATGGCTGGACCCTGGGTGTTTGGCACGGACGTGCCATATGAGGCCTTGGGCATCGACTATCACCTGTACATTGATGGAATGCCAATGCTTCCGATTGCGGTACATGTGCTCTGTCTCCTGGGGGGGCTGGAGTGCCACATGTGTGCAATCAATGGCCCCCACAGTGCGTGGGAATCTGGCAATTCTGTAGAAATCTGTCATTGCCTTCAGTCGCAGCTCCTCAGTGGTAGGTTCGATGATTTGGTTGGCCATGCGTCTGAGTATTGCAGGGACAACCTGGTGCACACATCTGCTCATGGAGGACTGTGACATCCCAGCCACCACTCCACTTGTTCTTTGAAAAGAGCCACTGGCAAGGAAATGGAGTGTTGCCAGGACCTTGACCAGTGGCTGCACTGCATGTGAGCGGTGTGTTGGGCTGGTGATGTCATCCTGCAGGGTTGTGGTTAATTCCAGGATGACATGAGGGGTGAATCTGAAGATGCGATACACCTCAGAATCACTCATGCCAAACAGGTCTATGCGGGTACGGTATATCCTCTCCCGTGCCATCCTCCGTGCCATCCTCCGTGCCCTCCTCCTTCTTTGTTCATCTAAAGTCAGTAGTATAGTTATGCGCGACGATGCCCCTGGCATGTTGGCATACAGATTGTTGAGCAACACGTGTGACTGCTGAGCTGCTCACTAACAGTGTTGCTTTATCTAACAAGTAGACTTTTTTTCTTTTTTTAGACCAGCTTTTATCAGCTCTAATTTTAGACAGGACATTTTGCTGTTGCGCACACTGCGTCGCCTGCGCTGCCCCAACGTTGTTTTTGTGGATCCCCGTAAGTCCCTCATTAGCATATTTGACTAGCAAATCAATGGTGTGTCTAGCGCTCTTTTGCGCGGACGGATGCGCCAGTCTAACAAAATTACGCGTATCTCGTTCTGGGGATGCCGCGCAACGAAACGCACGCGCACATTTAGACTTATGCACGCGCATCTCCTGTTGCGCAGGCGTAATCGCTCTGTGAATCTGGGCCTGTATGTGTATACAATGCTGGACTATATGATAATCAAGTAAACACAATATTGGACCTAACATATAACTCTGATGACAGAATATATGGTGGAATATTTAAAGACATCACATATAAATAACATAATGGGTGATACATAACTATAAAATGGTAATACTAAAATAATAAAATATTAAAATATTAAGATAAAATATTGAAATAAAATATTAAGCCAAGGTGGGATAAATGTTAAGCCTACTGTATAAAAAAGCTATAGGAGAGGAAACACCCGCAGATAATCTCCCTCGCATAGAGGTCTACTGGGTGATTTGAACAAATTATACCATACAATGTATAAGACTGAATATGGCATATAAGCCTGATGTTCTGAAAACGCCTATAGTCTAAATAATGCAATAGTAAATCACTTCACCATAAACACTGAAAGTCATAATATAGCGGATACACCACTAAGATCAAATGGTACTACGTCACTATTATGAATTATTAATGAAACAATTTAAATCTAATTCTATGTTTAATCCTCGCGAAAAGAGGGATTTGGGAAGAAAGATCCATTGAGTTTCTCTTTGTGATAGATCTCTTACTCTGTTCGAACCTCTCCAGTTTGGATAAACTTTAAAGTCTTTAAAGTGGACTGACACACTGTGGTATTTGTAGCCCTTTTTTATGTTGGCCAAGTGTTCAGAAATACAAATTCTCAGCAATCTCTTGGTTCTTCCAACATACAAAAGGCCACAAGGCACCAGAGCGTTGTATATGATGAATTACAGGTGGTGAACTCTTTCAGTTCAAAGAGCCTATCATCAGTTCCTTTTACTTCTTTTTTGCCCGTTATGCACCTATACTGTGCGACAACAGATGCATTTGTTGCAAGGGAAAAAGCCTTTTAAATTGATTTTTAATCGTTGGTTAGGAGGGTCCAAAATCTTCTGGACCACCTGGTCCCCAAAATTGGGGGCTCGTCGGTAAATGAATCTGGGTTGTTGAGGAAGAACTCCACCTAGATGTCTATCTTTCCCTAAAATATGCCAGTATTTTCTGACTATGTTCTCAATCTCTTTGTATTGAACATGGAACCCTGACAGAAAACTCCACTGATGTTGGTCCCTCATAGGTGTGATATTTTTTTTCTTCTTAAAACACTCCTCTCTGGGGCAATCAGCAATCTGTTGGACAATCTCATTCAATTCTACATACAGAGGGGGCTAAGTATTTGGATTCTTTGATATTTAGGGCCTTGGTCTGAAAGCCCCAATCAACCAAAGCATCAAGTTGAAACTTGTAAGCCTCAGTGGAATCTGATCCCAGTCTTTTGTAAGTAGTACAGTCTTCCAATAATTCAGTTAACTGTTTATGAGAGAACTCTCTGTCCATAACTACAACCCCCCCTTTATCCGCCGAGCGGACAATGGTGTCTTTTTTTTTCTTTTTACAGGGACTTCACACCCTCTCTTATATGTTCTGGGTTGATCTTCTTTTTTTGAGGAAGATCCTCTATATCTTTTAATACCAGATGCTTAAAAACTTCAATAAAATGATTGCTGGAGTTTTGCGGATTGAACAGTGATCTATTTTTTAGGCCACTGTCAAAATTGGTATTCGTAATCTTACTTTTCAAAGTGGACTCCACCGGATGGCTCAAAAAATATTTTTTCATATTCGGTGTCCTAATGAATTTTTTTGTGTCAATATAAATGTCAAACTTGTTCATACTCTTTCTCGGTGTACATTCCACCCCTGTTGGGAGGGTGTGGGGGACCACTCCTGTCCCCCCCCTGTTGGGTGTCTGATATGATGACCTCTTCAGGGTTCCTCCTCTTCCTCCCCTCCCCCTCTGTCCTAAAAAAGGTGTTTGCTGATGGTATTGTCCCCCTTGTGTATTTCCTTCCAGTGGTTGAAATCTATCATAGGTCGAAACTTGGCTGGATCCTGGATAATACCCTGGGGGGCGGATAGTGATGTTGATACCATTGCTGGGAAGAATGTTGGAGATATTGGTTAAAATGTTCATTCCTTTCTTGCGATTGGTGCATTCTAGGTGACTGGTATTGTTAATTGCCATAATGTGTAGTATACTGACCATCTTGAATTGGTAATGATGCGTTTGCCCGTACCTGATTAGAAGATGGTTGTGTATTTTTTGCTACAGTGCTTTTCCCACTTTGTTTCCCTAGTTCCTTTTTTGGGGGTACAGTGCCACTCTGGTGTTGCTCAGTACCTTCACTAGTGGTACCATCATTCATTGCAGTGGTGTTTTGCCATGCATATATATTATTATTTTTGAGATCTTCAGAGTCCCTGTTATATTTCTTGACTTTTCGTTTTTGTGTGTCCCTGTCCACTTTTTCTAGTTTCTTCTTCATGTTGCTATTAAATTCCTTGATCAAATTAGAATCACTGATTGTTCCAGCGTGGTGTGTATGGTTTTAATTTGTTCATTTAACAAGCTAAGTTTGATCTTTTCCAGTTTTGCATGCACAGCACATAAGAGCACTTGTGTCACAGGAATACACAGAAATTATTTATTTAGAGCAAGCACTTTATTATTTTAATCCTTTCTACCTGACCTATTTTAAGTTTATATAATACACCAAAATACCCCTAAACCTTTCTTTAGGGGTATATTAGTGGGCAGAGAGGGGTTAGGGATAGGTGATGTTCTTTAGTCCTGTAGGCAGGACTGGCAAAGCTGGTGGTGATTTCAAAGTAACAAAGTCATCACACAAGGAAAGAAGGAGATTTGGATTCCGGCACAATTCAGACAGTCAAAAGAGCACATGCACACGATCACACGGACATCAATGTTATATGGGATAGGGTACACAAAAATGAAAAATGGGGATATAATTCCCCATTATTCCACTATATGATACAAATTATTTTGCACTGGGGAAAGTAATTTGTTCGGTAGTTGGATAAAAAAAACAGACGCAAAACGAAGGGATATACTAAGACTGTAAAATTTGTACTTATCAGGAACTAGGGAAAAATAAAGAAATGTTTGAGCTGATTTGGTGGCGATATTTACAGCTGAAACATTTTGTGGAATCCATCCCTCATCCGATTATGCCAGAGGAAAATCTGATCCCATTAGAACGTTTGTGTTCAGTGCCGAACGGAAGGGGCAGGATCTCCTCGATCTATAAAATACTGATGGGACTAAAAAATCTGGGACCACCTTTGTATATTAAAAAATGGCATGAGGAGCTGGTAACAGGTGATACTGAAAAAGATATTGGGAAAATATTAAATATGGTGCACATCACATCAACCAACTGCGGGCTGATAGAAATTAATTTCAAATGTCTATCGCGATGGTACATAACCCCGGATATTGCACACCATTTTCAAAGGGAGACCTCCAAATTTTGTTGGAGGGGCTGCGTGGAACCCGGAACCATGTTACACCTTTGGTGGACGTGCCCAAAAATCAAAATGTACTTGCACAAAGTTATATCAGTAATCAAGGAAATCACAGGAATTAAAATACCAGCCGACCCGTGGGTGTGCTTGTTTCACAGGACAAAAATGCCTATCAAACAGTATATGGGAACCTTGCTTCCCCATATTCTAAATGCAGCAAAGTGTTTGATCCCTAGACAGTGGAAGGATCCTGAGAGCCCAACGGTGAGGAATTGTCTCTGCAAAATAAATGATATCTATTACACTGAACAGCTTAGGTTTATGGGGGAGGAAGCAGAAGGGGGATTTAAATTGAAATTGCAGTATTGGGTTAAATATAAGCTATCACATAGATATCTAGACAGGATGGTATAGAGCAGGAAGTGCAATAAGCAAAAGGTGACACAACAAGAGATGGATGTTCGGGGAGAGGTGGGTGGGTCCGGGGGGGGGGGGTTTGGGGGGTGGGTTCAGGCGGGGGAACTTTTTATCACTTGGTAAACTCTAGCACATTTTGTATTCTTATCCCGAGGCCAGAATAGGCTCTTTATACCTATACACATGTATATAATAAACAAAGCAACGAAGCAACTTGCTACTATGATGTGAACTAGGATGGAGACAGCGTATGAACATAACATTTATTAAGTCTCCTGATAAAGTTCTCTGAGGTGGAAAAAAAAGGAAAAAAAATTCGGGGGCAGATTCGTGGCAAATCTGCCCACGATTCAAAAAGTGTGAATGCAGCCTAATTGTTGCTAGAATCTCATTAACCCAAATGTAACTATTCTGCTCCGCTTATTTTCTCACAATAGGAATTCCATTCTTTTTCTACCAGCCAAATAAACAAAATAATATAGGAATTGCCAGCTGGCTGTAGCTAAATTCCATCCTGATGCTGCCCAGCGGTAGCTAAAAACTGCACAAAATTGTGCAGAAAGTGGTCAGGGCCCTTCGTACACCTAATTTGTGCCTACCATATTACCATCTATATCTGGTAAAAAATTTCTTGCACTGCACTTATAAGAATTCCTAAATTGAATTTCACTAGCCTTTGCAGGTGTTCCGTCGGAATCGGTGGTCAGATTATGTAACAGAAGTGACGTTCCACTGCTACCATAAATATAGTATATTGACATTGTTTTGATGTTTAATTTATTTTTTATTAATAAGACATGCTGAATAAAATTAACAGACATGACATCAAGAGATGCCAAGTTGGAATTTACAGATAATTGTACAATACTAGAACATAACAGTAGAGAGGTACAAATATAAAGAAGGATTACTGGGTACATGTGAGACCTGTTTTTTCACTTTTTCAAGTATCTCCTCTGTATATCACTTTTCTATTAATTTTTTTTGTGGGAAGTTCTGCTTGGATGAGATAATCTTTTTCAGTTGCACAATTTATTTTCAATCTCATATACTGTCCCTGCTCCTAGCCATTGAGGGTGGTGGCAACTATGCTTCGGCACAAACCCATTTCTATCAGTGGGTTTGGAAAAGGTCAGGGTTTCAAACCTAACCCAATTTTTCCTGATAGTTAAATCCAGATAGTTAATGGATACAGTGCTCACTTCTGCCAGAAACTTCAACCCATAGTTGTTCTGGTTCATTTGGGCAAGGTACAGATGTAAATTAACCTCTGTCCCCTCCCAAAACATAATCACATCATCGATGTAGTGTTTGTAAAACATGAGTGATTCATGTCTCCCTTGGAGTAGATAGTTAATTTGTACTTTTTTCAGTTTGGAATCTTTAGTTAAGGCCCACCAAAGTGCCTCAACTGCATCCTGATGGCGTATGTTGGTGTATAGGGATTCTATATCCACAGTCACTCACTGGGGTTCTGCTCTGCAGACTGCATCCGATGACTCTGTCCAGCACAAACCCTGCCTCGATGCCTCCAGCTGTCACCAATCACCAGGCACTGACTTCTCCGATCAGCTATAGCCTGTCTGCACGTGAGTGACACTGCCGCTGTACACACAGGACAGGCAACAGAATACCGGCAGGCGGGAGAGCTGGCCTCTACAAATTATGGTCACAGGGAGGCGGGCTCAGGGATCACATGACTAGACTCGGGATAGAAGGAAGGAAGGGGGGGAGCCGCGAGCCGCGGTGCCACTCCTGCATTTACACTATACACTGGCCTCGGTGGCAATTAGCTTCTAAGCGGGGCAGGCGAAATGGGATGACAGGCGGGCGGCAATTTGCCGCTCCCCTGAAAGTGCCGCCTGGTACAATGGTACCATTGTGTCCCATGGTAGGGCTGGCCCTGATCATATTCCTGGCCTGGGGCTTCCATTCCGGTACGGGAAACCCACGTACTGGGCACACGGAGAGGTGCTGGTACTCTCCAGGGCCATTTTTGGAAGTGACGGTACTGAGTACCGCCGCGTTCCGGCCCAGTTAAAGCACTGTGTGTATTGTGATTCCTCCACCAATCAAATTGGCCACTCACCAGAACTACTTGCATTACACTCTCGTGTTATGGCACAACAAGCATGTAACAAATTCCTCAAATCAAATGGATGAATGCCAATTCCAACAAAATGATGGGTGAGATCCGCATAAATAATGAAAAAACATATAGTGTGATCCCGCTAAAAACAGTTTAATTACACACCACATAAAATCTGCAAAGGTTGCACTCACAAAAGTAAACTCAAAAAACAACCGTAAATCAAATCAAAGCAAACTTCCTCAATATTCCTTTGGCTGATGAACTATGGTCACGGTGGACCTGTACAAAAACCAAAGTGCCTCAACTGCATCCTGATGGCGTATATTTGTGTATAGGGATTCTATATCCACTGTATCCATTATAGGGCCAGATTCAGGAACAGTTAGGCTGGCGGATCCAGTGATCCGCCAGCCTAACTGTCACTTTGAGCCGGCGTTTTTGTTTTCTGTAACCAGAAAACAAGAAACGCCGGGTTGAAGCTCCGATGCGATCAGCGTAACTGAGTTTCGCCATCGCATCGTTACTTCAACTTAAAAATGGCGCCGGGGGCGTTCCCGCCGATTTCCGCTCAAAAAATATGTTAATGAGCGGAAATCGGCAATTCACGAGCGAATTCCGGCGCGACGCAATGACGGTACGACGTTTCCGGAAGCGATACGCGGCGCGAAGATATACCTACATGGGGTTGGAGTATCCTATGTTAGGTATAGGCGTCGTCATCACGTCGGGAAAAAAAAAAAAAACGTCGCTTGCGTAAAAAGATCATGAATGGGAATGTGACGTCATTGACGTTCATTCACAGAATTTGGAGCATGCGCACGGGGATGCTTTGACACTCGACGCATGCGCAGTACGTTCGCGGCGGGATCGCGCTTAGTTTAAATACTACACACCCCGTACCCGCCCAATTTGAATTCCGCCGGCTCATTTTCGTTACGCTGCCGCAACTTTAGGAGCAAGTGCTTCGTGAATGACAGCACTTGCTGCTAAAATTTCGGCAGAGTAACGTAAATGAGAAGCGTTACTCTGGAGCAAAGATGCTCCCATCTACCTGAATCTGGCCCATAGTGTTTTTTGTGGCTTTAAGATTTTGTATTGCTACTATAAGATCTCAAATGTCTTTCAAATAGGAGGGGCTTTGGGACACTAGAGGTTTGAAAAAACTATCCAAATATTCTCCTAACCTTGAAAACAAGGAACCAATCCCACTAATGATGGATCGCCCAGGTGGGTTAATTTTATTTTTGTGTATCTTTGGCACTGTGTACAGTACTGGGACTTTGGGTGCATGTGGAACTAAATATTCTGCCTCTTTGGGAGTAAGGATTTTCTTATCCACTCCCTCAGAGACCCAATCAATTAGCCCATCTTTTAAACGCATGGTGGGATCTCCCTTCATACGTTGATACGTATTTTCATCTTCAAGCTGTTGTTGCATTTCACTATAATAGTATTCTCATTTGTCAGCTGGTCTGACTACTATTTGTTTGTTATTTTCTATAGACAAAGGCCCGGATTCACAAAGCACTTACGCCAACGTAAATCACTTTACACCGACGTTGTGCAAATGTGCGCCTAGCGTATGTGTGCGCCAGAGTCACAAACCAACATACGTCCAAAAACAGGCCATCCTACCCAGACGTATCTTGCTTACGCCGGAGTAGCGTGGGCGCAAATATGGTCTGGACGCATGTTGCTTCTCCCATTGATTAGGCATTCAAATATGCAAATGAAAGAAATACGGCGATTCACAAACGTACGTGCGCCCGACGCATCTATGCGATGTTTGCGTAAGTTGTACATACGGCGTAAAGTTATTCCTCATAGATGAGGCGCAACCCAGCAATAGACATGCAAAGGTCTGCCCCAGAGAACACAGGCGTACGTTACGTTCACGGCATAAGTAGTGATCCGGCGTAGCTTAGGCAGTTGTGCCAGCGTAGTTGTGAGCATGCGCATAAGGGTGCAGTTTCATGCGTCCATGTCACAACTACGTCACGGTGCATGCGCGTTCGTGATACTCCGGGCGTAAAACACTGCACCATGCTCAGACCATCATTTGCATGGGGTCACTCCCACTTCCACTTACGCTGGTCTGCGCCTTCGAAAATACACTACGCTGGCGTATCTTGGTGAGCAATAGCTTGCTGAATACAGTACATGCCTCTCTGCGCTGAGCTGGCATAGCGTATGTGTGTGCGCTATGCCGGTGTAAATGTGCGCCCACTCTCTGTGCTATGCACACACAGGTCATGAGAACTCGGTGTTGGATCAATGATGCGATTCGCAAAATATTTTTTAATGTTTAATTTTCTGATATGTTTTTCGATGTCAATAAATAAATCAAACCTATCCACATCTTTGTTAGGGGCACATTTTAGACCTTGTTGTAATACTTCTAATTCTTGGTTAGTAAAGTCTACACCTGCTAAGTTGTAAATTCCTTCACCTAACTTCTTCTTCTTTTCCTTTTTCTTTCCAGCTCTTCCTCGTCGGCCTCTTTTTCTGAAAGTTCTTTTGGATATTGGGGCGATTTGGGGGGGGGGGGTACGGTAGGTCTCCTTCCATCCTCTCCCACCCCCCCCCCCTGGTGTTGATTATGGTATGGTCCAGATCTCCCCCTAAAATTCCCTCTAGATCCCCCACGAGGAGGTCTGGGTGGATACTGTTGACGATAGGGATCATAGTAATAAAGGTCTGGCCCCCTATTGTCCAATGGGACATACCTATTATATGCATCCACTGGGTGGGGAGGAGGGTATGGATACGGTCCAGGGGTAGGGTACCCCGAGGGCTTGGATGAAACTGGCTGGGGTATAGAACTTGATTTATTTGTGTGTTTCTTGGGGGTACTAGATACCTGAGAAGTCCCTTTGGTAAACCTAATGCTTGGGGGACTAGGCAGGGGTGTCCCCTGTCCCCCCCTCCTCCTAATCCTCTCATTAGAGCCCTTACTGGCCATGATTCGCAAAGAACCAGATATCAAAGGGATCCGGGTCGATGGGGAGGAACCTAAATTGCCTGCCTTTGCAGACGATATTCTGTTTTACATCGTGGACCCGGCAAAATCTATCCCTAAGCTATTACAGATCCTTCAACAATATGGGGATATCTCGAATTTTAAAATCAACGTGGCTAAATCCGAGATATTAAACATCAACTTAACTAAAACCGAAGTAGGGGAAGTTAAAAAGATTTGTGCCTTTCCCTGGAGGAAAGAACTAAATTACTTGGGTATTAAACTAGCTAATACGGTCAAGAAGATCTATAAGATTAATTATGTTCCCCTGTTAAACGAAATTAAAAACAAATTAAAAAAAATAATCAACAAACCTGTCTTATGGGCAGGCCGTATCAACATCTTAAAGATGATCTATGTCCCTAAAATATTATATAAATTTCAATTATTACCAATTGCATTGCCTCTTCAATATTTAAATATTTTAAATTCCGTACTGATGAAATATGTCTGGAAAAACAAAAAACACAGAATATCCCTGCTAACCTTGAAACAAGATTAAGAGGATGGTGGACTGGCTGTCCCGGATATAAAAAGTTATTATTGGGCAGCAGTTCTCTCAAGGGTGGTTGAATGGGCAAGAGATAAATCAGGGAAAAGATGGATACAAATTGAGAAATCATAAGACATAACTCAATTAAGTAAAATCATGTGGATACTTACACAGTACAGAGCACTGAAGCACGATGCATACGATTTGACAAAAAGCACGTTGAAAACTTGGGATCGGGTACAGACACTTCTTAATAGTAAATACAATTCTCCACTCATAAACCTAAAGGAAAATCCATATTTTGCACCAGTGGAAAAAGAAATTGTAGGAAACTGGATTAAAAAGGACACTGTTTACCTAGGCGATATTATAAAGAGAGGCAAATTAGTCACTTATGAAGAGTTGAAATCTAGCCGGGACATCTGGAACCTGCATAGATGGCACTACTCGCAACTTGGGCACTTTGTTCAGCAACTCCCCCGACCATTGCGGACGGGGGCGGAGCTGACGCCATTGGAGATGGTTTGCACCACTAAGAATATTAAGGGCACAATTTCTAAATTATATTAAATATTTATTAAGATTGGGGCACGAGGAGCAGCACCTTTAGTGGAAAAATGGGAAAGTGAGTTGGGTATTTCCAGGGGAGATAATACAGTAAATAAGATTATGAGCTTGGTCCATTCATCCGCCATAGATATGCAAACTACTGAGATGAATTATAAGTGCATCTCGGGTTGGTATATTACACCAGTTAAAATTACCAAATTTAAAATTGGTCAATCTGCCGAATGTTGGCGAGGATGCCCCGAGAGAGGCACGATGGCACACCTATGGTGGTCCTGCCCGAAAATCCAAAAATATTGGGATTCCATACTGCGTCAAGTGAAAGTGATAACTGGTATTGAGATCAAGAAAGACCCATGGGCGGTCCTATTCCACTGCAGTGACGAGGGGAATAAAAAGTATAAACAGTCAATACTCCCCCATTTATTGAACGCAGCAAAAAAGCTGATTCCAAAAAAATGGCGAGACACCGAAAGCCCACAGATATGGGAGTGGGTGGACACAGTGGAAGAAACGTATAGGATGGAAGAGCTGAAGGAGATCGTCTCAGAAAATTACAATGAGTTCAGGGCTAAATGGTTTAAATGGAAGGAGTATAAAAAAACATGGAACTATGTCGAGGGACTAAGAGTATCATTATGAGGTGAATTAGATAGATTTAGGGGAAGGTCCTAAAAAGAAAATGGAAAATCAGGAGCTCCGACCCTTATAATACAAGTTCAGTATAGGGAACAGCACATTCGACCATGTTATTATCAACAATAATTTATTCTGGAGTCCTGGGGGCCACGAGAAGGGAAGGGGGGATGGGTGGGTTCCAAGGGGGGATTATGATGAGTACTTTAGAAGTGAGCCAACCGGTGGGTCAATAGTAAAGGGAGATTTAAAATTTGGCTTTGTAATGTTTCCTTTTTTTTTTGTGTTGGCTGTTTGGTCTCATCAAAAAAAAAACAGGTATAGCCATATATATGTTTATATATATAGAAACAGCAAAAGAGTCTAACATAAAGATCTTAAAGTTTCACAGATGATGCAAAATGACTGGTAGAGACGACTGAAGCCTCAAAACATGAGCGTGTCTCTAATGTTGAAAAGAGCTGATGTGAAAAAAATAAATAAAAATAGAGAACTCGATTTATTTGTGTGTTTCTTGGGGGTACTAGATACCTGAGAAGTCCCTTTGATAAACCTAATGCTTGGGGGATTTGTAGACCCTCCCTCCATGGTTGATTCTGGAGATAGTGTTTGACTTACAGTACCTTGCCATTTGTAGACTTTATTTTCCTCATAATCTTTAATATCCCTTTGATATTTCTTTAATTTTTTTGTTTTTAATTTCCCCATAATACTTGGATAGATGTATTTTTAAAAGTTTGGATTTTTCTATATAGTCGCTATTAGTTTTGAGTGGTTCCATTTTTTTCTTTTAAATCTGCAATCTTGGTCTCCAAAGTTGCATTTTTTACTCTGCGTCTTCTAATCATTAATTGCAAAAAATTTTGTTTGCATGCATTGAAAAACTGGTACCACTCCTCAGTCATCTGTAGGCTGTCAATCCCATTATTGGGGACAACATCCCAGCTAAGTCGTCGGGATGTGAGGTTTTTACTTATATACATTTCGAAAGAGGCGATATCCCACTTTCTAGATCTATATTGGGACTGGGGTTTTCCTGAAAAATGTCTTCTAAATTTATATGACGCTCCTTCATAAAATCAAAAACATCCATGGCTGTGTGAAAAAATAGTACAAAAACAACCTATATATAGTGATTTTGATACCTCGTGATATACAAAAAAATGTGATTCCGTGCCAAAACTACTACTAAATTAGTTTATAATAATAATAAATTAACTAAAATAAACAGCTGCTCCTCTAGGACAGTAAAAATACTGTAAATAGTGATAGAAAAAAGTGGGGTGGAGGGCGCTAAAGTTCCTCCAGGAACTATCGTTGCTATATAAATACCACAAACTAACATACATTAACACGTGAAATTTAGGCTAACCAAAAAACACTGATTAGTGGAGTGGATCCTAGTAAAGATTAATAGTCCCAATATATGTGAAGTGTGATCAAATTCAGCAGATTGTCTTCCAACACTCTTCATGCAGACTATTATTATTTATTAGGATCCACTGCACTAATCAGTGTTTTTTGGTTAGCCTAAATTTCACGTGTTAATGTATGTTAGTTTGTGGTATTTATATAGCAACGATAGTTCCTGGAGGAACTTTAGCGCCCTCCACCCCACTTTTTTCTATCACTATTTACAGTATTTTTACTGTCCTAGAGGAGCAGCTGTTTATTTTAGTTAATTTATTATAAACTAATTTAGTAGTAGTTTTGGCACGGAATCACATATTTTTGTATAAAAAATAAACAAAGTCTAAACAAGAGAGAGTGGAGGAAGAATAAAAAACAAAAAAACTTTTTCTCCCCCTTAATCTCCCCCTCCCTACCTGGGACAAGGTACAAAATATTCAATTACCCTTGTTGCAGCCCCCACACCCCCCCCTCTTTGCTAAGTTCCATTAATCAAAGTTTGCTTCTATCTATACCCCACTTATACTTTATTCATCGCCACTAAGAGTTAATGCTTAATTAAGCCACTCATCCCAAAATCTATGCTATTTCTGGGGTGTTCCTCTACGCTTGTACATTAATTTCTCATATGGGAGTGTTTGATTTACCGCTTTGAGCCATTGGTCCCTTAAATGAGGTGTTTGTTGTATCCACCTAGGCACAATTTGCTTGCGTGCCATAAATTACGTTTCCTGTAGGCAGGTCTTAGCATATCCATTCCATTTCTGACTCTCGACCAGTTCTAACAGGCAGACTTTGGAGTGAGTGGGGTACACTCTCCCAGCACTTTCGATAATACATCCAAGACCTGTCTCCGGTATCTACTGATGCCCAGAAAAGACTACATTATGGGCTTAAATTTAGCCCCTTGTAGGTGACACCTTACACAGTCCGCGTTTATCGTTCGTCCCATCAAACATAATTCATGCAGTGTAAGATAAGCTTGGTGTATTATATAAAACTGTATCAACCCATTGTTACTTGCGTGTGAGACTTTCAGATGTGAGTTACACGCTTCCCTTCAGGTTTCATCTGTAATGGATGTACATATCATTTGCCCCTTCATCTTAATTTGAAGCGGGGGATCATCCAACCTTGTAGCATATTGTGAAGCAGTTCCTTGACTTCTTGGCACAATACTGGAGGCATGGGGTGGTACCGCTCACGGATGGGCGGTGTATCCCCTGTGTGATTCGAGTGGTCGATGGCTTCAGCCAAGCCATAGTCCTCAGGACTGGTGGCAAACACTAAAAAGTGCTTCACTAGTAGTGATGAAGCAGTCTCTGCTGAGGTAAAGAAAAGGTGATATCCGGCTGCTCCAATAGGGACTTGTATTGGGTCTTGTGACAAGAAGCAATAGCTGCAAGGGGGCACGTACCGGACGACGTTCCCCAGACGACGTCATTATTTGATGAAACGTAAGTCGGGTAAGGGACGCTCTGATGTGTAGCGTTACGGTCCTTGTGGACGGGCGTTCTTGGAAGCTGGCCAGCTTATCTTTTTATACTTCTTGCAATGCTATCTCTGTAAGTGCAAATTTTTATTTTTAATATTAAATACAATTATTTTACGGTACATCACTATTGTGGATTCAATTCTTTTTTGGCGGTACCATTGCTGAGGATATTGGGAGAGCCCTGAGGTTGCAAGGTTGGAGGCAGTCCGGTTTAAAGGCCCTGGCTGGGGTTCAGCCGCAAGCTATTATAGCTTATCTGTCTGGTAAGCGTGCAATTCATATGGTGGTCTCTATCGGTGGTGGTCCTCTTTTCTCGAGTGTGTCATAAAGCCATTATCATAATTACGGTACATCACTATTGTGAGCATTCTTCTTTTTTTGGGATTCTTATATCATTTTTGCCTATCTGGAGGATCATCATCCCTGATGTCGATGGCGGATTCTAATTAAAGACCCTGGCTGGGGTTCAGCCGCAAGCACTATATGCTTGCCTTTTGGTAAGCGCACATCTTATTCAGTTTTCACTGGTGGCGGTTACACGTTTGGTTCACTGTATTCTTTGTTTTATCATCATATACTCCAAGCTATCTGAGGACTTTTGAATTTATGGACTATATAGCTTGGTCTTGTTAATATTGATTTTCATTTCAATTTTTCATTCATCAACGCAACTACAATCCTTTTTTCCTACATACCGGATACACCCTTGGCTGGACCTCATAAATGCAGTGGGGATGTACATGTATAAGTCCACTAAGAAAGAGTGCCTGGGCAGTGAGATGTGAGTTGTCCCTAGGTTGATGCCAGCACTCTTCCCTGGTGAACCTTAGATAGTGTGTGTGGCCCACCAACCAGCCGTTGCAGGGTTCCTGCAGGGTTCTACCATGACTGGGGACCCCTGTAGCTTCTTGTGGGACCCCACTGGGAGGGACTACCTCTTGAGAAGGTGTCAAAATTAGCTTTTGTTCTGGGGGGTGAGAACCACCTCCATTTGCTCTGGTTTCTCTGCATTGGGCTTGAAATACTCTGAGCCATACTGCTCCCAGATGACCGCCAAATACCTGCTAGCCGAAATGTTCAAATCTAGCTAGTAGGTGGGGCAAATCCAGATCTTTCAAGATGTTCTTGCCCATCACTATGGTCACTGCACAGTTAATTACCCTGACCCAGGAACAGAAAGATAGGATCTTGCAGTTTACTCATAAGGCCTTAGTAGCAAGCAGATATCAGGAGGGAGGATACAAAATTATAACCAGATGGTATAGAACACCAATAGTACTGTATCAAAAATATCCTCAAATGCCTGCTGGAGATGTCATGCAGCAGAAGGGACACTACTGCATATTTTCTGGGAGTTTGAAAAAATACAAGAATTCTGGAAAATGGTAAAAGAAACTATTCAAAAAATCACAGGGGTCTCTTTAGAAGATAGGCCCGCAGCTATCTTAATACTAGATATTCCTATGTCAGTGGAAAAATATAAAAACCCATTGCTAAGACACCTTTTTACAGCCGCGAGGGCGTGTATCTCCGCCCTGTGGATAAAGGAGAGCCCCCCCATCGAGAGCACATTGGCTCGCTAGAGTTGCAGAGATACAACAAATGGAGAATCTCACAATGGCCATGAAAGATCAGGATGAGAGATACCGGACGATATGGGCCCCATATCTGAAATATAGGGAGGAATAGGGGAGGGATGGATCTGGGAGGTGGGAGGGGGAGGCTAATACTGAGAAGAAAGTTAAAGAGGAAAGGAGAAGTTACACAAAACTAGGGAAGGACCAAGGAGAGGGGGGAAAGATGGGAATGTAACAGTGTCTTTCCATCTGCCCTCTCCCTTTTTGGTTATAGTTGATATAAATTGACGATATAAAATGCGATAATTTGTAATGTGAAACTTTTTGGAAAGAAATAAAGAATTTATAAAAAAAAAATACCCCGGCCCGTTCTAACATCTAGTGCTCGATTTTCTTACACCTGTCATACCTTCAACCAGTATAGGTGGATTGTTGGCAGTTAGAGTAAGTTCGAGTAAGCCGGCCGGCTTTATATTCTCTGTTTTTATTCATCTGAATTTCTGTAAGTGCAACTTTTATTAAACTTGGGAGGTTTCTTCTATGTACTTCACTATGTGGGCTCTTTATTCCTTTCTGGTTAACTGCCGCTGATGGGATATCTGGAGGATCTATAGGACACCATAGTCAGCAGCCGGTTCATACAAAGGCCCTGGCTAGGGTTTTTAGCCATAAGTGGATTATACTCTGGCTTCTGGTAAGCCTCCATTTTATTGGGTGATTTGGTGGTGGTCTTAACTCAGTCACAGCCATACTATTTGCATGTTCCGTTTTTGACATACTTCACTGTGTGAATTTTTACTTCTTGGATACACTGAACCTGCTGATGACCTATCTGGAGTTTTCTTCAATCCATCTTCAATTGGTGTGGACTCCATAAAGGCCCAGGCTGGGGTTTACAGCTGCAAGCTTGTTATGCTTGCCTTCTGGTAAGCCTCCATCTCTCAACGGTGTAATTTTGGTGGTGGTTACTTAGTTTGTACTGCATATTGCACCTCCTACTATCAGGACTATTTTGCAAAGTTCATAACACAAGATTTGGTTTCACATTATTTTCACAATATTTTTTCAATTGGGTACAGTTGCAAGTTGATCTGGCTTGCTTTTGCCATCTGAACTTTGCTTCACTTTTTGGACAGAATTAATATTATTCTATATATAAGGGTTACTGTGTTCACATATGGTCTCTTTATTGATTGCTTAGTTTTGTTTTTTATTATTTTTTTCACAGCGCAACTCCACATCCTCTTTTTTTTGTATATTTTGTGTGTATAACACTTAGTTGTTGCAGCTTATGCTATTTTAGTTTTTTATAGCGTGGTATTTTCTTTGCTTTTCTCCATAATTCACTGCGGCATCGCAGTGCATTGCTGGCTGATGATTGGCCAAGCATGCACTATGACCCGTATGCTTGGCCAATCACAGCGCGCAAAAAATGGAGAGCCAGGGTGGCTTTGACCATTTATAGCTCAGGGGGTTTTGTACACGCCCCACACTATAAAAGGCCGCCTGCAGGTCGTTCAGCCAGCTTAAGGGCAGCACACCAACTGCATCAGTGTTTTTTGAGACAAGTGCATCAGATTGCACCACTGCTATTTGCAACATATGTCTCAAGCGTATCTCGCGTGGCCAAAACATCACCCGATTGGGCACCACATGCTTGGACAGACATATGTCGACCCGCCATGCAGTTCGTTGGCAAGCGTACCTCAAAGACCCACACCAAAGAACAAAGCAGACCTCCCCTTGCCCTTCATCAGCTGGGATCTCAAACCCCACTATACCCTCAGTCCTCTCCGAAGCCTGCACTGATAGGACTGAAGGTGTAGAATTAGGTGTGTCACAGCCTAGTACATGCAGGCAATCTACTATCGGTACACCGATGGCAGACTGTACCAGGCAAATTTCCCTGTCCCAGCTGGTGCAGCGCCAAAAAAAGTTCTCTCCCAGCCATCCACATGCCCAGCGGTTGAATGCTAGCTTAGCTAAATTGCTAGCACTTCAACTGCTGCCTCTTCACTTGGTAGATTTTGCTACCTTCTGTGAGTTTGTGGAATGTGCAGTACCTCAGTGGCAAGTTCCCAAATGCCACTTTTTCTCACGGAAGGCGATTCCGGCTCTCTACCGCCATGTGGAAGCCAATGTCAATGCCTTGCTGGACAGCGCTGTCAGTGATAAGGTGCATATTACCGCTGACTCATGGTCCAGCAGGCATGGACAGGGATGTTACCTATCTTTCACGGCGCATTGGGTGATTCTGCTGGCAGCTGGGAATGATGCAATACAAGGTACAGTAGTGTTGGAGGTTGTTCCGCCACCACGCCTCCAAAATGCTACTACTGGTTGTGACACACCTCTCTCCTCCACCCTCTCCTCTTCCTCTGTGGCCTCTTCCTGTGCTGATGCATCCTCGGAACCAGCGGTGCTCCGTAGGCGTTCAAGTGGATACGCAGGTGTGCTTGGGAGACAGGAGCCACACTGGGGCAGCGGTTTTGTCAGCTCTGCAGGGGTGTCAGGACCTGGGCTTGAACCTGGGACCTCGTCTGTGTCTGCCATTGTCTCTTCCCTCTGAGCTATCCGGGAGGCCTTGCAGAAAGGTCTGTGCAATGCGTTCCCAGAGACTGGGGGGTTACAAAATCCAGGTCCTGGACAACGTGTTGCTGAGGCTTCGGTGAGTCACAGAAGGAGCAGTGGAGAAGGTGGCCGTCTGACCGATGCGTTCAGACAATTTTTTAGTTTGCAGCCCCAAGGTATGACCGGTTCCAGCACCTATCGCCATCGTCTGTGTTACATGGTGCGGGAATACCTAGGGGCAAGATCAGACTTGGATACCTTTCCCACCGAAAATGTTCTGGCTTACTGGGTCTTGAGGATGGATCACTGGCCAGAGCCTGCAGAGTAAGCAATTGAGCTACTGGCTTGTCTTGCATCCAGCGTTCTTTCAGAAAGCACATTCAGTGCTGTTGGAGGCTTTGTAACTGATCACAGGGTGCGCCTCTCCACCTACTCGGTCAATCGACTGACCTTCATAAAAAGGAATCAGGCTTGGACCACCACCAGCTTCCAAGCACCTGATGCTGATGTAACTGAATATTTTTTTTGAAATGTCAGATCCCTTCAAGACTGCCTATGCTGATGCTGAGTGAATATCCTGTTATGCTGAGTGACTATCCTTTTCCTCCTCAATGATCATGCTGATAGCTTGTAAGAACATTTTTGGTTCTGGGCACCGCCACCAGTGGCTAAGGCCCAATTATTCTGCCCCTGTTTAACAGGGGCGTGTAATTAAAATTTTTGATGCAATACTTTGCAGCGGGCTCATTCCTGCACTCCAACTACAGTATCTGTGAGCGGTTGCAGTGTTGTGGCACCAGCACCACCACCACCAACAAAGGCCCAATTTTTCAGCCCCTGTTCAACAGGGGCATGTAATTACAATTATTGATCTAATATTTCACAGCAGGGCCCATTTCTGTGCCCACCAAGAGTAACTGTGAGGGCTTACAGAGTTGTTGCACCAGTGCCAGCACCAAAGGCCCAATTTTTCTACCACTGTTCAACAATGGCATGTAATTACAATTCTTGATATAATAGTTCACACAGCAGGGCGTTTCAGCGCCCACCAAGACTAACTGTGAGGGCTTACAGTGTTGTGGCAACACCAACACCTAGGGCCCACATGCAGAGTATATACAGGCCCCTACTTTCAAACATCCAACTTACAAACGACTCCTACTTGCAAACGGAAGGAGACAACAGGAAGTGAGAGGAAATCTACCCCTAGGAAGGGAAATTTTCTTCTGTAAGTGGTGTCTCCTGTCCACTGATGCCCTTTTACCAATCCTTGTTTCACTAAAAAACACAAATTTTCAAAACATTTGTCATTGGGACAGAAAGTGAATTGCAATCTTCTGAACAGATGCACACAGACAGCAAAACAAATGTTACAGGGGTGAAAACCCTTCTCTATGTTTTCAGAAAAGCTTAAAAATAGATTTTATGGCTGGAAATACACTTTAAAAAAGTACCAGTTCAAAATTACAAACAGATTCTACTTAACAACAAACCTACAGTGCCTGTCTTGTTTGCACCGCCTGTATAATGCTGTTTAAAGTATATAGGGCCAAAGGGGCTTGTAATGACCTGGGGGGAGTGGGGGGGAATCCCATGCTATTTTTCTCAATGATTTTGATCCATATTGCAGGGACCAGACAATACATTAAAGCCGCAAGCAGTTTTAAATTACTTTTTTCTTATAGTAATCTCATTTTGTGCAGGGACAGTTATAAACACGTGCCACCTCACAGGCATACTATAGAACACCCAGCAGGTACGATATTTAAAGGATTTTTTTTTCACTTTAAGCATCATTAAAATCACTGCTCTAGAGAAAACTACCATTTTTAAAACTTTTTTTTCCATTGATACATGTTTCCTGGGGCAAGACCCAGGTTCTCAAACCAGTTTTCCGACAATAACTTGCATATTAGGCTTTAAAGTTAGCACTTTTGAACATTTGAGTCCCATAGACGTCAAGGGGGTTTTAAATGTTCGCGTGAACGGTCGGTCCGTTCGAAGGTTCTGGTGCGAACCGAACGTGGGGGTGTTCGGCTCATCCCTATTGGCAGTATAGGTGGATTGTTGGCTGAGGGACAGCCAACAGGGATTCAGCTGTTCCTGGGCTCAAAATCTTTGCACATAGAAGTCATAGTTCCTCTGACCCAGTGTCATTCACACATGGGACCTCCTACCAATTGACTAAGGCAGAAACCACTGGACTAGAAGACACTATTCCTTCAGACTTTCTGGGGCTCTCCCTGGGTTGGTCCCTCTGCCCCAGAAGTTGATAGTTTAACCGCTTATGGACCGCCGCATGTACATTTACGTCGGCAGAATGGAACGTACAGGCACATTGGCGTACCTGTACGTCCCTGCCTAGACGTGGGTCGGGGGTCCGATCGGGACCCCCCGGTACATGCGGCAGTTCCAGTGGCTGTGGAAGTGATCCGGGATGAAGGGGGCGGCTGTTGGTTTTTGTCCGCCCCCTCCGGATCGCTCCCAGCCAATGCACGTCCTCCCCACGTGTCACTTCCTCTGCCTATGTAATGTAAACATAGGCAGAGGAAGTGATGTCAGCTCTCCTCTCGGTGGTATTTTCAATCCGCCGAGAGGAGAGAAGACATCATACAGTAAGTCGCACCAACACTACACTGACACCACACACATAGGCACATTAACCCCTTCCGATCACTCCCTTGTCACAGTGTCACTGAATGCAGTGATCATATATTTACTGATCATTGCATTTAGTGTCAGTGTGACAGTTAGTGTGACAGGCAGTTAGTGTTAGGTTCAAGGTAGCCCCGTACCCCGCCCTAATAAAGTTTTAACCCCTAGATCACCGCCCTAGTTAACCCTTTCACCCCCTATTGCCAGTGTCACTAAGCGATCATTTTTCTGATCGCTGTATTAGTGTCACTGTTGCCGCTAGGTAGCTAATTTTTTTTATTGCGATTTTTTACTAAAGACATGTGGCTAAATACATTTTGGCCTAAATGTTTGACTAAAATTTAGTTTATTCGATTTTTCTTATAACAAAAAGTAAAAAATATCATTTTTTTTCAAATGTTGCTCTATTTTTGTTTATAGCGCAAAAAAATAAAAATCGCAGAGCCGATCAAATACCATCAAAAGAAAGCTCTATTAGTAGGAAGAAAAGGAAGCAAATTTTGTTTGGGAGCCACGACCGCGCAATTGTCTGTTAAAGCGACGCAGTGCCGAATTGTTAAAACGCCCCTGGGCATTTAGCAGCATATTGGTCCGGTCTTTAAGTGGTTAATGACAGCCTGGAAAGGTTCCTGGGTCTAGACCACTCACATATGAATATGTAATAACGACCACACCACCAATATTTTCTGTCTTTGAACCTGCAAATGGTTCTAGCCTCTCTGGAGGGTAAGTCTTTTTTAGAAGAGGCTACCTCATGTTTCAAGAAACAAGAAGAAACGATGCGCCAATCTAAGTGTAGTAGTTTAGCATTTATTTCATAAGGAATACAGAACAAAAAAATGGCTACTCACAAAACCAGAGTAATCAATGGCCTTAATAGGGCTGTAGGTCAGGAGTCACAATCGTTGTTCCCCAGCAGAATCCTTGGATCTGACGAAACAGCTGACACTGTGAAACGCGTAATCCGATTGGCTGGCCGGGGAACTCCCGCGTCAGTTCCGGTGCGACGTCGCTACGCTGCACTCCAAGGTGGAACGCACGCCGCATCTGCCTGTTCTTCCTGGTCTCCGCGTCCACATGACATCTGTGGCTTACAGCCCTTGAACGAGGATTCTGCTGGGGAACAACGATGGTGACTCCTGACCTACAGTCCTATTAAGGTCATTGATTACTCTGGTTTTGTGAGTAGCCATTTTTTTGTTCTGTATTCCTTATGAAATAAATGCTAAACTACTACACTTAGATTGGCGCATCGTTTCTTCTTGTTTCCTGATTCTTCCAGAGGCTTGCTTCTGCTTCAGGTGCTGCCGCTAAGTCCCCCCCCCCTATTAACCAGGACCCTCCGGATATTATATGGGCTTTTAAACTACATGGACCCTTAGTGACCCATAGAGACTTTTTTCTATGTTGATTTTAACTTATGATTTATGACCTATATTTTGTATGCTGGAGTTGATCATGCGCCATAAACCTATTTTTTTACCTCATGTTTCAAGGTGGCCAAATCCTAAGCCAGCTTTGTCAGCACTGTTTGCATGGCTGACAGTGGTGAAGTTGCGAGGGCCTCTTCCTTAAGGTAAGGAGGCTCAAATTTCTTGGCGACTGCTACTGTTGTGTCAGCCTCTTCTTGTTCCGCATCTGCCATGGCATTATCGACGGAAGTGGTGGGTTGCACCCTAACTTTTCCCTGCAGGGCTCTCTGCAACAGGCCTGCCTCCAGACCAGTTATGAATTTTATGAATTGATCCCTCAGTATGTGGTCTGTAAGGGGGTGTGTGTGACCCCCTGGGTGGGTTCACTACACACTGAACTATACAGAGAGGCAGCCGAGGATAGTTGAAAACAGGGGTTATGGTTTATTCTTCCATATTGCTGGAAACAAGTGCAAGGATTCAAACAGCATAAACAAAAGAAAACATAAAATAAACCCTGGCCACTTGGGGCGTCTACATTCACAACACAGGAACCTACCTATGGAGTCTGGCGCAGCCTACTGCTGGGCAGACACTGCTGGTCATACAGCAGAAAAACAATAGTCTTTTTGATTTTTATCACACAGAAAAATCAACACCATCAGAAGACTTTTTCAGCTCACTCCTCTCCTTAACTCAAAAAGCCTCAGGATGCAGCAATCAGTAGTAATCCTCTGGATAACCTATAGAGGCCTTACTTGCCTCATTCTGAACAGCTGAAGCTATCCAAGGTCCTTAAACCTTTCTGGCTACCTCTTGCAGCCGACACCTGATAGTAATTGGTGAATTGTCTAAACAAGACAGAAATGTATCTCCCGTCTGTGACAACACACACAGATTTACCTGACTTCCTGTCACAGGTCTGAATCAGTAATATCAGCTCATTCACGTACTCCCCTCTTTTCCAGACTCCTTCACAGGTCCTGCACGGGCACCGCATAGTGGATGAGGCTCTTGTCCTCCTGCTGCTTTCTTAGGAACAATCTTCACTGCAGCAGTAGTTTCTCCCCAAACGGGTTCTCCAAGGGCACCACCATCTGTCCTAAAGTGGCCTGCTCATGTTCTGGGAGTGCCCTCGGGACAAATCATCTGCATTCCCCATTTTAACACCGGGGCGATGTGTTACCACAAAACTAAATTCCTGAAGGGCCAGGAACATCCTATTTATTCTCCTATCGGTCTCCTTGTTCTGTGCCATTCACTTCAATGGGGCATGATCCGTCACCAGTTCAAACTGTCTACCCAGGAGATAGTATTGGAGAGAATCCAAAGCCCATCTCACCGCCAAACACTCTTTCTCAATGGTAGCATAATTCTCCTCATGGGCCTTCAACTTTTGGCTGAGGTAAAGAACAGGGTGTTCCTCCCCCTTGATAACCTGGGACAGTACAGCTCCTAACCCCACATTTGAGGCATCTGTCTGAACCACAAAGTCCCGTCAAAAATCAGGCGAATTTAAAACTGGCTGACTACATAAGGCCTGTTTTAAAGCCTGAAAAGCTGCTTCTGCTTCGGGAGTCCATTTGGTCATGACAGACTCCTTCCCTTTGCTCAAATTGGTCAGGGGAGCAGCCTGTGAGGCAAAATGGGGGATACAGTGAAGGTAATAACCCGCGATCCCCAAAAATGCACAAACCTGTTTCTTGTTGGTAGGACGTGGCCAATCCTGAATAGCCTCAACTTTGTTTATTTGGGGCTTGATTAAACCTCTTCCAATGGTATACCCCAGATACTTTGCCTCTTCTAGCCCAAGGGTACATTTTTTTGGATTGGCTGTAAACCCTGCTTTCCAGATGGAATCCAACACAGCCTGAACTTTTGGTAAGTGTGAGTCCCAATCCTCACTGTGGATGACAACGTCATCGAGGTATGCAGCAGCATAGGCTCGATGAGGCCGAAGGGTCTTACCCATGGTGTGTTGAAATGTGGCAGGAGCATTCTGTAACCCAAAAGGCATCCTCCGATGTTTGGAAAGATCCTTCTGCAGTTATAAATGCTGTTTTTTTTTTCCCTGGCCGACTCCGAGAGAGGAATTTGCCCAAAACCCTTGGTCAGGTCTAACGTCGTCATGTACCGGGCAGTGCCTAGGCGATTAATCAGTTCATCTATGTGGGGCATAGGATAGGTGTCAAACTTAGTGATTTTATTCAGGCGGCGAAAGTCATTACAAAACCGCCAACTTCCATCTGGTTTGGGGACTAAGACAATGGGACTGGACCAATCACTATTTGACTCTTCTATCACCCCCAGCTCAAGCATTTTTTTACTTCCTGGCGAATGGCCTCTCGCCGGGCTTCTGGAATTCTATAAGGCTTCAACTTGACCTTATCCCCTGGTGTGGTGATAATGTCATGTTCAACCCCGGAGACCCAACCTGGCAAGTCTGAACACTTCTCCCTATTACGGAGCACAACTTCTTTAGCCTCCTGTTGCTGAGTTTTTGACAGAGTCTCCGCTATCCCAACTTCAAGGACAGCCAGGTTAAACAGGGCAGAAAATCGGGTAGTCGTAGTGACCAAGGACTCTCTATCCTTCCATGGTTTCAACAAGTTCACGTGATATATCTGCTCAGGTTTTTGTCTTCCCGGTTGGCTTATTTTCTAATTCACCACCCCCATTTTCTCCAACACTTCATAGGGACCCTGCCATTTGGCTAGGAATTTACTATCGACCGTGGGGACCAGTACCAACACCCTATCACCAGGTGCAAAGGAACGGACCTGGGCCCCACGATTGTAAATCCTTTGTTGAGCCAACTGGGCCTGGACTAAATGTACCTTCACAATCGACATCACTTGGGCAATTCTATCTTGCATTTGTGCCACATGTTCAATCACACTTCGATGAGGGGAACTCTCCCTCTCCCATGTTTCCCTGGCAATGTCCAATAGGCCCTGGGGGTGCCTCCCATACAGTAGCTCAAACGGAGAGAACCCTGTGAACAATTAAGGAACCTCTCTTATGGCAAACATCAGATAAAGGGAGCAGATAATCCCAATTCTTTCCGTCTTTATCCACCACCTTCCTAAACATTTGTTTTAAGGTTTTATTAAACCTTTCCACTAACCCGTCTGTTTGAGGGTGATATACTGATGTACGTAATTGGGTCACTGGGAGTTTACAAAGTTCTCGGGTCACCTTAGACATAAATAGGGTGCCCTGGTCAGTTAGGACTTCCTTAGGAAGACCCACACGGCTGAAAACCTGAAATAACTCCTTGGCAATGGTTTTAGCAGAGGTGTTTTGGAGAGGAATCGCTTCTGGGTAACGGGTGGCATAGTCCATTATTACCAAGATGTGCTGGTGCCCTCTAGTGGACTTCAGTAAGGGGCTAACCAAGTCCATGGCGATCCTCTCGAAAGGGACCACAATAACGGGCAGGGGTACCAACAGACTACGGAAATGTGGCATGGGTGCAGTAATCTGACACACTGGACAGGAAGAGCAGTACACTTCCACTTCCTTAGTGATCCCAGGCCAATAAAACCTCTGGGTGATTCTCTCCCGGGTTTTTTCTGCTCCCAAATGTCCCCCAAGAATGTGCCCATGGGCCAGTTCCAAAACCATCTTGCGGTACGGTTTAGGCACAACCAGTTGCTCAATAGTCTCCTCTATCCTCTGTGACTTTCAATATAACAGGTCCCTTTCAATAATGAAGTAAGGAAGGGCAACCCTCTCGTCAGGGTTAACTAACTCCCCGTCTATCTTCACTACATTCTCCCAGGCTCTTAACAATGTGGGGTCCCTCAATTGCTCAGTGATAAAATTTTCTCTGTGTACCTCAAGGTCATCCAACCCTATCGGCCGTTGTTCCTCTTCTAAGGTAGCAGGCTCCTCCTAGGGACTGGTGTTTCCCCTGCTAAGACTGAGAATGGAAACTCAGGAGAATCCTCACAGTTAGAGGATTCTGGAGTAGATGTTTCAGGTTAAGATGAACCACTTACTGGGGAATTTGGGCAATCCCAGAATTCCCAGAACTTTGGGAAATCCCTTCCCACAATGGCGTCATGTGTCAGTTGGGGAACTAAACCCACTTGGTGACACAAGTTACAGTGGGAGGTTTCAAAGGAAACCGTAGTCACCGGATATTCTCGAGTGTCCCCATGTACACAAACTACAGCCATTTTTCTTAGGATGTAAGGTTTTTCCCACCACTAGATCACTTTTCACTAAGGTGACCAGGCTCACTCATTTCTACAGGATGTTAGGAAGAGACCTAAGAAATTTGTCCATGACTACTCGGTCTAAAATTTTTGGACAGACTTTCTGGCTGCAACCATTTCCTGGCCAAATGGATGAGGTCATACATCTGCGAACGGGGTGGCTTCCTCAGCTGATAACTCCAATTGTGGACCCGCTGAGCATGGGCAGCCAGGGTTACACCAAAATGTGTCAATATTTCCTCTTTTAACCGATCATAGTTTTTTGCATCTGCAAGCTCCAAATCAAAATATGCCTTTTGGGCTTCTCCAGATAATAGGGGGCCACTAGTCCAGCCCACTGTTCCTTAGGCCAACTCTCTTTTTCCGCTGTTCTCTCAAACATGGTCAGAAACATCTCAGGGTCATCTGCAGTCATCTTTGGCAATAAGTGGCTTACCCGAAAAGTCGGTATGTTACTGGCCTGACTCCTAGCCTCGGTCTGCTGTCTCTGAAGCTGTTTAATGATGGCCTCCATTTGCTGCTGGTGTCTCTGTTCCAAGCCTGCAATGCTCTCTTGGTGATCCTGTTGAGCTGCAAGGCTCCGCTGCAAACCTGCATTTGTTTGCTGTTGATTTGCATTTGCTATAGCCAGCTGTTTCAATATCTCCTCTATTTTGGGTATACTTTAACTGCCCGCAGCACTCCACCATGTTTAAGGGTTTAGCTTGGTAGCGGGTGTGTGTGACCCCCTGGGTGGGTTCACTACACACTGAACTATACAGAGAGGCAGCCGAGGAAGGTTGAAAACAGGGATTATGGTTTATTCTTCCATATTGCTGGAAACAAGTGCAAGGATCCAAACAGCATAAACAAAAGAAAACATAAAATAAACCCTGGCCACTTGGGGCATCTACCTTCACAACACAGGAACCTACCTATGGAGTCTGGCACAGCCTACTGCTGGGCAGACACTGCTGGTCATACAGCAGAAAAACAATAGTCTTTTTGATTTTTATCACACAGAAAAATCAACACCACCTCACCTTCAGAAGACTTTTTCAACTCACTGCTCTCCTTAACTAAAAAAGCCTCAGGATGCAGCAATCAGTAGTAATCCTCTGGATAACTTATAGAGGCCTTTAATTGCCTCATTTTGAACAGCTGAAGCTATCCAAGGTCCTTAAACCTTTCTGGCTACCTCTTGCAGCCGACACCTGATAGTAATTGGTGAATTGTCTAGGTGAATTGTCTAAACAAGGTAGAAATGTATCTCCCGTCTGTGACAACATCCACAGATTTGCCTGACTTCCTGTCACAGGTCTGAATCAGTAATATCAGCTCATTCACGTACTCCCCTCTTTTCCAGACTCCTTCACAGGTTCTGCACGGGCACCGCATAGTGGATGAGGCTCTTGTCCTCCTGCTGCTTCCTTAGGAACAATCTTCACTGCAGCAGTAGTTTCTCCCCAAACAGGTTCCCCAAGGGCACCACCATATGTCCCAAAGTGGCCTGCTCATGTTCTGGGAGTGACATCACTGCATGGCAGGCATCTGCCTAAATGATGTTAGAGCCATTAAACTTCGGTATCAGGGCTAAGGCCGTTCCTAAAAAAGCCATGATGTAGCCCAGTCTTCCTTCTGCACCCACTGCCAAATCCTGCCAAGTGCCACCAAGTGTAGGTGGGGTACAGCGTGGTGTGGCATCAATAATCCACACACTCCCAGTGAGATTAAGTAAATTGTGTTGAAATAATGCAAAGATAGTTCACAAACACCCGATGGAAAGGCACCCCAGTCACGGACACTCACAATTCCAACAGCATGTAAAAATCTAAAGTTTCAACCAAACTGATTGTGTCTATAGAGAGGGGAGGGGGTAGAAGGCTGCCTGGCCATTTTGAGCCCAAGTAAGCAGATATCCAGGGGGGTTGCAAACCCACTTTCCCTCCTCATCAGGAACTTTTTGCACACCAAACCCAAGGGCCAGGGTCTTATATAGACTCTGCCACACCTAAGATGCCCATCAGAGTCACATGGGCAGCCAGCAACCAATCGTCCCCAGTGACTCAGGAAATCATAGAGCAACCCTGTTCCTCTTGACTTCCTATCTATGTGCAGTGATGCTGTAAAAGAGCACCACCTGCAGTTGAGAAAGTAGATTGTACCTGCTTTCAGGCAGATAAAATGAGGTCTACGCGTTAGGCCGCGTACACACGATCAAATTTGTCCGCTGAAAACGGTCCGATGGACCGTTTCAGCAGACAAATCCGATCGTGTGTACGGGCTAGCGGACAGGTTTGTCCATCGGACAAATTTCAAAGCATGCTTTGAAATTTGTCCGCTACAAACCTGTCCGTCGGATATGTCCGCTGGTTAGTACGGCAAACCAGCGGACATATCTTCCCGCACATGCGTCATATCCTGTGAATGGATCCGACGCATGCGCGCGGAAGTGCTTACTTCCTGGTGCGGTGACGTAGCGGTGACGTGGCGGTGTCAACGTCACCGCCGCGTCACCACGCTGTCTGCCGGCGGGGATTTTGATCCGATGGTGTGTACACGCCATCGGACCGAAATCCGATGAGACATGTCCGCTCTAAACTGTCCATCGGACAAGTTTGAGCGGACATATCTCATCGTGTGTACGAGGCCTTAGAGTTCTTCATCAGCCCCTAGCACCTAGGGGAGAGAATACAAAAAAAAAACTGACTTCTGCTCTCTGCTTTCTGGCTCCAGGTGCTTTCTCTACCAGCTAGACTCTACCCACACCTTAAATAGGCACCACTAAACAGATCAATATTTTATAATACTGTAGTGCCTGGTTACTTTTCAGAACCAGTGCTAGTGTAAATTTAGACGGGGTCAGAGAGTTAAGTGACTCTGACCAGGTTAATCTGTTTAAATTTGGAGCCTCTGTCCCAGCTTTGGCTGTGCTGTGGGTTCATGCTGTCATTTCTGGGGTGCTGGTCACACCCCAGGCCGACTGGTGGCAGCAGCGGAGCCAAGGGCTTGGATGCTTCTTCCCGGCGGCCTATCAGGAGGATGCTGGGGGAGGTATTCATGGGGCAAATGCCATTTTTCGGGTCTTCTTCCCGTGTGGCACGCACCTTCAGAGTAGCCATTCCACGGCACCCCACTGGGTCCCCAATCTGTTGAGGTCCTGAGCTGTCCACCCTCAGTGAATGACTGGGTCCCCAATCTGTTGAGGTCCTGAGCTGTTCATCCTGTTGGAGGAAGCAGTCCGGTGGAGAGTCTGGCTCAGAGTAAAAGAGAGGCTGGTGTTCCTATAGGGGCTTCATCATCCATGGGGAACCAGGAAAACCGGGTACTGAGAGGCTGGATGTTGGTTGCCAATCAGTCAGTAACCTAACCAAAACTACCTGAAGGAGATCTGGGTGTTGAATCTAATAGAGAGGATTCTGCACCACTTTGTTTCTTCAACCATTGGGAGAGTCTGTGGCAGAGACTTAGCCCCAAGTTCTGAGTGACATTCTGGCTGCCAGGCTTGTGAGAGAGGCCTGTCCAGGTGCGCTAAACCCATTCCGGCTGGAGTGGCGAAGTAAAGTATCGTTGGAAGCAGGACTTTTCCCATCTACATATACCTGAATCTGTTGTTCACCATTTCTGCTATCTATTCACTCTTCACTCATAAAAGACACCTGTTCTGAGTGGACATTCCATTTACTACAACTCTCATCAAGTACCCTAGACGGCGGAGATACAGCGGTAACATGCCACCCAAAACAAACCAACAGATCCTTCAAGGGTAGTGCTACAATACATTCAATTGAAGACCTAGTTAAGGGTGCAGTCATACATTGTGAGTGCACCCTGCCTGTACCCTGCCTGTGATGTTATAAGAGAACCCCAGCAGGGGCTCTGGAGATTAGTTGCAAGGGGCAGCCCCATTGAAAGCAATGGGAAACTGCTGACTCCCACAGCTGATCACGCTTACTCACATGTAATCGCTTGAAGTTTGGAGACATTTCTAAAAAGTTAGTGGGCAGAGTCCAGGAGGACTGATCTGCATACTTAAGGGAACTTGGCCAATCTTCAGGCAGAATGCTCTGGCAGGGTGGCTGAGTCAGTCCTTAAATATGGTGGAGCCATGCTAGCAGGGGAGTCAGGTGAAAGATGGAGTCCTGAGGAGGCTGCCAGTGGCCTAGGAGGGGTCCCCTGGGTCTGGGGCTGTGCAGGAATAGGGGAGCAAGTTACCAGCGACCCTTGCAGGGGTGGGGGGTAGTGCTACATGTGTATCTCCAGCTTAAATTGACACTAAATGATATCCTTACTCTCCAAAAATAATAAATTTTCATGAAAATGTTTCTTAGGCCCCATACACACGATCGGACATATCCGATGAAAACGGTCCGCGGACCGTTTCCATCGGATATGTCCGATCTGGAGTTTGGTCCGATGGCGTGTACACACCATCGGATCAAATTCCCCGCCGGCGGACGGCGCGGTGACGTGGCGGTGACGTTGATGCCGCCACGTCACCGCACCAGGAAGTAAAACACTTCCGCGCATGCGCCGAATCCATTCGGCGGCGGCGCGGCGGTGCGGGACGATATGTCTGCTGGTAAGTGTACTAACCAGCAGACATGTCGGGCGGACACATTCCCACCCGATAGATTTTAAAGCATGCTTTGAAATCTGTCGGGTGGACAAATCTGTCCGCTAGCCCATACACACGATCGGAGATGTCTGCTGAAACGGTCCATCGGACCGTTTTTAGCGGACATATCCGCTCGTGTGTACGAGGCCTTACTGTGTTTTTCTGCCTCCTTGTAACATTCTCCGTGAGCCCCCAAACTTCACATTTACCCTTACATTTCCATTTGTTTGCTTTGGTAGTGGTCATGTGCACTACTCTACGCACCCTACACACCCCCATAGTCCATCTTAGGAGCAAGCAAAATAGGGTGGCTACGTTCCTACGTACATACAGTGGATCCATGGAGAATAGAAAGTCAGATCACAGCCGCAATAAAAAGCAACAGCAGCTTTACCCAGCATACATTTGGTTCCAAAGGATGTCTTCATTCAGAGGTTAGAAAGAGGAAATTCTGAATAACAGAAAGCCTTTAACTGTTTCATTTACAGAGTCCTGCTTTGCGTTGCTTCCTACCTAAGAACGCCCAGAAGCTCTAGCTCCTTTGTTGCGGCCTGGTCCTTGCAAAACTTACTAACTTGACCAACAACAGACTATTAATAATGAGCCCTCTTACCCCAGATGCCCCTGCACTGGGCTACCAGTACTTAACCATCTATGGCAGCACCACACTAACTACTCTGGGGGCTCTAGCGGTTAACTAGGCTCCTACACTGTCTATTCTCACTATGATGGGTTCCTAAACCTAATTATGGCAACACCTAGTGGCCAATTTGGGAAACTACACTGGGCACCCCTGTGTCCTACCCTACAGCATCGTTGCTCAGAGGGATACATAGTCCTACATATCTGGAAGTACCAGGCATTTTTTGCACTACCAGCAGCTGAAGAGAGCAGCAGGGGAGCAAAGGAAACATGAGTATATGCTGTTTGGGGAGGGGAATGTGAAGGAAAACCTGTTGCTTTTTCCCTGCAAGGTTTCTGCTGTACTGCTTGGCCCTCATATATCTGCATCTTTCTTAGCTTTCAGACGAATATGTATGCAATATGACCCTTAGAAATTAAGGAAATATATTTCACATAATAAAACGCATTCCAACACTAAGAATGCAGGATTCATCTTGATTTTTATATTGCAAGTCACTAAAACATTAATCTTAGATGCATATAAACAGAATTGAAACTAACATTTGGGTTTAATAAGATGCCCAATAATGTATACAATACACCAAAATGTTTGTAAAGAATAGTTTTTCACCAAGAGAACAAGAATTACTGTACTGCATGAAAAGCATTATTTTCTACACCAGTAAAGTCAGGTTAAATTAAGTAAATTACTAAAACAAAACTTTTTCGTGCAAATCTAAAGAAAACATACTGTAGCAGCAGAGAAAAACGTTATGGTTGCCACAGTGCAGAGAATTAAAAATAAATCCATACAATAATTTCTCTACCTATTTATATTGAAGCTGAAGTTTTAAGCACCAAGCATCCTAAATTATATGTAGACATCATATTTATGTATACATTTACAATAAAATGGTCTAAGTCTTTCAGAGAAGTTATATTTTATGTCTGTAAACATGTAAAAACATTTCCATATGACTGTTGGAATGTGCACTCTATTGTGCACTGCTTTGCTCATTCTTTTTGAGCACAATGCATAGCTGGTCGGCACCATCATTTTTTATGATGTAAGTTCTATGCTGGATGTTAATAAATTGCCTGATATATCTGATGTGATTGGTGTGATTTATTCTTAATTTTTTTATTCAGATTTTATATATCAAAGCAGTTTTACCAATGGAACGATAAAAAAAAAAGCAACAAAAGAAAAAGAGTGGGAGTTGAGATGTAATGAAAGCAACTGTAATAGCAGAAACTAAACACAACACTCTGCATTCATTGTTCAGAATACATTTACAAGCTGAGCATTGTATACATTGTATATAGGACACATAATAATAATACAAATAATAATAATAATAATTCACTAGTTGAACAAAACAGATCTGAGAGGACCATGATAGATATAACACTCTTTCCACAATATTGAAAGACTACAGGAAAGATCTGTACAGCTAAGTATTTGCATGCAGTGTTCCCCCTACAAGCAGTACATAAGCCAGTTGTTACAGATGTAGCATCCTCCTAGTTCAGAGAAGGCTGCTTGGTCAACTTAGTTTAGTTTCTCTGTAAACAGTGGACCAGGGGTTGATTGGTTAGGGCTGCTCAGGGTTTCACAGACTGCTGTTCTGCTACTTCACCATTAGAGTGACCACATTTCCAAACTACCATTCAGGGACACCCCCCTTCCCAAAAATCAGCTTGTGCTGTAATGAATCACAGCACAGTGATTGGACACAAGAGGTGGGATTTTTGATTTCTCCAATCACAAGCAGGGGGCAGGGATTGTGCTCCTCCAGGCATTCCCGGCCAGGGCAAGTACTGTCAGTGAGTAAAGCAGTGATGTGGCGGCTTTTTTTGGGTGCATCAGATTGGCCCAGGGGGTAGCTGTGTCAGTTTCATTCTGGGACACTGTATTGTCCTGGAATAAAGGTGCCTGGGACAGACCTGCAAAATGCGGGACTGTCATGGACAATCAGGAACACGTGGTCACTCTATTCCCCATGTCTCTTAAAGAAGTTGTAAAGGAAAAAAAAATTGCCTAAAATTAATGTCTGCAAGGTAGACAGACAGAATAGTGTAATGATTCTGTTAAAAAAACGAGTAAATACCTATTAAATTCCTTCATCTATATCACCTCCGGCGTTCTAGTTGCTGTTCTCTCATTCACTTCCTGGTTTGCGGCGCTAGTTCATGGAAAAACTAAATTTCCCAGTATGTATTGTGGCACGCCCAGTAATTCACACCTCCTTGAAGTCTCTAACACATAGAGAGCATCCTGCCACACAGATGTAGTTCCCAGGAGGGGGCGAGCACGTCACTGACCACGGCAGAAAAGCCTTCACGGTGGTGAGTAACAATCAGACAAGCAGGAAGTGAACAGAACATAGAAGAAATAGAGCAACTTCTTAACAAAAACGAACAATGAAGAAGTGAAAAGAGGAATGTCTGCAGGTAAAGGATGCTTATTATGAAAAAAAAAAAAAAAATCCTTTACAACCCCTTTAACCACATAAGCCCCGGACCAATATGCTGCTAAATGCCCAAAGGTGTTTTTACAATTTGGCACTGTGCTGCTTTAACTGGAAATTGCGCAGTCATGCAATGTTGTACCGAAAAAAAATTGCGTCCTTTTCTTCCCACAAATATAGCTTTCTTTTGATGGTATTTGATTGCCTCTGTGATTTTTATTTTTTGCGATATAAACGAAAAAAAAACATACATTTTGAAAAAAAAAAATTTTTAATTAACAAAAAGTAAAGAATATCGAATAAACTAAATTTTAGTCAAACATTTAGGCCAAAATGTATTCAGCCACATGTCTTTAGTAAAAAAAATCTCAATAAGCGTATATTTATTGGTTTTCGCAAAAGTTATAGTGTCTACAAACTAGGGTACATTTTCTGAAATTTACACAGCTTTTATTTTATGACTGCCTATCTCATTTCTTGAGGTGCTAAAATGGCAGGGCAGTACAAAACCTCCCCATATGACCCCATTTTGGAAAGTAGACACCCCAAGGAAACTGCTGAGAGGCATGTTGAGTCCATTGAATATTTTTATTTTTTTGTCCCAAGTGATTGAATAATGACAAAAAAATAAAAATTTACAAAAAGTTGTCACTAAATGATATGATATATTGCTCACACATGCCATGGTTATATGTGAAATTGCACCCCAAAATACATTCTGCTGCTTCTCCTGAGTACGGGGATACCACATGTGTGGGACTTTTTGGGAGCCTAGCCGCGTACAGGACCCCGAAAACCAAGCACCACCTTCAATATTTCTAAGGGCATACATTTTTGATTTCACTCCTCACTACCTATCACTACCTATCACAGTTTTGAAGGCCATAAAATGCCAAGATGGCACCCAACCCCCCCCCAAATTACCCTATTTTGGAAAGAAGACACCCCAAGCTATTGGCTGAGAGGCATGTTGAGTCCATGGAATATTTAGTTTTTTTTTGCCCCAAGTGATTGAATAATGACCAAAAAAAAATAAAAAATGTACAAAATGTTGTCACTAAATGATATATTTCTCACACATGCCATGGGCATATGTGGAATTACAACCCAAAATGCATTCTGCTTCTCCTGAGTACGGGGATACCACATGTGTGGGACTTTTCGGGAGCCTAGGTGCGTACGGGACCCCGAAAACCAACCACCGCCTTCATGATTTGTGTGAGTGAAATCAAAAATGTATGTCCTTAGAAATCTTGAAGGTGGTGATTGGTTTTCGGGGTCCCGTACACGGCTAGGCTCCCAAAAAGTCCCACACATGTGGTATCCCCGTACTCAGGAGAAGCAGTACATTGTATTTTGGGGTGTAATTCCACATATGCCCATGGCATGTGTGAGAAATATATCATTTAGTGACAAAGTTTTGTACATTTTTAATTTTTTTGGTCATTATTCAATCACTTGGGGCAAAAAAATTAAATATTCCATGGACTCAACATGCCTCTCAGCAAATAGCTTGGGGTGTCTTATTTCCAAAATGGGGTCATTTGGGGAGGTTGTGTGCCATCTTGACATTTTATGGCCCTCAAAACTGTGATAGGTAGTGAGGAGTGAAATCAAAAATGTATGCCCCTAGAAATCTTAAAGGCGGTGCTTGGTTTTTGGGGCCCCGTACATGGCTAGGCTCCCAAAAAGTCCCACACATGTGGTATCCCCTTACTCAGGAGAAGCAGCAGAATGTATTTTGGGGTACAATTCCACATATAACTTTGGCATGTGTGAGCAATATATCATTTAGTGACAACTTTGTGCAAAAAAAATCAGTTTGTCATATTCCAGCAACTTGTGTCAAAATATAAAATATTCCATGGACTCGACATGCCTCTCAGCAAATAGCTTGAGGTGTCTACTTTCCAAAATGGGGTCATTTGTTTTTTTTTGGCATTTTATGGCCTTCAAAACTGTGATATGTAGGTAGTGAGGAGTGAAATCAAAAATGTACACCCTTAGAAAGCCTGAAGGCTGTTCTTGGTTTTTGGGGTCCCGTACACGGCTAGGCTCCCAAAAAGTCTCACACATGTGGTATCCCCGTACTCAGGAGAAGCAGCAGAATGTATTTTGGGGTGTAATTCCACATATGCCCATGGCATGTTTGAGCAATATATCATTAAGTGACAACTTTGCGCAATTTTTTTCTCGCAACTTGTGTCAAAATATAAAATATTCCATGGACTCGACATGCCTCTCAGCAAATAGCTTGGGGTGTCTACTTTCCAAAATGGGGTCATTTGGGGGGGTTTTGAATTGTCCTGGCATTTTATGCACAACATTTAGAAGCTTATGTCGCACATCACTTACTCTTCTAACCACTTGAAGACAAAGCCCTTTCTGACACTCTTTGTTTACATAAAAACATCTTTTTTTTTTTTTAAAGAAAGTTAAGTTGAACCTCCAAACATTATATATATTTTTTTTTAAGCAAAGGCCATACAAATTAAAATGGTGGGTGTTGCATTTTTTTTCCACACAGTATTTGCGCAGCGATTTTTTAAATGCATTTTTTGGGGAAAAATACACTTTTTTTTATTTTAAAGCACTAAAACACACTATATTGCCCAAATTATTGATGAAATAAAAAAGATGATTTTAGGCCAAGTACATGGATACCAAAGACGACATACTTTATGATTTGCGCACAAACGCGCAGTGGCGACAAACTACATACATTTTTAAAAACATTTAAAAGCCTTTACAGGTTACCACATTAGATTTACAGAGGAGGTCTACTGCTAAAATGACTGCCCTCGATCTGCCCTTTTGAAAATTTCTAAATTTCTAAATTAGAAAATTAGAAATTCAAAAATTAGAAAATTAGAAAATTCAAAAATTAGAATCTTCGAAATTGAAAAATTTGAATCTTCGAAATTGAAAAATTTGAATCTTCGAAATTGAAAAATGTTAATCTTCGAAATTGAAAAATTTGAAAAATCGTAATTTAAAAATTAGAAATTTCGAAAATTGAACAATTTGATATTCGAAAATTGAAAAATTTGAAAATTGTGTAAAGGTAGCTTTTGTAAAATTGTGCCATTTGGTGCACTATGCCTAGGGTAAGACTTTGGGGGCCAGATTCAGAGAAGTTTACGTACATTTGTGCGGGCGTAGCGTATGCTCTTTATGCTACGCCTCGGCAACTGTTATGGGCAAGTGCCTTATTCAGAAAGCACTTGCTCCATAAGTTGCGGCGGCATATCGTAAAGTGTCCGGCGTAAGGGCGCCTAATTCAAATTAGTAATGTGGGGGTGTGATTCATGTAAATAAATCATGACCCCACGTAATTTACGTTTTTTCTGGACGGCACATCCGCCGTCCGTGGACGTATGCCAGTGCGCAAGCGTGAAATCATGTCGCAAGTTGTCAATGTAAATGACGTGAGCGTAAATTACTTCCAGCCCCATTCCTGACCGATTTACGTAAACGACGTACAATTTGACGCTGTCCCGACGTCCATACTTAACATTGGCTGCGCCTCATATAGCAGGGGTAACTTTACGCCGGACTAACCCTTAAGATACTATGAAACTGATCTGCAGACTATTTCCACTATTGCCACCATTACTAAAAATATTCCTGTATATTTTTCTATCAGGATTTCCTGCCTACCATAGCCTGTATACTATCCCCATCCTTTTGGATTGGAGACCCACAGGCTGGCTTTCGGCGACTTAGGCTTACACCTTCATTTGTCGCCTAAACTGACTACCCTTATTGAGCCTATACCTGACTGTCCGTGTATATTCCTGGAACTGGAGCTCTCACTTTTTGCTTACCAGTGTCAGTACTGGATCCCTCTAGGACCCAGCGCACTCACCTGACACAGCCTTGGCTGGGAAACACTGATTGGCCAGCTCTCCTTTAAAACACCTGTGTTTTCACCCAATCAGTGCTCGTGATAGAGTTACTCTGCTTGCCTTGTGAGATCCAGCCTGACCTGTTTATCTGTAAACTATGTGTATGACCCGGCTTGTTTGACCCTGCTTGTTGCTTCCGATTTGGTACCTTTCGAACTCTGATTATCCGTGTATGACCCGGCTTGCCTAGACCACATCCATTGCAGTGGTGCACTACTAGCACCAGCAACACCACCAACATCCACACCTGCGGTGAACTACAAGTTCCAGCTTTCCTGCTCATCACAACACCTACATCAGCAGTGAACTACAAGTGCCAGCTGTTCCGCTCGTCTCAACCCTGCATCCGTGGTGAACTACAAGTCCCAGCGCTGACCTGCTTCTCAAGACCTGCTCATGGTATGTGCTCTTGTTATTGAACTATAGGCATATTAGCACACCTGAACTGTTGTCTGCTGCTAGCCTGATATGAAACCTGACATTATCACGAGCCATACATAAAAAGGGAAAACCCATCATGGATTCTGAGCAGGCTCAGATGTTTGCACAAGAACTTTGCCGTTTATCCCATCAAGTTCAGCAAATGGCCACAGAGCTCACCAAGGTGCAATCCCCTACTACAACTGTTACAAAAAGTTTATCTGAACCAAAAATTCCTTTGCCTGACCGTTTTTCTGGCGACCGTAAGGGATTCTGCAACTTTAAAAACAGCTGCAAATTATATTTCAAATTAAGGCCATCCTCTTCTGGCTCTGAAACTCAGAGAGTTCAGATCATTATCTCTCTGCTACAGGGTGACCCCCAGGCTTGGGCCTTTAACCTTGAACCAAACCATCCAGCCCTGCTAACTGTAGATGCCTTCTTTGAAGCCCTTGGATTGCTGTACGATGATCCAGATCGTATGGCTACTGCAGAATCAACCCTGCGTAACTTAAAGCAAGGAACCACCACAGCTGAAATGTACTGCTCAGAGTTTCGCAGGTGGGCCCCAGAATCTGGCTGGAATGATGCAGCTCTCCGCAGCCAGTTCAGAATAGGTCTTTCAGATGCAATTAAGGATGCTCTGGTCAACTTCTCCTATCCACCCTCACTGGAGGAAGCTATGTGGCTAGCCATTAGAATTGATCGCCGTCAGCGAGAGAGGGGGCGAGAAAAAAATATGGCTGTGGCAAACTGTATACCTCCCTTACCACCTGACCATCCAACCTCCAGTGCCAGTTCAGTGGAAAAACCTATGCAGCTAGGCTCCACCCGGCTATCTGCCCAGAAACACACACGCCGGCGTAATATGGGACATTGCCTGTATTGTGGCCTCAGGGGTCACATGCTCCGTTCGTGCCCTACACGTCCGGGAAACTCCCAGACCTAGGTGATTATGGGGAGGTCACCTTAGGTCTGCTTTCATCTCCCCAGGGGGACAGTCGTATACTTCTACCCAGTGTTATTCACTTTGGGACAGGGACTCATGAACTGCTGGCCTTGGTAGATTCTGGAGCTGCTGAGAATTTTATTGATAAGACTTTGATTACCTCCTTGTCCCTGGAAACTCATATGCTAGATTGCCCAGTCCGCCTAATTTCTGTGGATAACCGGCCTCTCTCACAAGACCTTGTGCTTCAGTCCACCAATCCCTTCCAGTTACAATTGGGGGCCCTGCACTGGGAGAAGATTTCATGTCTTGTCATTGACTTTTCATCCACTCCTTTGATCCTAGGCCTTCCTTGGCTTCAGAAGCACAATCCTGTAATTGACTGACGAACAGGAAATATTCTGGCTTGGTCCAATCAGTGTAAAGAAAGTTGCATCCAGCACCCTGTTCGACTTGCTGCTTGTCAAGTGGGAATGGAACAGATTCCGCTTTGTTATAAGGACTTTCAGGATGTGTTTTCTAAAGGGAGTGCTGACACCTTACCACCTCATCGCAGTTATGACTGTCCCATTGACCTTTTGCCTGACACTACACCTCCGCGAGGGAGAGTCTTTCCATTGTCCGAACCAGAGAACCTTGCTTTGCAAGAATACATCCAGGAAAACCTAGCTAAAAGTTTCATCCGTCTCTCTACTTCTCCCGCAGGCGCAGGTTGCTTCTTTGTCCCAAAGAAGGACGGGGGTCTAAGACTTTGTGTTGACTACAGAGGTCTAAATAAAATAACCGTTCCCAATTGGTACCCTCTCCCTCTCATCACAGAGTTGTTCTCCCAAATCCAGGGAGCAAAGATTTTCTCCAAACTAGACCTAAGGGGAGCCTATAATCTAGTGCGCATCCGTGAAGGAGATGAGTGGAAGACAGCCTTTAACACCAAGGATGGCCACTACGAATGTCATGTCATGCCTTTCGGACTCAGGAATGCACCAGCTGTCTTTCAAAACTTTATGAATGACATTTTCCGTGACCTGTTGGGTCGCTTTATGCTTGTATACTTGGATGATATTTTGATATATTCTCCCAATCTTGAAACGCATCAGAGGCACGTCCGCTCAGTGTTGGCCCGATTAAAGGCTCATTCCCTTTTTGTTAAGCCTGAAAAATGTTCATTTCATGTCAAACAAGTACCTTTTCTGGGCTACCTAATCTCTGACACAGGCCTAACCATGGATCCAGCCAAGATTCAGGCCATTCTAGACTGGGCATCACCTTCAGACCTGAAAGCAGTTCAGCGCTTCCTGGGCTTTGCAAATTTCTATCGGAAATTCATTAGGAATTTTGCCACCATTGCACATCCCATCACCTCTCTCACCAGGAAGTCTCAGTCTAAGTTTAAATGGACTACTGAAGCCCAGACAGCCTTCACTCAGTTGAAGAAAGCCTTTACCTCTGCACCAATTCTACGCCATCCTGTTCCTGAGCTGCCTTTTATTGTGGAGGTAGATGCATCCGAAGTAGGGGTGGGGGCGCTTCTGTCACAAAAGGACCCTGTAACTGCTGCCATCCACCCCTGTGCCTTCCTGTCCCGTAAATATTCCCCAGCAGAGCGCAACTATGATATAGGCAACAGAGAACTGTTAGCCATAAAGCTAGCTTTGTAGGAATGGAGACATTGGCTGGAGGGAGCTCGCTATCCATTCATAGTTCTGACTGACCACAAAAACCTTGAATACATCCGTTCTGCTAAAAGACTGAACTCACGTCAGGCCAGGTGGTCATTGTTCTTCTCCAGATTTGACTTCACAATTTCTTATTTACCAGGGCCAAAAAATGTTAAGGCCGATGCCTTGTCTCGCAGTTTTTTATCAGAATCCCCACCTCCGCTTCCTCCACAATCCATTATCTCTGAGGACAGGATTTTGGCTTTCACCCAGACTGACATCTCTGAGGCCTTATTACCTGCACAGGCTGAAGCCCCCCCTTCCACTCCCTCTGGTATGCTTTTTGTGCCCTTGGCTCTTCGTTTGCAGGTTTTGCAGCAGGTACATGCGTCAAAGCCTGCAGCGCATCCGGGGTTTAGACAAACTTATGAGATTATCTCTCGCAACCTCTGGTGGCCATCGATTAGGCAGGATGTGCTAGCCTTTGTCCAGGCTTGTGAGGTTTGTGCCAGAAGCAAGGGCAGTACCTCTAAGCCCTCCGGTCTTCTACGTCCTCTACCAATACCTACTTGTCCCTGGACCCATTTATCTATGGACTTTATCACTGACTTGCCTCCGTCCCAGGGATTTTCCACGATCTGGGTGGTGGTAGACAGGTTCAGTAAGATGGCCCACTTTGTTCCACTTCCGAAACTGCCGTCTGCTAGAGATCTGGCATCTTTATTCATTAAACATGTTTTCAGGCTCCATGGGGCACCAATTAACATTGTCTCAGACCGCGGCTCTCAGTTTATAGCCCAGTTTTGGAAGGCCCTTTGTTCTCAGCTAGGGATTAAGTTATCATATTCTTCAGCTTATCATCCCGAGACAAATGGCCAAACAGAAAGAACTAATCAGACTCTAGAGAAGATGGTACGTTGTCTGATGGCCAATGATGAGGTGGAGTGGGTCAACATCCTTCCATGGGCAGAGTTTGCCTTTAATAATTGTGCCAGCTCTTCTACAGGGACCTCTCCCTTCTTCTGTGTTTACGGGTTGCATCCTCGTGTGTGCTCCTTTGATCTTCCACCCTCTGATGTTCCAGATGTCAACACCACGATTGAAAATTTCTCCAAAATCTGGTCTGACGTCAATCGTGCTATTTCTCGTTCGGTGCAGGCTTTTAAGAAAACGGCTGATAAGAGGCGCTCAAAGGCCCCTGGATATAAAGTTGGTGACAAAGTGTGGCTATCATCCAGGAATCTGTCCCTGCATGTTCCATCCAAGAAACTTGGCCCAAAATTCATCGGGCCCTATGAGATTTCAGAGATTGTTAATCCTGTGTCCTATAGATTAAAACTCCCCCCGTCCATGCGCATTCCTAATGTCTTCCATGTTTCTTTATTGAAACCTGTTCACTCTAGTCTCCAAGTAAATGAACCAGAACCTGTAGATGTGTCAGATAGCCAGGAATATGAAGTGGCATATATTCTTGACTCCAGACGAGTACGCAATTCCTTACAATATCTAGTTCATTGGAAAGGTTTTGGCCCAGAGGATCGATCCTGGATCCCAGCTCGCGATCTCCATGCTGATCGCCTTAAGAAGAAGTTCCATCTTCGATATCCAAGTAAGCCTGGGGGTGCAGGAGCAACCCCTCGAGAAGGGGGGGGTACTGTCAGTACTGGATCTCTCTAGGACCCAGCGCAGTCACCTGACACAGCCTTGGCTGGGAAACACTGATTGGCCAGCTCTCCTTTAAAACACCTGTGTTTTCACCCAATCAGTGCTCGTGATAGAGTTACTCTACCCGGCTTGTTTGACCCTGCTTGTTGCTTCCGATTTGGTACCTTTCGAACTCTGATTATCCGTGTATGACCCGGCTTGCCTAGACCACATCCATTGCAGTGGTGCACTACTAGCACCAGCAACACCACCAACATCCACACCTGCGGTGAACTACAAGTTCCAGCTTTCCTGCTCATCACAACACCTACATCAGCAGTGAACTACAAGTGCCAGCTGTCCCGCTCGTCTCAACCCTGCATCCGTGGTGAACTACAAGTCCCAGCGCTGACCTGCTTCTCAAGACCTGCTCATGGTATGTGCTCTTGTTATTGAACTATAGGCATATTAGCACACCTGAACTGTTGTCTGCTGCTAGCCTGATATGAAACCTGACAACCAGCAAATGAGTGACCTATCACCTAACAACACCTGCTTATTCTAACAGTGAGAATTCCTAAATATGATTTTTTCCTACCACAAGTGTACTTACTTCCACCTGGTTGACACTGGATTGGAATGCTTGTGTAAAAAATTTAAGATAGGTTGTTTTAGACATACATTGATACTGGTTTTTTAAGACCAGTCGTTGCTCATCCCCAAAGCGGCCAATCATTTTGTGAGTATCTATTTTTATCCATAATTTCTACTTTATCTTTCATCTTTACAAATCCATCTTATACACTTGGGATTAGTTTCACCGCATGCCTTCTGTACCTTCTTCCCTTCCCTCCTTCTCCCCCCCCCCTCTTTTTTCTTTCCCCCCTTGCCCCCTTTCCTTTTCCTCGTCCTTCTCTCTTCTTTTCTCTCTTTCCTCCTTCTCTTTCGTTTTCTTTTCCTTTTCTCTTCTACTCTGATTTTGCTCCCCCCCCTTTTTTTCCCCCTTCCCCTTCCTCTTTTTCCTTCCCCTTCTTTTCTTCTCATCTTTTTCTCCTTTCCAACCCTAGATGGGCTACACACCTGGTAGGCTACCCTGTTATTTCTGCCACACATATTGCATTACAACAGATATTTTCTAGTTTTTGTTTTGCATTTTTACCTTTGTGTTTTTTATCTATAGATCATTTTGATTATTTTATGTATGTAAAATTTACTGTGTTTCTTGTATATATTTTATCAGATTGAAATGTCTATGCTCCTGAGGAAGAGCTGTGACTAGCGCGCAACATGTAGAGCAAGTCCTCCTACGCCTCTGGATTGTCACCTGGTTATACACTATTCAAGCTAAATTTTACAATAATGCTTTATAATTGAGCTGTACTTATGCTAGAACTGTATTACTATTGTAATAGCCTGTGTGGACCAGCTATCTACCTGATCTCGGTTCGATTGTATGTTTATAACTGTGTTTTTTATGACATTTTTCTAATACATTTATTTAGTTTTTTCTACCTTATCATCGTGTGCCCTTAAAGTCTAATTTAGTAGCGTTCTATTCATTCTATCATTATCGGGACGATGGCACACTGCCTATTGTTGCATCCGCAGTATCACCCTGCGCTGTTTGCACGTTAAAATTAGGCCCTTCTTATTCATATTTTTTTTTCTCAATTGTGTTCATTCTCATCCCAATCTGCTGCAGATCCGCATGGATGGATGAAGTAATCTAGGCTGCATTAAGGGCTAAGCTTTTGGAAAGCATTTGTGCAAAGGCTTCCATCATGGATGGAAAGTCAGTGGGGATGGGAGCGGATTCTGCTGCATCACTGACCTCGAGCAGTAGGCCTGTATGGGGATCCAGCATGGGGGTAGAAGGGGGGCCAGAGCTCAGTCTTCCCAGCAGGGATTCCGTGGACGCTGGTGATGTGGCCTGGGGCAGGGGGGGTAATCACTACCTGGGGATGGCGGAGGAACCAGATCCTGGTCAGCTATGAAGTCCTCAGAGTCGTCTGCTGGTTGCAGGCCTTGCTGCGCAGCCGCCATCTTGGCATAGCTAAGGGGGCCGGGGGATGCCACCATCTGACATGACAAGTCCCTCCTGGCCGGCACTGCTGACATCCGCTCGTTCCCGGGGGGTCTTACCCACTCAATTATCCAGGTGATGCTGCTCGGGGGGGGCCCTGAGAGCTCCGGTAGCTAAAATAAGGTGGAGCTCTAGAAGCCGGTATTGCAGAAGATGAGACATTGTGCATAGTACATATTGCAAGAGATACTGGAAGTGGCTTAATTTGTCATGACTAGGTCACTAGGACAATGACCCTTTAATGCTTAGCTCCGACTAGTGAAATGCTAAGTGAAGCCGGGCTTGTGAGAGACATTTGATTGTCCAGTGTGTAGAGGTGTTAATTCAGGTCGGCTCCTAGACCTTTCTATTATGTGATAAAACTGTTTAAAGTCTCCTGTCAGGAGTATTGGATTAGCATGTCATTATCTAAAAGGTTAATTAAATTCTATTGATAACGGAATGTGATGTGTCAAGCTTTGCGGTGCCGAAATGTCTTTGTATGGAAACCCCAGTGTGTGGAAAAGGGGGTGGAGTTTTCATTGTTCTTTGATTGATGAAAGATTGTAACCTGTATTAAACCAGCAGAGTGTTTCAATAAAGTTGAGTTCTGTTTGAACATACATACAACTCGCTTGGTGTGTGTTCTTAATGGGTTCGATCAGCACATAGCTGTAGGTCGGACCCCGGAATCTTGGATGACTGGACCATCAGATGTTGCAATCTGCAATCTGATAGAATAGAAGCAGAGGAGTGTCGGGAGAGCAGGACCTGGGCGAGCAAGGGTCTCATCACATGATCCTTTTTTTTTTGTCTTAAAATACTCCTTCAAATTAATGATGTACTGATGTTTTGGCAGGAATGTTTTTGGATAATTTGAATTTTTTACTACTCCACAGTTCCCTTCTACGCCAAAGGAATGACAGACTGTGGCATCAGAGTTTTCCCAGTGCTGGAACTTTCCAAACTGTGGAGGAGCCATTGGTGGCAAGCACATCCGCATTGTGCCACCACCCCGTTCGGGATCCTATTATTTTAATTATAAAGGGTTCCACAGTATCGTGCTGATGGCGGTGGTGTCGGCCAATTATGATTGTCTATTTGTGGATGTGGGGAAAAATGGGCGGATGTCTGACGGCGGAGTGTTTGCCCAGACAGAGTTCGCCCAACGGCTCAAATCAGATGACCTGGCATTGCCATCTGCAGCAGAGAATAAAAAGGGACTACCCTTTGTGTTTACTGCAGATGAGGCATTTTTGTTGGGTCCCTGCCTAATGGGGCCTTTTACCCAAAGAACCCTCACCCCTGAGAGGAGGGTGTTTAATTACGGGCTGGCCAGAGCCAGAAGGGTGGTTGAAAATGCCTTTGGCATCATGGCCAGCAGTTTCCGCCTATTTCTTACCTCCATCAACCTCGCGGAGTACAAATGGAACCATGTTGTCATGTGCTGCTGCATTCTCCATAACTTTTTAAAGAAAAATTCAAACTATTATTTAGCATCCATTGGTCCTGAGGCCACTCAACAATCCCAAATGGCATTGCCGGCCCAGGAAGCTGGCCCTAAAGGCTTAGCTCCCCAAAGCGCCTGTGATGTCCGCCAACAATATGTTATTTTTTGGGTAGGGGGGCCATTGCAATGCCTGATGAGGTTTAACGGAAAATGTAAAATAAAAATGTATTTTCTAATAAAAAAAAATATATATATATATTTTTTTTTTATTTGGGTTTCTTTTTTCTTTCTCCTAGGTTCTTCTAGTGCCATGTGTATTTTCCTTTACTAAACACCACAAATATTTATTTGTTCTTTTAGGCAACATTGATATAAGAAGCCACACATTGTTAAATATCAAATATTTTTTATTGTTTCACATTTTAAATGTGTTATTTTTTTAGTTTTTTCTTGTAAAAAATATATTTTTTGGGGTAAAAATGTAGGGCCAGATTCGGGTACATTGGCGCATATTTTGAACGGCGTAGCGCATCTCCTTTACGTTAGACCGGCGCAATGTAGAGGCGCAATCACCGTATCCTCGTAGTATTTGCGCCGAAATTAGCGCCGGTGTAACGTAAATTCCGAGGCGTAAGGCGGAGTAATTCAAATTGGGAAGGACGTGGGCGTGTTTCATTGAAATGAGCTGTGACCCCATGCAAATGAAGGGCCGGCCGGATCGCGCATGCGCACATGAAGCAGACCATGGTCAGCACCTCTGTTCGCATGCTCACAACTCGGGAACAGCGCAATCAGTGAAATTGGAAGTGGACCCGGGCAACTTAGTGAACTACGCAGACAGCATAAATAGACAGACACAAACGCCCTTTGTATCCCTTCCTATACAGCAAGGTGCTTTTGTTCTTTTGTGTGTTCGCGTTTGTTGCGTTGTGACTTGTCTTTGTGATATTTGTTGACTGTTTGATCTAGTGTTTTGTAGAATATATTTGATAGTGTTTTTTGGTGACTGGTTGTGAGACTTTTTGGTTGATAGATTTTGTTTGTTTGTTTTGTTGCTGGATTTTTCCTGCTTGTTTTTGTGTGTGATTTTTGGTGATTGTTTGGGAGAGAGTTGTTGTATGAGTATGACTGAGAGGAAGCGCAAGAGCAATTTTTCTTTGGGGGAGAAACAAATTATTGCCCGGGCCCTTACCCAATATGGCCGTTTCCTTCACGGCCCAGAGAGTGCCAACACCACCCCGGCCAGGAAGAAGGAGATTTTGCAGAACATTACCGACCAGGTAAATGCATTGGGGGGGGGGGGGGGGAGACCCGGACACGCGAGGGGATCGTAAAGAAAATAAATGATCTCCGGCGTCTGGTCCGAAAGAAGCTGGCCAAAATAGCAGGCCATGCCAGGGGCACTGGAGGGGGCCCACTATGCCCTGTTAGTCTGACAGCGGAGGAGCGTGCGGTGGCCCACACCTTTAATAGGCAACAAGTGGAGGGCCTGCCTGGCTATCACTCCAGTCAGGAGGCCGTGATGCCAGGTAAGTTTTTTTTTTCCTATCTGGTGTGTAGCATGTGTGGGGGGGGGAAGGGAATATGTGGCAAGTGTGTGGATCCTCCAACCTGTGAATGTTTTGTGTCATCCACAGATGTGCAGGAGGGTGCTGGGCCATCTGGCCTGACCACACCATCCTCGGGACACCAGCCTGATGAGGACCACCAGACAAGGCCGGAGTCCTCGGAGGAGTTGGAGGAGGAGTTTGAGGAGGATGAGTTTGAGGAGGATGTCATGTCAGCCAGTGGCTTGTTGTTTTTGGAGGAGTCTTCCCCTCTGGCTGGCAGCAGCCAGCCCTCCATAAGGGGTAGCCCCTCCCACTCCTCCCCCAACAGGGCTCCCCTCCCAAGGGCATCCCCTTCTCCCCGGCCACAAGCATCAGCTGGAGTCAGGAAGTCATCCCAGAAGACCAGGGGGGTGGCCGAGGTTCTGCCCACCAATCTCAGAAGGGACCAGGCCCTTCAGACCCACCATCTGGGACAGGTCAGCCAGACTTTGGTGTGGATGGAGGAGAGCCTGTCCTCCATAAAGGATACGCTTGGGGACCTGGACTGCCACTCCCTGGCTCTTACAAACTGCCTAAACGAACTGCAGACTACTACAGCAGACGTTGGGCAGGATGTGAGGGCCCTCACCCAGGCTATCCAGGCCAATACGGCAACACTAAGTGCTGGCCTGACCAGAATTGCCGTGGCCTTGGAGGGCAGGCTGCCAGGTGGGCAGAGACCAGGGGCTGCTCCTCCTTCCCCGGATTACCCCCCCCCCCCATGAGTCTCCCCATGGGTCACGCCTGCGGCATTAATTTGGTTTCCCCCTTTTTTTTATTTTTCTGGACTTTTTTTCTTTTTCTGGACTTTTTTTTTTTTTTTGGGACTTTTTTTTTTTTTGCTGGACAATTTTTTTTTGTGTTGTGAATGATTTCGGAATGTGGGGGTGGCATTCCTGCCGGAAAAGGGGTGTCACCCTCATTTGTGGTGGAGAAGGGTGATCCCAGGTCCGTGTGAATGGTGTATGAATGTACAGGGACATAATTGGAGCCGTGCCGTGGCGTTGCTGCTCACAAGTCCTGCATGGTGGGCTTGTGCTAATCCAATTTGATGAGGGGTGTGTGAGCTAGGGACCACAGTGGTGTGCATGCATGCATTCTCATTGTGCCATGATTAATGTGTGTGTTTAACGTGCAAAGATGCCTAATGTGAGCTGTCTCCTGGCTGCTCTTCCCTCAGAAGACGGGGTATCCTCGGTTAGGGGGGGATTGTCTGGTTCGGGGGTCAGGTCATCACGTATGTCAATCTGCAGGCCCTTTCTCACTGCGAAGTTGTGCAGCAGGCAACATGCACCGATGATCTGGCACACGAAGTTTGGGGAATACAACAGGGTCCCCCCAGACTTATCCAGGCATCGGAAATGTGACTTCAGGAGGCCAAAGGTGCGCTCCACCACTGCACGTGTTTGGGCGTGGGCTTCATTGTATCTTTCCTCTCCTGGGGTTTGGGGGTTCCGGATAGGAGTCATGAGATGGGGTCCCAGTGCATATGCAGAGTCACCTGTAAGGGAAAAGACAGAAGGATGTTAGTCATGCATGTGCCCCTTGTGATGTGTGCATCATGGGGGGGGACAGTCATGCCTGCCACCCATGTCACTCACCAACCAGCCAGGTGTCCCCATACACGTTCTGTTCGAATTCCATTGGGATGGGGCTCTGATTGTATATGTAGCTGTCATGGCTGGATCCGGGGTGTTTGGCACGGACGTGCCATATGAGGCCTTGGGCATCGACTATCACCTGTACATTGATGGAATGCCAATGCTTCCGATTGCGTTATATGTGCTCTGTCTCATGGGGGGGCCCCCACGGTGCGTGGGAATCTGGCAATTCTGTAGAAATCTGTCATTGCCTTCAGCCGCAGGTCCTCAGTGTTTGGTTTGATGATTTGGTTGGCCAGGCGCCTGAGGATTGCGGGGACAACCTGGTGCACACATCTGCTCATGGAGGATTGTGACATCCCAGCCAACACTCCACTTGTTCTTTAAAAAGAGCCACTGGCAAGGAAATGGAGTGTTGCCAGGACCTTGACCAGTGGCTGCACTGCATGTGAGCGGTGTGTTGGGCTGGTGATGTCATCCTGCAAGGTTGTGGTTAATTCCAGGATGGCATGAGGGGTGAATCTGAAGATGCGATACACCTCAGAATCACTCATGCCAAAGAGGTCTATGCGTGTGCGGTATATCCTCTCCCGTGCCCTCCTCCGTGCCCTCCTCCGTGCCCTCCTCCTTCTTTGTTCATCTAAAGTCATTAGTATAGCTATGAGCAAGGATGCCCCTGGCATGTTGGCATACAGATTGATGTCCAGCAAGTGTGACTGCTCAGCTCCTCACTAACAGTGTTGCTTTAGCTGACATGTAGACGGATTGTCTAATTTTATTCCACCTTTTATATGGTCTAATTTTAGACAGGACGTGCAGCTGTTGCGCACAGCGCGTAGCCTGCACTGCACCAACGTTCTTTTGTGGATCCCCGTAACTCCCTCATTTGCATATTTGAATAGCAAATCAATGGTGTGTCTAGCGCAGTTTTGCGTGGACGGATACGCTGGTCTATTGAAATTGCGCCTGTCCAAAAAAAGTAGATTTCATGCATATCTCGTTTTGGGGATGCGGCGCATCGATACGCATGCGCAAATTTAGACTTACGCCGCGCATCTCCTGTAACGCCAGCGTAATGGCTCTGTGAATCTGGTCCGTAATTTTTAACATCGTGAAAAACGGTCGTGTGTAAGCGGCATAACAGGTTTTCTTCTTATGCCGTGTACACATGATGAGAAAAATGCAAATTTTTAAATTGGTCATTAAAAATGATCATGTGTAGGCTCCAGAGCATTTTTCTCGATGAGAAAAATGGGCATTAAAAATGTAGGACCTGCTCTATTTTTTCTCGTCGTCTTTTTTTTTGTCATGAAAAACGGTCGTGTGTAGTCTTTAACGACAAGGAAAAAAACGTGCATGCTCAGAAGCAAGTTATGAGAAGAGAAATTTGCATAATCAGCCCAAAGGGTGGCGCCATTCGAATCCATCTTCATATCAACTCTGACCAGCTTCCCTGCTGAAGAAAAGTGTTTAGGGTGATGTTCAGTGTTAGTTCTGAAACACAGCTTTTTGTTTTTAGGCCAAAAAGTAAAAAAAAAAAAAAAGTCCCCCACACAGCTTCTCGCAAACTGCAAACGTGACTTCTCATGGCTTTACTTTCAACAATGGCTTTCTTCTTGGCACTCTTCCAGAGTTGTGGAGTGCACGACTAATAGTTCTCCTGTGAACAGATTCTGCCACCTGAGCTGTGGATCTCTGTAGCTCCTCCAGAGTTACCATGGGACTCTTGGCTGCATTTCTGATTAATGCTCTCCTTACCTGGCTTGTCAGTTTAGGTGGTTGGCCATATCTTGGTAGGATTGCAGTTGTGCCATACTCAATTCATTTTCGGATGGTGGATTGAACAGTGCACCTTGAGGTGTTCAAAGCTTGGGATATTTTTTTATAACCTAATCCTGCTTTAAACTTCTCCCCAACTTTATCCCTGACTTTTCTGGTGTGTTCCTTGGCCCTCAATAATACTGTTTGTTCACCAATGCCTAGTTTCCACTGAGTGGATCAGTTTGGTACGGTTCGGTATGGTACGCTATTTTGGGTGTTTCCATTATGAAAGCGTGCCATAAAAGCGAACCGTACTGGACCATTCTGGGTCCTGCTTCAGATGTGGGGCCATAGAAAATGGAACGGTTCGGTTAGGGCAGACCTACAATACATCTCACTGATTGGTGGACGTGCTAGGCATTTTTTCTAAACCTTGTATGGTCACGGATGGTCCGATTTGCAGTGGAAACACTCAGCAGAATAGACCGGACCATTCTAAGCACTCCAAACTGTACCGACCCGAACCGTTCCATTCAGTGGAAACGAGGCATAAGGTTCTTTAACAAACCTCTGAGGGCTTCACAGAACAGTTGTATTTATACAAGGTATTTGCAAGGTATTTAGGGTAAGCACCAACATTGACAAGTTCAAATCAAATTAGAATCCTGGAAATTTGCTGTAAATTAAAGTTCAACTCAAATCTAAATCTTATCCCTACTAACCATACTGGGAAGGGAAACAAAGTATAGGTTTGGGGCACTGTACTAAATTGACCTAAAAAATCGAACATATTTAGTTTGTCATTCTCAATCATGTACCTTCAAACACTTTTAAATCTTTTTTATCTTTTCTATTTTGGACATCTTTTCATGTGTTCTTTTGATTGATATATGTCAGAATACATACAAAAATGTCATTCAGTTTAGCCAGTGATCCTGTAATATCCTCTCATGCCATTATTGACAGGGTCATGGCCTATCTGTATCCTTTCACCCTGCTTTGCAGAAGAATAGAAACACTTTGCTAATTGGCGTGCTTTCAGATCCCTAGGCATTTTTTTTTCTTTTAGCTTTATTACCCGATTTGTTGATTGGCTACAACATCCAACCCACATACATCCCAGTGTTTGAGAAATAATCATTATTTTCATTATGGTTCATTTTTTTAAGTTTTGCATACTGTAGATTTATATACGTTTAAGAGATATGTCAGTTAATTTGCTTTCCGTCAATTGTGCATTTGCTTTTATCATCGTCTATGTACTTTTTTTTATCAGTCAGACTTGCATTAACCAGGTACTGTGTACCAGTGGCGGTGCGTCCATAGTGGGCGCAGGAGCGCCGCCCCCTCTCTCCCCTGCGCCGTCACTCAAGTCTACAATACATAGATTCATGCATTGCATTGTGCCATCAAACACAGCCACTGTGCCCATCAATTGTCACCACTGTGCCAGCAATTGTCGCCACTGTGCCATGGCATCAATTGTCACCAATGTGCCACTGCTGCCGCCCACTATTCAGATGGCCGGCCCCCCAGTGAATGCCGGCTATCTGAATAACAGCAGTTTGTTGGTTTTTGGAAGTGTCTATCAGTGTCTATCAGGGCCAGCTGCGTTTAAAGGGCACAATGGCTGTGTTTGATGGGTACAGTGGTGGCAATTGTTGGGCACAGTAGCTGCGTTTGATGAGCACAGTGAGGCTGCAATTTATGTTTTTTTTTTCATTTGTTTGCGCCCCCCCAAAAATTTGGAGCACTAGCCGCCACTGCTGTGTACTGTCCTGAAGAAATCTAAAGAAGTCAACATTGCGGCCATCTCATACCTTACGCTTGTACAGCTAGCACAGACTATAATTTGTTTTATGTTCAATTTGGTTATCAGAATTGATTTATTAATGAGCACATGATTTATATATTTATTTAGTGTTATTTAGTAGCACAGCATCGTTTGTGATTGATTTATTATTGGTTTGAGAGTAGTGAAGCTACTTTATTTTGTACTTTTCATTATTTTTCGCATAACATCACTTATTTCTATTCTGGTTTTCACTGGATGTTTTTTTTTTTTTTTTTTTTTTACACGTGGATTACATTGATTGTTTTTTTAATTATTAAAGTCTTTTAATGTGTTTGTCCCAAGATGAGGTCCCACTTTTTAGGTCCCATTCCCACTAGTGCAATTTTTCCTGCATCTGCAGTCACGCTGCAATGCGCAGCGATGGAAATCACATTACTCTCTATGGTGCCCATTCACATCATTGCAACATGATGCGGTGCAATTTTTTAAAAGTTGTAGGTACTTTCATTTGGTGCAGCATAGACTTCAATGGAAGTGCATGCATTTTTTATGCATGTTTGGTGTATTTTTGGCAGGAAAAAACGCATGAAGTATGAAAAACACATCAAAAATGCATGACTATACAGCAGCACTAATGCAATCCTACATTAAATAAAACATTTAGGCCCTGTTCACATATAGTACAATGACCTCCATTTTGCCATGCTGGAAAAAAGCAGATCCAATAAGACATACAGAAAATTATTGTTTTCTATGTGTCCTATTCATATTGCAATGCACCCCTGAGGTGCAGTGCAGTGAGCTGCTATAAAATGCAGACATGCTGCTTCTTATCACAGGCACTGGACAGGATCAGTGCCTGGACAGGATCAGAGTCTTACTATACAGGGGGTAGGGTTGCCATCTTTTCTTCAAGCCAAACCCGAACACTTTAGCTGCACAGGGCAATTGTTTTTCACAGTTTACACAACTGGATTATAAAAGACTTGAGACATATTTGGGTTCCCCAAGGAGAGTAGTAATGCGGTGCTTCAGTGATGCCAAACCTGCCCCCAGAAAGTCGCCCGCAGCTCAGGGGCGGCAACAGATTTGTGTGCGATTATCTTGGTTACTTGGGAGCCACAGTCCTGTTTGAATAATGTGTCCGGGTTTCAGGTGGACAGAAACCCAGACACAAAACCTGGACTGTCTAGGTGAATTCTAGACAGGTGGCAACCCTAGGAGGGTTCACTGGAGGCAGGGAGGAGGCAAGTTCACTGGAGGCAGGGAGGGGGCAAGAATGTTAGCCCCAGCTACTGGATCCCAGGGAGGAGGAAGAGCGCCAGAGCCAGGGATGAATTTAGGTTTTGTGCTGCCCTAGGCCTGAATAAACTCGTGCACTTCTAATTTAAATATGACCCCTCCCTTCCTGTCAAGGCCACACCCCTTGCTGTTAAAGACCTGCCCTTCCCTTCCCTTACCCTTACTCTATCCAAAATTAAATAGAAAAGTGTTCCTAAAGTTCTACTTTAGGCCCAATATTCTGATAATTTTATGGAGAGGACTAAAAAGATATAACCATGCCCATGGTACAGCAGAAAACATATAGCACAGTGAGGAAGGTTTGTGGTCCAGGATGATAGGACAGTCAAAATTAGAAGCTCCGCCCCCCCTACAGTTGCGGAATACTTGCCTCTCGACCCATAAGACTGGCGCTACACTAACAGTGCTACACTAATAGTGCAAACCGGCGGAGACTCTTTCCGTGCTGCCCCCCTGCAACCTGCTGCCCTAGGCCTAGGCCTTGTTGGCCTAGGCCAGGATACAGCTCTGGCCAGAGCTAAAGTAAGGCTCTGTTCACACTGGCTTAAACCACTTGACCTCTGGAAAGTTTTACCCCCTTCATAACAGGCCATTTTTTGCTATTTTAACTGGCAAATTTATATATTTTTTCACACAAATGGAGCTTTCTTTTGGTTGTATTTAATCATCACTGAGTTTTTTTATTTTTTGATATATAAATGAAAAAATACCAAACATTTTGAATTAAAAACAATAATTTCTGATTTCTGTTATAAAGCATACACTATGGGCCAGATTATCGTAGATGCGCGCATAATTATGCAGGCGTAGCGCATCTCAGATGCATTACGCCGACGTAACGCGGAGTGGCAGGTACCGTATTCCCTAAGCAAATGCGCTCCAAGATGCGCCTGCGTAGCGGAAATTCATCGGCGTAATCCGGCGCAACTCCAAAGTAGGAGGGAAGTGGGCGTGTTGCATTCTAATGAAGCGTGACCCCATGCAAATGAAGGCCGGGACGAATGGAATATATCTTGAGGACTCAAAACACTAGGATAGTACAAATATCCACAAAAATTTCCCCTTTCTGGAAATTAGACAGTCTGAGGCTTTTAACTGGAGACATTGTGAGTTTTTTTTAAAATTTTTGTCAAAATTGTTTAGAAAATCAGGTAATTAAATAAAAGTTATTTTTTTTTTCACAATTTTTACCAGCGCAGTACACCAGCATCATATGACTGGTGTGGCACAGTGATCAGGGATGCTGACTGATGACAGTATGTTTTAAAAAAAAATGTAAATTATTTTTTATTCAACTTTTCTTTACTATTTTTTTTTTTTTTACATACTTTTGTCAGAGTGGTTCAGTGTCACCATAGTGACAATGTACTCTTTTTGAATGTACTCTTTTTGATTGAAGTTAAAATGATGATCATTGAAGTGTCATGAATGGGTTACATTCATGACAGAACATTCATAACAATCCCCCAACCCCCAACCGCTGGATTTCTTATCCAGCTAAATGTAAGTTACCTTAACCACTTGAGGTTTTACCCCCTTCATGACCAGACAACTTAGCAGTCATGGAAATTATATTTATAAAAAATGTTGGTAGTATATGAGTTTTTTTTATTATCTAAAAGACTGAACATTTTGAACAAAAAAACCCAATATTTTCTCATTTCTGTTATAAAACATATCCAAACAAATTTCTTCATAAATGTAGGCCAAATTGTATTTTGCTACATGCCTTTAGTAATAAAAAATCACAACAAGTGTATATTAACCCCTTCCATACCTGGCATTTTCACCCCCTTCCTGCCCAGACCAATTTTTATTTTTCAGCCTTGTTGCAATTTGAATGACAATTGCGCGGTCATGCAACACTCTACCCAAATTAAATCTTTGTTCCCCCCCCCCCACAAATAGAGCTTTCGTTTGGTGGTATTTTATCATCTCTGCGGTTTTCATTGTTGGCGCTATAAACAAAAGAAGAGCGACAATTTAAAAAAAAAAAAAAAAACATTTTTAAAAACATTTTTTTTCCTCAGTTTACGTATTCTTCTACATATTTTTGGTAAAAAAAAATCGCAATAAGAGTATATTGATTGGTTTGCGCAAAAGTTATAGCGTCTACAAAAAAGGTGATAGATATATGGCATTTTTTTTTTTACTAGTAATTGCGGCGATCTGCGATTTTTATTGTGACCATGACATTGCGGCGGACACATTGGACACTTTTGACACGTTTTTGGGACCCTAGATTGCTGGGAAGAAAGGACGTCATATGACGCTCACCCGGATCGAGGGAAGGTTCCTGCCGGCATCATTTCATAATGGCCCGGTAATATATATATTTGAAAATTGATCAATCCTAATGTACTGATTTTTTTATTTAAGTCCGCGGTAGTTACATAGTTAGTCAGGTTGAAAAAAGACACAAGTCCATCCAGTTCAACCACAAAAAAATAAACAAACGAAAATAAAAAACATAGTACAATCCCATACACCCTACTCCATACCCACAGTTGATCCAGAGTAAGGCAAAAAACCCCAGCAGAGCATGATCCAATTTGCTACAGCAAGAGAAAAGAATCCTTCCTTATCCCCCTAGAGGCAATCGGATTTACCCCGGATCAACTTTACCTACAAATCTTAGTACTCAGTTATATTATGTACATTTAGTAAAGAATCTAGGCCTCTCCGAATACAGTGGTACCTTGGATTACGAGCATTATTTGTTCCAGAAGAATGCTTGTAGTCCAAAGCACTTGTTTACTATGTCAAAGCGAGTTTCCCCATAGTAGTCAATGGAAACTCAGATAATTAATTCCACAGTGACTAGTATTGTATGCACGAACGCACAAGGCCAGGTGTGGGGGGCGCCAGAGACACTTTTACTGTACATACTGTCATCAGTGCAGTGCAGTAAAGTGTCATCATATGACTGGTGTGGCAGTCATCAGGGATGCTGACTTGTGACAGTATGTAACGAATCGCTTGCCTGCTCAGGAAGCCTATTTCCTGGCAATGTCCAGGAACCCAGGGGGTTGTGAGAAAATACATTTTAGGCTGGGTTCACACCTATGCGAATTGAGTGCGGCTTAAACATTTCTAAATACATTGTTTTCAATGAGGCTGGTTCACATATGTGCGATGCATTCACACTGCGCATTGCAGAAAAAACGTGTGCAGATTTTATGCGGCTCAGGTGCGAATTCAGTCCCGTTATCTTCTATGGGTACGCAGCTGATTCGCAGATGTGTTCATTTCTCTTCAGGAATTTCTCTCATTCAGCTCAATACATTTCTCCCCCACTCTCCTCTCACCCGTAACTTCTCCCAGGTCTCCAAATTCGCAGCAAAAACTGAGCTAATCTGCTGAACACTTCCCTTATCTATCTGCAGAGATAAAAGAGCTGAAATACGCACCTCACTAGTGTGAACCCAGACTAAAAGTCTTGTGTCTGGGCCTGAGCATGTTGGGTAAATGGGTACTCTAGAACAAATCTTTCATATCATTTGGCCAGCTTACTACAATTATAAATACTAGACAAAATTGCCGGGTAATGCTGACAACAGACAGGCCTATTTTTACAGATGATTTACAGTAAGTAAGCCTGCCCCAGACATTTGAGAGTGGTTATAAGTGCACACAGAATCTGAGTCCTCTTAGGGAATGCAATACAACAGGGAAGATTAATTAGAAAGCAAGAAATGCTACTATTGTGACAGAAGTTTATTTCAGGATTTTTGCATCTTGGAACTAACTGAGGAGGTATGGGCTAACACCGTTATTTTATCTATGCTACTGGCTGAAAAACTGTGTCCCAATTTCTTCTTAATTTCTTTCCCTAATACAATAGGGAACAGTGCAGGAAGAAAAGTCTAGAAGTCTTTTTTAGAGCTTAGATGGCAGTCTTGTATTCTGATCCTGATCAAGGCACTAAAACCTCAAACAGAAAGACGGAGTCGGATGAATGTATCAAACGACCCAGATTCTTAAAAAATGTTTGCAACTGAAGATATTTGTACCCTTCCCACCCGGTAGTACCCCACTCTTGTCTAATAACAGAGAGGGACTTCAATTCTGAGCCCATCATAAATTGGTAGCATAGTTTTTCAGTAGAGCCTGCCCACTACTACCTTTGTATTGGCCGTTAGTTAAGTAATCTAGTCTTTCTGCAACTTAAAATGGAAGGAGTGTTTTATGGTCTTCCAGATTTACCTAGATTAATCTTAAATTTGGACAGGTTTTTAAACCTTTTCATTTCACTCAGTAAATTTGGAACTGCTCCCCGAAGATTACTGATAAAAAAAGAGGACGTCATCCACAAACATGGCACATTTATGCTAAGTAGAGCCCACTTTCAACCATGTAATATTTTGTTCATTCTCACCTTGTGCAAGAAGTCCTCCATTGCTAAGATGAAAAGCAGGGGAGACAGAGGGAAACCCTGCCTAGGCGAAAACACCTGGTTGACCTTCACTTGAGCCGTAGGGTTGTCATAAAGAGCCTCAGTCGATGTCCACATCCTGTCCTCCAGTCCGAGCCTTTGTAACACAAACAATTTGAACAACCAGTGCAGCCTATCAAAAACTCTTTCTGCTTTGGACAAGAGGACAGAAGACAGAATCCCTGCGAACTGTGGCCCAATGTATCATATAAATAGTTTTTTTCGGAATTTTCTCTACCCTCTCGATTCTTGTGAACTATTTCCCCAATAAGCACTTTAAGCTGATTTGCTAAGATCCTGAACAGTATCTTTATATCTAAGTTTAACAGGGAGAAAGGGTGGTGGCTTTGGCACAGTGCCACCATCTTTGGGTCGTGATGAGCGACCTTAATGCTTCCGGTGGGATACTACCAGTCTTGGTCAAAGAGTTAAGGTGAGAGGTCAACGGAGGTAAGAGTAGGTCCTCATACTTTAGGAAATAGGACCTAGTGAGTCCATCAGGGCCCGGACTTTTCCCAGTGGGCATGCTCTTATCTGTGTGAAGGATCTCTTCAGGTGTAATGTCATGGTCTAGGCCTTGCGACACTTAGACCTCAGCCAGATGCGTTGCAATCGGTTCCCACCAATTTTTTTCTGGACTCCTCTGATTCCCCCGCTCTCAGGTTATACAGAGAGCGGTGAAAGTCCCAAAAGCAGTTGGCAAGCTGGGAGGGAACGTAAAGTTTATAGAAGGCCCTAGCTAACATGCGTCCACATTTGTTGCTCTGCTCATAAAACTTTTGGGCACAAATCAAAGTTTCCTTTTGGCTTGAGCATCTTGGAGTTGCTGCAGTTGTTTCTTCAGGGATTCCAATTGTCCTCCTACTTGCGGTTTCCTCCCCTGTGTATGGTGAAATAAGAGATCAGTAATTCTGAGATAATATCCATTAAAAAAAATCCATACCAGACCCTTATCCGAGCACACAACCTGGCAGGTCGCAGGAAAAGAGGGGGGACGAGAGAGTGCCCCCCCCTCCTGAACTGTACCAGGCCACATGGTTGATGGGGACAAGGGCCTCATCCCCACAACCCTCCAGCGATGTAATCCATTCTTGATCTCCAGCAATGTAATCCATTCTTGATCTCCAGCGATGTAATTCATTCTCGTTCGCCAGCGAGGATACGAGGCACACGATCCTGCCTTTATGGGAGTCACCCGACGAATGATGTGCTCCAGCCTGACAGCACTTATATAGCTGTGGGCAGGGCCACCCATCACATGCGTGGGTGACCACGCCCCCTCTGACTCAAGTGGAAACGCTGGGGTTACCCAGTGACATGTACAAGTGACCCCGCCCCCTCTGATGCCACGGGAAACCTGCATTGCATCAGAGGGAGGCGGGGTCACCCATACACATCACTGGGTAACCCTGGCATTTCCCCTTGCATCAGAGGGGGTGGGGTCACCCACACACGTGAGAGGCGCCCCCCGCCCTCAGCTTTAAAAGAGTTGTCAGTCTGGAGTATGTCATTGATCAGGTGCCTCCCGTGGAGGCAGGATCATGTCCGTCTCATCCTCTCTGGAGATCGAGAATGGATTACATCGCTGGAGATCGAGAATGGATTACATTGCTGGAATCTTTATTTTTTATTTTTAATAAAAGACTCGTTCCAAGCTGTCTCCTGTGTTTTTTAACATTTTCCAATTCACATGGGGGTGGGGTGGGATCTGGAGGGTCTGGTATGGATTTTGAGGGGAACACGCGCTACTTTACAGGCATAGACACCCCCCAGGTATGCAATTTAAAGGAATATTTCATTTTTATTGTTTCACTTTAAGCATTATTAAAATTACTGCTCCCGAAAAAAAAATCTGTTTTTAAAACTTTTTTTTGCATTGATACATGTCCCCTGGGGCAGGACCAAGGTCCCCAAACACTTTTTATGACAATAACTTGCATATTAACCTTTAAAATTAGCACTTTTGATTTCTCCCATAGACTTTTAAAGGGGGTTGCAGCAAACACCCCAAATTGATTGCTATTCGGCGAATGGGCGAACAGCCAATGTTCAAGTCGAACTCAGGTTCGACCCGAACATAAAGCTCATCCCTAATGATGATGACGATCAGGATTAGCATTATTATGCTATTCTAATTCTTTACATGAAATGTATATTTTGCAAACAAATCTTTCACGTGGGGTGTTTCCATGACATCCACGATCCACGTGGATCTGTAGGACATAACAGATAGGAAGTCCAGATTAACAGGAGATCAAACTACACAGGCTATGAAAAACAGTAGCTTGCCTTGCTGGCTAAAATAGCAAATGCCCGATGAACTGTTCCTCTGCATTATTTCATATTTATCTGGTTATTAAATTGTTTTCTTAGTTTTGAACATAAAACAATAAAATATATAAAGAAGTAGTGCCCATTTAGTAGTACTGTAGTATTTAGACACTATGGGGTAGATTCACTTACCTCGGCACATCTTTATGCGGGCGTAGCATATCTTCTTTACGCTACGCCGGCGCAACGTTGAGAGGCAAGCATGGTATTCACGAAGCAAATGCTCTCAACGTTGCGCCGGCGTAGCATATAGTCGTTGGCGTAAGCCGACGTAAGTCAAAGTAGGTGGAAGTGGGCTGGAAGTGGGCGCGTAACATTTAAATGAAGTGTGACCCCATGCAAATGATGGGCTGAGCTTCAAACAAGTACTAAAAACATACGGCGCATACCTAGTCCATACCTTTGCATGGGTTGCGCCTCCTATATGAGGAATAACTTTAAGCCGGACGTAACCCTTACGCAAATCGCTTAAAACATGCGCCGGGCGCAAGTACGTTCGTGAATCGGCGTATCTTACTCATTTGCATATTTAAAATGGGAACACCGAATGCGTCCAGCGTAACTATGCGCCCACGATACGCCGGCGTAGGCAAGTTACGTTGGGCAGCTGAAGCCTATTTTCTTATCTAGCTTTGGGAATCGGCGCATAGATACGACGGCGCACATTTGTACTTACGACGGCGTATCTCGAGATACGTCAGCGTAAGTCCTACATGAATCCCTGCCCTTGACTATAAACCTAAAATAGCAGCTACATTGCAAATAAAAAAAAAATATTACATTTTCTGTGAATTTTTGCATATTTAATTTACAAAGAGGTTTGCTTTAAAGGAGAAATTAGCCCACTTGGTGACATCAACAGATGTACAGCTTTCCAAACAGTAGATGTGCATGTTTGAAGGACAATATGTGGGCATTTTCTTTCTGTTCAACCAAATGAAAAGGTCAGACTGCCCAAGGCTCTGCAGCTTCTGTAGCATCAGCTCAGAGGCCCTAAAGTGAGTCTTGGCTAATGAGGCGTAAAAACTAATCATGGCTACTTCATTGACGAAGAGGAGGAAGATTCATTCCAAAACGTTTGCTCAGCTACATAAGCAAAGCAGTAATGAATCAATGACAGTAATAACTCATAGACATTGTCACTCTTTACTCTATAGATTAATGTAACAATGTTCATGTGACCAATCCATTTAAAGGTCAGTAAAGCTAAAACAAAACATTACCCTAAATAGGAAAGCTGTTAGTACCATTCTAAATGTGTAATAATTTACTCATACCTGCAATACCTAGTACCCATTTGTTCTTGCTGTAGCACATGTATCCTTAAAACTACCTTTCAGGCCCGGTTTCTGGGTTATTTTTATAGAACTAGTGGCCCGTGCTTTGGGGTCCTTAGCACAGATCCAAATGCATAAACATTTGTAGAGTAAAAATGTATCTGTTTTTTACCTGAGTTATACAAATGTTCGCATACAGTTACATAGTTGAAAAATGTCCATCGAGTATAAACAATAAAAAAAAAGGTGATAGAAAACCCCTATATACACATTCCTATACCCACAGCTGATCCAGAGGAGGGTAAAAAAAAGCAATAAAGCATGATGCAATTTGCTCAAGTGGGGCAAAATCCCCAGGAGGCAATCAGATATTTCCTGGATCTACCCCCCCCTGTAAATGTTAATATCTAGTTATAGCTTATGCATATAGGAATGCATTCAGCTTTTTTTTTTACCCACTTGACCTTTGGAAGGTTTTACCACCTTCATGAATAGGGCATTTTTTGCTATTCAGCACTGCGCTAATTTAAATGGTAATGACTCGGTCAGACAACACCGTGCCCAAATTAAATTGATATAATTTTTTTTCACACAAATAGAGCTTTCTCTTGGTTGTATTTTTTATCACCCCTGTCTAAAAAAAAAAAAAAAAAAATTCAAGGTATGGCTTTTTTTGTGTGGTTACATTGGACCAGCTTTGACAAATGTATGTTTGTATGTATGTGACATACCTGCTTGATCCCTGTGGAAGCTGGAAATCATTGTAGCAGGCATTGCTACTACAGTGATCACTACTAGCTTTCAGGTCCTGTTTGCACACCCTAGGCACCTTGTAGAGAAAATGTAGACTTTACATTTTCCCAAACAATGCAAAACGCTTGTCTAATTAGAGAAGGTGGAGATCATGATGTCACTGCCCCACTTTGTCCAATCAGAAAACACTTTTAACTTATTGAGAAAATGGCTAGGGACCCAGAGGATATCAGCGATCACTCTAGTAGGGATGACTACTACAGTGATTTTTTGCTTCCATGTGAACGGCTAAGTTATGACATACATGTACTCACATTGCTCCAAGATTGACTATTCAAAAAATTCTATACTTAAACTTCAGCTTTACCTTAGATCTAAGCCCTAGCTTTAACATAAATCCAAACCAATGTCTATCATAAAAATGCCTTTTATTTTCATAAAATACAGTTCTGCATGTACAGCAGATTTTCTTCAGTCTTCTTTTGAAACTTCCTGTCAACGTGTACTTGCTTCCTGCAACAAATTACTGCTTGGGATCAACTTACTGATTGTGACAAAAGTGGAACATGCCTGTGCTTAGATGCTGAGGTGACAAGAAGGTTTCCTTTGCAGCTAAGGTCCAAGTACCCCTGGGGGTTATGACCAGTGGCGGCTGGTGAAGTTTTAGGATGGGGGGGCGCAAGACCCCGCCCCTCCACGATTGACTCCTCCCACTTCTTGTAAACCACACCCCTTATATAATCCACCTACTTTGTCCGCTGTATCTGTATTCTGCAACCTGTAAATAGCACATATCTGCACCCTGTACATAGCACATATCTGCACCCTGTACATAGCACATATCTGCACCCTGTACATAGCACATATCTACAACCTGTAAATAGCACATATCTGCACCCTGTACATAGCACATATCTACAACCTGTAAATAGCACATATCTGCACCCTGTACATAGCACATATCTGCACCCTGTAAATAGCACATATCTACACCCTGTACATAGCACATATCTACACCCTGTACATAGCACATATCTACACCCCGTACATAGCACATATCTACACCCTGTACATAGCACATATCTACACCCTGTACATAGCACATATCTACACCCTGTACATAGCACATATCTGCACCCTGTACATAGCACATATCTGCACCCTGTACATAGCACATATCTGCACCCTGTACATAGCACATATCTACAACCTGTAAATAGCACATATCTGCATTCTGCAACCTGTACATAGCACATATCAGCAACCTGTACATAGCACATATCAGCATTCTGCACCCCCCCCCCCAAATCAGGTCAGCTACAGTGCTACACTATACACATGTCAGGGGGGTGATGGACACAGCAATCAACCCCCCCCCCCCCAGACTAACACAGGATGGCAGGGCAGACAGACACACTCCTCCAGGCTCCAGTACAACACTACTACAAGTCCCAGCATTAAAAAAACAAGGCATGACCACTCATCCTCCTTGTAGATCTCCATCTTCTCCTGGGGCTCAGGTGCATGCTATCCACCATCTTTGTCCAGTTTTTCTCACTGCTGGTAATTGTAGTCCCATAGATGGTGGATTGCATGCACCTGAGCCCCAGGAGAAGATGGAGAACTACAAGTCCCAACATGTTATAATATAAGGCTCCTAGGTGGATGGGTGTCCAATGCAACCAAGCACACATGTATGCAGTTCAAGGCAAATAAGCATATATCTATTACATGATCAGATTAGGTGACTCACCCTAATGAAGGGGAATCTCCGGAGGACTTATATTGAATCTGTCATTTTACAAGGCCATGTGTGGATCAACATACCAGAAAGACAATTTCCCAAACAAGTGGGCAGATTCCCAAAAGATTGGTATACAGTGACCCCAGACAGTATGCTATCAAAATACATAGGATTAATTGTACGTAAAACAGATTGAAAAAAGGCAAAACCAGTCCATTTAAAACCTCCAAACACCACAAAAATCAATGTTGTCATTATGTAATTTAAAATTTAACACATACAGAGCCCAAGCACAAACTCCTATGAGCGGGTGGGGGGAGGATCAGATAACACCACATAAATACCCTTTTCCCTTCAGATTGATAATTCTTTAAGTGGGCGATCCACTGCCCATGTGTGGTGTTATCTGATCCTGCCCCCCCACCCCTGGGGATTGATAGGTGCATGCAATCCACACCCATCCACCTTAGAGCCTTATTGTATGTATAACCTGCTGGGACTTGTAGTTCTCCATCTTCTCCTGGGGCTCATGGAGAAGATTGAGATTGGAGAACTACAAGTCCCAGCAGGTTATACATACAATAACAGGCTCTGAGGTGGATGGGTGTAGATTGCATGCACCTACCAATCCGGGGGGGGGGGGGGGCAGGATCAGATAGAGTTATCTGATCCGCCCCCCCCTCTGGATTGATAGGTGCATGCAATCCACACCCATCCACCTCAGAGCCTTATTGTATGTATAACATGCTGGGACTTGTAGTTCTCCATCTTCTCCTGGGGCTCATGGAGAAGATGGAGATTGGAGAACTACAAGTCCCAGCAGTCTAACTACAATAACAGGCTCCGAGGTGGATGGGTGTGGATTGCATGCACCTATCAATCCGGGGGGGGCAGGATCAGATAGTGTTATCTGATCCTGCCCCCCCCCCCCCTCCGGATTGATAGGTGCATGCAATCCACACCCATCCACCTCAGAGCCTTATTGTATGTATAACCTGCTGGGACTTGTAGTTCTCCAATCTCCATCTTCTCCATGAGCCCCAGGAGAAGATGGAGAACTACAAGTCCCAGCAGTCTAAATACAATGACAGGCTCTGAGGTGGATGGGTGGGGATCAGGCTGATGACCTAATGGGGCGATCAATCAAAGAAAATACAAAAAATAATCATGTGGCTTCACTTGGCTGGCTTACCTTACCAGCGCCAGCTCCGCTCGGGCAGTGTAAACTTCAGAAAGCCTGCAGCCTGACGTCACTTCCGGTTTGCGAAATGCCGCCGGAAGTCAAAGTAGTAATGCTCCTGGCACCCATAGAGAGGAACGGGAAGCATATCAGCGCTTTCCAATGCGCCCATAGGAAATCTAGAAGCCCGCAAATGAAGCGCCATGTCTAGATTGCAGTGACACGGCGCTTCATAGGGCAGTGGTGGCCGGCGCTCAATCAGAGTGCATTAAATAAATATATATATTTTTTTTTTAGTGTATTTCTTAAAGGGGCCAAAAAAAAAAAAAAAAAAAAAGATTTTTTTTTTTTTTTTTTCCTACAGGAGGGGAGGGGGGCGGCGCCCGGGCGCCCCTATGGGCGGGCCGCCACTGGTTATGACAGGGAGTTTAAGGCTCAAGGGTATGGGTGCTGTAAGGTTGTTCTGCTGAGAGCTGCTTCAGGAGGTGTCCGGCTAAGTGATTCTCAAGCAGGTGGTCAGGAGTGACAGTAGAAACACAGGGAACTCTTGCAGTGCAACAGGTCCAGTGTGGCAGTAACTGATATGTTAACACCTGTGGAGGAAGCAAGGTCATACTGGCAGGGTTAGAATGGAGAAGCCTAGTTAAGGTCAAGATCTGAGCCAGAGTCATACACAGGAGGTCAACAGGATGCAAGAAAAGAGCATAGTCAGGAAAAGAGCCAGGTTAATTCACAGGAAGAAGAAAGAGGCAGTAGAGTGGTAAGCATTCAAGCCTGGGTCAGACACAGATGGCCAGAAGAAGCAGAATCCTTTTACACAAGCCAAGTTCACAAAAAAAAGTCAAGCAGAGAAAAAATCCAGAGGTAGGCCAAGTTGGTAACGTGGAATCCGGATACATAGGAACAAGGAACACAAAAGATGAATATCACCCAGAAATGCTCTGCCACTGCTTGCTTCCGTAATCAGGGCATTTGGTGACAATTTTTAAATAGGTTGTGTGCAAGGGTTGTTAGATGAGCTTTGCTAAGATACTGTAATGGAGAAGTTTCTGTTTAATGCTGGAAGAACTGTAATGTTTAAGCTCTTCGGTAGTAAAGCTTAAAACGTGTTATATGGGAGTCCTGTATTTTATACTTGTAGGGTCTGCTTGGGTAACTTGAAAAAAGCCAGTCTATGGAGTCAGGGCTGTCTTAATGAGTGGGCACACCTGGGCACTGCCCAGGGGCCCCAGCTGCATGGGGGCCCCTGCACTATCCCCAAAGCAGCTGGACCTTGAGCCCACTCTGCCCCAAATTTGGGGGCCCCATGATAGCACTGAGAGTGATAGATATACAGGGGAGGCAGTCTGCCTCCTACCTACTTGATGTTTGTTTACCTGCACTGTCATCATTATAGGGGCCTGAACATTACTTTGCCCAGGGGCCGATGATGCTATTAAGACGGCCCTGTATGGAGTACATGCTTTGTCTTGGTGGAAAGGAGCTCCTTTCCAGTGACTGTGCCCGTGTTATTAGATAATTAAAATGTTAAGTCATGCTCTCTGACCAGTTGTAACTGATAAGCTCCAAAAGGTGTCTACCAGTCCTGACCCTACAAGAAAGCAGGAAGCAGACCTTCAATTTGGTTTTGATGATACCAACTGATCTAAAAACTGCAATGCCTCTTTTTCATTGCATTGAATAAACATGTAGATCAGAAGGTTTGACTTCACACTCACTCTCTACTAGCTGCATTCTGATTCTGCTTGAGCTACCTATAAAGTAATAAAGAGTATGGTACATAGACAGAAGTCAGAATCACATTTCTAGAGGCAACTCTTGGTCAACATGGGCATCCCAAGATGTCAATGAAGCATTTTATAGGACATTATAAAAAATACATCTTTGGTTGTCAGTTTGGTAGCCAGGATTAATGCAGGAAATTAGTTTTGGTTTTACTATTGTCCAGTATAAATTTGAACTTACAACTGCATACAAGTCCTAATGAAGAGGGGATTTTAAACCCCTAAAATGCTTTTGGATTTTAGATTTTTTGTCATGAAATAAAATTCTTAGGCCACGTACACACGGTAGGTCCAAACCGATGAAAAGGGACTGAAGTCCAGTTTCATCGGTCCAAACTTGCTTTAAAATCGGACTGATGGACGCCTGACCATCGGTCCAAACCGATGGTTAGTATGCAAAAGCATCGATTTAAAAACCCACGCATGCTCAGAATCAAGTCGACACATGCTTGGAAGCATTGAACTTAGTTTTTTCAGCACGTCGTTGTGTTTTACGTGACCGCGTACTGACGCGATCGGTTTTTGAACTGATGGTGTGTACGCACATCAGACCATCAGGCCACTTCAGCCGTGACCCGATGAAAACGGTCCGTCAGACCATTCTCATAGGGTTGTACGGATCGTGTGTACGCGGCCTAACTGGTTTACTTGAGCTTTATGGATCTGTCATTCTTTGAATGTACCTTGTGACAGAGTATATGTCTAGTGATTGGTGGCTAGATCTGAGCATCCCAATATGGGAGAAGGTCACATTTTCTGCCATGCCTGCCAGTACCAGATATTTGCTCAGCAGAAAGAATGGTGGAGTAAGTGATGACAGGGTAATAATGGGTCAGGGGTCTCTGCAGTATTTACTTCACACTGTGCCTGTATTTTATGTTTCATTTATAAAATAAAGCGCACAATGTGGAGATTTTGGAGCTCTTGAAAGAGTTTCTTACCGAATGCTGAAGAGAACATTGTGATGAGCCAAGTCACATGATCAGTCAAAATCATGACAGGTTCCCACCTCCTTGAATTTTTTTCCATTCGTTTAAATAAACGGGCATTCACTTATTGTAAAAAGCACATTTGTAAATCATGCAGCTGTACTTTTATAATTATGCCAGAAGTTTTTTTTTTTTTTCGATGCAGCTGTACGGCTGCCATTAGGCACTTTGTATAACATTATTCAGACACTCGCCAGTTTGGCAAAATGTTATTTCTTTACTAGGTTTGAAGCTGCTTCCACTAAGTACCTCCTTTTTTTCTGACAGAGTGCTTCTGCACAGTGATATTGCACAGTAATACGAATATGATTTACAGTTTAGCAAATAAAGACTGTCAGTAATGTGGCATGAAAGTAAAGAAATCGAAATAGCATGTGATATTTACTACTCTGTGCGAAGTCTGTGACACATTTACTATCTGGTAAAGGGTAATTCATTCATATTTCAAACCTGATAAGCAGCCAACCTTTGATCCTGCAAACTTCAGTTTTATATTGTCGATGTTTGCATGCCACCACCTAGGCATTTTAATGCAAAGGAGAAAAAAAAGTGGAGGTGGTGTTTTTTTCTTCTTTCTCTAGCCTCACAACTATCTGTTATCTCTGTTTGATTTGCTTTTACCTTTTGCCCCAAATCATTCTCATCCATCCTCTCTATTCCACCAACCCCTGGAAACAACCTCATTCAGCTGGTTGAAAGTGACAGAAATTGAATCCAAATTGTGCAAGGTTTCTTACACACAGGCAATGCAAAAAGTCCTGCAGCACACCCCTTATATTTTTTGTAAATATTTAATTATATCTTTTTATGTGACAACACTGAAGAAATTACACTTTGCTACAATGTAAAGTAGTGAGTGTACAGCTTGTATAACAGTGTTCATTTACTGTCCCCTCAACATAACTCAACACACAGCCATTAATGTCTAAACCACGGCAACAAAAGTGAGAACACCCCTAAGTGAAAATGTCCAAATTGGGCCAAATTAGCAATTTTCCCTCCCCGGTGTCATGTGACTCATTAGTGTTAAAAGGTCTCAGGTGTGAATGGGGAGCAGGTGTGTTAAATTTAGTGTTATCGCTCCCAATCTCACATACTGGTCACTGGGAGTTCAACATGGCAACTCATGACAAAGAACTTTCTGAGGATCTGAAAAAAAGAATTGTCGCTCCACATAAACATGGCCTAGGCCAGTGATGGCAAACCTTGGCACCCCAGATGTTTTGGAACTACATTTCCCACGATGCTCTGTGCACTCTGCAGTGTAGTTGAGCATCATGGGAAATGTAGTTCCAAAACATATGGGGTGCCATGGTTCGCCATCACTGCCCTAGGCTATAATAAGAATGCCAAGACCCTGAAACTGAGCTGCAGAATGGTGGCCAAGACCATACAGCAGTTTACCAGGATAGGTTCCACTCAGAACAGGCCTCGCAATTAGAGTTGAATGAACACCTGGATGTTCAGGTTCGGCGGGTTCGGCCGAACTTTGGAAAAAAGTCGGGGTTCGGGACCCGAACCCGAAGCCGAACCCCATTGAAGTCAATGGGGACCCGAATTTTTGACTACTAAAATGTTTCTAAAAAACGAAGGGAAAGGGCTAGAGGGCTGCAAATGACAGCAACATGTTGAAAAGAGCATGGCAAGTACTCTGCAATCAAATGTGGACAGGGAAATAACTTAAAATAACATAAAATACATAAAAATAAAAAATCTTGACAAACAGGAACCTTCCCCAATGATGGGACACTATTCCTCCCACTGATACCAATGATGCAGCACTATTTCTCCCACTGACACTAATGATGGGACACTATTCCTCCCACTGATACCAATGATGCGACACTATTTCTCCCACTGACACTAATGATGGGACACTATTCCTGCCAATGATACCAATGATGGGACACTATTCCTCCCACTGATACCAATGATGCGGCACTATTTCTCCCACTGACACTAATGATGGGACACTATTCCTGCCAATGATGGGACACTATTCCTCCCACTGATACCAATGATGGGACACTATTTCTCCCACTGACACAAATGTTGGGACACTATTCCTCCCAATGATACCAATGATGGGACACTATTCTGGTGCAATTAGATTTGTGAAGTAGGACTGACTCCTAACTAATTTTCTCCCTATAAGCACAATCAGGAACCTATCCCTATAGTAGCTAATGCAGAGTATGTTACAGGAACATATGCAGTGCTGGTGCAATATGCAGAGTATCTGACAGGAACATATGCAGTGCTTCTGCAATTAGATTTGTGAAGTAGGACTGACTCCTAACTAATTCTCTTCCTATAAGCACAATCAGGAACCTTTCCCTAATGTAGCTAATGCTATGTAGATAGATCGCTGAGTATTGTAATTTGATTTCTGAAGCAGGACAATCCTATCTAAATCTGTCCCTGAGAGCAGCGGCAGCCTTTCCCTACCCTAGCTAAATCAGAGTGACGAGCTGTGCCTCTAGCTTATATAGAGGCTGGTAGATATATGTTCCCAATTACGGGATGGGGCATGGGACTGTACGAAAGCAAGTTGGGTATGTTGTATTAAGAAAGAAAAATATAAATATGACATATAATGTTATTGACACGGGAGCTGTGGTGGCTCAACGTGATTGGCACTGCGCTGACAAGCCGTTCACCTCTGCAGCCAAGGGTTCGGATCCCGGTCTCGGCTACATGTGAATTGAGTTTGGTGGTCTCAGCCCGGCTCCCGGTGGGTGTGCTATGCAAGGTACGCCTGTGCTTAGTATGCCCACCCCCCCCACAAAAACTACCACACTTGCACGCACACGAAATTGGTTTACCACGCACGCACATTGGCCATGCGGTCTCCTAAAAATGAGAGGTGAAGGACCTACGGGGCTGGCTGGGTGGGCTAGACCCCCTCACTCCCTCATAGGGGGAGTCCCTCTACCCTGTTGGGGTCCCATTGGGCCCCAGTCGGGCTCCCAAGTGGAGCAGGTAGGGTGGGGTGAGTGGGAGGCCCCCCCTCACACCCGCCATTGCCACCGGGGGCATGGAGAAGGATGGCGATTGCCTCCGGGGGGAGGGTCTGCCTACTGCCAACTCCAGCAGTCCGGCTCCTCTCTCTCGAGTTCACGCACAAAATACACTTTAAAAAAAAAAAAAAAAAAGAAAAAAAAAAAAAAAATAATGTTATTGACACTGGAACCGCAGCAATCAAACACTACAGACAAAGTTTATATTCATAAAAAACTATATTTTAATAAGTTAAATAGCACATTAGATACAAATACAGTATAAAAGGATTGGTCATATGAGAGATTGTATTTCACCATCTTGGTATATATATGAGGTCCAACATGTTTCGACTGTTCAGGCTTCCTCAGGGACAAATATATAAAAATACAATAATCTCCACGATGGACACAGACACGGGCCACAGGGAGTCAACGTCCAGGGAGTCAACTCTACTCCATATAAGTATCTGCTAGCCACCTTTCTATAATATTAATCATTACATGACATCCGGTGTGTGCAGGATCCTTGCACCCAACACTTACCTGATTTAGTCACTCCCAGCCATACTTCTGGCTGGCTCGTGACGTTGACTCCCTGTGGCCCGTGTCTGTGTCCATCGTGGAGATTATTGTATTTTTATATATTTGTCCCTGAGGCGCATGTTGGACCTCATATATATACCAAGATGGTGAAATACAATCTCTCATATGACCAATCCTTTTATACTGTATTTGTATCTAATGTGCTATTTAACTTATTAAAATATAGTTTTTTATGAATATAAACTTTGTCTGTAGTGTTTGATCGCTGCGGTTCCAGTGTCAATAACATTATATGTCATATTTATATTTTTCTTTCTTAATACAACATACCCAACTTGCATTCGCACAGTCCCATGCCCCATCCCGTAATTGGGAACATATATCTATTATTTTTAGGGACGGTAATGATGTTGGCTATTCATATATTCTAGTTCGTGCTTGCTCTATATGTACATTTTCTCTATATAAAGGCTGGGTCACATGCTCGGTCACATGATGCACTGGCCAATCACAGCCATGCCATTAGTAGGCATGGCTGTGATGGCTTCCAAGTCACACAAGTAAAAGAAATGCTGATTGGCTGCCCTGCTGCGGGCCGTTACATAGCCGAACACCAAACCCGAACCCGAACTTTCAGAAAATTGTTCGGGTTCGAGTCCGGGTCAAAAAAAACTAAAGTTCGGTACGAACCCAAACTTTACAGTTCGGGTTCGCTCAACCCTACTCACAATAGTCAACCAAAGAAGTTGAGTGCATGTGCTTAGCATCATATCCAGAGGTTGTCTTTGGGAAATAGACGTATGAGTGCTGCTAACATTGCTGCAGAGTTTTAAGGGTTGGAGGGTCAGCCTGTCAGTGCTCAGACCAGATGCCGCACACTGCATCAAATTAGCCTGCATGGCTGTCGTCCCAGAAGAAAGATTCTTCTAAAGATGATGCGCAAGAAAGCCTGCAGTTTGCTGAAGACAAGCAGACGAAGGACATGGATTTGTGTATTACTGGAACCATGTCCTGTGGTCTGATGAGACCAAGATAAACGTATTTGTTTTCAGATGGTGTCAAGCGTGTTGTTGGTGGCAACCAGGTGAGGAGTACAAAGACAAGTGTGTTTTTCCTACAATCAAGCATGGTGGTGGGAGTGTCATGGTCTGGGGCTGCATGAGTGCTGCCGGCACTGGGGAGCTACAGTTCATTGAGGGAACCATGAATGCCAACATGTATAGTGGCATACTGGAGCAGAGCATGATCCCTCCCTTCAGAGACTGGACCACAGGGCAGTATTCCAACATAACAACCCCAAACACAACTCCTAGATGACTACTGCCTTCCTAAAGAAGCTGAGGGTAAAGGTGATGGACTGGCAGGGGTGGACTGACAGCTCATGGGGCCCCCGGGCAATAGAAGAATATGGGGCCCCCCAGGCTTAGAGATGGCCACCACACCAGGCAGTGCAGAGGCAGGGCAGCTAAAATCTTGGGTTTTTCACATCAAAAACGTGGGTTTCTGACATATCAGGGACAGATGTAAAAGAAAACACAGATTTTTACATACTGTACCTGGTTTTATTGAGCCTGGCAACCCTGATGGGGCCCCCTACTGGCATGTGGCCCTCGGGCAGTGCCCGAAAACCCCAATGGTCAGTCCGCCCCTGTGGACTGGACAAGCATGTCTCCAGACCTAAACCCTACTAAGCATCTGTGGGGATCCTCAAACGGTCAGAAGGTCAGAAAAGCAATTGTGTGGTTTATCTAGTCATTTTCTGCATATTAGATCTTTGTGATCCATGTAGCCAGGGCTGTGGCAGGGACATGCACTTTGTCTACATACTGTGTGCTAAATGGTGTCCCTCTTTATCTTTTCACAAAGTTGGGAGGTATGAAGTCGAAATATATTTAACACAGGAAATGGCAAACTGACACTTTGCTACATGCCTGTGTGTATCATGTCAGGTAACTCCATACATTTTATACTCTCTGAAAATTGGTTCAGAAAAGATACATTTCATAGTTCCATAGTTAAGTTTGAAAATAAGACACAAGTCCATCTATTTCAACCAATAAAAAAAAAAAAATGATACAATCCCAAATACACAATCCTATACAGTTGATTTAGGGGAAAGCGAAAAACCCCAGCAGAGCATGATCCAATTTGCTACAGAAGGATGAAAAATTCCTTCATGATCCCCTGAGAGGCAATCAGTGTTTCCATGGATCAACTTTACCTATAAAAGTTAGCATCCAGTTATTTATTGTACATTTAGGAAAGAATCCAGGCCTTTTTTAAAGCAATCTGCAGAGCTGGCCAGAACCACCTCTGGATTGAGTCTATACCACATGTTCACAGCTCCTATGCCCTGTACCGATGGACCGTTTTCATCGGACGAAGCGATCATGTGTGGGCCTCATCAGTTTTTTTCCCATCGGTGAAAAATAAATAGAACCTGTTTTAAATGTTTCGTATGGTTAAAAAAACGATAGAAAAAAACGATCCTCTGTGGGGAAATTTATCGGTCAAAAATCCACGCATGCTCAGAATCAAGTCGACGCATGCTCGGAAGCATTGAACTTCATTTTTCTCTGCACGTCGTTGTGTTTTACGTCACTGCGTTTGACACGATCGGATTTTTAATCGATCGTGTGTAGGCAAGACTGATGAAAGTCAGCTTCATCGGATATCTGATGAAAAAATCCATCGGTCCGCTTTCATCAGACAAACCGATCGTCTGTACGCGGCATTACTGTGAAGAAACCTTTCCGTATTTGGAGATGAATAGAGAATAAATTCAGTTTTTGTAATCTTTCCTCATAGCTGAGCTCCTCCATGCCTCTTATCAGGTAGCAATACCATTGTCCTAACCAATGCATTGTGCAGTAACCCAAAGTAGCTAATCAGAACTCATCCAGGTCCAAGGATATGTAATTTGACTAAACATATAGTCCTCGTAAGGTCTACTTTTTGGTTACTCACACCTGAAAATATAAGATATTAGAAAATAGCCACTATTCTTCTGCAGTTTTTATCCTTTGGAGTTTTTTTTAAAAGCTTTTTATTATATAATAAATAAATAAATATTTGTTAGTGCAATTTATTCAACTGTGGTTTTTAAACGCTTAATGCTTCATGCTACATATTAGCAGTCAAGTTTATTTTTTTTTTTTTTTTTTATACTTGTTTGTTTAACAGAATTGCATATTTCAAGTTGTACATTAGATGGCGCCAGTACACCTTATTTTTGTTCCACCAGCTACACACATTTTTTTTCCTTGGATTTTCTATTCAGTTTTTAACCTTTTAACTAAATTTTTTTGTTAAAACTACAATATGCACAATTATAGGATAATTAAATGAAGTTGAATATGAAATGAACAATAATATGTTTTTTTTTTTTGTAAAATGTTGTATATGTAAAACCAATATAAACATACAGTATATGTTACAGAGTCACATAGTTAGTCAGGTTGAAAAAAAAGACACAAGTCCAGCCAGTCCAACCAATTAAATAAAAATAAAAATAAAATAAAAATTCATACAATCCCATATACACAATCATTCACCCACAATGTTATTATAATAATTCTATGTTCTTTAATATATGATCCAAGTGATGGAAATACAAGTATACCGGTAAGTACGTTTTGCTATATTTGTATTGGGAGAGTCATGCCGCGTACACACGATCGGTCCATCCGATGAGAACGGTCTGATGGACCGTTTTCATGGGTTAACCGATGAAGCTGACTGATGGTCCGTCGCGCCCACACACCATCGGTTAAAAAAACGATTGTGTCAGAACGCGGTAACGTAAAACAGAACGACGTGCAGGAAAAAATTAAGTTCAAAGTTCCAAGCATGCGTCGACTTGATTCTGAGCCTGCGTGGATTTTTAACCGATGGTCGTGCCTTCTAACGATCGTTTTTTTTCTATCGGTTAGGAATCTATCGGTTACATTTAAAACAAGTTGGCTTTTTTTTAGGCGATGGTTAAATAACCGATGGCACCCACACACGATCGGTTTGGACCGATGAAATCATGCGGCATAACAGTATTGTTTATTGTTATAAACTGTCAAATACCAGCAGCAACTTGCTTTGCTTCAAATTAAAAAACTTTAAAAAAAATTGTTAATCTACTTCTCACACATTTTTTTTTTGTAGGTAGGACAATGAGATAATAGGTAGTATTCATAATATTACATAGTAGATAATGTTGACAGTGCTTCTATAAGTTCAACCTCTGTACAGTATGGGCCAGATTCTCAGAGGCGATACGACGGAGTATCTCAGATACCCCGTCGTATCGCCTTTTTTTTGTCCTCGTATCTATGCGCGTGATGCTTAGCATCACTTTTGCATAAATACGCTTCTACATCCGACAAGTGTAAAAGCATTACACTTTCGGATCGTAGGTGTAATAACAACTCCGGCCACTAGGTGGCCTTCACATTGTTTTTTCATTTGCATATGCAAATGAGGCTAGTACGGCGATTCCCGATCGCTTTTACGCCGCCCCGTCGTCGCATACGTCGTTTACGGACTCGTAAGGTTACCCCAGCTTCTATGTGGAGTAACCTTACGAAGTTCCGTCGGATGCCGTCGGGTGCCGTCGGAAGCCATGTTAAGTATGGCGTCGGGTCAGCGTCGGCTTTTTCCGTCTCTTACGTCGTTTTACTAACTCGTTCGCGAATAGGAACTTGCGTAGTGACACTCACGTCGTTTTGACGTCGGTTTCAACGACGCTTCCCGACGTGAGCTGGAGCATGCGCACTGGGCTTTTTCCCCGGCCGGCGCATGCGCAGTTAGTTCGACGCGGGGGCGCGCTTAATTTAAATACATGCCGCCCCATTTGAATTGCGCAGGTTTACGCTTGGCGATTTACGAGACGCCGGCGAAACCTACGGAGCAAGTGCTTTGAGAATAAAGCACTTGCTCTAGTACGCAGCGGCGGCGTAGTGTAACTGGCTTACGCTACGCCGCCGAAAATATATGAGAATCTGGCCCTATATGTTAGTTCTATGTGTTAGAAAAACAACTCCTACAAGCATGGACCAATCTGCTGTAGGAGGGTAAACATTTTTTTTTTTTTTTAAACTGCCCCCCAATAGCTGTGAACAGAAAAATTCTGGATCAACCTCTGAATACCCATAGTCCTGTATATTAGGCCCCGTACACACGATCAGACCGGTCCGATGAAACCAGTGGATTGAGACCAGTTTTATCGGACCAATTCGATAGTGTGTATGGCCTATCGGACCGTTGTCCGTCGGACCAAAGTTTTAAAACATGCTTTAAAATCTGTCCGACGGACAGATTCGATGGTTAGTACGCCAAAGCATCGGACCAAAAACCCGCGCATGCTCAGAATCAAGTCGACACATGCTTGGAAGCATTGAACTTCGTTTTTTCAGCACGTCGGTGTGTTCTACGTCACCGCGTTCTGGTCTGATCTGATTTTTGGTCCGGTGGTGTGTACACACATCAGACCATCAGACCACTTCAGCCTGGTCCAATGAAAACGGTCCGTCGGACCAGTTTCATCGGACCAATCTGATCATGTGTATGTGGCCTTATACTGACTAAATATATCTAAAATAGATTTGTATTTAAAAACAAAGTTTGACCTTCCCAACTCTGAACTATATAGGTTTGGCCAAATAGCTCACTTCTTACAATCCCTTTGGAAAGATAAACCTCTCCCACCAAAGTTTACAGATTATGAATTGTAGTACGGTCAAGCCATGGACCAGAAGGGGGAAATCTCGGTAATCTATTTGTCACTTACTTCTCTTGTCTCAAAAGCGTCCTTCATGGAGCTCTGGGAATCCGACTTCCAATTTCATTGGGACCTGAGGAGCTCGCAGATAGCCTGTTTTAAATCCTTCAAAGTAATCCTTAACACCAGAGCCGGCCTTGTGCTGCCTGGGCACAAGAATGAAATGCTGCCCCCCTCCCCCCAAAAAATAAAAAAAATAATCCCGCCCACCTAAAGGCCCCCCACATTTATTATTTTATATCATGACAACTAAAATTCAAACCAAATCAATATATGCTTATTGCCATTTTTTGAACCAAGAATATTAAAGTGGAGTTCCACCCAAAAATGGAACTTCCGCTTAATCCCCTCTCCTCCCCCTTACATGCCACATTTGGCATGTAATTTTTTTGGGGGGGGAGTGGGGGCTTCAGTAGGAGTGGGACTTCCTGTCCCACTTCCTGCTTCCGCCGAGGGGCTGGTAAGGCGATTAGGCGTAATCGCCTTACTGGAGCCCCTCCCTTTGGCGATCGTCTAGGACACTGACAGGTCCTAGACGACCGGGCCGCGCGCGCGCATTTGGGTGCCCGGCCATGAAGCCGAAGGCTGTCATGGCTGGGTGCCCACAGTCGCAATGAGGATGCCGGCCGGGGAGGGGGGGAGAGGAGCGGAGCCTCAGTCGGCACGTCGCTGGAACGTGGAGAAGGTAAGTGTCTGTTTATTAAAAGCCAGCAGCTACACTTTTTGTAGCTGCTGACTTTTAATAAACATTACATTTGGGTGGAACACTCCTTTAAGCAGAATACAAACAGTATTGGCCTAAACTGATGAAGACAGTTTTTTGGGGGGATATTTATAGCAAAAATTATAAACTACATTTTTTTTTCTAAATTTTAATATTTTTTCTTGTTTGTAGCTCAAAAAATAAAAACCACAGAGTGGGGCAGTGGATGGTGTCAGTAGAGCAGTGGATGGTGTCAGTAGAGCAGTGGAGGGTGGTCAGTGTTATTTTTTTTTTACCATATTTTTTTTATTAGGCCTGTTGGGGGGGCTTTGGTTTTAGGTCTCTGAATGAACACAGGGGTCCCCCTTCTGCCTGTACACTACAAGAGCCAGCATGTCCAGGACCCACCCCTCCCCATACTGGCTCCTGGCACAACCCCAAATATTGGATGTTCCCAAGACAGGTGGAGAAGTTTCAGTCTCCCTCAGTGTGTAGAAGACCAACCAGCCCTGTGTCCCACATTGCAGAGTGTTCTAAAATTCCCACTTCCGCCGACTCCACTCTTACCAAGTCACACTTCTTCAGCTCCAGCTAGAGGGCGTGTTTATCCCCAGCGGGCCCCACCATGACTGAGGACCGGTGATGGGAGAGGCGGTTGTAAGCAAAAAAGGAAGGTGAAAAGACACAAGCGGCGTCTGACTTGAATGGAGAGGTGAGGGGAGGATACAGGGGAGGAGAAAAGGGAGGAGGGGTGGGACCAACCTGTTTCTGAGCCAGAGGCGCAGAAACAGGGAGGACACAGAGTTCGAAGGCAGTGCGGAGAAGACGGGTCTGTGCACCAGGAAAGTACATGACCTGTGTGAAGGGGAGGGGAGTGGTCTGCCTGTCACATACTGGTATACTAGGTGGTGCCTGCTGCCCACACTGAGATGTATTGACATTCGATCTAATATGAGAGAGAGCCCGCCCCCCCCCCCCGGAGCAGGGGGCGGGTCACTATGGTGACTTCACTACTGTATACCTTCATGCTGCCCACTTGTCACTGCCGGCTGCCACCCCTCTGTAAATGCCGCCTGGGACCATGGGCCCATTGGGGCCCATGGTAGGGCCGGCCCTGTTTAACACTACTTTAATAAAAGCCAGCCTGAAAGTGATCTCCAGATGGTACTACACTCCATCTAGACTGGCTTCGATTTTCCCCGCAGTGGACCCCATGTGTTTCAGGGGCTGTCTACTCATGGGCACAATGTCCCACATTTGGTGGGAATGCCTAAAAATATGATCCTTTTGGACAAAATGTTTAACATAATTGACAGGCTGGTGGGGACCTGGGTTCCCAGGACTACTATGGTGTCCCTTCTAAATCCCCCGATCCCACAGATCTCAAAATCTTCCAGCAGATTGGTAAATTTTGTACTCTTGGGGGCTAAACTTATGGTAGCCAGGGCCTGGAAACAACCGAGAATTTCCCTCTTAGCCACTAAATGGAAAATATCTTGGATAATGTCCCAGGAAAAGCTATATAGTACAGTGCAAGACACAACCAATAAATTCGAGACAACCTGGGAACCATGATGATTATAAATAAATATTTTTCCTTGTCACCATATTTTTAAAACTATGAATGAGTGTTTGGCATATAAATTTTATAAATAGTACTAGAAATTTGATCAACTAAAATGTGTGCAGAAAATCCCATGCATTACCTTCACTGTCTCCCTAATACAATTAGTGACTCTCAATTACAAATAAACGCGTTACAGATTCCAGGGTCATTGCTGATATGTTGGCAGATGGCCTGCCAACACCAATTGTTTTCATAATGTAATGCATCTGCTTTTGAAGAACTAAAATTCCATTATACTCAAGTAAATGTACAGGGAGTGCAGAATTATTAGGCAAATGAGTATTTTGACCACATCATCCTCTTTATGCATGTTGTCTTACTCCAAGCTGTATAGGCTCGAAAGCCTACTACCAATTAAGCATATTAGGTGATGTGAATCTCTGTAATGAGAAGGGGCGTGGGCTAATGACATCAACACCCTATATCAGGTGTGCATAATTATTGGGCAACTTCCTTTCCTTTGGCAAAATGGGTCAAAAGAAGGACTTGACAGGCTCAGAAAAGTCAAAAAAAGTGAGATATCTTGCAGAGGGATGCAGCACTCTTAAAATTGCAAAGCTTCTGAAGCGTGATCATCGAACAATCAAGCGTTTCATTCAAAATAGTCAACAGGGTCGCAAGAAGCCTGTGGAAAAACCAAGGCGCAAAATAACTGCCCATGAACTGAGAAAAGTCAAGCGTGCAGCTGCCAAGATGCCACTTGCCACCAGTTTGGCCATATTTCAGAGCTGCAACATCACTGGAGTGCCCAAAAGCTCAAGGTGTGCAATACTCAGAGACATGGCCAAGGTAAGAAAGGCTGAAAGACGATCATCACTGAACAAGACACACAAGCTGAAACGTCAAGACTGGGCCAAGAAATATCTCAAGACTGATTTTTCTAAGGTTTTATGGACTGATGAAATGAGAGTGAGTCTTGATGGGCCAGATGGATGGGCCGTGGCTGGATTGGTAAAGGGCAGAGAGCTCCAGTCCGACTCAGATGCCAGCAAGGTGGAGGTGGAGTACTGGTTTGGGCTGGTATCATCAAAGATGAGCTTGTGGGGCCTTTTCGGGTTGAGGATGGAGTCAAGCTCAACTCCCAGTCCTACTGCCAGTTTCTGGAAGACACCTTCTTCAAGCCGTGGTACAGGAAGAAGTCTGCATCCTTCAAGAAAAACATGATTTTCATGCAGGACAATGCTCCATCACACGCGTCCAAGTACTCCACAGCATGGCTGGCAAGAAAGGGTATAAAAGAAGAAAAACTAATGACATGGCCTCCTTGTTCACCTGATCTGAACCCCATTGAGAACCTGTGGTCCATCATCAAATGTGAGATTTACAAGGAGGGAAAACAGTACACCTCTCTGAACAGTGTCTGGGGGGCTGTGGTTGCTGCTGCACGCAATGTTGATGGTGAACAGATCAAAACACTGACAGAATCCATGGATGGCAGGCTTTTGAGTGTCCTTGCAAAGAAAGGTGGCTATATTGGTCACTGATTTGTTTTTGTTTTGTTTTTGAATGTCAGAAATGTATATTTGTCAATGTTGAGATGTTATATTGGTTTCACTGGTAAAAATAAATAATTGAAATGGGTATATATTTGATTTTTGGTTAAGTTGCCTAATAATTATGCACAGTAATAGTCACCTGCACACACAGATATCCCCCTAAAATAACTAAAACTAAAAACAAACTAAAAACTACTTCCAAAAATATTCAGCTTTGATATCAATGAGTTTTTTGGGTTCATTGAGAACATGGTTGTTGTTCAATAATAAAATTAATCCTCAAAAATACAACTTGCCTAATAATTCTGCACTCCCTGTAGACTGATTTTCAGAACGATGCACATTTCAGAGAGGTATATTAGGGTAAATAAGCTGCTGCATGCAGATGCAACTAAAGAGCTCTTCTAGAAGCAGACGCTATGGTTGCTACATGCAGACTGGCCAATTAGGTGCACCAAGTTTGTATACAGCCAAAAACGCTGGTCCTGGAAGAAAACTCTCTGGCCCGGATTCACAAAGGCTTTACGCCGGCGTATCAAAAGATACGCCGTCGTAAGTACAAATGTGCGCCGTCGCATCTTTGCGCCGATTCACAAAGCAAGATACGCCGAAAAACATGGCTTCCTCCGCCCGACGTAACTTCCCATTATAAATATGCAAATGAGTAAGATACACCGATTCACAAAGGTATATGCACCTGGCCGCTTCATATAGGCGATTTGCGCAAGGCTTACGTCCGGCGTAAAGTTACCCCTGCTATATGAGGCGCAGCTAATGCATTGTGCCGACGTCTCTTTAGGGAGTATATACAACGTGATTCTGAGCATGCGCGCGCATGCCCAGTTTGACCGGCCATCCATTAGCATGGGGTCACGCTTAATTTAAATAGATGACTCCCACCTCCTTCCTACTTTGAATTAGGCGGGCTTACGGCCAATTTACGATACGCCGCCGCAACTTACGGAGCAAGTGCTTTGTGAATACTGCACTTGCCTCTCTAAGTTGCGGCGGCATAGCGTAAAGAAGATACGCTACGCCCGAACAAAGATACGCCTCTCTACGTGAATCCGGGCCTCTGCATCCAGAGGCAGTCAAAGCTCAGATGAGCAGTTACATGTGAACATTGATTGCATCAGTATGCATGAAGCTAAAGTTTCTCCACTGCAGATTCTTGACAATTGCTCGCCTGAATGGACCCTAAACAATGCTTTTGAAATGATTTATGTTTTAAATTATATTCATGTCACAAATATGTATCACACGCTGCATTATACTTTTTGTTTTGTAAATTTTTTTGTATTAGTAAAAAAAAGTGCCTTTGAGTACCTCAATTTACTCACAGTTCCAACATAATACACATCAGTTCATACGTGTATTTACATATCAGTTATTTTTCCCCAAATGGATTCACAATCTAATGTTTTATTGGTGTCACATATAGTGATTGCATATTTTGAAACAGTATTTATTAGATTTGTTGCTGAGCTTTACAATCTGTCACTTTGCCCATTCAGGGCTGGTCTACTACATAAATGTCATCCTAAACTTTAAATGAACACGTGACCCCAATGGGGCAGACACAGCTGGAAAAGACAGCCTTAGTTCACATATATTGCAATGCATGCTTAAAGCAGATGCAACCCCTAGCTGAATGGCATTTTAGTTTTTAGTTTGCACTGTGTATCATAAACAATTGCCCCTTTTGGAAAAATACTGTTTCTCCTCATTTGTTGCATCTCAGTGTTGCTGATATTGTATCTTGCATCCTCTTTGCAGCCACTTTATCTACAAGCATGCAGCCTAGCAATGGCTGCATGACATATTTTAGGGCGAGTTTAATGATGGTGACAAAAGTGGACTGTACCTGCATAAAGCCAGGTGCACACTATAGTTTTTTAATAGGGTTTCACGGATAAAAAGAGACAGCTCTGGTCGGGAGCCGCTGTACTATCCATGCTGTACTATCCATGCTAGCAATCTCCCCTGCTGAGCTGTTGTGTCCTGACAGGGGGGCGGCCCCCTGCCAAAATACTCCGATCAGCGTTCTCTGTCAATGGCTAAAAGCGCTGATCGGTAGTCAGTCGGCTGTTGTTTTTCCAGCATGCATGCCCGAACGACCGACTTCTGCAGACATCCCAAGTGTCCCGCATTTCGGCTGCGGCTCCCTGACACCTCGCAAATGCCATGCGATATCACAGATGCAGGGCCGATCCCAAAATGAAATAGCGAATACAGCCAGCACAGCCACCCTACTAACTACATTTGCGGAATGTCACAGACTGTCAGACAGTGAGGTCAGGAGCGAGGCCCACGCCTAGTGCTGCACTGCTGTCTTCACCCACCTTGACAGTCGGCACCTCCTCCTTCTCAGGTGCTGAGTGGCAGGGAGTCAGGACTAGTGTGATCTTCTTCACTCTCCAGGCAGTATCTCCCAAGTCCCTGCCAAGCCCACCTGCTTTGTGTCAGCTTGCCTCTGTCAGCTTGGCAGTGCCAGACTACCGCTACTGCTCAGGTGGCAGGCAGCAGGTCCAGCGCTGGTAGTGCAAGGAAGCAGAAGTGGCAGAGGCTGTCATGCTGATCCAAGAGGCGCACAAAGTATCCAGACTCCAGTCCCAGAACTCCTCCTCCTCCCTGCACTTCACTGCAGGAAGTGACACCAACAAGGAGCTGCAGTAAGCCACACAGGTATAGATAACATGGCGCTATGGCAGGGAGAGGGCAAGCAGGACTAGAATAGGGTGGTGTGCTCTGCTCCTCCTAACATTGACATGGCATGGATTAATGGCCATCATTCCTCTGAGCGCTCTGCAGGGGGCACTCTGGAGGTACTATCTTAGAGCCTCCAGAGTGTACCCTTTCATCCTCCAGGGTGTCCAGTTTAAAAACCTCCAGGGTGTGTCCAGAGTGCCACTTTACTTTTTCCAGAGTGCCCCTTTACTTTTTCAGAGTGACCCTTTGCTTTTCAAATCACTGAAGTGGTCATGGTGGTAATCCTCTGTATACTGATTCCATTTTATTTGATCACCCTCAAGTTGTGTTAAAATTGTGGTGGTGGGGGGCATGGACCTTCCTGAAATGAATTTGCCACCTCCCTGAAATTAGTTTTTGCAGGTTGGGATGTCTGCATCTTTCGGACAGACCAACATACACATGGGCAGAATGTTGGCTGGTATTTTTTGTAACAGCAAATGTCTGCTGACATTCTGCCCATGTATACAGGGCTTAATGATTGTTGAAATGGACAAATGTAGCCTCAATTAGAAAGTAATTTTAGGAAATGATGACACAGGAGAACACCTGGTAGTCAAGGTCAGAGTGTGGCCACCCAATAACAGAAAGGTTCTGAACAGGACCTTCATAGCATGATCACTAGATATTGTAAAGCTAAAATCCTGTCTTTTAATGTCAATTAAGGATAAGCTGAACACCCCCCAGCAGAACATGCGAACAGGCAAAAAATTCAACACGTGAACACTGTTAAAGTCTATGGGACATGAATTTAAAAAATCAAAAGTGCTAATTTTAAAGGTTAATATGCAAGTTATTGTCATAACTACTGTTTTGGGACCTGGGTCCTGCCCCAGGGGACATGTATCAATGACATTTTTTTTTTTTTAAATGATTTTTTTTTCGGGAGCAGTGATTTTAATAATGCTTAACAATAAAAGTGAAATACGCCTTTAAATTTCGTACCTGGGTGGTGTCTATAGTATGTCTGTAAATCAGTGCATGTTTCCCGTATTTATAACAGTCTCTGCACAAAATGACATTTCTAAAAGAAAAAAAGTAATTTAAAACTACTCGCGGCTATAATGAATTGTCGTGTCCCGGCAATACAGATAAAAGTCATTAAAAAATTGCATGGGTTTCCTCCTTAGTCCATTACCAGGCCCCTTGGGTCTGGTATGAATATTAAGGGGAACCCCCGAAACAAAAAACATTCTGAAGGAATTGGGAAAATATGGGAGTGTATCAAATTTAAAGGTAAACATGGAAAAAAAGAAAATATTAAATATCTCCGCCCCATCAAGTGAGAGTAGAGACCTCCGAAAACTATATCCCTTTAGGTGGAAACAAAAAGGTCTGAAGTATTTGGGAGTATTCCTGTCAAAATCAACTGTAGATCTATATCAAGATAACAATATGCCTCTTCTGAATAAAATTAAAAGTGAATTGAAGGGATATCCTGCTCATAGACTGTCATGGTTTGGCAGGATAAGTGTGATTAAAATGATGATCCTCCAAAAAGCCCTGTATATTTTTAAAAGCTTACCGATAAATATCCCTGGGGCATATTTTAAAACGTTGAGATCCATAATACAGAAATTGGTATGGAATAATAGAAGTAACCGTATTGCCTTTCAGATATTAACTAGATCAAAAGAGAGGGGGGGTATTCCTCCCGGATCGTGAAAAATATCATGAAGCAGCAATTTTGTGGAGAGTTATGGATTGGGCCCTTGCTCCTCGGCAAAAAAATGGGTGGTATTGGAAGAAGAAAATTTGTAAATCTGCGTTGGGACAGACTATTTGGATCCCAAGGCAGTTCAGAGGTTCTTTGGTTGAAGCGGCTTTGATTACTTTAGAAGCATTGAGAATGTGGTATAAATGAATCAAAAATATACATGGACAGTACAACAGCCCCCTAATGCCCTTAACAGTAAATAATTATTTTACACCGGGGAAAGACAATAAATTATATCTAAAATGGACCACATTGTCCTACCTGAGATTAAAAGATATTATGAAGGGGAATGTCCTATGTTCACTATCTGAATTGTGTGAAAGATATGGGTCCACTCCATGTGAAGTTTAGAGATATAAACAACTTCAGCATTTTGTAGGTACCCTCCCAAAACCCCTTTCCGGGGGTTGGTAGGCTGGGAAAAATTAGTCGACCAAATGGGGATAGATAGGCATGGAATTTCTAGTATTTACAAGCTGTTGATGACACACCTAGAGGGAGGAGCCATGTGCCCAACGGAGAGTTGGGAATTAGAATTGACAGAAACATTGTCGGAAACAATGAGAAGTAAAGTGCAGGGCCGTCTTACTGAGCGGGCACCCCTGGGCACAGCCCAGGGGCCCCACATTCACTAGGGGCCCCATCGGCAGGGCCGGCGCATTGCCGCCTAAGGCGCAGCCAGGACCGCTGGTTTCTTTACTTTTTGCCGGGAGCTTGTCAGTGCCTCGTTCCTCTAGTCCAGCATACGGCGCGCACAGTGAGAGCACACTACTGCGGCGCGGCCAGCCGCCTCAGCTGCACTCACACACATGCACATAGAGCGGCGTCTTCGTGGGTGCTCCACACCGCCCCCCAGTCTGCCTGACTTGTTACTAAAAGGGAGGCGTGCAGAAATCCTTTCCCAATAACGCGGGGGGAGGGAGGCTGTCCCACCCCTCGGGGTGGTAACAATTTCACAGGTGACCACACGTACGCCTCGGCGCTCACTTGAGCCCTGGGACAGCACACAACACACAGGTAGCCATTGGCCATGCCTGCCACCACACGGAACGCCCACCCCTGCTATCAATTGGTGGCACAATATGACTCCTGAGAAGCTGGCACTAACGAACAACACAGTGAGTGGAGTTCTGCACCAGGCTGTCACACTGGCCCCCCACCACTACCACCTGCACACAAGCCCCCCACCTGTTACACTGGCCCCCCTACCACCACTTATCACACTGCCCCCCCACCACCACCTATCACACTCCCCCCCCACCACTACCACCTGCACACAAGCCCCCCACCTGTCACACTGGCCCCCCACCACCACCTGTCACACTGCCCCCCCCCCACCACCAGCACCACCTATCACACTGCCCCCCCCACCACCACCACCACCTATCACACTGCCCCCCCCACCACCACCACCACCTATCACACTGCCCCCCCCACCACTACTACCTGCACACAAGCCCCCCACCTGTCACACTGGCCCCCCCCACCACCACCTATCACACTGCCCCCCCACCACCAGCACCACCTATCACACTGCCCCCCCCCCACCACCACCTATCACACTGTCCCCCCACCACCACCTATCACACTGGCCCCCTACCACCACCACCTGCGCACTGGCCCCCCACCTGTCACACTGGCCCCCCCACCACCACCTATCACACTGCCCCCCACCACCACCTATCACACTGCCCCCCCACCACCTATCACACTGCCCCCCCACCACCACCTATCACTACCACCTGCACACAAGCCCCCCACCTGTCACACTGGCCCCCCACCACTACCACCTGCACACAAGCCCCCCACCTGTCACACTGGCCCCCCCACCACCACCTATAACACTGCCCCCCCACCACCACCACCACCACCTATCACACTGCCCCCCACCACCACCACCACCACCTATCACACTGCCCCCCCACTACCACCTGCACACAAGCCCCCCACCTGTCACACTGGCCCCCCACCACCACCTGTCACACTGGCTCCCCACCTGTCACACTGGCATCCCACCACCACCACCTGTCCCACTGGCATCCCACCACCACCACCTGTCACACTGGCATCCCACCACCACCACCTGTCACACTGCCCCACCACCACCAGTCACACTGCCCCCCCCCCACCACCACCACCTGTCACACTGGCCCCCCACCTGTCACACCTTTTCCCACCACCACCGATCCCACTGGCCTCCCACCACTACCTGTCACACTCTCCTCCACCTGTCAAATTGGCCCCCACCTGCTACCCTGGTCCCCACCTTTTGTCACACTGCCCCCCCCCACCTGTCACACTGCTGGATTTGAAAGCCTTTTTGCTATATAGGGCTGTCTCTTTGCTGGATTAGGCTGTCTCTTTGTTATATGGGGATGTCTCTTTGCTGGATTTGACTGTCTCTTTGTTATATGGGGATGTCTCTTTGCTGGATTTGGCTGTCTTTTTGTTATATGGGGATGTCTCTTTGCTGGATTTGGCTGTCTCCTTGGATTAGGCTGTCTCTTTGTTATATGGGGATGTCTCTTTGCTGGATTTGGCTGTCTCTTTGTTATATGGGGATGTCTCTTTGCTGGATTTGGCTGTCTCCTTGGATTAGGCTGTCTCTTTGTTATATGGGGATGTCTCTTTGCTGGGTTTGGCTGTCTCTTTGTTATATGGGGATGTCTCTTTGCTGGATTTGGCTGTCTCCTTGGATTAGGCTGTCTCTTTGTTATATGGGGATGTCTCTTTGCTGGATTTGACTGTCTCTTTGTTATATGGGGATGTCTCTTTGCTGGATTTGGCTGTCTCTTTGTTATATGGGGATGTCTCTTTGCTGGATTTGGCTGTCTCCTTGGATTAGGCTGTCTCTTTGTTATATGGGGATGTCTCTTTGCTGGATTTGGCTGTCTCTTTGTTATATGGGGATGTCTCTTTGCTGGATTTGGCTGTCTCCTTGGATTAGGCTGTCTCTTTGTTATATGGGGATGTCTCTTTGCTGGGTTTGGCTGTCTCTTTGTTATATGGGGATGTCTCTTTGCTGGATTTGGCTGTCTCCTTGGATTAGGCTGTCTCTTTGTTATATGGGGATGTCTCTTTGCTGGATTTTGCTGTCTCTTTGGATTGGGCTGTCTATTTGCTGGATTAGGCTATCTCTTTTTGACATTTTATGGCATGAAGTTTTGAAAATTTAAATAAATGTAGTATTTTTATATTTAGATGTTTTAATATTTTCTATTGTTTTTTTTTTTTTTTGGGGGGGGGGGACAAATAGCACTAGCAGTGGCACAAGGGAGAGGTGCTGAGCGGGCACAGGCGGTCCAGCTGGGCTGTCAGCACCTCTCCTGAGCCTCCCTGAGTGACTGAGTGAGCTAAGTGCTCAGGACGAGAGGGTCTGAAGAGAAGAAACTGTGCTTTCCCTCCCCTGGAGCCGCCACTTTTAGAAGAGGGCTCTATTTCTTGCCTATCCCCATCCTCCTGTCAGCAGTGGGAGAGCGGCTGTGCCTCTGGAGAGAACAGCTGCGGGCCTTTCTCCCCCCTCTCCCCCTCATGCTGCTGTACTCGAGAGCAGAGCCCTCTCCTTCCCATTGGCCAAAAAAAGGAGCACAACGGAGGATCATGGGACATGTAGTCCTGAGGACTGGCAAGCCCCAGCAATCCTATGACCGAAACTGCAGCCCCCAGCATGCCCAGCTGAAGGGGAGGGAGAGAGAGCAAGGATATAGGTGGCAAGTGACACGCTGATTCTGGTGACAAGGAACCTGTGGCAAGTGACATGCTGAATCTGGTGGCAGGAGACAGTAGCAAGTGACACGCTGTAAAGTATAAATATTGTACTTTCATTCCTGAGAGTAGGTGCGTAAATTGGGGCAGGCTTGTAGGGGCCCCATTGCATTACTTTGCCCAGGGGCCCATGATGCTATTAAGATGGCCCTGCCTCTGTGGACACACGGATAAAATAAAAGAACTTTAAATTACTAACTGAGTGGTATTATGTTCCAGCAAAATTACATAAGATAAATCTCTAGGTGTCACCTTTATGTTGGAGGGAGTGTGAGGAGGTGGTAACCCACGCCCACATATGGTGGCAGTGCCCTAAGATCCAGCCATACTGGGTGGAAATATTAGATTTAATCGAGAAGATCAGTGGAATTGAGATTAATTTGGCAATGTTTGTTCTAGGGTTGTCCCGATACCACTTTTTTAGGACCGAGTACAAGTACCGATACTTTTTTTCATGTACTCGCCGATACCGAATACCGATACTTTTTTTTAAATGTGTCCCCAAATGCAGCCATGTCCCCTCACAAATGCAGCCATGTCCCCCCACATATATCCAACCATGTCCCCCCACATATATCCAGCCATGTCCCCCCACATATATCCAGCCATGTTCCCCCACATATTGCAGCCATGTCCCCCCACATATTGCAGCCATGTCCCTCCACATATATCCAGCCATGTCCCCCCACATATATCCAGCCATGTCCTCCCAAATATATCCAGCCATGTCCCCCCATAAATTGCAGCCATGTCCCCCCACATATGCAGCCATGTCCCCCCACATATTGCAGCCATGTCCCCCCACATATATCCAGCCATGTCCCCCCATATATTGCAGCAGTGTCCCCCCACATATTGCAGCCATGTCCTCATACCTAGAAGATGATGATGATGATGATGCCGCCGCCGCCGCGTTAATCCCCGTGCGGGAACATTACAGGCAGCTTTTGTTTGAATAGTTGTAATCCCCGCTGTGTATAGACACTCCCCCTTGCTCGGGATTGGACAGATCCATCCAATCCCGAGCAAGGGGGAGTGTCTATACACGGCGCGGTGGGGATTACAAATATTCAAACGAAAGCTGCCTGTAATGTTCCTGCACGGGGATTAACGCGGCGGCGGCAGCTTTGCGGTATGCGGCGGCGTTTCGGTGGCGGTTGGCGGCGGGGGAGCAAGTATTCTATTCAGGCATCGGGGGAATTTGCAGGAGTACAAGTACCGATATTGGTATCGGTATCGAGACAACCCTAGTTTGTTCCATGCAAAAGCTATCCCTAGGAAGAAATACAAAGCAGCAATTATCCCAATTCTACTGAACGTAGCGAAGATATTGATTTTGAAACCGTGGAGGGTAAAGCAAGCCCCGATGATACAGGAATGGTTGAGGGAGGCAGATAAAATAAGAATTATGGAGGAGGCAACATATCTACATAACGATGCCATTAGTGGAGATACTAGAACTTGGAGGGGTTGGGTGAACTTTAGACATTCCCTGGTATATGCAAGTTATACGAGTAGTGAGGGTATTACTTAAGAATTTCCAGTTGGTTTAGCCTGAGGTAGGAGTAGTAGGCCTCCTAATGGGGGGTTCTTTTTTTTTTTTTGACTCACGAGGAGGTCAGTGGGTATTGGGGTAAGAAAGGGATATTCCTGCCCCCTTACTTAAACAGTGAATTAAAAAATTACCGTATTTATTGGCGTATACCGCGTCCTTTTTTCCCCTTAAAATCAGGGGAAAATCGTGGGTGTGCGATATACGCCGATCCCCGCTTCCCGCGCTGTGTTTGAACGCCGCCGCCGACACATATCGAGCGCAGTACACTCGGGTACACTCGGCCAGACTCAGCTCCGCTCGCGGTCACGCCCTGTGCCGCCTCCTAGCCTTTATGCGAGAGGAGCCGAGCATGGCTGAGCATGCCCGAGTGTACTGCGCTCGGTATATGTCGGCTCAACAACAGCGTGGGAGAAGCGGGGAGGCCACCACCAAGGCCGCAGACGGACGCTGGACCGGACAAGGCCGCCGATGGATGCCGGCAAGACACAGACGAGGGGTATTCAAACTGTAAGTATTTTCTTTTTTTTTCCTGAAATTTCCCTTCTAGGTTGGGGGTGCGCGCTATAGGGCGATAAATACGGTAATTAAAGGATAAGATATGGGATATTGAGCATGATGCACTTTAAATAACACAGGTGGGTGTTTTTTTTTTTTTTTTAGCAAAAAAGTGCGTAATAAAAAAAGTGGGTAATAAAAAAAAATGGAGTTCACAGTTATTACAGGATAAGAAATTGGAAATTGGGCACATAGCACTTTAATATAATAGGTGGGAGGAAGGGCGGGGTGGTTGTTTTTTGATGAAAAATCAGGAGGATGTAGAATATACCCATATTGTTTTCATTGTTATGGAAAAAGTACCCCCCCAATGACATCCTTTTTGGACATTCCAAGGTATTTAGTAAGAGGCATGGTGAGTTTTTTGAAGTTGTACTTTTTTCCCACAATTCTTTGCAAAATGAGAAGAAAAAAAATCACAAAATCACCAAATCGTCATAACAACAAGTTATTTCTCACACACAACATATGCATACTTGCAACTACTCCCCAAAACACATTCTACTACTTCTCCCGAGTATGGCAATGCCACATGTGTAAAACTTTTACACAGACTAGCCACATGGAGAGGCCGAACATGCAGGGAGCACCATCAGGTGTTCTAGGAGTACACATTTAAAATCTAATTTTACTATCTATTACACATTTGTGAGGCACTGTAGTGAAATGGATGTGCTACGGATGAGCACTTATGTGGCATGGATGAGCACTGATGTGGCATGGATGTGGCAAGGATGATCACTGATGTGGCACAGATGAGCACTGATGTGGCATTGATGTGACACAGATGAGCACTGATATGGCATGAATGTGGCACAGATGAGCACTGATATGGAAAGGATGTGGCACAGATGAGCACTGATGTGGCACGAATGATCACTAATGTGGCATGGATGTGGCTAATATGGATGATCACTGGTGTGGCACGTATGAGCAATGATGTGGCACAGATGAGAACTAATGTGAAATGGATGTTTATGGCACAGATGAGGACTGATGTGGCATGGATTATCACAGATGTGTCACGGATGAGCACTGATAATTGAGAATGGATTGAACATGTTGGGGTTGTAAAGGTACAATTTTATTTCCCTAAATAGCTTCCTTTACCTTAGTGCAGTCCTCCTTCACTTACCTCATTCTTCGATTTTGCTTTTAAATATCCTTATTTCTTCTGAGAAATCCTCTCACTTCCTGTTCTTCTGTCTGCAACTACACGCAGTAATGCAAGGCTTTCTCTGGTGTGGAGTGTCGTGCTCCCCCCTCCTTTGGACTACAGAAGAGTCAGGATGGCCACTAACACACAGCTCCTTTCTCTATCTGCAACATAGAGAGCGTTCTGACTCTCCTGTAGTCCAAGGGAGGGGGCTAGCATTACACTCCACACCAGTGAGAAAGCCTCACATTACTGTGTGGAGTTACAAACAGAAGAAGAGGAAGTGCGGTCTTCTCAGAAGAAATAAGGACATTTAAAAGCAAAATCGAAGGATGAGGTAAGTGAAGGAGGACTGCACTAAGGTAAAGGAAGCTAGTTAGGAAAAAAAAATTGTACCTTTACAACCCCTTTAAGGACTGAGCCTGTTTTTCAGACTCAGTGTTTATAAGTTTAAAAACATTTTTTTTTTGCTAGAAAATTACTTAGAGCCCCCAAACAATATATATTGTATTTTTTTTCTAACACCCTAGAGAATAAAATGGCGGCCATTGCAATACTTTTTGTCACACTGTATTTGCGCAGCGGTCTTACAAGCACACTTTTTTTGGAAACCAATCACTTTTTTTTTATTAAAAAATAAGACAACAGTAAAGTTAGCCCAATTTTTTTTTCAACTGTTAAAGGGAATGTAAACATGCCTTGTAATAGCAAAAGGCATGACAGGTCCTCTTAAATATGAGATCTGGGGTCAAAAAGACCTTAGATCTCATATTTAGACTAGAATGCAATAAAAAAATAATAATTGACTTTTGAAAAAAAAATGTGCCTTTAACACGTATGGGTGGAAGTGACGTTTTGACATCGCTTCCTCCCTGTTATGCTATGGAAACAGGGCTGGACTGAGACCAAAATTTGGCCCTGGACTTCATCCAGACCGGCCCACTTTAAGTTTGCTAACAAGCACAAAAACAGTATATAAACTATAAGGCTTCATTTCCACTGGCGTTTTAAAAGTGAGCTGTAAAACACCTAGGTATGCCTGGAAAAATTTGTGTTAAAAACGCGAAATTTACATGCGCGTTTTTGCGCGTTTTTTAACGCTAGCGTTAGGCAGCGTTTTTTTGAAAAAAAAATCTCTAGGCTATATATATGAGATTTTTTATGAAATCCCTGCAGCTCAAAAGCGCCGCGGTGCGCGTTTTCGCGCGTTTATGCGCGTTTATGCACGTTTTTGCACGTTTTTTACGGTCGAGCGTTTTTACAGCTGTGTTTTAGAAGCTTTAGAACGCCCTGCTCCTGCGTTTTTTTTACAGCTCAAAAACGCCTAGGCCATTTGCAGCTCAAAAACGTCTATGTGGGAATGATGCCATAGAATAACATGGACAGGCGTTTTTAAGCTGTAAAAAACACTCAGAAACATGGCTGTAAAAACGCCAGTGGAAATGAGGCCTTAGTAGCATAACATAAGGAGTCCTCTATCACCTCTTTTATTATTTCACTTAATCTCCTCTGTATTTTTCTCATCCTTCTCGCATCACTGCATGAAGTGAAGGGCGAGCTGCGCAGCCATTACTTTGACAGGCTGTCACTTAAACCGGCCCACTGAGCCATCGGCCCACCGGGAAACTCCCTGTAGTCCCTATGGCCAGTCCATGCCTGTATGGAAATAGGTGGGGGCCATCTTGCCCTCACTCGTATTCATGCCACAGAGGGAGAAGGACCTGATCGCCTCTGCCGCTACCGACGGCTCTGGTAAGCAGCAGAGTGGGCACGGCAGAGGAGCGAGAGGGGGGCCCTCTCCCACTGCCGATAACGGTGATCTTGTGGTGAATCCGCCGTGGAGACCACCATTATCGTTTACAGGACCGGCCACGGAAAAGATGGATATCACCAGGCAAAGGTTGTGTGGATGAGGCCCTTGTTCCCATCAATATGGGGACATCCTCCCTATGTTAAGGGCATGTGGCCTGGTACGGTTCAGGAGGAGGGGCACTCTCTTATCCCCCCTCTTTTCCTGCGGCCTGCCAGGTTGTGTGCTCGCATAAGGGTCTGGTATGGATTTTTGGGGGGAACCCCACGCCATTTTCTTTTTTGGTGCACGGTTCCCCTTAAAATCCATAACAGACCCGAAGACCCCGATATGGAATTTGGGGGGGACCCCCACAATTTTTTTTTTCATTTTGTTTCAGGTTTTCCCTTAATATTCATACCAGAGCCAAAGGGCCTGGTAATGAACTAAGGGGGGAACCCATGCAATTTGTTTTCAATGACTTTTATCTGTAATGCCGGGACCCGACATTTCATTATAGCCATGAGTAGTTTTAAATGACTTTTTATTTCCTTTAGAAATTTCATTTTGTGCAGAGACTGTTATAAACATGGGACACATGTGCTACTTTAAAGGCATACTATAGACACCCCCCAGATACGAAATTTAAAGGAATATTTTACTTTTATTGCTTCACTTTAAGCATTATTAAATTAACTGCTCCCGAAAAAACTTCAGTTTTAAAAATTTTGACACATGTCCCCTGGGGCAGGACCCAGGTCCCTAAACACTTTTATGACAATAACTTGCATATTAACCTTTAAAATTAGCACTTTTGATTTTTCATGTTTGTGTCCCATCGACTTTAACGGTGTTCGCGTGTTCGAACAATTTTTTTGCCTGTCCACATGTTCTGCTGCGAACCGAACCGGGGGGTAATTGGCTCATCCCTAATGATTACAGAGCTTTATTTTTTTGTGACTTCTATATCTGTCTCTAGCTTAGGTTTTCATGATGGTATAAATAAAATATACTACTACTAGTTATATTAGTAATAGTAATACATACTGTTAGTGTATAATGTTTGCATGCAACATGCAAGCTTTTTAGAACAAATGACTAAATTCCTAGAATACTCACTTGTATCAAACATTAATTTGGGATAAAATCGTTTATGTTTACTTTAAAAATGAATTAAAGTAGGTCCTTAGAAGCATCTCTGATCGAGAAATGTATACTGTAGGCCTTGAATTCATGCTGAGTCTCAACAATGGCGGTACCATGCAGGGTTAATTTCTAATCCTTTTAGTGCTTACTTTAACAAATTGCCACATCAAACAGAATGACCTCGCTTCAAATTAAAGAACCTAGAAAACTATTGGGGATATAAACATGTTATTTTGAGCTACATGGGTGATCTGCTGTAGCATGAATATGCGATAATAACACCATGCAATTGCTAATATTTTTGTACCAAACGGACTTCTGTGTGAATACTGTATATGCTGTCATTTTCAAATTCCCCTAGATTTTTTTTTTAAAACAAAAAACAGAATACACCTCAACGATGGGTAACAGAAGGTATATAGAATAAATCAACATTATACAATGAGATTAAAAACAGTTGCTGTAGACATGCTTGTGTTTTCAAAATCTTTCACAAAGGGTAACGCCATCCAAATTTGATATTTGAGTATTGAGCAGAGGGCTACATGGCAGTATTTTTGAAAATCTTACCATTTAAATTCTCAGCCCCACCCACCTACCATAGCCTTTATATTGGGTAAATTATTCCTGGAAAGTCTGCTCACTGGATTAAAAAATAATTTATAATAATATTATTAGGTTTATTTGTATGATTCACTTGAGCCAATATACTGTACAGTATGTGCTATAAACCAGGCGACCCTTACTGGGCTTTACAGTGGATTTTTTTTAGCCATCATAACCTGACTAGTACTTTTCCAAATGTTTCTGCAACATTATACTATTAATCAGTGATGTCTTGGAAATATACAGATTTAAATACATGAGTGAAGTGTATATATTTGACATCATACCTCGCTGTATACAGTTTTCTAAGGCAAATAGAATCTGTTAATCCTTGCAATTAGCAACAGTGTTACATAGTTAGTCTGACTGAAAAAAGACACACATCCATCTAGTTCAACCAATAAAAGGAAGTTTTCCACATTTTGTTATGTTACAACCAAAAGCGTATTTACAAGGGCTTTCTTAACCGCTTAAGGACCAGCGCACTCTTATTTACATCGACAGAATGGCACGGACAGGCATAAGTGCGTACAGGTACGTCCCCTTTAAGATGCGGCCGTGTGGTCGTGGCCGCCACTGGCGCGCTCGCGACCCTGCCAAGATCTTTGTAAGCCCGACCGTGAGTCCTGTAGACTCGATCGCCATGGGGATACCCACGATCGTCTCACCGAGAAATAAAGCGGGGAGATGCTAATGTAAACAAGCATCTCTCCGCTCTGCCTAGTGACAATCGGAGCGGAGATCAGTGACGTGTCACACACAGCCCAATCCCCCCCTACAGTTATAAGAACTCCCTAAGAAACACTTAACCCCTACAGCGCCACCTACTGGTTAACCCCTTCACTGCCAGTTTCATTTTCACAGTAAACAGTATGCATTTTTATAGCACTGTTCACTGTAAAAATTTGTCCCAAAAATTTGTCAAAAGTGTCCGATGTTTCTGCCATAATGTTGTAGTCATGATAAAAATCGCTGATCGCTGCCATTCCTAGTAAAAAAAAAAAAAAATAGGAAAAATGCCATAAAACTACCACATATTTTGTAGACGCTATAACTTTCGTGCAAGCCAATCAATAAACGTTTATTGCGATTTTTTTTTTAACCAAAAATATGTAAAAGAATATGTATCGGCCTAAACTGAGGAAAACAAACATGGGGATATTTATTATAGCAAAAAGTTAAATATATTGCATTTTTTTCAAAATAGTCGCTCTATTTTTGTTTATAGCGCTAAAAATAAAAACCGCGAGGTGATCAAATACCCCCAAAAGAAAGTTCTATTTGTGTGAAAAAAGGATGTCAATTTTGTTTGGGGGCCACGTCATACGACCGCGCAATTGTCAGTTAAATTGTCGATGTCCCGAATCGCAAAAAGTGGCCTGGTCTTTGACCAGCAAAATGGTCCGAGGCTGAAGTGGTTAATAAGGAAAAGGCTCCCGTATGGTAGTTTTTGGACCTAATGGTATGTTTCTTAGCCACCAGGATTGTAAAAAGTCTTAATAAGATGAACTGTTATGCATGTACAGTGTCTTAAAAACTATTCATAACTAATTTTCCACATTTTATAATGTTACAACCAAAAACGTAAATGTATTTTATTGGGATTTTATGTGATAGACCAACACAGAGTGGCACATAATTGTGAAGTGAATTTATTTTTACACATAAATATGTGGCGTGCATTTGTATTCAGCCCCTTTTACTCTGAAACCCCTAACTAAAATCTAGTGGAACCAATTGCCTTTAGAAGTGACCTAATTAGTAAATAGTCCATCTGTGTGTAATTTAATCTCAGTATAAATACAGCTGTTCTGTAAAGCCCTCAGAGGCTTGTTAGAGAGCCTTAGTGAACAAACAGCAACTTGAAGTCCAAGGAACACATCAGACAGGTCAGGGATAAAGTTGTGGAGAAGTTTAAAGCAGGGTTGGGTTATAAAAAAATATCCCAAACATTGAACATCTCACAGAGCACTGTTCAATCCATAATCCCTCAAACTGAATCTGTCTAAAACTGAGCTCTTAATATTTCCTACCCCACGTGCCCTTTCCCCTGACTTCTCTGTCAAGATCAATGGCACATCTATCAGTCCATCCCCACATGCCAGGGTGCTATGGGTAACCTTATGCCGCGTACACACGATCACTTTTTGTGATGAAACAAACGTCATTTTATCTCACGAAACAAAACAACGTTTTTCAAACTTCATTTTAAAAAACAACGTTGCCTACACACCATCGTTTTTCCAAAATGCTCTAGCAAAGCGCGGTGACGTACACCACATTCAACGGCACTCTGTTCCATTGAAGCTCTGTCTCATAACTTGCTTCTGAGCATGCGCGGGTTTAAAAACGTTGTTTTAAACGTTGTTTTGCCCACACACGATCACTTTTTATGACACAAAAAACGACATTTTAAAAAAACGACACAAAAAATTCAAGCATGTTCAAATATTTTTTTTGTCGTTTTTCAGAAGACATAAAACAAAGTTTTGTGCACACATGATCATTTTAAATTAAGTTTTTTAATACGTCGTTTTTTTTTTCATCACAAAAAGTGATCGTGTGAAAGTGATCGGGCCCACATTCAATCCCTGTCCAAATCATGAAGCCTTAGCTTCTGCAACATTTCCAGAATACGCCCCTTTTTAACTAGACACCACCAAGCTTCTAATTCACTCCCTGGTTATCTCTCGCCTCGACTAATGTAACCAAAGAGAGAAAATACGGGATGCCCACCTAATTTTGAAAAATGTAGTACTCACCGATATTATCGGGGGGTGCAATCCAAATTACAATATAACACAACAATAAAAAACACAAAAGAAAAATAGACTGCTGCACACCCTTAAGAGTTAACTACAAAAAATTGTTTTATTAGAATAAATATCAAAAAAGAACACATGTATGTCAGGTATAAAAACTCAGGTCCACTATGATATGGTAGACCAACCCAAGGATGGTCCCCCTGGATGCCCACTCAAAAACGGCTTTTACCAGTAACTAATGCTCGATCATCCCAAGGGGAGATCAGAGTCTACAAAAAATAGCGCCCCCACCCTCCACATAACACACATGGGTCCCCCCCCACACAAAATTGCACACCTGAACCCCAACTATTGGCAATATTTCCTAATGGTTCCCACAAATAGCAGTGATTCCCTGTAATTCAGGTGAAAAGATCACTGGCTAGATGATGGAATATAACATAATTAAATACCTGAAAAAGGGGACATGAAAAAATCCACTGACTAGTGGTAATAGTAGCACTGATCCAATAGAGACTGATGATGGAAAAAAAAAACAATGTAACAAAATGAAGGATATTGAGCCTAATAGCTCACTGAGAAAAGTTCTCCCATTGAACTCGCCGTGTCAGGCTTAGTATTGTTTCCTTATAAGTATATTTTCATTAGTAAATAGATGTAAATCAGATATTCAAGCAGAGACACTGTAATGTTAATCTTCACGATAAAATTCACCTGAAACACAATGATATTGCCATAGATAGTGGGCAAGTTCCCATAGCATAAGGGTAGTGTCCATTCAAAGCTTCAAAGCAAATATATCCATATAGTGCTTATTAATCCTATTAGGCAGCTCACATTCCATGAGATTTATATCAGCTATTATGGATGGATGATATGTGATTGGGCATATAATATGCTAGTTGGTAGATGACAGTGTTGTAGTAATGTTCCTCAGCAGTGTTAGTGCAAGGTTTACTCACGGTTTTGCTGTCATTCATAGCTCGAAGGCCTCGTACACACGAGGGGATATGTCCGCTGAAACCGGTCGGATGGACCGTTTCAGCAGACATCTCCGCTCGTGTGTACGGGCTAGCGGACAGATTTCTCCACCCGACAGATTTCAAAGCAAGCTTTGAAATCTGTCCACTGCAAACCTGTCCGTCGGATATGTCCGCTGGTTAGTACACAAAACCATCGGACCAAAATCGCGCGCATGCTCAGACAAAAGGAGGGGACGGGAGCGCTCGTTCAGGTAAACCTTGTGTTTGTTTGTGAGTTGGCACATTCGTCATTTTAACTATCTATAGTGTATCGTTTATTGCCTTTCTTCGTTCTCTTGCTATAATCAAGCTGTTCTATTGCTGATGCTATTTATATAGACTGAGTTGTCCCAATATAGCAAAGTTTGATTGTAGTATATCGCGTTGTCTTTTTGTAATTATTTTGTTGCTGCATCTCCTAATTGTTTGGAGCTTTCCTCCACATGACTATTTTTTTTTTTTTTACTTTAATGTTCTTCTAATAAATTTTTACGTTCTCATCTGCTGTTTATTTTGTGCTTGCATTATTTATTTTTATTTTTGTTTGTTTTCAAAGCTTAATTTTTTATTTTGTTGGCACCTTTTTTTTTCAATGCTTTTTTTTGTTTTTTTCACCTTTTTTTTCAATGCATTTTTTTTGTTTTTTGCACCTTTTTTTTTCAATGCATTTTTTTTTGTTTTTTGCCTTTGCAAATGATGTAAATTTTTGGTCTTTTGGGGTTTCCATGGGTTACCAAGTTGTCACTCCAAACCTACCCCCCCACCCAGGAGTTTGTGTCCTTCCAAAATTCCACCTTGTATTTGTAGAAGGTTTGGGGCATAATCACCACAGTAGAAAACACAATAGACAAGGTTTTAACGTAAATACAAAAAGCCATTTATTTTGGCAAGAAAATAAATTATAATAAACATGATCTGCACCACTTGATCAGATAGCAACCTACATGCAGACTTGTGCATTCCACAAAACATGATGAAGGATAAAATTAACAATCTCAGGAGACACAAAACAAATCAAATCTGAATCAGCAGCACATGAGCAAACAAACCCAAGCTGTGGTACTCCAACAAGCTTACATTTTAGAATAATGAACTGGAAGGCAGGTAATCACCTTCTCTTCTTACTTCCAGCCTTCCTTCCTGGCTGCCTTGCAGCGGAACGTCCACGGGCCCATCCATGGCCCCTTGCAGGTGCAGATGATGTGGCAGCAGGAGGCAGAAGATGGGGAGCAGGCTGGGCTGGGTCACTCAGGTCTGTGTCCCGGGTCAGCATGCCCCTGTGCATCCAAAAAATGACCTTATTTATCAAGTCCTTAGCCAGGTCCCTTTGATCCTCCTCCGCTCGGCTCAGTTCATGAGCCACAGAGGCACTGAAGGCTTCTGTGGGGTTGAGGGGGGCCCTCATTATTTCTGCAGCCTCCCTCATCATTTTGAGGCTCTCCTCCTCCATCTGCCTCATCCGCCTCTTTTGGCCTGGTCGCCTCATCTGGAGGGGAGGGACCTGGCTTATGGTGCTGAGCCTGGGGACATGCTGACTTCCACTCGGCCCAGCCTCCTCCTGGCTGCCACTCACCCCTTCCCCCTGGCTGACATGGTCCTGAGGAGCTGCCACCTCCTGGCTGGCCTCTTCCTGTATCAAAAAAAGGGACATGTTGTAATATTTTGCTCAATCAAGCACACACACACAAATTATTTGGCTCTAGACTCTTTTTTTTTTCTTCATTTAAATAGACCTGCCTGTCCTTCAGACCCCTCAGTTGGCATCCCTGAGATCCCTAGTTTTATGCACACGCCTTTTTTTGTTGGTCCAAACGTTAGAATTTTAACAATAGTAACTCAAGAATCAAACACAAATTAGCAGCTAAAAAATATTTCGGAAACTACTATACCTCACTGAAGATCGCCAGATCTGGGTCCATGTCAGCCAGGCCCTCCTCTGGTTCTGCAGGGGCGTGGGGATCCTGGGAAGTTCCGCTGCAAGGAAGCGTGGGAGGAAGGCTGGAAGGAAGATTGGAAAGTGATGGCCGGCCGTCCAGTTCATCATCCAAAAATGCAAGCTCGTGGAAGTACCACAGCCTGGGCTCCTTTTGCGCATGTGCTGCTGATCCAGATCTTTGGCTTTTAAGCTCTTTATATAGTTTCCGATAGGTGCTCCTGAGATTGCTCATTTTATCATTCACCATGTTTGCTGTGCAGGATGGAACCCACGTCTGCATGTAGGTTGCTATCTCTTGTAGAGTGTCTGCTCTCAGTTGCTTATTTGGGTAGCCTGGGTGCCTGCTATCCCATAGATTAGGCTTTTCTCTATAGATTTCAATTAATTTTAGAGTGTTGTCTTGAATTGCCAACTGGTCCATTTCTCGTTATTTTTATAGGTTAAGATTAATGCTCTAGAATATACAAATACATTTTTTTTAAAACCCACATGAAAAATGGCTCAGCTTTCTCATTTTCTGAATATGTATGTGTACAATCATTGTGGAACTAGTATACAAACACATTGGGGGTTATTTACTAAAGAAAAAATCACTTTAGCACTGCAAAAGCACTTGAAAGTACACTGCCTGAAAGTGCACTTGGAAATGCAATCGCTGTAGCCCCGAAGAGGACATGCAAGAAAAAATATATATATTCAATTTTAGCCTCCACCTGATTGGTTGATAAAATAAGCAGAGCTTCCCTTCATTTCAGATCTTCCCCTCCACATCTATGGAGAATGCCCTTCCAAGTGCACTTGCAGTGCAAACTGGATTTCCCTTTAGTAAATAACCCCCAATGTGTCCTGCTGATACAATGCTGGCCAGCTCCACTCCATTGTTGTGCAATTCATTTTTGGAACATCCAGACCCTTTGGTAACATGAAAATAAATACATGCCATCTCTAATCATCCACAATTTTTTTATTTTACCAAAAATGAAGCCACTAGTTATTGTGTAGATATCATGCCCCTCACACAGCATTGAGGAGCTAATACACAACCTAATTACCTTTGTCCAAACAATACAGAACAATACATGCATGATGTGAATCCACAAGACAAAAATAAAGAGGTAGAGCATTGTCATATATATATGTAGTGATGTGTTCAAACATTTTTGGCCCAAACTTGCATTGGTGGCCCCAAGCTACCTAAATAGCGCAAACGCTCCTAACAACATTCCAAACCCCCACCCCCACATGGGGTTTCAAAGTTGAGACGCCTCTACTGATCCCATGTTGTAATTTACCTTTGTGTCTGTAGCTCCTCGCGTACGCTCGAGTAATCTCTGCGTAACCGATGTAATCACGTCGATATCCTTATATAGGCCGCGCAAAGCTATACCGCCGCCCTCTTCGTTCGCAATGTCTCCACCCGCTTTTAACCCCCCCATTTCAACATCCAGGGCCTCATATTGCAAGTTACCGGCATATGTGTATGTCATCGTTTTAACACGCGCGTAAGCTCCGCGTAAACACGATGTATTCATCCGCGCATGCGTGAAACGCCGCCTTCGTCCACGCCCATGACGGAACTTTTCCTCTTTTCCACGCCCCTTATCAGTGTGAAACGAAAAGATGGCCATGTCCCACGAGCGAGCATTACCCTCTCATGAGGATCAGGAAGGGACACAACCAGGAACGTCCCGCTCAAGGAGCAAACGGTACAAGGCCACGAATATGAGTTTGGAGGAGATGGTGGAGATGGTACACATCCTGCGCAGGAAGGATTATGATGGGGATTATGGCCCATACAGCACCCCGAACCGCCGTAAGGCCAAAATTATGGACAAGGTGGCGAAGAGGCTTACTGAGATCTTTGGGGTGAGCAGGTCCAAAGAGCAGCTACGCAAGCGCTGGTCCGATTTGAAGTTGCGTGAGCCACACCAGTTTCGGAAGATAAAGAAAATCCTGGATAAAAGTAGGTATTATTTTTGTGGGGGGGGGGGGGGTGGTTTGCAATTGTGTGATATCATTGTTTAATATGTATATTTATGCATGTGCCTTGTTGGAATGGTTGTACTTTAGAAGAATTTTTTTTAGATATTTCCTGTAATAAGAAAAAAAACACACACACACACACACACAAAATAAGAAGTTATGCACGATCGTTCTTTCGAAACATCGTTCAATCACCTCGTTTTATCCAAATACTATGTCCTAAGGAACAGCACACCAGGACATGGCTATTTGGCATTTAAAGAAAAGTTATTACACATTTTGGATAAAATTATGTAGATTTCCTAACTGATTTGAATGTGAAAAGACAAACAGGATTCATTCACATTCACACAGTGATAATAAGCAGCTGGATTCACATCTGGACTCAAGAGCACCTGTGTCTCCCCCATAATGAGATTCATTTTTAACAGTCTGTGACACCTAATTTTTAGGGAGGGGCATCCATGCAGGGGCAGACTGACCACTGAGGAAATCGGACACTGCCCGAGGGCCCCATGCCCCTAGGGGGCCCCATCAGAGATGCCAGGCTCATTTAAACCAGGGACAGTATGTAAAAATCTGCAAATTTAGCTCAACTGTCCCTGATATGTCCAAAGCCTACATGCTTTTGATGTGAAACTACTGACTGAGATTGTAGCTGCCCCGCCTCTATACTGCCACCTGGCTTAGTGGGCATTTGTAAGCCTGGGGGCCCCCAATATTCTATTGCCCGGGGGACCCATGAGTTGTCAGTCCGCCCCTGCTTCCATGTGTGTCCCTTCGCTAAAAAGGGTAATTAGCACAGCTTGGGAGAAGTCATTAGAAAAACAAAGGTTAAGGTTTGGTGGCGGAAGACAATAATCCAAAGTTTATAACACACTTTGACACAATGATTATGATTTATTAATGCCCTCCTCCAATATCTGTGTGCTGATAAGTATACCTTTTGTTTTCTGATATTTCTAGGGGAAAGAACAGGACAGAAATTTGAGGAGGCAAGGAGGCCCAAACTCTCTCCTAAGAAAAAATCTAGCCATGTGGAGGAGGAGGACCAGGTAGAAGAAGAAGTGGTGGAAGGGAGAGATGAGGAAGACGAAAATGTGGAAGGAGTATTTAGTGAAGAAGAAGGAGTTGGTGAAGAAGAAGTAGTTGGTGAAGAAGAAGGAGTTGGTGAAGAAGAAGGAGTTGGTGAAGAAGAAGGAGTTGGTGAAGAAGAAGGAGTAGTTATTGAAGGAGTTGTTGTAGAAGAAGGAGGAGTTATTGAAGAAGGAGGAGTTATTGAAGAAGGAGGAGTTATTGAAGGAGGAGTTATTGAAGAAGGATTGATTGTGGAAGAAGGCAAAGTTGTGGATAATGGAGAGGTGGAGATTAGTAGCACAACAGGTCAGTGTCACCGCAGCTTCACACAGGGAGAAAGAGGTGTAGATAGGCCTGCACATTACTAATGTAATTTTTTTTTGATTTTTATAGGGGATGAAGATGCTGCAAGCACATCCAGTAGTCCACCTTTTTCACGTGCAAGTGCACAAATTGTCATCCAACAAATTATGGAGTGTAGCACAGAGATGGATAATATGAGGCAAAGAATGGTTGTAATTGATCAAAATTTCAAAAATATTATTGATATGATGGGCCGTATCAAAGACTAAATGCCCCTGACCCCCCCCCCCCCATCACCCATCCGTTTTGAAAACCAACAAAAAGGTATTTTAAAAATATGAAGATGCACACACAGTGTGTCCACATGTGCTATCTGCCATCACAGGTTATGGATTGTCTTTGCTTTGTGGGTACACCCCCTTCCTCCCTTCTCAAGCAGGTAAGAGGGAAGGGTTTGCACCCACAAACCACATACATTGATCACTCATGATGCCAGATAGCACATGTGGACATTTGTCATGTGAGGTCAGGATATAATCCGCATTTTTGGGCCCTCTCACTCACACACAAGAATGTGTGCATCTTCCAAGTTTGGTGTGTTCCGGGGTGAAATTGGGAGACTGTTGTAGTAATGACCTTGTTGTACTTTGTATTTTTTTTTTGTAAAATATTTTATATTTTTTCTAAAAATAAAGTTTCGTATAATCCATAGTTTTTCAAAAAAAAAAAAAAGTTTTTACTCCAAAAATGTTACATGTTCGCAAACCCAAAAATTTTGGATAAAAAATGTTGTACGCTAACATGAGTGGCTTGTTGTTTATATATGCTCAATACCCAGTTTGTAGATGAGTGACTTGTAACTACAGCCATAAACCCGGTTTTAAGTACACACTAGCGTTTAATTCTTACCGCTGCAAATCGCAATATTAGCCTCACTTCTGCATAAAAGCCATTATTCTTCCAACACCAGCTTGTTCAGTTAAGCCAGATTTTAGAAATGCTGGAAGCTCATTGGTTTGTGTGCAGAAGTGACCCTTCTATTGTGGACTTAAAAGTGGGGTATGCCTGTAATGTACAATTGTGGTTATTTACTAAAACATGACAACTACAATTGGCACTAGAAGTGCACTAGTTTCATAACCAAGAAGACAGAAAAAAATAGAAAAAGCAATAATGACAAACAACTGTATATAGAGTCCAATGGTCAAATTATTTATTATATTTTGTAATATTTCTTTCTTTTAGGGGCCGAATTAGAAAGAAATATGATCTGGCATAGCTATGGCCCCCCGACCCATGAAGTACTCAACATATTTGTCGCCTACCTCACGAGCAGATTGGGTGGCCGAGCCAGCGCGACCAGTGTCCAGCCCAGGAAGGGTATCTGAGGGTAGTCCTGCCTCAGCACCGATGTTGGGTAGGTACGTCTGGGAATGCCTGCGTAAAAAATTATGCAATATGCAACAGGCAAAAACAACATGGTTCAATTTATATTCCGCCATATTTATCGCTGTCAGGAACAGGCGGAACCGGCTGGCGAGTATCCCAAAGGCATTCTCGACTACCCTCCGGGCCCTGGCTAGCCTAAAATTGAACACCCTCCTCTCCGGGGTAAGAGTCCTCTGGGGAAAAGGCTGCATGAGGTGAGGTCCAAGCCCGAAAGCTTCGTCCGCTAAAAAAACAAACGGAAGTCCTTCCACATTGTCTTCATCCGGTGGCAGTTCAAGACCACCAGTTTGTAGACGGTTGTAAAATTCAGTCCGCGCGAACACTCCCCCATCAGACAGCCGGCCGTTCTTCCCCACGTCCACATACAAAAATTCGTAGTGTGCCGACACCACCGCCATCAACACGATACTATGAAAACCTTTGTAGTTAAAATAGTACGACCCCAAACGGGGTGGTGGCACTATGCGGACGTGTTTCCCATCTATTGCTCCTCCGCAGTTCGGAAAATCACAACGCAGGGCAAATTGGGAAGCCACAGTCTGCCATTCCTGTGGCGTGGAGGGAAACTGTGGGGACAAAAAAAAAAAATACATAAACATTGCAAACACAATACAAAAACCATACTTGTGCACCATCACACAGTATTAACAATTTTTTATTATTATTGGGGTGGAGTTGTGGCCACTAAAAAATCCCAGTTATTATCACACTCCCCACCCCTCTGATGGGGCAACATTTTAGGGGGGGTTGGGGTTGAACTACAATGCAGCAAAGAAAAATATGCCACACACACCAAAAAAAAAAAGGCTAGGTGTGTTTGTCCCTAGGATAGCATGCTGGACAGGTTAATAGTGATGCAAGGAAAAAATATGTAGGTAGGCCAACAAAAAGAACATGGAAAGCTTATCAACATGCATGCATGGGGAGAAAAGGCAACATTCAACACTCAGCATGGAAAAATCATGGTCATTAGGGAACTAATGCCAAAAAAAAATATAATGCTACCATTTATAAAGACAGAGAATGTGAGCTTCAGAAAAGAGGAAACTTACCTTCAGATACTCCTCCTGCATGACTTGTATGACAGCAGAACACTCGGTATGATGATCCCAAGCGCCTGGGGAGAGATGCCTGTTGAGAACTTGAGGTCCTGCAGGCTCCTCCCAGTCGCCAGGTACCGCAACGTGGCAATAAGCCTCTGCTCGGCCGTGATCGCTTGGCGCATCACAGTGTCCTGCCTCGTGATATAGGGGGACAGAAGATCCAGCAGACGGTTGAAAACGGGGTCCGTCATACGGAGAAAGTTCCTGAAGTCATCAGGATTATTCTCCTGGATTTCCCTAAGCAGAGGCATATGAGAGAATCGGTCACGCTGGCGCAACCAATTCTTGGCCCAGGAACTCCTCCTCCCCCTGTTCCTGGCCAAAGGTCTGGAATAATTATAACATCCAGAAGCAAGCCCATATCCAGCACGAACTCTAGCAAAGTTACGCTGCTGCTCCATAATGGCTTCAAACCAGCCGGCTGGTCAGTCAAGAACACACTCAAACAGAAAGCACCCCCTAATCCAGCAATACCTGCAAAGTACGCTCGACAAACAGATACCCGCGGACAGAACGCCACTGCAAAGCAGAAACGACCTGACAGCCAGCACTGACTGCCAAATACGCACCCACAAGCACACACTGAACCCGAGAATACGACCTGTAAAGCGCGGAGACCGAAAAGCGCGAATCGGCGCTAACCAAACCTTTGCTAACACGTTACTAGCAAAAGAGGAACAGAGGGCGGCGCCGTAAGCTTTGGTCTTCCCCTTTATAGTGACGTCGTACGTGGTTTACGTGCACGCGTTCTGGTCCGGGGAGATTTCTATCCGATCGTGTGTACGCACAGCAGACCAACAGACAGATTTGCTGCGTCAGCTGGAAACGGTCGGGCCGACACATTTGAACAAATCTGTCCCCTCGTGTGTATACGGCCTTAGTAGAAGCTATTTTCTCCAATCACGCACTGCTCAAAGGGATTGCAGCCAAACCATCCATTTATGCATAAAGCTTGAAGCGCTATTCCTAGAAGTAGCAATATCAGGTGAATCGGTATGATAGTGTCCAAGGTAGGACAGTGGTAGTACAGCGTCTCTGATAATGAGTTGTTGATTGCAATGTCCAGAATGAAAATAAAAATAAAATTATTCAATCTCCAAAGACAATGGCTGGAAGCCAAGTGTTGTAATTGTCCTCAAGGTGTGCTTTTCATGTCTCCATAAGGCATCCTTTAATTGATGGTAAATCTGCTCAAGGTACAATATTACCAAGCTGATAAAGGAAAAAACGTGAGGCTGAAGTGTGCATAGAGGGGTCCCTGTTCCCCAAAAGTTTACATGTTTCGTTCCGTGGGTATCAGAACTTCGTCAGAACTTATAAGGAAACAATACTAAGCCTGACACGGCGAGTTCAACGGGAGAACTTTTCTCAGTGAGCTATTAGGCTCAATATCCTTCATTTTGTTACATTGTTTTTTTTCTTTTTTTTTTTTTTTTTCCATCATCAGTCTCTATTGGATCAGTGCTACTATTACCACTAGTCAGTGGATTTTTTCATGTCCCCTTTTTCAGGTATTTAATTATGTTATATTCCATCATCTAGCCAGTGATCTTTTCACCTGAATTACAGGGAATCACTGCTATTTGTGGGAACCATTAGGAAATATTGCCAATAGTTGAGGTTCAGGTGTGCAATTTTGTGTGGGGGGGGGGACCCATGTGTGTTATGTGGAGGGTGGGGGCGCTATTTTTTGTAGACTCTGATCTCCCCTTGGGATGATCGAGCATTAGTTACTGGTAAAAGCCGTTTTTGAGTGGGCATCCAGGGGGACCATCCTTGGGTTGGTCTACCATATCATAGTGGACCTGAGTTTTTATACCTGACATACATGTGTTCTTTTTTGATATTTATTCTAATAAAACAATTTTTTGTAGTTAACTCTTAAGGGTGTGCAGCAGTCTATTTTTCTTTTTTGTTTTTTATTGTTGTGCCTCGACTAATGCAAGACTCATCCACCATTCATTGTCCTCCACCCCTCTCTGCCAATCCCTCCACTGGCTCCCACTCACCCAACAAATAAAATTCAAAGTACTAACAATAATTTACAAAGCCATCCATAACTTTGCACTGAGCTACATCCTCCCAAGACCTCCTGCTCTCTAGCTCCCTTGTCGCCTCCTTCTCTTTAACCACTTGGTTCCCTGCCTATCGTCAAATGATGGCGGCATGGTGAACCTGAATATCCAAGACGCCGTCAATTGACGGCATCGTGTTCTCCGGCCACTGGGGGGTGCGCGCGCGCACCCGGCGCGTCCCCGAGATGCCGATGCGCGTGCCTGGCGGTCGCGATGTCTGCCAGGTACCCGCCGATCGGCAGTTTTAGAGCAGGGACGTGGAGCTCTGTGTGTAAACACAGAGCTTCACATCCTGTCAGGGAGAGGTAACAGATGCTGTGTCCCTTGTACATAGGGAGACAGCATCGGTCACCTCCCCCAGTCACACCCCTCCCCCCACACAGTTAGAACACACCCAGGACTCACATTTAACCCCTTCCTCACCCCCTAGTGTTAACCCCTTCACTGTCAGTCACATTTATACAGTAATTAGTGCGTTTTTATAGCACTGATCGCTGTATTAATGTGAATGGTCCCAAAAATGTGTCAAAAGTGTCCAATGTGTCCATCGCAATATCACAGTCCTGCCAAAATTCGCAAATTTCCGTATTACTAGTAAAAAAAAAAAAAAAAATTGTCAGAATTCTATCCCCTATTTTGTAGCCACTATAACCTTTACGCAAACCAATTACATTACGCTTATTGCGATTTTATTTTTAATTTTTTACCAAAAATATGTAGAATACATATCGGCCTAAACTGAGAAAAAAAAGATATTTTTTTTCCAAAAAATTGATATTTATTATAGCAAAAGGTAAAAAATATTGTGTTTTCTTTTCAAAATGTTCACTTTTTTGTTTATAGCGCAAAAAATAAAAACCGCAGAGATGATCAAATACCACCAAAAGAAATCTCTATTTGTGGGGAAAAAAAAGATGCCAATTTTGTTTGGGAGCCACGTCGCACGACCGCGCAATTTTAATTTAAAGCGACGCAGTGCTGAAAGCTGAAATTTCGCCTGGGCAGGAAGGGGGTATATGTGCCCAGTAAGCAAGTGGTTAAAGAAGCCTATCCTGCTTCTGACTAATACACTGTTTTACTTCCTCTATTACCTTTTGTATCAATCGACCCTCCTTTTTTACATTGTAAGCTCTAATGAGCAGGGCCCTCTGATTCTTCTTGTACCAAATTGTAATGTAACTGTAATGTCTGCTTTTATTTTGTTAAGCGCAGCACAAACTATTATCGCTATATAAATCCTGTATAATAACAATATAATAATACGAAAATATATGGCACAACTGCACACCTACCAAGACATGCCCATCCACCTAAACCAGGGATATGCAATTAGCAGACCTCCAGCTGTTGCAAAACTACAAGTCCCATAATGCCTCTGCATCTGGGTGTCATGCTTGTGGCTGTCAGAGTCTTGTTATTGCCTCATGGAACTTGTAGTTCTGCAACAGTTTGAGATCCGCCGATTGCATATCCCTGACCTAAAGTGACAGGCCGGGCAAAAAATCTGAGAAGCAGCCAAGAGGCCCATGGTAACTCTGGAGGAGCTGCAGAGATCCACAGCTCAGACAGGAGAATCTGTCCATGGTACAACTATCAGGCCCCGTACACACCATTAAATAAATCTGTTCAAATCGGTCTGACAGACCGATTTGATCAGATTTGTCTGCTGGGCTATTTTGGTTTGATCGCTGTACACACGATCAAACCAAAATCCCCGCCGGCAGACAGCTAGGTGACGTGGCAATGACGTTGACGCCGCCACGTCACCGCACCAGGAAGTAAAACACTTCCGGGCATGTGTCAAATCCATTCGACGCATGTGCGGGCAGATATGTCTGCTGGTTAGCGTACTAACCAGCAGACATATCGGACGGACGGATACCCAGCAGACAGATTTTAAAGCATGCTTTAAAATCTGTCTGCTGGAAAAATCTGTCTGTCCGCTCGTACACACGATCGAATTTGTCTTCTGAAACGGTCTGTCAGACCGTTTCCAGCAGATAGATTTGATCGTGTGTACGCGGCCTTAGTCGTGCACTCCACAAGTCCCATTTTCAGTTTGAGAGAAGCCATGTTGGGGACACAGCAAACACGTGGCAGAAGGTGTCCAGAACAGATGACACACCACCCCTACCTTGAAACATGGTGGTGGAAGCACCATGTTGTTGGGATTGGGGATCTGGTCAGAGTTGATGGGAAGATGGATGGAGCCAAATACAGGGCAATCTTAGAAGAAAATCTGGGGTGGACATTCACCTTCCAGTAGACATGTGCAAAAGAAAAAAAATTATTTAGTTTTGTTTCGTTTTATTTGTTATTTAATTAATTTAGTTAAGTTAAATTCGTTAAATTTGTTAAATTCGTTTTCGGAATTCGATCGTTTTCGATAGAAATTCTAAAAAACCCGGTCGAATTTGATCGTTTTCGACCGAATTCGAAAACCCGGTCGAATTCGATCGTTTTCAACCGAATTCGAAAAACGGTCGAATTCTAAAACATTTCTACCGGATTCGATAATATTTCTACCGGATTCGAATTCGATCATAATTTGATCGGATTCGAAAATATTTCAACAGAATTCAATAATATTTCATCCGCTATCGTTAATATTTCAACCAAATCCGATGATATTTCAACCGGATTGGAAATTATTTCAACCGGATTTGAAATTATTTCAAACGTATTTGAAATTATTTCAACCGAATTGGAAATTATTTCAACCGAATTGGAAATTATTTCAACCAAAATTGAAGTTTTTTTTACCGGATTGGAAATTATTTCAACTGGATTGGAAATTATTTCAACCGGATTGGAAATTATTTCCACCGGATTGGAAATTATTTCCACCGGATTGGAAATTATTTCAGCAGGATTCGAAATTATTTCAACCGGATTTCCAAATAATAAAAAATTTCCAATTAATAAAAAATTTGTCCGAATTCGTAACGAAACAAAATGCACATGTCTACCTTCCAGCAGGACAACGACCCTAAACATACAGCCAGAGCTACAATAGAATGGTTTAAATTAACACATGTTCATGTGTTAGAATGGCCCAGTCAAAGTCCAGACCTAAATCCCATTGAGAAACTGTGGCAAGACTTGAAAATTGCTGTTCACAGATGCTCCACATCCAATCTGACAGAGTTTAAGGTGTTTTGCAAAGGAGAATGGGCAACAATTTCACACTCTAGATGTGCAAGAGATACCCAAAAAGACTTGCAGCTGTAATTGCATCAAAAGTTGGTTCTGCAAAGTATTGACTCAGAGGGGCTGAATACAAAAGCACGCCACACTTTTCACATATTTATTTGTAAAAAAAAAAATGAAAATGATTTTCTTTCCATGTCACAATTATGTGCCACTTTGTGTTGGTCTATCACATAAAATCCCAATACAACATCACTTTGGGGTGGGTTATGCTTTTGGTTGTAACATGACAAAATGTGGAAAATTTCAAAGGGCATAAATAAGTTTTCAAGGCACTCTACATATATACACCTGTATAGTCCTTTATATACAATCCTTTAGCCACAGTTGATCCAGAGGAAGGCAAAAATAAAAACAAAGCATGATTCAAAATGCTCCAACATGGAAAAAATTCCTTCCTGATCCCCCAAGAGGCAATCGGATATTCCCTGGATCAACTTTACCTATAAATGTTAGTATCCAGTTATGTTATGTACATTTAGGAAAGAATCCAGGCCTCTTTTAAAACAATCTACTGAGTAGTGTTGCTCATGAATATTCGAATTGCGAATATTCGTTACGAATATTGCATATTCGAGTATTCGCGAATAAATCGAATATTGCGGTGAATATTCGCTATTGCGAATATTCGTATTTTTTAAAATTTATTTTTAAAACAGATCACATCCTAGTGATCTCTATCGACGTCTAAAAGCATTGCTGGTATGATTAGAGACCCTGGGCCAAGTAGCTGAGGCGATCCTTTTATGTTGCCGAATATTCGCAATGCGAATATTCGTATTACGAATATTCGCAAATACTTTCTCTGCCCTTCTGTGTTTTGTGTATATAAAAAAAAAAAAAATAGCTTTAGTTTAGTCATATAAGTTTAAGTAGAGTTAGTGTTTAGTGCATAATAGTTTAGTAATCCAGGAAATGATCTCCGTTTTCGCGTGTTGACGAGAATTTCGCAATCAATTTCGCATTCGCATTAGCGAAATTTCGCATTCGCAATTTTTTTTTTTTGATAAAATATCACGAATATTCCATATTAACGAATATTTCGCAAATATTCTTCTATATATTCGTGAAATATCGCGAAATCCAATATGGCGTATTCCGCTCATCACTACTACTGAGCTGGCCAGAACCAGCTCTTGAGGGAGTCTATTCCACATTTGTGCAGCTCTTATTGTGAAGAAGCCTTTCCTTATTTGGAGATGAGATTTATTTTCCTTTTGATGTAAACAGTGCCCCCTTGTCCTCTGTGATGGCCTTAAAGTATAACTTGCATAACTCACCACCGAGTTCACTATATGAACCACTTGGCTGCGCTGCTATCAATCCGCCCAGCCTAGCCAATCAACGGCCAGGCTGGGAACCGAAGAGGGTGACGTGGACGCGCCCGGGAGTTTCGAACGGTAAGGTAAGTAAAACGGGGACTCGGGGGGGGGAGACGCAATATACAGTTATTGAAAGCAGGCTTGTTTTCCTGTTCATCCAAGCCTGATACTGCAAGGTTGTCTTTATTTCATCAACCTGTCCTATCTACCTCCTGTTGATGTTGGTCGTGTTGGACCGAAGAAATAAAGCCTTTGGAAAACCTTAACTACTGATTGGACATTCGCTCTACTCACTAACTTAACCCCTGGAAAACACTGAGGCCCCGTACACACGAGCAAATACATCTGTTCAAATCGGTCGGACCGATTTGAACAGATCTGTCTGCTGGGATGTATTGGTTTGATCGTTTACACACAAAATCCCCGCTGACAGACAGCGCGCTGACACTGCACCAGGAAGTAAAACACTTCCGCGCATGCGTCGAATCCATTCGACGCATGTGCGAGCAGATATGTCTGCTGGTTAGCGTACTAACCAGCAGACATGTTGGGCTGACGGATTCCCAGCAGACATATTTTAAAACCCAACAATCATTTTATATGATTGTTGGGTTTAATGTAATTCACACGTGCACAGTACAGTAAGGGATTACGTTAATTGCAATGGGTTCACTATCACCAGATTCTAGGATTATAGATTTGGGCTGCTTGCTTTTTTATTGCCAAAAACTGAGACTTGCATAACTCTGGCTATAGACTTGCGGGGCTCTTGCTGTTGACTTGCGGGGCTCTTGCTGTTGACTTGCGGGGCTCTTGCTATAGACTTGCGGGGCTCTTGCTGTAAACTTGCGGGACTCTTGCTGTAAACTTGCGGGGCTCTTGCTGTAGACTCATGACTGCAACATTTCTCTTGCTAGAGACTTGCCATGCAAATTTGCTTCAAATTGGAAAAGTGTCAGATAGAACCTGGGCTTCAAGTGCTCTGCAATTGTACAACTTACCAGGGAAGATGTGCAGAGAGTTAACAAAACTTATGCTGTGTACACATGATCATTTTTCGGATTGTAAAAAACTAAGTTTTTCAGGCTCTATAAAATTTTTTTTTTTTTCAACTTGATCATTAAAACGACCTTGCCTACACACGATCGTGAAAAAAAAATGCTCTAGCAAAGCGCGGTGACGTACAACACATACGACGGCACTATAAAGGGGAAGTTCCATTCGGATGACGTCACCCTTTAGCTGATTTTGTGTTAGTAAAAGATGATTTGCGCTTTTCTGTCTGTTACAGCGTAATGAATGTGCTTACTCCATTACGAACGGTAGTTTTACCTAAAAGAGTGCTCCTATCTCATAACTTGCTTCTAAATATGCACAGATTTTTTACGTCGTTAAAGCCCACTCACGACCATTTTTTACAACCCGAAAAACGACAACGTTAAAAACGACAATCTTAAAAAATAGAGCATGTTCGAATTTTGTTTTGCCCGTTTTTCAGAACCCGAAAAAAATGCTTTTAAGCCCACGCACGATCGTGTTTAATGACATTTTTTGCAACCCGAAAAATTATCGTGTGTACGCGGCATAACATTTCAATACTGCCACAAATATGTGGCAAGTTATCCTTGCTATCTGGGCTTTGTATTTATACATGTTGATCATATCCCCCCTTAATCTCCTCTTTGCAAGAGTGAATAAATTCAGTTCCTCTGATCTTTCCTCATAGCTGGGCTCCTCCATGCCTCTTATCAGTTTGGTTGCCCTTCTCTGCACTTTCTCCAGTTCCCCAATATCCTTCTTGAGAACTGGGGCCCAAAACTGAACTGCATATTTCAGATGAGGTCTTACTAATGATTTGTACAGGGGCAAAATGATATATCTCTCTCTGCAGTCCATGCCTCCCTTAATACAAGAAAGGATTTTGCTCGCTTTGGAAATCACAGCTTGGCATTGCATGCCATTATTGAGCTTATAATCTACCAGAACCCCCAGATCTTTCTCCACCATTGACTCTCCCAGCTGTTCTCCTACCATGTCAGTCTACCATGCAAGTTCCTTCAGTTGGCCATTGAACTGCCTCTCTGATAGTCAAAATAGATAGCCCAATGGTGACAGTGGTTGACAACACTATTGCTTATTGCAAAGCAACAGCCTGAAAAAAGGAACTACTGCTAGTGACAGAATCTTTATGTAAAATATTTTGTGACAAATTCATAATAAAAAAAAATTCTTAGGAAGTCTGCTTACACTGGACAGGGCGCTTGAGATGAGCAAGAGCATGTGAAATCGACATTCTAGAAAGTGTCAGATTACAAAAAAAATCTTCAGCCACTGATTTTTCCTGACTCCTCTACCTGCAGAGATCAATGGCGTGGCCAACAGAAAAAATGAACATTCAATGACATCTTTTCAGGAGGCACAGTAATATAAAGTTTTATTTCAGCGACAGCCATTAAGTAAGGTTCTGTTTTACTTTTATCAGATTTTGCTGTATGATCATGGATATAACTAGCAATATTATATCATTTAAATACAAACATCTCTACCCAGTTAAAACATTTCACTCAAAAATGTTAATGTTGAACATTATTCATCTAGAAAATACCATGTTTAACCACTTAAGGACCGCCGCATGTACATTTACGTCGGCAGAATGGCACCGACAGGCACATCAACGTATATATACGTTGGTGCCTTGGGGGGGATCGGGATCGCGATCGCCCCCCCCCCCCCCCTCCCCCCTGTCACAGTGTCACTGAATGCAGTAATCATACATGTATGATTACTGTATTTAGTGTCAGTGTGACAGACAGTGTGACAGTCAGTCAGTGTTAGTGTCAGGGTAGCCCCCCCCACCCCCCCCAATAAAGTTTTAACCCCTTGATCACTGCCCTAGTTAACCCTTTCACTCCCTAATGCCAGCATCACTAAGCGATCATTTTTCTGATCGCTGTATTAGTGTCGCTGTTCCCGCTAGGTAGCTAATTTTTTTTTAATGCGATTTTTTTTTTACTAAAGACATGTGGCTAAATAAATTTTGGCCTAAATGTTTGACTAAAATTTAGTTTATTGGTTTTTTATTATAACAAAAAGTAAAAAATATTGATTTTTTTTCAAAAATGTCGCTCTATTTTTGTATATAGCGCAAAAAATAAAAATCGCAGAGGCGATCAAATACCACCAAAAGAAAGCTCTATTTGTGGGAAAAAAAGGACGCGAATTTTGTTTGGGAGCCACGTCGCACGACCGCGCAATTGTCTGTTAAAGCGACGCAGTGCCGAATCGCAAAAACCCCTTGGGTCATTTGCCAGCGTATTGGTCCGGGTCTTAAGTGGTTAATGTGGCTGAAATTGTGTTGTTTATTTTTAAGTGTTATCCTCGTGTTAATTTTTTACATTTTACTGTATTCAAGTTAAGAACTGGCTCCTGCCAAGCTATCTTGCTGCAGAGTGCTTATACAGGCAATTGTCTGGGGAAGAAACTCAAAATAACACATTACACCCACTCAATAACACCCACTGCATGGTCTGTAAATGCTGGAGACTGTGCTGGTCTCATTGAGGGGTTTACACACAGTGTGGCCAGGGACAATCTTCTAATAATCTGAATGGAGTTCAGTAGGGAAAACTGCATGGGACAAAGCTTTGGAATTCATAGACCAAATCATAGAATCATAGATATATAAATTAATTAGGGTGACTATGGATCCGTTTTAATACTCTACAGTGGCCCAGAATGTTAAGGTGCATGATGAGTTAAAGTGCATGTGTAGCACAAATGTGTTATAATAGTTTTAGATAGAAAAGGGTTTGTTTACTGCTCAGTTTTTCTCTGTGTGCTTCTAGGAAGCATCCTGTGCACTTTGTGTCCTGCAGATGCAACAGGAACTGACAATAAATCTCCACAAAGTGAAAGGAAATCTCCCCCCCCCCCCTTTGACAGATGTCACCCTAAAATGTATCCCATTGAAAGATTTCCCCTGTATTCCTGTTTGGTTAGATATACACGTTCAGTTGTAACCACGACAACAATAAAACAAAAAAACAAAAAACAACATAGCTTTAGACCCTTCTACAACACATACACAAAAAAAAAAGAAAAAAAAATCTGAAAATACACTTTAACTGCAAGGAGGACTATATAAATCTCCCTAACCACCTTTGCTACTTTACAGACTTGTTGAACGGATTCATCCCAACCCCTTAATGACCATAAGAAGTGAATTTCTGCTTTAGAACTAAAGGTAAAAAAAAATCATTTGGCAGATGGTTAAATCATTGACTGACTACTCCCCTATCTATTGTTCTATGTTCCTCTTAACCGTGTTGAGTCCTGAAGTGGTACTGCAGGACCATTCTGACCTTACACATCCTCACCAAGAAACTTCACAAATTTTTCTCTCTTATTGTTTTGATTTATTTTATTCTACTGTTTTGTTTCCAATTTGTATATGCAATAATCTCTGCTAAAAGATTACACCTTTTAATACTTCATATTGTCCAATTCGCTTCTGATATAAGGTCCTAATATTTTGGTCCATTGTGGACCTATTTGATACTATTTTGTACAACATTACATCTGTGATCTTTTGTTTTTATTATTTTTTTATTTTTTTTTATTTAGGACAGAGTAAGGAAGGTTATTTTTTTGGTCACATGTGTCACATTGGGGAGATTTCTCTTTACTTCCTGTCCCATAGCAAAAATTGGAAGTTAAAGTAAATCCCTCTAAAGCAGGGGTGTCCAAACTTTTTTCAAAGAGGGCCAGATTTAATGAAGTGAGGGCCGACCATTTTGACTGGAATTCTTTGAACCATTAAAACAAAGTCTGTGTTCGTCCGACCACTAATACACTGCCCAACAAGAATTCCCTTGCCTTTGTGGCTGTGTGTGTTGAATAGATGAGCTTAGGCGTGTTATTTGGATATATACTGTATTTATTGGCGTATAACACTCACTTTTTTACCCTGAAAATAGAGGGTAAACTGTACCTGCGTGTTATACACAGAGGGCTTTGGAAAGTTTTTTTCCTGAAACTTCCCTCTTAACCACTTAAGGACCCCCGCACGCACATATACGGCCACAGAATGGCTCGTACAGGCACAAGGGCGTAAATTTACGTCCCCGCCTTCGTGCGGTTCGGGGGTCCCATCGGGACCCCCTCCGCGGCGTGCGGGGGTCCCCCTGGCTCCGGGAGCGATCCGGCACAAGCGGGCGGATGTCGGTGTTTACCCGCCCCCCCGCGATCGCTCCCAGCCAATGCGCGCGCTCCCCCTTCTGTCACTTCCTCCTCCTGTGTAAACACAGGAAGGGGGAAGTGATGTAATCTCCCATCGCAGCGGTATTTCCAACCGCTGCGATGGGAGAAACACCTCACAGTAAGTCCTGCACCAACACTACACTGACACACACTCACATAGGCATACTTAACCCCTTGCGATCTGACCCCCCACCCCCCCTGTCACAGTGTCACTGAATGCAGTGATCTAATCACTGCATTTAGTGTCAGTGTGACAGGCAGTGTAAAATCAGTTAGTGTTAGGTTCAGGATAGCCCCCCCACCCCCCTAATAAAGTTTTAACCCCCTGATAACTGCCCTAGTTAACCCTTTCACTCCCTATTGCCAGCGTCACTAAGCGATCATTTTTCTGATCGCTGTATTAGTGTCGCTGTTCCCGCTAGGTAGCTATTTTTTTTTATTGCGATTTTTTTTTTTACTAAAGACATGTGGCTAAATAAAATTTTGGCCTAAATGTTTGACTAAAATTTTGTTTATTTGATTTTTTTTAACAAAAAGTAAAAAATAGTGTTTTTTTTTCAAAAATGTCGCTCTATTTTTGTATATAGCGCAAAAAATAAAAATCGCAGAGGTGATCAAATACCACCAAAAGAAAGCTCTATTTGTGGGAAGAAAAGGACGCAAATTTTGTTTGGGAGCCACGTTGCACGACCGCGCAATTGTCTGTTAAAGCGACGCAGTGCCGAATCGCAAAAACACCTTGGGTCATTTACCAGCGTATTGGTCCGGGTCTTAAGTGGTTAAAGTAAGGGTGTGTGTTATACACCTGTGCATGTTATATATAAATACAATATATATATATATATATATATATATATATATATATATATATATCTTTTGTGGCCCAACAAATGCCCGAGCGCTACTTATGACTAAGGATGAGCTTGGGTGTGTTATTTGGACATGCCGCATTTATCAGCGTATAACACACAGGCGTATAACATGCACCTTCACTTAAATAAAGAACCGTGAAGAAAAATAAGGGTCAGTGCCCATCAATGCAGTCTAATCAGTGCCCATCTGCAGCCTCACCATTGCAATGAATGCAGCCTCACCATTGCAATAAATGCAGCCTCACCATTGCCATGAATGCAGCCTTACCATTGCCATGAATGCAGCCTTACCATTGCCATAAGTGCAGCCTCACCATTGCTATGAATGCAGTCTTACCATTGCCTTACCATTGCCATAAGTGCAGCCTGATCCATGCCCATCTGCAGCCTCAGAGGAAACAGAGAGGGGGGCGGGACGATCACCAACAGATTACATACATGAGAATCTCCTGTCTATTTGGCGGCCTCTTTATTAGTCCTTCAATGATAGACAGAACAGTCATCAAAAGGCTGCCCAGGAGACGGGACTTCCTATTACAGATAGCACTCGTCCTGCCCCCTCCTTGTCCCCTCTCATAAATACAGTATATATATATATATATATATATATATATATATATATATATATATATATCTTTTGTGACCCTGAGGGCCAAAAAATATATATAGCCAAACTACCAAGGGGGCCACATTAAACCAAAACGTGGGCCGCGATTGGCCCGTAGGCCGGACTTTGGAAATGCTTGCTCTAAAGTGATGCAATCCCTAGTCACCAGAACTAGTGTCTCCATTTTAAGATTTCCCCTCTATTGCTGTTCTGACGACAACCCTAAATTTGGGATTTTCTTTCACTTTTACTGCCAAGATGTACCACAGGCTGGGTTTGGCTATTTCCTGAAGGTTTTGCCCAGACCTAAAGCATTACCAAATGACAGGGTGTTCTGATTGGCCAACGATCAGAAGAGAAAGCAGTGCTTTGTCTCTATACATCTGCCTGGCGCATGAAAGCATTTTACAACATTACTACAACAGCGTGTGCAACAGTGTACAATAGACATATGCATGTGCATTTTGAGAATTCATAGTGAACTCAAAATATAAATAAAATCAGGAAAAACAAATATGTTTAGAGTTTTATCTTGGTAATACAAGAAATTGAAGAAAATTGCTTAATTGTTAGATGTACTTTGTACATGGGTATTCTGATCAGGTCCATCTGTTTTTTCAGAAGCTCCATGCAGCTTTATGAACAGGCATATGTAAAAAAATCTGTGCCTGTTTACACCTACCTACCTTCGGGTCCGTTCAGGTCTGTAAAAAAATTAAAAATAAAACTGAAAATAATTTGGTCCTTTTCTTTTTTCCTTTATCTAAACGTGAAGGATCAGAGGCAGGCTGATGTAAACATACACAATTGTGTTTACATCTGGCCGCCCATAAAGTCATCACAGGTCCCGGTTCAGCTCTGATTATGAACCCCCTGCTGATCGGAGAAATGCAGCTCTGTGTGGAAAAGCCCTCACTAATATACACAAATTAAAATGTTAACTGTGCCACCATATATACATCTGTACCTTAAAAAAAAACTGTTGACATGTTTGTGTCACCAGTTTTTTATTGGGAAGTAACTGAAAGCTGAAATCAGTAAAATCTAAACAATGCAAAATGTAATTTGGTCAGAAAGATATGAACAGTCCAAGAGTAGTATTTTTAGTTCTTATTTTATTTTTTAGTTAAAGCCAGGCCTGCCAATAGAGGAGGTACAAACAGCCTTCTTCTATCAGGACCCATTGGCTCAGCAGGGGGACGGGGGTTGGGGGGCAGCTTGAGTCTAGCAGCCCTTAAAGCTGGTGGGGGAGACACGATCACAGTCTCATAAGATATGATCTGGTGGTTTCTGTGCTTTTTTTGGGCATATACTAATGACCTGATCAGTGATGGGCGATGGGACTGAGCTGTACTGCGCAGCTTACAGGGTTAAAGATCGGGGGGATCTGGATTCCTGGTAGAGCTGGGCACAGCCTGCAGTATGCCAGGGATATAAGTAATAACGAGGGGCCAGAGAGAGTCCTGACCCCTGCTGCTATGCAGTGACATAGCGTTGGTTGTCAGTGTCTGGGGCAAGGCAAGCAATTTGCGCCCCCTACCCGTGGAATTTTCGATATACCCACCCTTATCACCCTTCTTTTTTCTACACAGGGCAGGTTGTCACAGGGACCGGACATCACGTGACATCTCCCTGATTGGGTTACAGATAGCACTGACTAAAATCTGAACTCCTCCATACTCTGTCTGTAGCAGGCACGTAAGGCTTTATGGTAAAACTGGTCAATATACTTACTGGGGACTGGCAGGAAGTGTGGCGGGAACTATGAGGAGACATTCCCGAGGTAATGGCTGCTTATCTACAGGTTGCTGGGACAGTCCCAGCGGGATTCCAGTCTTGTTTACAGAAGTGAAAAGCCCGGCTCCATACTCAGAAGAGGCATGGTCGTTCCCGACCCAAATGACAACAGCTCCAGCCAATCCTGACAGAGTGTCACAAGCAAACCCCTCCCACCAACCATTCTGTCCAGCCAGCTTTCAGTCAAGGGTGGGACTTCTGTTGTCGTGGGTGCTGGTGACCCTGTTGCTGCAATATGTTAGGGAGAGGTCTGGCATGTCTGGACAGGGTCTGTGCTGAGGGACAGGTTGGGTGAATAGCTTCAGTATGGCCTGCGCCCCTCTAAATGTCGCGCCCAGAGGGACTGCACCAGCTGTCCCCCCCACGCTACGTCACTGCACCTATGTACATTACACAAACCTGACCCCTGCAATTTGTGTGTTACCCACTCCTGACCCATGCACGCTACATACCCTTGACATTTGCACTCTGTACATTACATACCTGTTTTAGGCTTCTCCCACTTTTAGCACAGTTTTGCCACACTTACAATCCATCGAAGCGTGCTGCCCACACCACCTCATTCTTCTCCCCTGAATGCCCATGCCAGGTAGGTTGTAAGAAGCCTCATAATCTCTAATGGCCATTCTAATTGAAGATATAGTACAGTAAATATAAATGTTATTATATTGTGCTCAATTTTTTTAATGGTATGTTAAGGCAATTAATAGAGGCATACAAAATAAATTCTGTGCCACTCATAATGCATTTAGGTAAACAAAAGAAGTAGGTGTAGCGAGAGGTGAGAAAGGTTTGTGCAATTTCTGTTCATCGTCAAAAAACTGCAGGCAAATGCATGAATAAGCTAGAATAGTGCATTGATCAATAGCATTAAATCCTCTTTTCCCCTGATATAAAGTTAGATTGAATTTTAGAGATTAACTCCTTGGATTAACCCAGCCGGTGTCCATCATTCCTGTGTTAAAGGCGACACTTCAGAGTTATAGAAATCGTTGTAATTATTCTCTAGAGAATGGTCTTGTACAACAGGCTCTGTTTTCATTTTCAATCGCAGCGATGGACATTCTTGACCGCAGTGACGCACTTGTTTTTGTGTTTCTGACATGTAATACATTTCTAAAATAGAAAAAAATACAGAGAAAAAAACATGAATATAAAACATATTATTATGAAAATATAATGATAAAAAAAAAAAAGTTTTGCATGAAATCAGCGTGGAGAAGGTTTAGAAACCTAAGTAACCCTGTCCTTTTCTTTAACTTTCCAACTCCTGCCTTGCTTCTAGCTCCTCTTAGATTAATCTTTTTTGGCTCATTGAATTGTGGTCAAGGCCATTGTAATGTGAGCCCTCCCTCAGATTCGATTGGATGGACGAGGCAGTGAGAGGCCCCTTTTCACTAGGACTAATTGCTCTAGACCACCAGTATTTTGCAGCTACAGATGTCTTCCTTAATTTGCCTATAGAACACAATCGGCCCCATCTGTTGCATTTTTTTTTTTTTAAAGTCGCCTTCTCCCCCTGTCTGCAGGCCTAAATTGAAAACTCATCAAAAAGTAATACAAGAGCAGTTTGGCTGGAAGGCCGCTGCTGTGGCAAAGAAGGAGGGGCTGCCTTTAATAAGGGCCCCCTGCTACTTTTACACCTAGTTTAAAGCTTAAAGAATAGCTGAGGCAGGGAACGAAAGCTGGGGGTGGGTACTGGAAGAGCCAAGAAAAAAAGTTGGAAACTAAGGGACAGATGGGATAATTTGTGGTAGAATAATCTAATGTGTCATGGCTAAAGGGGAAAAATACAGAAGGCTTACTGAGTTTTATACGCCCAAAACAATATATATGACTTTACCTTTTTTTTCTGTCTTTCAACATAGTCCCAGCTCAGCTGTCTTGCCAAACTAATGTTTTTGTAGCACTTGTATTGTTAGTTATTTTACCTGTCTATACAAAGAGACTGGTTGGTGCACTTAGAAATATTTAAAAAAAATAGTGCTAGTAAAATGAAAGTTCAGAGATAAAGTGTACACCGCTGTACACCGCTGAGCAGCTTTGTGGATTTATTTACTATACCCATTATCTACATTCTGAAAGCCATTGTATTTTATTTTTTCTGCAAAGGTTATTTTGTTTTTAAATATATTACAATAACCTGGACGTTCTGTTAAAATAATAAGGATGACAATGACAATCATCATCGTAATAATCTTTATTGGAATAGATGGATGGTGATAACTTATTTGATTTATTAGTAATATTTAAAATCAAAAAGGAATTGAACAAGAAGGGTTGAGGAGGGACCTCTTCCCAACTTTAGGGATCTTTATGTGAGGTATCAATCTTAGTAATAAGGTAGGCACACCAAAACACGTATGTTGATTATCAAAATTAGAAAATTTAATTTACATAAAAACAAAGTTATATATACAGATAGAACAAGGTGAATAGACGACCACAATATTTACAAACAAGGCACAAACGAGGTTTGATACACTATTGCCAACTAGTTTCGCATTTATATGCTTCTTCAGGGCTTTGCACCTTGGTCTCTTCTGAAAGATAGTCGTCTGTATATAATAATAAATGCCATTAGAGAAGAACAGCAAATATAACAAATTTGTATAGAATTTTTCATATAAAGTATCAACATTTCACCAATAGTTAATACTCAATGATAAATGAACATCATACAGTATAAATAAAGACGTGTGCTTACCAATCCTGTTTGTAAGTTAATGTGACTAGACAAAAAGTCGCGCCGCCCCTCTCATCCCTGCAGCATAAGACCAAACCCAAAAGGCGGAAAAAGAACCTGTGGAAGCCAGATCCACCTGGTCATGCAATGTGGGTGATAGGGTGTTGAGGTTTTGTACCACTCCCAAACTTGAATTCTGAAAATTATCAGAAATGGATATATAAAAGAAAATGTCCTAGGTTCATGGTAGAATGTTCTTGATTATGTTATTTAATTTCATATCAAGTGCTAGCACAAGCATTTAATTTAATTTTTATCAAATCATATATTGTTATTAATTGTATATCAAAAAGATATAAATAAAATATTAATATATTTATTAATTAACTGAAGGGAAACTGAAGTCTTAACAAATTAGCATACAGTATAATTTATGAAATTAATAGATTTCATGATGGTCATAATACCCCATAGTAAGGATATAATGCCAGGGGAAAATGTCTAACAGCTATACCCTATTTTACCGCTAGGTGGTGTTCCAAACAATAATGTGATAATATTATTATTAGTAAATGCTATAAGCTGTCTCTTGGTTGTTATTATTCCAAAGAGAAGCAGGTGAAACAGTTTATCCATGATAATGGTAACAATGAAAAATCAACATTACCTAGCAGGCAAAGATGTATCATTTTAGATGCACCAGTAAAGAAATAAGGTTTGTTGTAAGCTGAATGTTTGCATAGATGGTAACGAATATAGGAGTTATTACCTTCTTTTAGCAGGTGGTAATGATAGGAGTCAGTGGATCCACTGATCAGAAATACAGCATTAAACATGTATCGCACACTACGGTGATGTATATACAATCTATTTATAAAAAGATATTAATGTTCTGTTATTATCCTAGTTTGATGTATGTGACGAGCGCCTCACTGGTTCCTGCTGACTTGGACTAATACCTGAGCGGGATCTGTCTTATGTGGTTGATTGTGCGTCTCAAGGGAAGGCTAACCTGATTTTCAGGGAATGGCCCTCCCTTCCCTCCGTCTTTTTCTAAACGGAGGGAATGCGCCGCCTACCTGCCTTGGATTGGCCATCTGCCAATAGATGCTGGCCACTCGCGGGGACGTACAGCGTCTTTGTTTGCGCTTCACGCCCGCTCGACTGTCCTCACTTCCGGGTCTGCGCGCGCATCTGTTGGGACGCACGGACCGGAAGTGATGTCAGAGGTCACTATTGACCTTTCACTTCCGGTGAGGGTGAGCATTTAAAAAGTGGCGCTGACAATCCTCACGTCAGACGCCGCTCTGGATGCACGAGGTATACCACCATCCATCGGAACTTGGGTCACATTGCGACCAAAGGACTTTACCCGTCTCATGACTCCTATCATTACCACCTGCTAAAAGAAGGTAATAACTCCTATATTCGTTACCATCTATGCAAACATTCAGCTTACAACAAACCTTATTTCTTTACTGGTGCATCTAAAATGATACATCTTTGCCTGCTAGGTAATGTTGATTTTTCATTGTTACCATTATCATGGATAAACTGTTTCACCTGCTTCTCTTTGGAATAATAACAACCAAGAGACAGCTTATAGCATTTACTAATAATAATATTATCACATTATTGTTTGGAACACCACCTAGCGGTAAAATAGGGTATAGCTGTTAGACATTTTCCCCTGGCATTATATCCTTACTATGGGGTATTATGACCATCATGAAATCTATTAATTTCATAAATTATACTGTATGCTAATTTGTTAAGACTTCAGTTTCCCTTCAGTTAATTAATAAATATATTAATATTTTATTTATATCTTTTTGATATACAATTAATAACAATATATGATTTGATAAAAATTAAATTAAATGCTTGTGCTAGCACTTGATATGAAATTAAATAACATAATCAAGAACATTCTACCATGAACCTAGGACATTTTCTTTTATATATCCATTTCTGATAATTTTCAGAATTCAAGTTTGGGAGTGGTACAAAACCTCAACACCCTATCACCCACATTGCATGACCAGGTGGATCTGGCTTCCACAGGTTCTTTTTCCGCCTTTTGGGTTTGGTCTTATGCTGCAGGGATGAGAGGGGCGGCGCGACTTTTTGTCTAGTCACATTAACTTACAAACAGGATTGGTAAGCACACGTCTTTATTTATACTGTATGATGTTCATTTATCATTGAGTATTAACTATTGGTGAAATGTTGATACTTTATATGAAAAATTCTATACAAATTTGTTATATTTGCTGTTCTTCTCTAATGGCATTTATTATTATATACAGACGACTATCTTTCAGAAGAGACCAAGGTGCAAAGCCCTGAAGAAGCATATAAATGCGAAACTAGTTGGCAATAGTGTATCAAACCTCGTTTGTGCCTTGTTTGTAAATATTGTGGTCGTCTATTCACCTTGTTCTATCTGTATATATAACTTTGTTTTTATGTAAATTAAATTTTCTAATTTTGATAATCAACATACGTGTTTTGGTGTGCCTACCTTATTACTAAGATTGATACCTCACATAAAGATCCCTAAAGTTGGGAAGAGGTCCCTCCTCAACCCTTCTTGTTCAATTCCTTTTTTATTTACTTTTCATGTTGGGATTGTGAGTATTCATCAATCATTATTGGGAAACATCCTTCCACCATTTCTTTTTTGTTCTCTAATATTTAAAATCATAATATAAAAAAATTATAATTTCTAGGTTGTATAATGTTATTCCTAACTAATATCCACAACATATCTTTATATTTTTTTAGGGTTTGCAAACCTCTGATTTCATATATCTGGGCAGATAAAAAAAAATCACATTATAAATCAGAAAAGTATTCATTAAAATATTAATTAAAAATATTAATAAATCTATTTTTACATAGAACTAAATTAGGAATCCAAATCTCTTGCACCTGCTGTAAGCTGTAACACTACATCACAGAGTTGTATTGCATAGCTCCCAACTGTCCCTGATTTGGAGGGACTGTCCCTCTTTCCTCCTCAGTTGTCCCTCATTTTGGTCCTATCTATATAGTTGTATATTTAATGCACTTTTTATCTTTCAAGTGCTTTCCAGTGCAAAACATTGCTAAACCTTTCATCCAATTTCTATATTGCTGCATTTGTAAAATTTAAAAGCCAGAATAAAGAGTAGTGGTTAAGAAAAAGCACCTGTGGGTTCAACTAATCTTTTTTTGTATGATTCTCCTTTAAGGGGGCATGCCAGGGGGTGTGTCCTACGTTTGCCTACTTTTGCTAATAGGTGTCCCTCATTCCCATCTCAAAAAGTTGGGAGGTATGGTATTGCGTAATGTGTACCTTTTTGTTTATTTTAGGGAGGGATTTAAACCCCCGGAAGTTTTTTTTGCTGTCTTCGTGCCTGCTGGGGAAATATGTTCTCTATATTTGTACAGGAACAGAGGAGAAATCTTCCAAATGGGGATACTATTACAGGTGACTGTTTGAGGGGATTTGCCTCACTTTGGAGAGAATACATGTCACTTCCTGTTGTGCCTACAGGGCAGGAATTTAATGATTTTTTGAATGGGACATTCAATTGAGTGGCTTTACCTATCCCCTTGCTGTATCCAAAATAAACTTGACTGTAGTATTTGGCAAAGGTGCCTGTATAACAAAACTCACTGTACAGAATTTAAACTCTTTGGCACACCAGAACCCCATCACATCAAAGTACCTATCAAACTAGAACCCGACCCCTTCACAATAGGATCTCCCCATCACACCACAGCCCCCTACACTTTACATTACAGTCCATCAATCACACCGGAGCCCCCCTTCACATTACAGCCAGTCCCAACACATATTAGAGCCTTCCCCATTTGCATTGAAGTCTCCCCATCACAACAGAGCCCCCCCTTTTCTTTACCTTACACTCCCCCCTTGACACCAAAGCCCCCTACACAATAGACTCAGCTCCCATCTCATCAGAGTCAGCTTCCTTCACACCAGTGTAGGGTGACCACATTTCCAAACTGCCATTCAGGGACACCCCCCCCCCCCCACCTTCCCCCAAAAAAGATAAGGGGGCGGGGGGCAAATGTAGTCTCTGGGTTGATGGGGAATTTAGCAGTGGGTTATTTGTCAGGTGAATGTGCCACTTGCCACCAGATGCAGTGCCGCTTGCCCCCATAGCCCGCCACCAGATGCAGTGCTGCTGTCACTCCCTCTGCATGAGCCACGTGCGTAGAAGGAAAGGAGTAGCGTCACTATCTGGAGAGTAAAGATCACACCAGTCCCTGCTGCTTGCCGCTGGGTGCCGTAGAAGGAGGAGGTGCCGAGGTGGGTGGGCTTCCTGATACTGTTGTATTGGTAAGGGCAGAAACAGAGATTGCAGCAGCTTCTGCTAACGAGAAACCTCAATCAGTGCAGTGAATGAGAGCACAGTGGGCCTCACATGCCCAGAACACACTGCACAAGTTGGATACACCCAATCCCTTTTGGTGGTATGCTATTAAAATTCCTCAGGTTGCAGTATTTATAACAATGAATCACAATGCGTGTTCCTATGGAAAGAGACATGTGGAAAAGTTAAGGTGTCTAGAGGTAACTGTACATGCATGAAACAGCTTTCATTGCTCTCTGCTATACATAAAGGTATATATTGGGTGCTAAAAACAGGGGTCTAAGCATCTCAAGTTTAAAAAAAACAAAAAAACAATACAAACATCAAGTAAATGGGACCTTTTAAGCAATTTAGTTCACAGGAACCCACATACAAGTTCATTATGTAATGCTCACCTCAGATCGAAGCCCCCTCAGCTGTCCTCGTTCACCACTCAGGCATCGCGGTTCCGGCGCTGCGACTGGCCGGAGCCGCGATGACATCACTCCCGCACATGCGCGTGGGAGCTGCCAGTCACAGCACTGCCTCCTTTAGGAACGGCACAATAGCCGTTGCTAAAGTGCGCCTGCGCCCTTGTCTACGGTTCATGCATCTTAGAAATCGGAGCCCATGATTTTTGTAAATATCTCCTTAACCTTGGAGGTTTAGGAGATATTTCAAGCACCTACAGGTAAGCCTTAATCTAGGCTTAACTATAGGTTAAAGTCGTTGTAAAGGGTTTTTAACCACTTTAAAATGCAATGGTTACAGCACATATAAATACAGCACATATAAAAGATCTGCTTTTGATATATCTCCAGGTGCGGTTCACCAGTGTTCATTCACGTGAAGCGTTTAGATAATCAGCTCACACATCCAGAAAAACAGCTTGATAGGTTGTAGGGGAACATATAACATAGACAAGCCAGAGGCACCAAACAGATATAGAGAAACAGAGATCCTAAAGGTGATCATTTGTGGTAAAAAGCTATATTTTTAGTTGAAGCAGATGTAGCACCCTCCGAGAAAGGTGCTGTGATTAGGTAAATAGATTTAGTGCTGGCTCACTTTATTTGTGGATAGGTACATTTAGTTGGCACCTTGTAGCCAGTGTGGCTGTGATTGTTTGTTAAGTATGCACACCATTTGCCCACTATACTTAGTGTAGCTGGGTTTCACTATTTAGGTCTTGCTTTGTATGCTCAGCTGCTGCCAGCCTGGTAGCCCCCTTTGTCTCCAGAGAGCTTTAGAAGCTTCTGGATCATAGGTGTAGAGATGTCAGCATGAATATTCATACAGCCGTGGCCAATTCCAGAGAGGCAGGCTCTGAATGCATGTATATATTCTAAGAGGTCTTTTTATGGAGAACTAATGCTGCTCTATCTATTTTGTCCTGAGACCTCAGGTGGGCGGCCTGAGGGCCAGGGATGCTGAGACCATAGTAGAGCTGACTGAGGGGGCTGTCTGCTGAAGATCTGGTCTGGCACCACTAGAGGCTGTTGCTTGGGAAGTGAGTACAGATGGTTCTGGGAGATCTCTGGTATACAGAGTCAGCCGTGGGCCTAGTCAAAGAGGACACCAACTCTGCCCTTGTGCTCTAAGGAAGGAGTTAGCAGTTAACTACTGATGTTCTGAAGCTTAAGTCTACTCAGGGCCGGATTAACAGAGGGGCTGATGGAGCTGCAGCTCCAGGCCCCTTTCTCAAGATAGGCCCATTTGCCCCAAAAAAAAAAAGTTTTTTTTTTTTTTTTTTTTTAGATCGACTTCGGGGGTTGTAGCTCGATGACCAGAGGTCACAGAAACACCACATTTGGGGGGTAGTCAGTTGAAGACCTACCCCACAACCGGTCAAAATATGGGATGGCTATCATTTATGGTTCTGGAGATACGGGCCTGCTTGCACAGCCTGTCAGAAGCTACATACAGAGCGGCCATTATAAATACAAGCTGACACACTGCAGCACACTGAGAAAAAAAAAATCATCATTTGTTTTTTGCTAGAAAATTCCTCTATGGTGGTCTTTGCAACTTTTTATGTTGCACGGTATAGAGCTGCATGATTCTGGCTAAAACGACAACTGCAATTTTTGTTGCTTAGAAGATAGATCACGATTCTCTCACGATTCGTACGGCATAACATCATCTTTCACATTACAATGAAAAAAAAAAAAATGGACTAACTTTACTGTTTTGTTTTTATGGTTTTTATTATTCAATGAAGTGGGCAAATGCAGCGTGACATAAAATATTACAGCAATTGCCATTTTTGTCTCTGCTAAAATATATATAATGTTTGGCGGTTCCAAGTAATTTTCTAGCAAAAAATATTGCTTTTTAACGTAAACAAGTGTTGGACTTTAAGTGGTTACATTTCTTGCATTTACACACAGAAGTTTGATCAAAAAAGGAAGTTGGTTACAATGTTTCATATTGTTTACAAACTTGGCAGACAGTCGGATATTTTCTTTACACACAGAAGTTTATCCCTTTGATATAAGAAGAAAGCATTAGTTACAATGTTTCCTGATAAGAACTTAGCAGACTGTCCAGATATTTTCTTTTGACAGCTGAAAGTCTCTCCACTTGTTATATGAAAGAATCAGCAAACTCTGCATTGGAGATGTCAGGGGGGTTGAATCAAGATCACAATTTTAACGATTAATTGTGCAGCTCTAGCACGGTACTGTATTTGCGCAGCAATTTTTCAAACATGTTTTTTTGGAAATAAACTGTTTCATACATTAGTGTTTTTTTAAAGTTAGCACAATTTTTTTTTTGGTATCCTAAGCGATGCTTTAAACATGTAACCTAAAAAATGTTTAGAGTTACAGAGGAAGTCTAGTGCTAGAATTATTGCTCTCACTCTAACGATTGCGACATATGTAACCTGTGTGTATCTGGCTCTGATACTAGCCAGTGCCTACCCAGCCACTGACTGGTATCTCTCCCTAGCCTGTCCTTACACACCCTCTCACCTGCTGACCTGTAGATGGGGGAATCACTCCTGTAGTGTTATTGTGTTCTGCCAGTGAGTACAATGATCAGTGTTGCTATCTATAGCTGGCAGGACTGATTGTTTTTGGAAAAACAGGCTGGTTGTACTCAAGTCGATTAATAGATTGACTTGTGTAAAACCAGCTAGCCCATACATAGATCGACTATGGCTGGTCTCTGCATAATTGGTTTAATTTCAATTCATGTATGACCCGCTTAACCACTACGCAGTCCCTAAACATCCTTCCACTCCTATACATTGTGCCCACTGTCATACCCTCCACACTACTCTCCTGTACATAGTGCCCACTGTCATACCCTCCACACTCCTCTCCTGTACATAGTGACCACTGTCATACTCTCCACACTCCTCTCCTGTACATAGTGACCACTGTCATACTCTCCACACTCCTCTCCTGTACATAGTGCCCACTATCATACGCTCCACACTCCTCTCCTGTACATAGTGCCTGCTGTCATAGACTCCTCTTCTGTACATACTTCCCACTGTCGCACCCTCCACACTCCTCTCCTATACATAGTGCCCACTATCATACCATCCCCATTCCTCTCTTGTACATACTGCCCACTGTCATACCCTCCACACTTCTCTCCTATACATACTGCCCCATTATACCCTCCACACTTCTCACTGGTACATACTACCCTCTGTCATACCCCCACACTCCTCCTGTACATACTGCCCACTGTCATACTCTTCACACTCCTCTCCTGTACAAACTGCCCACTGTCATACCCTTCACACTCCTCTTCTGTACATAGTACCTGCTGTCATACACTTCTCTCCTGTACATACTGCCCACTGTCATACCCTCCACATTCCTCTCCTGTACATACTGCCCACTGTCATACCCTCCACATTCCTCTCCTGTACATACTGCCCACTGTTATACTCTCCACACTCCTCTCCTATACATAGTGCCCACTATCATACCGTCCACACTGCTCTCCTGTACATACTGCCCACTGTCATACCCTCCACACTCCTCTCCTATACATAGTGCCCACTATCATACCATCCACACTCCTCTCCTATACATAGTGCCCACTGTCATACCCTCCACACTCCTCTCCTGTACATGGTGCCTGCTGTCATACACTTCTCTCCTGTACATACTGCCCACTGTCATACCCTCCACACTTCTCTCCTATACATAGTGCCCACTATCATACCATCCACACTCCTCTCCTATACATAGTGCCCACTGTCATACCCTCCACACTCCTCTCCTGTACATGGTGCCTGCTGTCATACACTTCTCTCCTGTACATACTGCCCACTGTCGTACCCTCCATGCTTCTCTCCTGTACATGATGCCCACTGTCATACCCTCCACACTTCTCTCCTGTACATTGTGCCTTTTCCGTACCCGTTGCACTCTTCTCCTGTACATAGTGCCCAATGTTAGACCCTCCACATTCCTCTCACTCACCTGCACATACTTCCCACTTATATACCGTCCGTACTCCTCCCCTATGTCGCTTACCCACAAAAACAGTTCTTTAAAATGATACTGAATACCCTCAATGTTACCAGCTCTAGAATGGACACACTTTTGTTAGTTCAACTAAAGGAAATCTCAGTTCTCATATTTGTTCTGTTCCATTATTAGAACTTATTTAATTTTGTGATTACTACTGTGATGTACAGAGGAACATAGGGGATCTCAGCTACTCTAAATATAGCACTTGTGAAAAAGTGTCCCTAAAACAATTTTTTAAATGTTGGCAACTATGCACTTATGCACTGCCCAAGGGCCACTGGGTCAGTAGTGGGCCCCATGAGAGGTTTCTGGGATCCTGTGATATTAAAGCGGTAGTAAACTTTCCTGACATTACTACTTTTAGTAGGTTATGCCACAATGTACAAGTATGCACAGCATATTAGCACATTAGGGTACACTTAAATTTTCAGACTGGGCCCTCCAGACTGCGCTGTGATTCTCATGCATTTATTTATTATTTATAAAAGGCCCCACCAAAATCCTCAGCACCAGGCCCATGATGTTCTTAATCTGGCCCTGAGTCTACTGTTTGTTACACGCACAGTTAAAGCTTGTCCAGAAAGAAAATACTTTCTCAAGTTGCACATAGTTCCTGTTTTTGAAGTATCCCACTCAATTCCCTCAACGCTATCCAGGTTTTCCAAAAATAAAAACAACAAAAACAATACCCATAGACTGGTCATTGAAGAAATGTGTTAATGAGCCTGGCTATGGGGCAAAGCTTTTGGGGAAGACCTGGACAGTAATTCAGCAGCTTCCATGAGCGTAAGGGCTACACATAATTACCTAATAACTACTATAGACAAATATATAGTTTTACCTTAAGACCTCTTTCACACTGAGGTGTTTTTCAGGCGCTTTTGGGCAAAAAACAACACCTGTAAAGCGCCTGAAAACGGCTCCCCACACTGAGGCGATGTGCTGGCAGGATGTTAAACTCCTGCAAGCAGCATCTATGCGTTCCTTGATCATCTGATTGAGGGAGATTACTGCTGTGCAAAATGTAAGCACATTGTTTCCCTGGAAGCCCAGGTTCTGAATCTGGGGAAGCAACTGTCAGCACTGGGAAGACCCTCCACACTAAAGGAGAGCCAGAAAGGTACCCAGCAGATGATGCTAAGGGCCAGCACAGAGGTGGGTGGAGACAAAGAGGTGCAGGCACTAGAAAGTAGTAGATAGGTGACAGTCAGGAAGGGTAGAGGGAGAAGTGCCAGGGAGGCCGATCCACAGCTGGAGCATCCCAGTATGCTAAGTATGCTCCATTGAGTGACATTGGTGAAACCAGTCAGGGACCAGCACTGCTGGAGCTGAGAAACTCTCCTAGCTGCCGGGGAAGAACTCCTCCAGTGAGAGTGGGGGGGGGGATCAAAATGAAAGGAAAGACAGATTCTGTTGGTAGGGGACTCAATTCTTAGAAGGACAGAAAGGGCATTCTGTAACAAAGTCCTGAAGCGCCGAACTGCATGTTGTCTACTGGGCGCTTGCGTTCGGCACATCACGGATCTGGTGCACGTTGGCACCAATGACAAAGTCAGAGGCAGGTGGAGTGTCCTAAAAAACGATTTTAGGGACTTAAATAACAAACATGTTATACTTACCTCCACTGTGCAGTTTGTTTTGCACAGAGTGCCCCGGTCCATGTCTTCTGAGGTCCCTCGGCGGCTGTCTCTGGTCCTCCCCACAATTAGTCACCACAGTCATGCGAGAGCTCACATGGTGGTCACCAGTGTTGTTCATCTTCCTTTAAAAAAGTAATTAGTTACAATTACTAGACATGTGCAAAAGGAAAAAATGTGTTTAGTTTTGTTTTAATTCGTTATTTAATTAATTTCGTTAAGTTAAATTCGTTAAATTTGTTAAATTTGTTTTCGGAATTCGATCGTTTGATAGAAATTCGAAAAACCCGGTCGAATCCGATCGTTTTCGACCGCATTCGAAAACCCGGTCGAATTCGATCGTTTTCAACCTAATTCGAAAAAAAAACCGGTCGAATTCAAAACATTTCTACCGGATTCGATAATATTTCTACCGGATTCGAATTCGATCATATTTTGATCGGATTCGAAAATATTTCAACAGATTTCAATAATATTTCATCTGCTATCGTTAATATTTCAACCAAATTCGATGATATTTCAACCGGATTTGAAATTATTTCAACCGGATTTGAAATTATTTCAACCGGATTTGAAATTATTTCAACCGAATTTGAAATTATTTCCACCGAATTGGAAATTATTTCAACCGAATTGGAAATTATTTCAACCGAATTTGAAATTATTTCTACCAGATTGGAAATTATTTCCACCGGATTTGAAATTATTTCAACCACATTTGAAATTATTTCAACCACTTTGGAAATTATTTCAACCACTTTGGAAATTATTTCAACCGAATTTGAAATTATTTCAACCGAATTTGAAATTATTTCTACCGAATTTGAAATGATTTCCACCGGATTGGAAATGATTTCCACCGGATTGGAAATGATTTCCACCGGATTGGAAATTATTTCCACCGGATTGGAAATTATTTCCACCGGATTGGAAATGATTTCAACCGAATTTGAAATGATTTCAACCGGATTTGATTGTATGTATTTGTATTTGATTACATTCTATTAAATTCTATTCTGTTCTTAACTATTCTTTGATTTTCATTCTATTGTTTTATTATTTTATATTCTATTTTATTGTTTTATTTTTTAGAAATCGATTTATATTTTTTAGATTTTGATTCAAACTTGCTTTCAATTTTCATTCGAATTTGTTTTCGATTCGAATTGTTTTCGAATTAGATTTGAATAGAATTTTTTCGAATTCGATTCGAATAGAATTTTTTCGAATTCGGTTAGAATTTTTTCGAATTTCGTTTGCGTTTTTCAAATTTGTTTGAATTCGTTAATTTTGTAATTCGGAAATTCGGATGCATCCGAATTTCCGAATAATGGAAAATTCGTCCGAATTCGAATTTGGAACGAAACGAAATGCACATGTCTAACAATTACAAGTTACTTGTCCGAAAAAGTAATTGAGTTAGTGACTCAGTTACTTTATTGGCAAAGTAACTAGTTACTCGGAAAAGTAACTGAGATTTTTTTTATATTCTACAATGCAATTACGTTCTATAACATCTTTAATATCAAAGATGTTTATATTAACTGATTGAAGAATAAAAACACTATATGCAGTATTTTAGAACATTTCGTACTGTGTACAATTATTAATATCATCATCACACTCCACCTGCCCAGGCAGCAATACTGTACAATATAGATTCAGTGTGCAGTGTGAGTGACACTGCTTCAGTGCACACTGAATCTATATTGTACAGTATTGCTGGGCAGGTGGAGTGTGATGATGATGATGATATTATTAATTGTACACAGTATTGCATTTGCTGGGCCGACCTGACCAGCTGACCAGGCTGCGTCGAGACGTCGCTCCATAGGTTTTGTGTGAACTTTGGAATACAGAATTTGTTCCAAGTGTTTTTTGTCATGTGCTATTAGAGCTTTATCTTTTGTTATAGACAGAATATTTTTAGTCTTTTACGCTTTACAAGCAATATCAGTACAAAGTTCTTATTTCACCAGGCCTTAGAGGTTTGTGGCACACACTACAAAGTCTTGCTCTGTGGGAAATCCATAATTTAAAAATTGACAGAGGAATAAAAAAAGATAAATATGAATGTTTTCATAGTGTTCTTGAAAGAATGTTCACTGCCTCTCTGAGTGTTTGTTTTGGTCTTGCGCTAATGGCAGAAGCAAGTATGCTAAGAAGTGATCCTCAAGGAGCTATGTACCAGGCAGCACACCCTAATTACTTGTGCTCTGTTCCCCCCCCGGCCCCCCCACTCCCAATCCGATGCCGCTCGCCTCAGCTCCTCACCTGCGCAGGGCCACGGCCCACGGTCGGTCGGTGCACTGCTGGTCTGCTGGCGCGGTGAGTGTCCCCGGAGTCTGGACCGTTGGTGGTGGAGTGGAGCCTCCGCGGCGGCCGGGGGAGATGTCGGCGGCTGAGGTGATGGTGAGGAGGTGAGCCAGACTCACTCCCTCCCGACCCGTCACACTACACTGCTGCGGGCGGGAGACTTCAGGCGCATGCATGTGCATGTAAAACCACTCGACTGCAGCCTCACGCCGACTAGCAGGATAGTTGCCTACCAAACACAGCATATAAATCAAGGACTATGGTGTGCTGCATGCAGGAACAACTGAGTGTGCCTGCTTTTTATATGTGTGTCGCCCCACCTATCCATATCTATCAATTAGCAGACAGAGTGGTAAGAGGGAGGGGGTAGGCGGCACTATGAATCACCGCCCTCTGAGTTTGGCGGCGCACGGCGGCATTTCCGTCATGCTGTCTGTTGGAGAAAGGAGGACGAAAGTGGCAACATGCCACCCTAAGCACCCTGGGGACATCCTCCCCATGTTGAGGGCATGTGGCCTGGTCCGTTTCGAGGGGGGGGCACTCTCTCACCCTCCCTCTTTTCCTGCAGCCTGCCAGGTTGCATGCGTGGATAAGGGTCTTGTATGGATTTTTTGGGGAAACCCCATGCCATTTTTATTATTTTGGTGCAGGTTTCCCCTTAAAATTCATACCAAACCTGAACAGCCTGATATGGAATTTGGATGGGACCCCTACGCTTTAAAAAAAAAATTGGTTTGGGGTTCCCCTTAATGTTCAAACCAGACCCAAAGGGCCTGGTAATGGACTAAGGGGAAACCCATGCTGTTTTCTTTTTCAATGACTTTTATCTGTATTGCCGTGACTTGACAATTCATTATAGCCGCGAGTAGTTTTAAATTACTTTTTTTCCTTTTAGAAATTTCATTTTGTGCAGGGACTTTTCTAAGCAAGGGAAACATGGGCTACTTTACAGGCATACTATAAACACCCCCCAGGTATGAAATTTAAAGGAATATTTCACTTTTATTGTTTCACTTTAAGCATTATTAAAAATCACTGCTCCCGAAAAAGGGCCGTTTTTTTAAACTTTTTTTTGCATTGATACATGTCCCCTGGGGCAGGACCCAGATCCCCAATGGCAATAACTTGCATATTAGCCTTTAAAATTAGCACTTTTGATTTCTCCCATAGACATTTAAAGGGTGTTCCGCGGCTTTTGGAATTTGCCACAAACACCCCAAATTGTTCACTGTTTGGTGAACGGGTGAACAGGCAATGTTCCAGTCAAACTCATGTTTGACCCATAGCCATACATGTCATACATGTGCGATAGCGCATCTGGCTTATTATTCTTTGATCCAGGCCGGTACGTAACGTGGAAGGAAAAGCGAGAGAAAAACAGGGCCCATCGGGTTTGTCAAGGTTTCAGCCGTCTAGCAGATTTTAGATACTGTAGATTCTTGTGGTCTGTGTATATCAGTACTGGATGGACGGGACCCTCTAACAAGTATCTCCACACTTCCAAAACGACCTTGATAGCAAGTATCTTCCGATCATCTACATTGTAATTCCTCTCAGCAGGGGAAGCTTTCGTGAGAAGAAGGCCACAGGATGCATTCGATCTTTAGTACCTTGGAGTTGAGAAATGACCGCCCCCACTGCTACTTTGGAAGCGTCTACCTCGAGGATGTAGGGTAGTGATGGGTCAGAGTGGCTGAGTATCGGAGATGATGTAAAAAGTATTTTGAGTGTTTTAAAGGCATCTTCGGCTTCTGGATTCCAATGGAATCACAGGTTTTGCTTGGTCAGCTGTGTGATGGGCGTGATTATTGTGGAGAATCCCTTGATGAACTTTCTGTAGAAGTTTGGGAACCCTACAAAACGTTGCACTCCCTTCTTGTCTAGGGGTACAGGCCAGTCTAGAATGGCGGACAACTTTTGGGGATCCATCTTAATTCCCGTTGGGGAAATTACCAGTCCTAGAAACTGGATGCTCCGTTGCTCTGCCTTTGCATGCAGTCCATGTTGGCGAAGACGACCCAGTACCCTTAAACCTGAATACTCACCGACACTAGCAGGACACCATAATCTCTAATCCTCCAGCATTGGCTCAGAAAGAGGAATAACAGAGAGAGGGCTCATATTGTAAAACTGTTAAACTGTTTATTTAAAACTTGTGGGGTGAAATTACACTCACATGTGATTGTGCCTGAATATAGCTGGCAACTGGCTTATATAGTATAGGTGGCCCCAGATGGCTTAGGGCTCGGTGCCGTAAGATGACATTAGCGGAAGTTGAGTCACGATGATGCAAATAAGCCTCAACGTCTTTCAGCCATCATGAGGAAGCTGTAATTCTGATGTCTTTAGTGCTGGTTTTTATTCCCATCCCAGGTATTAACCCTAGATTTGCTAATTGATTTTTAAAATATGTTTCGAACCACAATTGCTGCATACACTGGATATTATTTCACAATTTGCACTACATGGATCAATATATGATTTTGAGTACATGTGCATTAAACTGTAAAATGAATTGCCTATATTTTGCAATATTATAGGCCACCTAGTAGCCACGCTAAAATATTACATCTTTATTAATGACAATACATACTATAATAGACAAAAAATTGTATTTAAAAAATCTATAGAAAATGAAACAATACATATAAAAAATATACAGGTATATAAAAAATTGTGAGACTGGATGAAATTTGAATGTGAGAATTTAATAGGTGCATCATTGTCGCCAGATTTATTATGAAATAGTCATTATTCTCCATATAAACCCCTCAATATTCTGTAATGAAACAGTTGAGGTCTATTTCAATATTTAATCCTAAAAGAGTTAAAGTTTGGAGCTCAAGGATTCACTTTGTTTAATTTTGAGATTTTTATTTTATTTAAATTTGTGCCTCTTTAATGTCCTTGAAGCATATCAATAAGCTGCCTGTTGAAGCTTCAATGTGTGCCAACCTAAAACAATTTGACACACTGGCTCAGATTCACAGAGCGATTACGCGTGCGCAACTGCTGTTGCGCGTGCGTAAGTCTAAATGTGCGCGTGCGTATAGTTGCACGCGATTCACAAAACAATATACGCCAGAAATCTACGTTTTTTGGTCCGGCGTAATTGAGTTAGACCTTCGCTTACCTTCGCGCAAAACTGCGCTAGACACACCATTGATTTGCTAGTCAAATATGCTAATGAGGGAGTTACGGGGATTCACAAAAAAACGCAGTTGCTGCGCAGGCTACGCGATGTGCGCAACAGCAAAATGTTCTGTCTAAAGTTAGAGGACCTAAAAGCTGGTCTAAATTTTGAAAAAAAGTCTAATTGTCAGATAAAGCAACACTGTTAGTGAGGAGTTCAGCAGTCACACGTGTTGCCCAACAATCTGTATGCCAACATGCCAGGGGCATCGTCGCGCATAGCTATACTACTGACTTTAGATGAACAAAGAAGGAGGAGGGCACGGAGGATGGCACTAAGGAGGGCACGGGAGATCTTTTTTTTTTTTTTTTCTTTGCTTATATAAAATTTACAATTTAAATTAATCTAATACAATATTCTTATCTGATACAAGCCCCTCACTCTTCACTTGATATATCACACACGCATAGACATCTTTGGCATGAGTGATTCTGAGGTGTTTCGCATCTTCAGATTCACCCCTCATGCCATCCTGGAATTAACCACAACCCTGCAGGACGACATCAGCAGCCCAACACATGGTACCACCCATGACACCCATGACAGCTACATATACAATCAGAGCCCCATCCCCACAGATTTCGAACAGAACATGTATGGGGACAGCTGGCTGGTTGGTGAGTGACATGGGAGTCAGGCATGACTATCCCCTCCCGTGATGCACACCTCACAAGTGGCACATGCATGACTAACATCCTCCTGTCTTTTCCCTTCAAGGTGACTCTGCATATGAACTGGAACCCCATCTCATGACCCCATCTCATGCCAGCTCACATTATGCATCTTTGCACGTTAAACACACACATTAATCATGGCACAATGAGAATGCATGCATGCACATCACTGCGGTCCCTAGCACATACACATCACATCCTCATCAAATTGGATTGGCACCAGTCCACCATGCAAGACTGGTGAGCAGTAACGCCACGTCAAGGCTCCAATTATGTCACTGTACATTCATACACCATTCACACGGACCTGGGAATCACTTCTCCCTGGTCCTGGGGAACCCTTCTCCACCCAAATTGAGGATGACACCCCTTTTCCAGCAGGAATGTCACCCCCACATTCAAACATCATTCACAACCCCAAAAATGCCAAAAATGTCAGCAAAAAAATAAAAAAATGCATAGAAAAAAAAAAGGCAGAGAACAAAAATAAAAATGCTTTCAAACCAAAAAAAGGGGGAAAAAAAATGTAATGCCCTCTGCCTGAGCCACGCCTGGGGCGCCCCCGGCCACGGCCCCGGACCCTCAGGGGAGACGCATGGGGGAGGGGAAAAGCCGGGGAAGGAGGAGCAGCCCCTGAGATCTGCCCACCTGGCGGCCTGCCCTCCAAGGCCACGGCTATTCTGTCCAGGGCAGCACCAAGTGTTGCCGTGTTGCCCTGGATAGCCTGGGTAATGGCCCTCACATTCTGCCCAACGCCTGCTGCTGTAGTTTGCAGGTCATTTAGGCAGGTTGTGGAGGCCCGGGAGTGGGAGTCCAGGTTACCCAGCCTATCGTTGATGGAGGACAGGCTCTGATCCACCCGCCCCATAGTCTGGCAGAGCTGTCTCAGAAGGCGGGTCTGGGTGGCCAGGTTCCTTCTCAGACTGGCGGGCAGGAGATTGGGCGCCCCCTGGTGCTCTGGGATGACCTCCTGGCTCCAGCTGATGGTTGTGGCCGGGGAGAAGGGGAGGCCCTTGTGAGGGGAGCCATGTTGGGGGAGGAGGGGGGGGGGCTCCCCCTTAGGGAGGGCAGGCTTCTTGCAGCCAGAGGGGAAGAGTCCGCAGAAACCAAACGTCCAGTGCCTGCCATGGACTCCTCCTCCTCATGATTCTCCTCCTCCTCATGATCCTCCTCCGCATGATCATCCTCCTCCTGGCTGGGGTGGTGGTGGCACTCTGCGGGCCGTGGAGAAAACGCCCATACTCGCTAATGGCCCGGGCAAGAATTCTTTTTTCCCCCACTGTAAAATTAAGCTTTCTTTTTCTCTCTGTCATACTTCCAAACAAACTCACTAGCAGTTACCAAAAATCTGTCACAAATACAAGCACAACCAATCAGACAAGAACACACACAAAGAGAAAAAGAACACCCAAAAATCACACTAGCACTCAGCAAGAAACAGTCACAAAAAAATCAGATGAAAAAATAAAGCAAGAAAACAAACGCTCAGAAATCTATCAATCAAACAAACAGTCTCTCAAACACTTATCAAAACTCACTTTCACAAAAATACCAACAAGCACTAGATCACACAGAACACTAATCTGACAACTACAAAACACACTCTAACGAACAACAGAGCAAAAGCACTTGATTCAATGGGAAGGGACACAAAGGGATGTACTTTTGCAATGGAAGTGCGTTTGTGTGTGTCTATTTATGCTGTCTGCGTAGTTCACAACGTTGCCCTAGTCCATTTCCAATCTCACTGATTGCGCCGCTCCCGAGTTGTGAGCATGCGCACAACGGAGCTGACATGGTTTCCTTCACGCGCGCATGCGCGAGTCGGCCGGCCCTTCATTTGCATGGGGTCACGGCTCATTTCAATGTAACACGCCCACGTCCCTCCCAATTTGTATTACTCCTCCTTACGCCTCAGGAAAAAACCTTACGCTTGCGCAATCTCTTGCGCAAAAGCTTCGTGAATCGCGGGATTACGCGGCTAGATTGCGCAAGTCTAACGGAAAAGTGGTGCGCTACGCCGGTCCAATAATGCGCCGATGTACGTGAATCTGGGCCACTGTTTTTTGCAACCATTGCGTATATTTGTAATATGTTCACTAATGCGTTCTGATAATGTTCTGGAACAAGTCCTGCCCACATATTGATACACGCAGGCACATTCCAGAACATACATAACATTGTTTGAGCAACAACTAGTACATTTCTTTATAAAATATTGTTGTTTTAGTGCTTGATGTAACATAAAAGATGTATTTTTTGGAACATTTTTTGGAATGTCTACATGGGCCACATCTTCCATGATGGAAAAAAAAATCAATTTTACACATAAATGGCTTATTTTGGGGAGGTCATGGATATTATGGACCACCACCATCTACACCATCTACAGTAAATGAAGGAGGGATTTTCAAGTCAAATTTTGGTAAGGGTAGCAATCTTAACGTAAAATAGGCCAGTATTTTCTTACACATTTTTCCAATTGTGTATATTGTTTATTAAACGCTGTAATAAAAGCTTGTTTTATAAGGTTTATTCTGCTTTATTTTATTCTCCAATAGCTTGTCCCTTTCTATTTCTCCTACTCTTTTTGTCACTGCCAGTAAATCATTGTATTGGTATGCCTTTTCTTGGAACCTTTGAATAACCACGTCTGTTTGCTCTATATAATTCTTCTCCAACGTGCAGTTTCATCTGATTCGCATTAACTGCCCCTTGGGGATGGCTTTTTTCCAGGATCTGCCATTTTTCCATGATGGCAGATCCTCACAGGGATGTACCTATTTCTGTCCGTGCTTTTGAAATGTGCCTTGGTACCAAGTGTGTCACCACTTTTGAAGATATTTAAAGGCTGCTTTCAGCTTTTTATTCTAAATTTGGGCTCCCCTATTTACCAATATAGCATTCATGTACATGTGCATAAATAAAACAGCTCTCTATTTATTCTACCCACGCTTCCCTCACTCTCTTCATGGATGTTTAAAACCCCTGCTCCATTACTTTTGCCTTACTTCCTGAACAGACTTTAGGGCGTGACACAGGAAGGAGTTGACCAGCAGAGGGTAGATAATGCAGGGTGTGTGCTAATGAGATCAGCTGGTCAACTCCTTCCTTTGTCACAACCTAAAATATATTCAGGAAGTAAGGGAGAAGTAATGGAGCATAGTTTTTAAACATTTATGAAGAGAGTGAGGTAAGCGTGCTATAATAAATGGAAAGCTGTTTTATTTTTGCAAAAGAAGTACATTTACAATAAAAATAAATAAAAAAAAGGTGAACTTAGCATTTAAGTCAAGGGATAGAATATTTATAAATATTTACTAAAACAATGTAATACCTTAGTCTTTGTTGTTAAAGCAGAGTTTCACCCAAAAATGTAATTTCCGCTTTTCAGAATCCCCCACTTCCTGATTCTAAATCCCATACCGAAGATGGTGGTGGCAGAACTCGAGAGCTGAGGGACAGATCTGCTTTGGGTGCCGACATTGTGGGCACTCTGGACAGGTAAAAAGAGAACTTGCTTTAAAATTAGTTAGTATGCAAAAGCATTGGTTAAAAGGCCGCACATGCTCAGAATCAAGTCAAGCACGTTGTTGTGTTAAAACACGTAAAACGTCACCGCGTTCTAACACAATCGTTTTTTTTAACCGATGGTGTGTAGGCAAATCAGACCATCAGTCAGCTTCATTGGTTAACCGATAAAAACGGTCCTTCAGACCGTTCTCATCGGATAGACTGATCGTGTGTACGCGGCCTGAGCCTCCACTAATCCAAACTGCCATACTTCAAAAATCAGCTGCAATCGTTAAACATGCCTCATGTATCATGCAAATGTGGATAAATATATATACTGCACTTTCCAAAGTCATACACTATACCAGTGTAAAAAGAAACATATAAAAACCTCCAATAGTGAAAAAACTTCTTTCCTAACAGTGGAAAGTGCAATAAATGAACACATACCGTATTTTTCGCTCTATAAGACGCACCTGACCATAAGACGCACCTAGGTTTTAGAGGAGAAAAAACAGAAAAAAATATATATTTTGAACCAAATGGTGTACTAAAATATTTACCAGTGCCCATGAAATGCAGCCTAACCATTGCCAATAATGCAGCCTGTGCCATTATTGCGACCTGACCTGTGGCACTACAAGTCCCAGTAGAGCAGGTTGGCATATTTCAGTCCCCACAGAGGCACTACATGTCCCAGCAGAACAGAGGCACTACAAGTCCCAGCAGAGCAGGTTGGCATATTTTAGCCCCCCACAGAGGCACTACAAGTCCCAGCAGAGCAGGTTGGCATATTTCAGTCCCCCACAGAGGTACTACAAGTCCCAGCAGAGCAGGTTGCCGTATCCCTCCTACAGAGGCACTACAAGTCCCAGCAGAGCAGGTTGGCATATTTCAGCCCCCCACAGAGGCACTATAACTCCCAGCAGAGCAGGTTGGCATATTTCAGTCCCCACAGAGGCACTACAAGTCCCAGCAGAACAGAGGCACTACAAGTCCCAGCAGAACAGAGGCACTTCAAGTCCCAGCAGAGCAGGTTGCCATATTTCAGCCCCCACAGCGGCACTATAACTCCCAGCAGAGCATGTTGCCATATCCCCCCACAGAGGCACTACAAGTCCCAGCAGAGCGGGCTGTCACCTGTCCTCCAAACACAGCATTAGGAGACTGCACACACTCACTCCTTGGCTGCCATAAACTCCTGCCCACTCTCCCCTTACAATGGTGTCCTACCTCATGTCGCTCTGCATAGTGGGGCAGTGGGTATGATCTCCCCTCCTCCTCTCAAGACCCGTCCCGGCTCACAGACCCTGGCCACGAGTGTGCACCGAATGGAATACTTAATCCGTGCGGGCGGAAGCCGCGGGAAACCCGGGACTCGGAAGTACAGGTGGGGGGGCATCTTCGTGCGGGGGGGGCGGCGGCAGCTTTTTTGCCGGCAGTAACGGGGGCATTGACAGCGGCGGCGGGGAGCGGTGCCTGATTTACATTCGGACTATAAGACGCAGAGACATTTTCATCCATATTTTTTGAGGGAAAAAGTGCGTCTTATAGTCCGAAAAATACGGTATATTAAAGGGGTTGTAAAGGTACAATTTAGTCCAAGTGACGAAACGTTGGGGGCGTAGCTGCATGACAGGAATCTACACTGATGTGAGACACCGCAGCTAAGCACAGGATATGATCAGCACGGTTTAATAGTGTAATGATTGAAGCGTTTGTGTGGATTTTAATAAATTGTTTGTTACTATTTTAAACTATTGGAGCACTTTTTCTTATTTACATGTATGGATAAACCCTGAGTTGAAACAGAGTTGTATATTGGATGGTCGTTTTGTCCTGAGTAGGGTTGAGCGAACCGGAACTGTAAAGTTCGGGTTCGTACCAGACTTTTGGATTTTTTGTACCCAGACAATTTGCTGTAAGTTCAGGTTCAGGTTCGGTGTTCGTCAATGTAATGGCGCGCTGCAGGGCAGCCAATCACCATTTGTTTTACTCGTGTGACCTAGAAGTCATCCCAGCCATGCCTACTAATGGCATGGCTGTGATTGGCCAGTGCAGTATGTGACCCAGCATGTGACCCGCCTCTATATAAGCTAGAGGCACACAGCACAGCTCGTCACTCTGCTTTAGATATAGGGTAGGGAAAGGCTGCTGCTCTCAGGGAAAGATTAAGATAGGAGTCAGACTGTCGTGCTTCAGAAACACCAGCACTGTATATGTTCCTTTGAGATACTCTGCAAGATAGTTTAGGGAAAGGTTCCCGATTGTGCTTGTAGGGAGAGAAATAAATAGGAGTCTGTCCTGCTTCAGAAATCATATACAGTGCTGGTGTAATTAGTTACTGTGAAATACTCTGCAAGATAGTTTAGGGGAAGGTTCCTGTTTGTGCTTGTAGGGAGAGAAATATACAGGAGTCTGTCCTGCTTCTAAAATCTAATTACACCAGCACTGCATATGTTACTGTGAGATACTCTGCAAGATATGTTTCTTCTATTGTGCTATTCAAAAAACATCAATTTAAGGCAAAAAAAAAAAAAATTGCAGTGTTTCCTCCATATCTGTACGTGTAAGATAAAAACTTTAGCTAGTGTTCTTCTATTGTGCTATTCAAAAAACACCCATTTAGGGCAAAACAAATTATTTTGCAGTGTTTCCTACATATCTGTTTTTGTGAGATAAACACTTTAGCTAGTGTTCTTCTATTGTTCTATTAAAAAAAGAAAATAACATTTTGGTGCAAAAAATATATTTTACAGTGTTTCCTCCAGTGTTTGCAGTGTTTCCTCAATATTAGGGTTCGTACCGAACTTTCGTTTTTTTTGCCCGGGACCCGAACAATTTACTGAAAGTTCGGGTTCGGTGTTCGGCTATGTAACAACGCGCTAAAGGGCAACCAATCAGCATTTCTTTTAATTGTGTGACTTGGAAGCCATCACAGCCATGCCTACTAATGGCATGGCTGTGATTGGCCAGTGCAGCATGTGACCGAGCATGTGACCCAGCCTCTATATAAGCTAGAGGCACACAGCACAGCTCATTACTCCGCTTTAGCTAGGGTAGGGACAGGCTGCTGCTGCTGCTCTCAGGGAGAGATTTAGATAGGATTGTCCTGCTTCAGAAATCAAATTACAATACTCAGCGATCGATCTACATAGCATTAGCTACATTTGTCAGATACTCTGCATATTGCACCAGCACTGCATATGTTACTGTAACATGCTCTGCATTAACTACTGTAGGGAAAGGTTCCTGATTGTGCTTAAAGGGAGAGAATTAGTAAGGAGTCAGTCCTACTTCACAAATCTAATTGCACCAGAATAGTGTCCCATCATTGGTATCATTGGCAGGAATAGTGTCCTATCATTTGTGTCAGTGGGAGAAATAGTGCCCCATCATTGGTATCATTGGGAGGAATAGTGTCCCATCATTTGTGTCAGTGGGAGAAATAGTGCCGCATCATTGGTATCAGTGGGAGGAATAGTGTCCGACCATTGGTATCATTCGCAGGAACAGTGTCCCATCATTAGTGTCAGTGGGAGAAATAGTGCCACATCATTGGTATTAGTGGGAGGAATAGTTTCCCATCATTGGTATCATTGGCAGGAATAGTGTCCCATCAGTTGTGTCAGTGGGAGAAATAGTGCTCCATCATTGGTATCATTGGCAGGAATAGTGTCCCATCATTAGTGTCAGTGGGAGAAATAGTGCCACAATATTGGTATCAGTGGGAGGAATATTGTCCCATCATTGGTATCATTGGCAGGAATAGTGTCTCATCATTTATGTCAGTGGGAGAAATGGTGCCCCATCATTGGTATCATTGGGAGGAATAGTGTCCCATCATTAATGTCAGTGGGAGAAATAGTGCCACATCATTGGTATCAGTGGGAGGAATAGTGTCCCATCATGTGTGTCAGTGGGAGAAATAGTGCCACATCATTGGTATCAGTGGGAGGAATAGTGTCCCATCATTGATATCAGTGGGAGAAATAGTGTCCCATCATTTGTGCCAGTGGGAGAAATAGTGCCGCATCATTGGTATCAGTGGGAGGAATAGTGTCCGACCATTGGTATCATTCGCAGGAACAGTGTCCCATCATTAGTGTCAGTGGGAGAAATAGTGCCACATCATTGGTATTAGTGGGAGGAATAGTTTCCCATCATTGGTATCATTGGCAGGAATAGTGTCCCATCAGTTGTGTCAGTGGGAGAAATAGTGCTCCATCATTGGTATCATTGGCAGGAATAGTGTCCCATCATTAGTGTCAGTGGGAGAAATAGTGCCACAATATTGGTATCAGTGGGAGGAATATTGTCCCATCATTGGTATCATTGGCAGGAATAGTGTCCCATCATTTCTGTCAGTGGGAGAAATAGTGCCCCATTATTGGTATCATTGGGAGTAATAGTGTCCCATCATTTGTGTCAGTGGGAGAAATAGTGCCACATCATTGGTATCAGTGGGAGGAATAGTGTCCCATCATTAGTGGCAGTGGGATAAATGATGCCACATCATTGGTATTAGTGGGAGGACTAGTGTCCCATCATTGGTATCATTGGAAGGAATAGTGTCCCATCATTTGTGTCAGTGGGAGAAATAGTGCCCCATCATTGGTATCAGTGGGAGGAATAATGTCCCATCATTGGTATCATTGGGAGGAATAGTGTCCCATCATTTGTGTCAGTGGGAGAAATAGTGCCCCGTCATTGGTATCAAAGGGAGGAATAATGTCCCATCATTGGTATCATTGGCAGGAATAGTGTCCCATCATTAGTGTCAGTGGGAGAAATAGTGCCGCATCATTGGTATCAGTGGGAGGAATAGTGTCCCATCATTGGTATCACTGGCAGGAATAGTGTCCCATCATTTCTGTCTGTGGGAGAAATAGTGCCCCATTATTGGTATCATTGGGAGGAATAGTGTCCCATCATTTGTGTCAGTGGGAGAAATAGTGCCGCATCATTGGTATCAGTGGGAGGAATAGTGTCCCATCATTGGTATCATTGGCAGGAATAGTGTCTCATCATTAGTGTCAATGGGAGAAATAGTGCCACATCATTGGTATCAGTGGGAGGAATAGTGTCCCATCATTGGTATCATTGGCAGGAATAGTGTCTCATCATTAGTGTCAATGGGAGAAATAGTGCCACATCATTGGTATCAGTGGGAGGAATAGTGTCCCATCATTGGTATCATTGGCAGGAATAGTGTCCCATCATTAGTGTCAGTGGGATAAATGGTGCCGCATCATTGGTATCAGTGGGAGGACTAGTGTCTTATCATTGGTATCATTGGCAGGAATAGTGTCCCATCATTTGTGTCAGTGGGAGAAATAGTGCCCCATCATTGGTATCAGTGGGAGGAATATTGTCCCATAATTGGTATCATTGGCAGGAATAGTGTCTCATCATTTATGTCAGTGGGAGAAATAGTGCCCCATCATTGGTATCGTTGGGAGGAATAGTGTCCCATCATTGGGGAAGGTTCCTGCTTGTCAAGATTTAATATTTTATGTTATTTTAAGTTATTTCCCTATCCACATTTGATTGCAGAGTACTTGCCATGCTCTTACCAACATTTTGCTGACATTTGCAGCCCTCTAGCCCTTTCCATTACTTATTTAGAGACATTTTAGTAGTCAAAAATGTGGGTCCCCATTGACTTCAATGGGGTTCGGGGTCAAGTTCGGGTCCCGAACCCGGACTTTTTTCCGAAGTTTGGCCGAACCCGTCGAACCCGAACATCCAGGTGTCCGCAACTCTAGTCCTGAGTTGAAACACACAGTGGATGGTTGTTTAACCCTTTGAAGTTCTAATTAACAAGCTCTTGAGCCGAACACGAGAGTGGGAGACAATTTTAGCTGGTGAGTGCGATTCCAGAGGGGTGGTGTCACAAGCACGGTGGTGGGGTGGATGTTTTTAAGAAGATTGCATCTTGTTTAAATATTACTTCACTTTATGGACTATTAATTTATTTATCAGTCACTAGTATATATATATTTATTCGTTTTTCCACTAGTGATTTGTTTACAGTTATTTAGTGATTGATACTTTTTGTCCTATTTTCACAGTTTGGTTTATAGGTTGAAATTCAGTTTATTATTATGTTCATATTCTGCTGGTGGCACTGAATTTATAGTTCTGCAAAGTATTTTTTTATACCTAATTTTCTACCAAACTTTTTGCAAGTCTATGTAGGTGTAGCACTACCCCCAAAGAAGCTGCTGGTTTGTTTTGGGCGGCATGTTACCTTGTGGCTCCTCCGCCATCTTAGGGGTGTATGGTGCATATAGCAGTAATGGAATGTCCACGACAGGTGTCTTTTTCTGTGCTCTTTATTACCCAGCCGGGTAAAAACATTAAACTTGTGATGAAGAGTAGAGGTGATTTAAAAGGAGAAGTAGCAGACTCAGGAGCAACACTAGGGAAAAAGTCCTGCTCCCAACAATGCTTTCTATTCTTCGCCACTCTAGCCAGAGTGGGTATAGCGTACCTGGACAGGCCCACTCTCACTGACCTGGCAGCCAGGGTATTGCTCGAACTTGGAAAAGTCTCTGCCACAGATCCTCCTGAAATGAAGTCAGGGAAAAGCCTCTGCCACAGGCCCTGTCTGTGATTGTGATTTTGGAGATGATCTTCCTTGATAGAATTGCGTCTGGATCTCCTTTAGATAGTTTTCAGGTACCGACTAAGAGGTGATCAGTCTCTCAGTGTCCGGCTACCTTGACCCCCGGTGGATTGTCGAGACCCTATTGGATCACCAGCCTCTCATTGGCTGTCCTCAGATGGACTCCCCACCGAACAGCTAACTCGCTTGGGATCTTCAGGATTGGGAACTCAGTCAACAACTGGGCTCCCTGCCACATTTTAAATGTTCCGAACCAACTTGGTCCCGGAACCAGGAACACCGCGTGGCAAGCGCACCCCGGGCTGGAAGGCCATTACGCCGGGAGGCTGTGATGTGCGGTCACCCTAAAGGTGGGTGCCGCACTCCAAAGAAGAATCCAGAACAATGGCCCCATAAATACCCTCCCCCAGCATGCACAGCGAGGCTCAACCCCCCCCCCCCCTGATTGGCTGCTGGAGAAGAGCACCCAAACCTCAAATCCACTGCTGCCACCCATTGCCCTGGGGTAGGAACTACACCCCAGTAACAATAGACAGCCCACAGCATAGCCAAGCTGAGACAAAGACCAGTTTTAAACATAATGACTGGATCAGTCAGTTAACACTCTGATCCTTCTATAAATTTGACTAGCACCGGTACCTTTTAAGTAACCAGGCACTACACAGGGTTCAAATTTATCAAATTAGCGCAAGACCTTGCTCCAACACAAATAATTCATCCTGTGTTAGAATTACATCACTCAATTTAAAAATCCCTGCCCTAATACTCTTTTTCTTTTTGTTTGATTTCCCCCCTCTAGATCTTCTCTTGTGTACGACTGGTACAGTTCCCGCCACTCCCGCCCCCTGCCCCCGGTAAATGATTATTCTTATTCTTGCCTCTACCTCTCCATGGATATATGTATATGGTGGTGGATCCGATACAAGATTCCATACACTGATAAATGGATTGATAAATGCCCAGTGGTGTGTAATGGGGTTATCTGATCTGTTGTTCAGATTGGTGCATTTCATTGCATTGCAAGGTAGTCACTTTTTATATTAAAGTAGAATGCAGAGATATACCTAACTCCCCTTCCTAGCACCTATTCTGACTAACCCATGCTCCGGTGCCAGTTGATTAGGTATAGACCGTAATTCTACTTTATTTTTATTTTTTATGTTGTGCGTATTCTATGGTGCAACCTATGGTAACAGAAGGCCCAACATTTGAATGGATGTTCAATGTGCAAGGCAAACTAGGAGGGCATCATAAGTAGTGAACATTAGAGTATGATCATCTACACAGTTTTTAGTAATTGCGTCTAGTTTGAGCATCTGTAATCAAAATGTACCCTATTAGTTTATTCTCATTCTTTTTCAGTTACTTTAGTAAATAAGGGCCAGTGAGTACCCGCAGAATACTCTTACCACCGTGACAGAAAAACATTACAGATAGCAGTGTTGCTCATCTTTCTTTAAAAAAGTTATTAGTTACAGTTACAAATTACTTCTCCGAAAAAGTAATTGCGTTAGTGACTCAGTTACTACATTGAAAAAGTAATTAGTTACTCAGCAAAGTAACTGAATTTTTTTTTTTATATTCTACAATGCTTTGTTGAGAAGCAGATGACGGGTGCTTGCCAGGGAGCAGTGAGTTAATACTCCAAGACAAAAGAATGCCAGATCCTCGAGAGAAGAAAACCGGAAACAAATGGTGATCTCGTGTATGTCCCAGCCTAGGTGAATCTGTCCCACCATGTATGTGCAGCTAATAGGACTTAAAACCAGAGCTTTTTTTCTCAAAAAATAGGTGCAGGAACTCAACCACGACCCGTTCAGATTTCACAAACAGTAGAAGGGTCTTAAAGGGGCATTAAATACCAGAATTGCATTACATACAGTGTGCAGAGTTCAGGGGGTTACAAAGCAGTCACTTGTAAACACAGAAACCAGACTTCTGTGTTCACAAGTGATTGTGGTGAGCGGGCACCAAAGGGTCTGAGCCAAAGGTGGTGGAACTGAGTTCCACCAAGTTCCCCCAGAAAAAAAGCCCTGCTTAAAACCCTTATCCATCTGCTACATATTACATCCAAATTATAAGCTGGATTAAAATGTATGTCTATAATATACATTCCCTTGACGTTTACAGAGTCTGTAATTTAAAATCTTATATTAGGCTTTATTAGAATTTTCTATAGTTTATTGTTTTTTTTTTTATTTATCTTATATAAGCTTTATTGGATGCAAGGGATCTGGAATGGGGATGTCAGATTTTTCTTTGTTGTCTGATGAAGAGATGAAATCACTGACCAAAAAAAACCTGCTGATCATTGGTCTGTATAGGTATCCTGCACTTACCATGTTGATCACTAGATGTCGCTGTGTACACCGTGTTGTATAGGGAACGTTTGTTCTGTGGAACATTTTTTTCCGGCCATGTGTTCCCCGGATCATTGATCAGGTTGCGCACACAGTGTGTGTGATCGATGTGAGTTGTTCCCCGGTGATAGGGCAGTGTGAGGCGGATGGGGCTCATTGTATCCAGGGCTCCTTGAGATTGGGAGTTTTCAGCCAGGCCATTACAGCGGTTACATGATTCTAAAGCGGAGTTCCATCCATATTTATGTTCACAGCGCCGGCAGAAGCAATTACTCTGCTGCCATCTAGTGGCGGTAGATGTAATTGTGGTAATGCCGCCCAAGTAATGGGAACTGCGTTACCGTGAGGGGAAGAGTAATCAGGTAGATTACTCGTTACCCTCAAAAGGGGCTGCGTTAGGTAACTGCGTTTATTTTAACTCCGTTACTTATAACACTGACAGATAGCTTGCGCAGGGATTATACATATGTTACCACTTTTTTACAGCTAGTGAAGATATTCTTTGATTTTTTTTTTTACAGAGGTGGTCTTTAGTTGTGTTAATATTACAAAGGTATACTGTATATACATATACTGTATATATTTAATCCATCAAGTAAATTTACACCACAAAAATACAATTGTCATTATATTATCTGCGATCTGTGAAATATGTAATTGCTGGAATTATAATAATATACGGCAACATTTTGTAGAGCTGATCATATTCAGGTTCACCATGAGGACCACAGAGTTCATTGTCATTAAAATGCATGAACCACAAGATCTGCTAATATCATGTCCTGGTCATAGAGGCAGAGAACATGGGCATATGGTGAATTGGGTCAGTGGACCAATATGACTGCAACTCACTTTTTAAGTTATGACCATGAGGAGGGATAGACCAGGAAGGTCTTGAATTCAGAGATGGCAATAGGTCTCCAATTTCTGGCAAGGGTTAACTGGGGATTAGTGACTATGAATTGACCAGCATACAAATTGCTGTGGTTCACAATAGATCTATAGAGATCTTCCATGAAAAACAGTGAATAAAAATCAAGTGACTTAAAATCAACCTGAATTCCAGGTTGGCCAGTGAATGGGTGCTGCAGAAGTGGTGGGCTCCCAACAAGGATTGGCAAATGCAGCAGGAAGGGCACTATGGGCACAACAGGCCCGTGTTTGTATTCTTGGTGGCTGCGGGACATGTTAGCCACCGGACCGGCTTGAACTGCACTTAGGGGACTCGCCACATCACCAAGTGTTACTGCAAGACTGGATGTACGACCAGAGTGTACTAGGCTGCTGGTGCTTGCCAGTTCACCAGAAGGATGAGTGGCACTAGTACTGGCTCTCTGCTCCATACGAGAGCCCTCCGTAGTGACTAGTGTGACTACATGTACTGGTGTTAGTGTAGTATTGGTGCAACTTACAGTTAGATGTCTCCTCTCCTCTCTCTGGAACGGAAAAGAGTTCCACGAGGGGAGATGATATCACTTCCCCTGTCTGTGTTTTTGCACTTACAGGTGTAGCAAACCCCAGAGGGAGCATATTTTGTTTGTTTAGTCCATTACTCTGCCTTTTAACCCCCATGAACTGTCCCAGCCACTCTGGCACACCTAGCAAAGTGATTAATGGAATAACTTAATAGGATTACACAACACAGTTCTTCTTGTAGTTTACTTGAAGAGAAGTAAAATGCAGGTTAACATTAGTCAGCCAGGACCTGTGTTAGTACCCAGGGCCGGTGCTAGACTATTTTGCGCCCTAGGCGAGATCAGCTACTTGCGCCCCCCCCATAAAAATTCTGTACTGCTAAAATATCATTTCTATAACTCTATATGGCACAGAAAGGGTGCAAAACAGTCTAGCACGTCCCTATCTATACCCCCCTGTGATGTTTGTTTCCCCCTCATTGAACTGCTGTACACAGCAAGCATAGTTGCCAACATTTTTTTTTTTTTAGAGAACTGGGTGACAGCAGGGGATTGGGCAACAGCAGAGGGCAGGGTGACAGCAGGGGACTGGGCGACAGCAGATAGGTGGGTGACAGCTGGACATAGGACTGGGTGACAGCAGGGCATAGGACTGGGTGACAGCAGGGGGATGGGCGACAGCAGGGGGCTATACGACAGCAGGGCAGAGGACTGAGTGACTGCAGATAACTGGGTTACAGCAAGGCATAGGACTGGGTGACAGCAGGGGACTGGGCGACAGTAGAGGCCTGGGCGACAGCAGGGGGCTGGGTGACAGCATGGCAGAGGACTGAGTGACTGCAGAGAACTATGTTACAGCAAGGCATAGGACTGGGTGACAGCAGGGGACTGGGCGACAGCAGAGGGCTGGGCGACAGCAGAGGGCTGGGTGACAGCAGGGCAGAGGGCTGGCTGACAGCAGAGGGCTGGCTGACAGCAGAGGGCTGACTGACAGCAGAGAGCTGAGTGACAGCGGAGGGCTGGGTGAAAGCGGAGGGCTAGGTGACAACAGAGGGCTGGGTGACAACAGAGAGCTGAGTGACAGCGTAGGGGGTGGGTGACAGCGGAGGGCAGGGTGACAACAGAGAGCTGAGTGACAGCGGAGGGCTGAGTGACAGCGGAGGGCTGGGTGACAACAGATGGCTGGGTGACAACAGAGGGCTGGGTGACAGCAGAGAGCTGGGTGACAGCGGAGGGCTGGGTGACAGCGGAGGGCTGGGTGACAACAGAGAGCTGAGTGACAGCGGAGGGCAGGGTGACAACAGAGAGCTGAGTGACAGCGGAGGGCAGGGTGACAACAGAGGGCAGGGTGACAACAGAGAGCTGAGTGACAGCGAAGGGCTGGGTGACAGTGGAGGGCTGGGTGACAACAGAGAGCTGAGTGACAGCGGAGGGCAGGGTGACAACAGAGGGCAGGGTGACAACAGAGAGCTGAGTGACAGCGGAGGGCAGGGTGACAACAGAGGGCAGGGTGACAACAGAGAGCTGAGTGACAGCGGAGGGCTGGGTGACAGCGGAGGGCTGGGTGACAACAGAGAGCTGAGTGAAAGCGGAGGGCAGGGTGACAACAGAGGGCTGGGTGCCAGCAGAGGGCTGGGTGACAGCGGAGAGCTGGGTGACAGCGGAGGGCTGGGTGACAGCGGAGGGCTGGGTGACAACAGAGGGCTGGGTGACAACAGAGGGCTGGGTGAAATTGGGTTGAAAACTGCTCTGCCCAGTAACTTACATTCAGGACAGTGCTACAGGAAAAAAAACAAATACCATCTTGATCGTTGTCAACTAACAGCACTTTTTACTTCTATGTAAAAGTTTAAAGATAGAAGTAATAAAGTTGACAGTTGATCAAGATGGTATTTGTTTTTTTCCTGTAGCACTGTCCTGAATGTAAGTTACTGGGCAGAGCAGTTTTCAACCCAATTTCACCCAGCCCAGTGGCTGCATAAAAGACAAAACAACATTTTTAGAGCCTTTTTTTTTTTACCTCCATGTTGCTCTCCCTTGAAGGACAACACGATCTTCCCTGACTCCAGCTGCTCCGCCCCCCTCCCCCAGTGACATACAGGATTAGCCCTTGCCTGGCCACAGGCCAAACCCCCTCATGAGTCCCGACCATGTGACCATGAAGAAGGCGGCCAGCTCTTCTGCATCAGAGCTCTGAGCCGCCGAACAGCTCTGAAGCTGGGGGAGCCGGGGAAAGGAACTGTCAGTGTACTGCATGCGATAGTTCCCTCCCCGTGCCCATGCACGATCCTCGGCAGCGAACATTCCCTCTCCTCCTCCAGACCTCCTGTACACACTTCTGCAGACCCGCCTCACAGGGACATCGGTTCCAGCGGGATGGGATGAGGAGGTGACAGACAGGCCATGGCTGCGCTCTAAGCGGCAATGCGCTCTAGGCGGCTGCCTTATCCGCCTAGTGGTAGCGCCGGCCCTGTAAGTACCCAGGACTTGGTTGAAACAGTTTAAAGAAAACAGTCAGAAACACTATGCAAACAACAAAAGCAATATGTACAGATTAAATATACTCCCCAATAAATTTTGGTGTATGTGGGATGCTGTGGCTAAAGGACAACCCCAGGCCAGCCTATGATGCTTCTTGTACACACCCAGTGAAATGATCTCAATACCCGTGGTGTGTACCATTTAAGAGCAACCACGGTAATGTCCTGGAGGCAAAGCTTTGCGTTTTTTTTTATCTTCACCGGCAATGTAGGAGCTCTGTGGACATTATTTGGATGTGGTATTCTATGAAAAGCATTAAAGGTTCCTGGGCAAAGCCCCCTTACCAAATCCTGTACACAGTCAGCAGTCCTCCCCTGAGTGATCGATCGATCTTAGATGCAGGTGTGTCGCAGTAGCATTAAGTCCTTGAGCTGTTGCAGGGTGTCCTTTAGCATGGACAGTCTGTTCCTCTGGGTTGGAGCTGCATGAACAATCTGTTCCTCTGGGCTTTAGTTGCAGGCTTTGTGCCCCTTGGTAGGCCACAATTCCACACACACATAGAGTGCAGGAGATGTTTTCCTGATGGGGTGCAGGCAAAAAGAGGCTCTGGTCTAGTTCCTCTGGCTTTTTGTCCCACAGTCCTTTATCCCAAAGTCCTTTACTGCTGCCTGACGATTGGCCCAGGCTCTTCCGATAGGGAGTTTACAGACAACTTCCAATAGGGAGTTTGCAAACAAGCAGTTCTGGGTGTCTGTGTGAAGAGGTAAAGGGGGGTAAAAAAGCCCACGCTGCTGCAACAGACAGTTCTCCCATCATAGATTAGATCAGTCTGGAGAAGTACCTGCTACACAGGCAGGGGAAGCATTTCATTCCCCAGAACCAATCAGCAGGTAAACAAGGAGAGAGGCGCCTCTGGGTGCAGTATTTTAAAAACAAATTTATTTACAAAGCCAAAAATAAGAAACCCACTCACATTTAGGTAGTAATATATAGGCATATCATAGGTTTCTCCAGGAGGGAGAGGTGGCTGTCATCTGGTGCGTTCATCTATCCATTTGATGTCCTCTGGTGTAGTGCTGTGCAATGAGGAGTCAGTCCTGTTTCCCTTAGTGTTGGTTAGTGGGTGCAGTGGATGAGACAATCCTCAGTAGGCACATCGACGTGCAGCAGGAACAGCGGGCGATGGATGGTGACGTCACCAGGCAAGCGACGCGTTTCTGTCACGATCCCCATCGTGTCAGGCAGACGGCCAGGCGTGGCCGTGCTCAAGGTGGCTTAGGGTGGAATTGAACCTGGGACCTCTTTGTTACCAGCCCAAACCCTTACCTCTCAGCCACTGTTGAATTAGAAATTCATGTTGCTTTCCAGCTATGGTGGTGCTGAATGGAATGTTCACCTTAGCTGGATTTCATTACCTTCCACACCTGAGATTCTTGCTACAGCTGACACAGCTTAACCAGTTAGCCAACCTATAAAGCCCTACCTCACTTAGAGAGCAGTGTCAGTTCATTTTGGTTTGATCTCCCTGTCTGTGCTAAAGCAAACTGCTTATATATTAAGCTCCTTGACTGACCCCGGCTTTTGACCCTTGGCTTTGCTTTCTGGACTGCTGTTTGCCTGAACCCTTGACCCGGCTTGGACTTCGGATACCTGTGACTTCTCCAACACCTGACCACGGCTTGTGACCCGGATTTATCTCTTGCTTCCCCTATTGCGAAAGGACGCCTGCTGTCCTGAGAACCCCTTTCACGCCACCTTGCTGTACCCGCTCTGAACCTCAGTGGACACCACAGTTCGCTCTACACCCCCTCCGGGACCACCAGCATACCAGGCTTTACTCTCCTAACCGCAAGTACCACATACTATAGTCTGTGCTTGTAGATTTGTAGTACTACCTTGTGTGTATCAGAGATACAACCCTGTTTTCCCCTGAGGTAGTTGGTTATAGGGGAATAAGCTACTGCAGTCTCTCAGTTGGTTATTCACTAGAGGTTGTGATGAATTAACCCCAATCTCTCTGATTACTCTGAGTGAGAAGTGGTGGTTGTATCTGAGAGACCTCTATAGTTTAAAAAACCAACTGTATACTGTAGTTGCGTAGCAGGGATGTTACAGTTTCTGAATGCTAGGCAGTGAGTGACACGGCTGCCGCATTCCTTTGTCAAGCTGATGGCGGTGAAGCGAGGAGCTAGTTTTTTTGTAACAGGGCGGGTGGGGCTATCGACGTGCAGCAGGAACAGCGGGCGATGGATGGTGACGTCACCAGGCAAGCGACGCGTTTCCGAATGCTAGGCAGTGAGTGACACGGCTGCCGCATTCCTTTGTCAAGCTGATGCCGGTGAAGCGAGGAGCTAGTTTTTTTTGTAACAGGGCGGGTGGGGTTGAAACAGGACTGACTCCTCATCGCACAGCATCGCACAGCACTACACCAGAGGACATAAAATGGATAGATGAACGCACCAGATGACAGCCACCTCTCCCTCCTGGTGAAGCCTATGATATGCCTATATATTACCACCTAAATGTGAGTGGGTTTCTTATTTTTGGCTTTGTAAATAAATTTGTTTTTAAAATACTGCACCCAGAGGCGCCTCTCTCCTTGTTTGCCTTCTTAGATTTGGAACACGGTTTCTGTTCCCCACTGACGGCAGCCCTGAGTGCACATCCCAAGCAACACAAAACACTTCATTCCCCAAATCCCATTTAACAGCCTGAACTGCTTCCATTTTTGGACTCTTTTGGACATTTTTGGTTCCATGTGCTGTTAATATATATTACGCTGTTACGATATATATATATTTTACTCTGATCTTGCGCATAATTACTTGTTGTACCAATCAGCAGGTCCAGGCCAGAAATCATTGGCCTGGACCTGAAGATTAATCGGTTCTGGAACTAATCCGATGGTCGCGAGCGTGGCAGGGGTGCCCCCTGCCGGCAAGAGCGCGCCCTGTACAGGTACGGGATTTTGCACAGTGGTGCCATTGCACTACAGTAAAAAGACGTGAGTCGGTTAGGAACTGGTTAAATGTTATTTAAATGGCATTTCCTCCAGGATTTTATCCTGTCCTGCTCCTTTGGCATTTAATTAAATGTAATCAATATTCTATAGAAAAAAGAAGGAAATAAAAATATATTTTTCTGAAATTCAAAGTCAGTTTAAAACTGCTTATGCTAACGATATTAAACTATTTAGAAATAGATGTACTTTATAATTTCCCCACTGCAATTCAAACTGTATTGTGTTGCTTACTGTATTGTTTTCATGCCAAAGACTTCATGGTTCGCAGTGCATGTAACACTGCAAGTGGCAGGGTGACAGCTGTGACTGTTCCCCTCACCTCAATTTGTTAGTTATTCATGCACAACAAAACAATGTTTGCCCAGCTAGCTGCATTAGCATGTAACTTGACGACTGTGTATCATTGCAAGAGCCTTCAGCCATTTGTAAATCATTCCCTGGATGTTCAGCAGGTAACTCGCTGAAGCTGGCTCTTTAGGTCTCTTCTGCTCTCAGTTTTGTTGTGCAGATGTCACAAGATGATGAATGGGTTGACTCCAGAGAAAAGACAATTTGTCTTCAAACAAGTGCCTTTGGGAATACTACAGAGGAAATCACTCCATTGACCGCATAATTATTTGTTGTGTGTTTACATTTATGATGCAGCCATAGATGCTTTATGAATGAATGTGTACACAAGTTATAACACTAATGAAGGCACACAGGGGGATAAAGAAGATCTAGTTACAAATCTCAAATCAAAAAAGTCTGGCTTTGGATCATTAGTATTTCCAATAAATATGACAGTATTTTTTGTGTCTTTAATTTATGTTTGGGTATTTCAGGTCAGTAATTTCTAAAGGTGTGTTTACCAATGTTTGTTCCTTTAAAAGCCAACTCAAGGCTAAAATGAAATATAAGTAGTGCATTGTGCATCAATTTAGTTTACTCCTCAGTCTTAATTCCAAACACTTCTTCCTAAGCCATCATTCAGTTTAATGGATCAAAGTCACACTTCCCTCAATGGACCAAGCTCATTTCCTGCCCTGAAGACCAGCTTTTTTTTTACTGCTTGCTATACCCTTAGGCCCTGGACACACAGGCTACCTTAGAGGTGCTTTCACAGGCCTGAAAAGGCATTTTTTTAAACCCAGTGTGCATGAGGTATTACAGTATCTCCGCTCTGGATTAAGAAGCAATAATAACAAATTTGGAGAGCACATTATTAAAATCTGGCCCTAACAATTTTGGTGAAGTTCAAGAGCACTGGTCTTAAGATGTCTCCACTTTGGATAGAGCAACAATGTAGAAAATGTGGAGAGCACATTTTTAAAATCTAGCCCTGACAATCATGGCGAAGTTCAAGAGCACTGGCCGCACAGTCAGAAGCAATCTACTGAATTTAGAATTGTCCAGAAATCTACATATATGTAAACTCACATAAGATCCAATATATTTATAAAATTTTAATGATATTGTATGAAACATTGATTAAAGAATTTGGAACATTTCATTTTTTTCCTAAGCAAGAATAGACCCTGTGTTGCCCAAGCATGTGCAATGCTTGTTGCATAAATCATGGCTGTACTGTATTCTAGGTAGCCAACTGCATATATATTATATCATGTCAAACAAAGAGTTAAAGGTGTTGTAAAGGTAAAAGTTTTTTCACCTTAATACATTCTATGCATTAAGGTGAAAAAACATCTAACAATACCGCCGCCCCCCCCAGCCCCCCCGCTATACTTACCTGACCCGTTGAAAGTCCCGTGCTCCCCCCGACATCCTCTTCGCCGATGAGCCTGGCCATTGACTGGCTACAGTGGATGGATAGAATCACATTCAATGATGCGCAGCGCCGGGGGGGCAACTGATACAGTCGATGGCTATGGCCGTCGCTGTATCACGGGAGCGTGCCCGCAATAACTCAACACCATGCTCGCTCGCATGAAGGTCTTGAGTCCTTGCAGGGGGGAGCCGAGACAGCCGCCGAGGGACCCCAGAAGACCAGGTTTAGGGCCACTTTGTGTAAAACGAGCTGTAAATATAACATGTTTGTTATTTTTTAAAGCATTTTTTTTTTATCTTTACTGATCCTTTAAAATAGATCCACGGCTGCAAAAGCAATCCTTTCTTATTTTATTTTTTTGCGATCTGTTATCTCTTTACTAAAGATAATGCTAAAGAGAAAGGTTCTCCCCTCCTATTTGACATCTGCTTTTTTTGCAACCTTTTGCTCTGGGGTTCTCACAAGCATTTAAGCTAAATTCCATGGAAAAAAAATACTCTTGCAGTGGGTCCCCATCACCACTGCAAGGGTTAACTGCTCAATAATGTTCCCCTAAGTGCCGGTTCACATTACAGCGATATGAAAGTCGGCACGACTTTGCGAGGCAACTTGAGGCAACTTCAAGGCAACTTTGAGGTAACTTCAAGGCAACTTCAAGCCGCCTCCAGAACAGGCAACTTTGCCACTGGTCATTTAAACAATAATGAGCTCTGTGGGAGGGAGGGGTTTGCCTGAGAAAGTTGTAAAGTTGCTTCAGTTAAGACACTGATCTGACTTGAAATCAATGGGTACAAGTCGCCTAGAAGTCGCCTTGAAGTAATACAGGAACCTTTTCTGAAGTCAGAGCGACTTCAGTAGCGTGCATTAAGATGGCTCTCATTCACTTTAATGTAATTTCTCATGTCGCGCGACTTGGGGCGAGACAAGTCGGATCTCAAGTCGCGGTAGTGTGAACAAGCACTTACTCATTCACATGGGGGATGGGTTGAAGTATATGGGGGATTTAATTGTCTTTTGTTGATAAAAGAAGCTTTCAGACTCTAATCTGAGCCCTGCTTGAAGATCCCCACAACCATCGGGCCAGGGTTGTGGGGAGGAGAGCCTTGTCCTCATTAATATGGGGACAAGGTTCTTTACCGTGTGGTATTCCCCATGTTTTGGGCATGTGGCCTGGTATGACCAATGCAGTTATCTTTTGTTTTGTAAATATGTTACAAAAGAAAAACGGGGGGAGGTTTTGAAACAAAATGGGACTTTAGATTTGCCTTTGGGGAGTATAAACAAAGAGATTCAAATACATTTATAGAAAAATACGAGTTTTTATTATTCCGCCAACAGGCAGTACATTATATAAATGAAGACCAGATAAAAGTAATTTACAGTCTTGGAGTTTTGAATTCGGGGTGTGCAGGTCCCAAACAATGAAAGAAATACGGCTAACGTGTTTAGAAATGGAAATAAGCACTCACATTACCAAAAAAGGGGATAGTCTAAGTTTGCCATACCTGATAGACTTCAAGGGGTGTTTATCCTTCGCGTCTCTCACGTCTCCAAAAAATGAGCCGCTGAGGGACGACTAAAATAGACATACCTTTTATAGGTGAAGAGGGGCCGCCATTAGTCATCCATGAGGATGTGTACAGGGGGAAGGTCCTTGGAATTGCTCCCGTCGCCCGGATAGAAACCAATACATGAATAGGATTTGGTGGATCCAGAGGGACGGGAGTGAGTCCATCTGCCTACTGAAAGCCGTGGGGGATGCATGCTCAAAACTTGCATACACCGACCAGGTGATCCATGTCCAGTCGCCATCGAGTCCCCCCTTGATGGCTGGAGAGGGAGGGGCCTGAAACTCTCACCACCGACAGCCATGAGTGGATGCTGGGGGAGGTCACATATGGTTGGGCTGGGAAGGACCTGAACAGCAGGGCATGAAGCCGGAGCTGGAGAGTGAACGTCAGCGACACTGTGTTCCACACTTGAGTGTGGGAGGGGCCAAGATATAGACAGTCCTAAGGCTGTCAGAAATTGGCATCCCACAGATCGATAACAGTTAGGACGCCTCTGGGGAGATTCTACACACAGTGTATCTTTTGTTTTGAAAAGAGGAACCCTTGACATCCATAGAATACATGGAAGTATTAGTACCAAGAGGATCTATGAAATACATGTAAAAGCTACAAGAGTTGACATTTTACTTTGTTGTTTACTGTCTTACTTTAACATTCAGCATCATTTCAATGTCACCTTCCTTTGGTGTCACACATCTCTTGGAATTATTTTGCACTTTTCTGTCATACTGACAGCTCGTATTATCACTGAAAATAACTGGAGAGATCAGCACTGATTGATCTGATGGATTGGTTTAGGGAAAAAGTAATTGTTATCTCTTCTTTTTTTGGACTTAATTTTACCTATGTCAACAGTGGCTGCATAAAGGAATGGCAGAATGATGAATGGTGGTTTGGCTTGGATGTATGATTGATATTCTCTATTGGTTTTTAAAGAGAGAACTGGAGAAGAGACAGCTGTGTGTTTACTCAAATATTAAAACATGCTTTGTGTATATTTATTATTCATAGTTCTTATAAAATACTTTGCTGGACAAAGCAACAGACTTACTTTGGAGTGTTTCTCTAGATAAACCTGTTTTTTTTTCTGTTTTAGATTCTCTGCTTACTTTTTCTGTCTGTGTCCTTGTGCTGAGGCTTGCTCCCCTACTCTATCCAAAACTTTTTGGTCAAAGGGCTCAGTGTCAAAGACCCCTTTTCAGACTGAGCCACCCATAGCGTCGGTGGTAAAACTGCTATTTTACCGAAGACGCTATGGACGGACTTGCGGCGCATTTTGACCGCTAGCGGGGCGCTTTTAACCCCCGCTAGCGGCCAAGAAAAAGTTAAGCCCGCCCGCAATGCACTGCTGCAGCAGCGCATTGCCAGCGGTATAGCCACACTGCCCCATTGATTTCAATGGGCAGGAGTGGTGGAGGAGCGGTAAACACACCGCTCCTTCACCGCTCTAAAGATGCGCCTAGCAGGACTTTTTTTACCGTCCTGCTAGCGCAATGCTCCAGTGTGAAAGCCCGAGGGCTTTCACACTGGAATGAATGGTGCAGCTGTTTGAGGGCAGAGATTGCAGGCGCTATTTTTAAGGCTACAGTGCCTGCAAAACGCCCTCAGTGTGAGGGAATTACATTAAAGTGAATGAGAGCCATTTTAATGCACGCTACTGAAGTCGCTCTGACTTCAGAAAAGGTTCCTGTATTACTTCAAGGCGACTTCTAGGCGACTTGTACCCATTGATTTCAAGTCAGATCAGTGTCTTAACTGAAGCAACTTTACAGGAAGAGGAAATAGTTTTCTCTTAGGAACCACTAATAGGACTAGGGCCACTAATTAAATATTGTTCAGCCATTAGTTATAAAAGCTTTTCAAGCTGTATACTGAACTACAACCCAGCTCTTCCATGATCCTGCAGTTTGCTGAAGCAACACAGCCATTGCCTGAAATCTTCAGAGATCTTTAGAACTGTATCTGGACATACATGCCACTGCATGCATTTTTCAATGGAAATCTGTTAGACGGAAATGGAAGCCACAGCCTACATGCAAGGGTAGAAGATTTCAGATAGAAGTACAATTTTAAATCAATATAATCTAGACTAAAATGACTAGTGGATGGAAGGTGGAAGGAAGAGCAGAAAACAATAAGAATGCTAACATACCCCCCAATAGTCTATGATTGCAAGAAATGCTTCAGTAAGGACAATTTGGAGAATTGGTGCTTAGTAAGGGTTAAAAAGGGGGGCACTGGTGCATTGTGTAAGCAGTAATATCCTCCTTTTTTTTAACTGGAGCTACAGTGTCTTGCAAAAGTATTCACCCCCCTGGCATTTTTCGTGTTTTGTTGCCTCACAACCTGGAATTAACATGAGTTCTTTGAGGATTTGCATCATTTAATTTATAGAACATGCCCACAAGTTTGAAGACTTTTTTTATATTATTGTGAAGCAAACAACAAATGGGACAAAATAACAGAAAAAGTCAATGTGCATAATTATTCACCCCCTAAAGTCAAAACTTTGCAGAGCCACCTTTTGTGGCTATCACAGCTGCAAGTCGCTCTGGATAAGTCTCTATGAGCGCAGGGCCGGATTCCCGACAAGGCCACCGAGCCCAGGCCTCGGGGCGGCAGTGGGTGCAAAAGCGGCAACGCGCAGTGAGAGGGGGCCCGAAATCCCGTGTCAGCCTAATTTCTATTTTCTGTGTCCCCCTGTTATCCGGCCTCCATGTTTAATGTCAGCTGGGCGGCCGGCACTCTGTGATTGGGCAAATGGGGTCATGTGAGGCGGCGGGGCTAACCTGTTGATAATGCTAGTGGAGTGCCAAACTACACTCACACAGTCTACACTACATACATACATACATAGATCATCACCCTCTTCTCCACTTATCCCCAATGCACTCCCTCTTATCCCCAATGTTCCCACCTTTCCCCCCACTTATACCCAATGTCCCCCCTCCCCCCTACTTATCCCAAATGTCCCTCCTCTCCTCCCACTTATCCCAAATGTCCCTCATATCCCCCACTTATACCAAATGTCCGTCATCTCCCCCCAATTATCCTAAATGTCCCTCCTGTCCCCCCACTGTCACCCCTCATTCCTGCACACCGTACACAGATCACCTCTCAATCCCCCATACACAGATCACCCCTTAATCCCCCATACACAGATCACCCTTTAATCCCCCATACACAGATCAGCCCGTAATCCTGCACACCATACACCCCTCAATCCCCCATAAACAGATCACCCCTCATTCCTGAACACCATACACCCCTCAATCCCCTATACACAGATCACCCCTCAATCCTGCACACCGTACAGAGATCACCCCTCATTCCTGCACACTGTACACAGATCACCCCTCAATCCTGCACACCGTACACAAATCACCCTTCATTCCTGCACACTGTACACAGATCACCCCTCAATCCCCTATACACAGATCACCCCTCAATCCTGCACACCTTACACAGATCACCCCTCAATCCTTCACACCGTACACGGATCACCCTTCTTTCCTGTACACCATACACCCCTCAATTGCCTATACACAGATCACCCCTCATTCCTGCACACCATACACCCCTCAATCCCCTATACACAGATCACCTCTCATTCCTACACACCATACACCCCTCAATCCCCCATACACAGATCACCCCTCATTCCTGCACACCATACACCCCTCAATCCCCTATACACAGATCACCCCTCATTCATGCACACCATACACCCCTCAATCCCCCATACACAGATCACCCCTCATTCCTGCACACCATGCACCCCTCAATACCCTATACACAGATCACCCCTCATTCCTGCACACCGTACACAGATCACCCCTCAATCCTGCACACCGTACACAGATCACCCCTCAATCCTGCACACCATACACAGATCACCCCTCAATCTTGCACACCGTACACAGATCACCTCTCAATCCCCCATACACAGATAACCCCTCAATACTGCACACTATACACAGATCAACCCTCAATCCTATACACTGTACACAGCTCACCCCTCAATCCTCATACATTATCTATGTAGGTGTGTTTTCAGGGTTGGGGGACTTTCACTTTTTTTTGGGCGGGGCAGCATTGAAGGACCCGGCCTTGGAGCGGCAAAGGGTGTAAATCCGGGCCTGTATGAGCTTGCCACATCTTACCACTGGGATTTTTGCCCATTCCTCCTTTTAAAACGGCTCCAGCATCTTTAAGTTGGATGGTTTGCGCTTGTGAATTCGGAGTTTTAGAAATTCGGAATTTCGAACTTTAGAAATTCGAAATTTCGAATTTTCGAATTTTAGAAATTCCCAATTTTTGAATTTTAGAAATTCGGAATTTTCCAATTTTTGAAATTCGGAATTTTCCAATTTTTGAAATTTGGAATTTTCTAATTTTCGAAATCCGGAATTTTCCAATTTTCGAAATCCGGAATTTTCGATATGCGGAATTTTCTAATTTTTTAATTTTCGATATTCGAAATTTTCTAATTTTTTCAATTTTCAGATTTTTCAATTTTCTAGTTTTTTTTTTTAATTTTCAAATAAAAAAATAAAAAATCGAAATTGTGGAATTTTCGTTTATTTAATCTTCGAATTTTCAGAGATTCCCCTTACAATTTCGACATTTCGAATTTTCGGAAATTCAGATTTTTGGAAATTCATAGTTTTACGAATTTTCGAATTAATAATGTGAAAATTCTGAATTATTGCATTTTTTTATCTATTTAATTTTCGAAATTTCGAATTTTCGAATTAAAAACATTTTTAATTAAAAAATTCAGAATTTCGACATTGCAAAATTCGAAAATTAAATAATTTGAAAATTCAAAATAAAAACGAAAATTCGAAAATAGGAAAAATTCCAATTTTCGATTGTTTTAATTTTCTAATTTTTCAATGTTCGAAATTTTTAATTTTCGAATTTTCGATTTTTTTAATTTTCAAATTTCGAAATTTAAAAATTTAAAAATTCAAAATTTCGAACATTGAAAAATTTCGAAAATTTAAAAAATCGAAAATTCGAAAATTCCAAAAAACAAAAATACGAAAATGGGAAAATTCAACATTTCGAAAATTGAAAAATTCGAAAATTCAAAATTTCTAACATTGAAAACAGCGAAAATTTAAAAATTTAAAAAATCGAAAATTTCAATGCAAATCTCCCGAATATACGAATTTACGAAAAAAAAAGACGAATGAAACAAAAATGAAGAATTTTTCAAAACGAAAATAACAAACGAAAAAAAAGTTTTTTTTTGGCAGTCAGTGGAAGGAAAATAAATGCCCACCATCAGTAGGCAGTAGAATACAGTGCTTGGCATTTTGGCCATTGGCTTTTTACCTATTTTTTTACATTAGCCTTTAGTTCAATGTTTTTTAATCTGAATTATATGTGATGAATCAAGACACAATAGTCTAAGTTGGTGAATTAAAATTAGAAAAATAAAAACTCTTTTTCAATAAAAATGATAATTTGCATGTGCGTATGTATTCACCCCCTTTGTTATGGGGGTGAATAAAGCTCTGGTGCAACCAATAACCTTCAGAAGTCACATAATTAGTGAAATTATGTCCACCTGTGTGCAATCTAAGTGTCACATGATCTGTCATTACATATATACATCTTTTTGAAAGGCCCCAGAGGCTGCAACACCTCAGCAAGAGGCACCACTAACCAAACACTGCCATGAAGACCAAGAAACTCTCCAAACAAGTAAAGGACAACGTTTTGGAGAAGTACAAGTCAGGGTTAGGTTATAAAAAAATATCCAAATCTTTGATGATCCTTAGGAGCACCATCAAATCTATCATAACCAAATGGAAAGAACATGGCACAACAGCAAACCTGCCAAAAGATGGCCGGATACCAAAACTCATGGACTGGGCAAAGAGGGCATTAATCAGAGAGGCAGAGAAGTAACCGTGGAGGAGCTGCAGATTTCCACAGCAGAGACTGGAGTATCTGTACATTGGACGACAATGAACCGTACGCTCCATAGAGTTGGGCTTTATGACAGAGTGGCCAGAAGAAAGCCATTACTTTCAGCAAAAAACAAAATGGCACGTTTTGAGTTTGCGAAAAGGCATGTGAGAGACTCCCAAAATGTATGGAGGAAGGTGCTCTGGTCTGATGAGACTAAAATTTAACTTTTTGGCCATCAAAGAAAATTCTATGTCTGGTGCAAACCCAAAACATCACATCACCCAAAGAACACCATGTTGTGGGGATGTTTTTCAGCAGTCGGTACTGGGAAACTGGTCAGAGTTGAGGGAAAGATGGATGGTGCTAAATACTGGGATATTTTTGTGCAAAACCTGTACCTTTCGGTATGTGATTTGAGGCTAGGACGGAGGTTCACTTTCCAGCAGGACAATGACCCCAAATACACTGATTAACCACTTGCCTACTGTGCACCTACACCCCCTTCCTGCCCAGACAAAATTTAAGCTTCCGGCACTGCGTCGCTTTAACTGACAATTGCGCGGTCGTGCGACATGGCTCCCAAACAAAATTGGCGTCCTTTTTTTCCCACAAATAGAGCTTTCTTTTGGTGGTATTTGATCACCTCTGCGGTTTTTATTTTTTGCGCTATAAACAAAAATAGAGCGTCAATTTTTAAAAAAATGCAATATTATTTACTTTTTTCTATAATAAATAACCCAAAAAATATATAAAAAAAATATTTTTTTCCTCAGTTTAGACCGATACGTATTCTTCTACATATTTTTGGTAAAAAAAAAATGCAATAAGCGTTTATCGATTGGTTTGTGCAAAATTTATAGTGTTTACAAAATAGGGGATAGTTTATGGCATTTTTTTTTTGTTTTTTACTATTAATGGCGGCGATCTGCAATTTTTTTATTGGGATTGCAGCGTTATGGCGGACACTTCGGACACTTTTCTGACATTTTTGGGACCATTTACATTTATACAGTGAACAATGCTATAAATATGCATTGATTACTGTATAAATGTGACTGGCAGTGAAGGGGTTAACCACTAGGGGGCGGGGAAGGGGTTAAATGTGTGTCCTATGAGTGTTCTAACTGTGGGGGGAGGGGGGGTGACTGGGGGAGGTGACCGATTGTGTCCCTATGTACAAGGGACACAATCGATCTCCTCTCTCCCTGACAGGGACGTGCAGCTCTGTGTTTACATACAGAGCTCCACGTCCCCGCTCAGTTACTGAGCAATCGCGTGTGCCCGGCGGCGATCGTTGCTGCCGGGCACTCGCACGGGATCCCCGCAGAGCGGCGGGTGCGCGCGCGCGCCCGCCCGCGGCTTTAAAGGGACATCACGTCATATGACGTGATGTCAGGATAATGGAGTCCTCCGCCCGCCGTCATTTGACAGTGGGCAGAGGACAAGTGGTTTGAGGGGAAACATGTAAATGTGTTGGAATGGCCTAGTCAAAGCCCAGACCTCAATCCAATAGAAAATCTGTGGTCAGACTTAAAGAATGCTGTTCACAAGCGCAAACCATCCAACTTAAAGAAGCTGGAGCAGTTTTGAATGGAGGAATGGTCACAAATCCCAGTGGTAAGATGTGGCAAGCTCATAGAGACTTATCCAAAGCGACTTGGAGCTGTGATAGCCACAAAAGGTGGCTCTGCAAAGTATTGACTTTAGGGGGTGAATAGTTATGCACATTGGGCCAGATTCACGTAGTGCGGCGTAAAGTTGTGCTGGCGTAGCGTATCTCAGATACGCTACGCCGCCGTAAATTAGAGAGGCAAGTGCTGTATTCACAAAGTACTTGCTCCTTAAGTTGCGGTGGCGTAGCCTAATTCAAATGATTTTCATGTGAACGTGTTTTAGTTAAATGAAGTGTGACCCCACGTAAATGACGTTCTCGCTCTGTAACGAGCGATCGCAGGTGCCCGGCGGTGATCGCGCCTGCCGGGCACACTGCGGCTGGTCGGCAAGCAGTTAAACAGTATGTCCAGCGACAGGGCTGAAGAGGTACATATGTGCATAAGCATGATGGTGGTGGAACCTTCTGCTTTGAATTTGCTTCCTGAAGCTCAGGGAGATTGTTTAGGAGCTGAAGTTGATTTTTGATAGTAAGGACATCTGGGACCATGTGGCCCTGCTCTTCCTAAGGAATTAAAACACCACAGAAATGTTTGAGTCTTAAATAATAATGTAGCGCTTGGTTGCTACTAGTTACTAACATCCACCATATCACCCAGACTTCCATCTATCACCTCAGACACAAGGAACAGTCATTTGCGTTGTTTTTTTTTTGTTTGTTTATTGGGGGATATAACTTAGTTGGGGGAAAGGGAATTTAGGATGCCCATAGAACAAGTTGCTTTGCCATCATATTTAGTGAACATTGATGAATAGGTTTAGCCTTGAAGAACTTATGTACTTCTAACATTTATAGTCTATTCAACTGTATAACATCATGTATACTATTGCTCCTCCTCCTCTGCATTAACTTCTGCAGACTGTTGCTCCCAGGACTTCTCTCCTCCTGCACAAAACTTCCACTGTAAACCTATTTGATTCTGTCCAATCATCTTCATTATGACAAAAGAGGTCACTCTAAAAAATCCCAGAGGCTGGCTGTATTTGCTGTGTGGTTACTAGGCCATAGGCCTGCAGGAACCCCTCCCCAGAGGCCTAGTAATTTAACAGCTTGTACTGATTGGTGGACTACTGACCCAGGCTAGCCCAACTTGCAAATCCTGCGCCCGCAGGCCGCATCAATTTCACACAATCCCCACAGTCTCTCCTCTGTTCAAGGACTCCTCATCTATGACCGTGTAAAGATGAGGACTTCATCCATGACCGTGTAAGGATGAAGTTCCCTCTCAGACTTTATGGCATGCCTCATCCAGAACTCCACTGTGGTCCACTCACTGACCTTTTCCTGACCCGAGTCCCTGATGGAGAACTTTACCTGGACATATGTTCCGACAGCCTCCAGCCCCTCTGCTCCAGGACTCCTCATCTGTGACCATGTAAAGATGAGGACTTCATCCATGACAGTGTAAGGATGAAGTTCCCTCACAGCTCTCCCGGGCTCCTCCATGATCGGCGCACCCTCCAGATGGGGGTCGCCTCCTGCCACTTTTTAGTACTCCATTCTCCACTTCTCCCGGCCAACAACAACTCCCCAGTTCTTTTAATAGCATCAGTGTGGCTCACCCCCACATTGTTAGCAATTCCATTTTAAAACTCCCCAGTGAGCTGTTACCTCAGCTTATATGGGAGGCCCTCCCCCTGCCAATACCAAGTGGGGATTGGTCAGGGCTCCTTAAATAAGCTGCCTGTCACTCCAGCCCTGGCCCTGCCCCTATTCCAGAACAATCCACCGAAAGCAGGGGAAGAGCCCAAGTACTGATCAAAACAAGCAGGCCTAGCCTGAAGCATAAGCCTGCCTAAATTTACCTGCGCTGACAGTTTTACCCCATAAAAATCCAACACTAGCACCTACCTATGGTAGAAGGTCCTACAATAATCTGAAATGATCCAGCGCTACACTCTATGGCCCAGATTCACGTACATCGGCGCATTATCGGTCCGGCGTAGCGCACCGCCATTACGTTAGACTTGCGCCATCTAGCCGCGTAATCCCCCGATTCACGTAGCTTTTGCGTAGGAAATTGCGCAAGCGTAAGGTTTTTTCCTGAGGCGTAAGGAGGAGTAATACAAATTGGGAGGGACGTGGGCGTGTTACATTGAAATGAGCCGTGACCCCATTGAAATGAAGGGCCGGCCGGCTCGCTCATGCGCGCGTGAAGGAGACCATGTCAGCTCCGCTGTGCGCATGCTCACAACTCGGGAGCGGCGCAATCAGTGAAATTGGAAATGGACTAGGGCAACGTTGTGAACTACGCAGACAGCATAAATAGACACACACAAACGCACTTGCATTGCAAAAGTACATCCCTTTGTGTCCCTTCCCATTTAACCAAGTGCTTTTGTTCCTGTTGTTCGTTGCAGTGTGTCTTGTAGTTGTCAGATTAGTGTTCTGTGTGATCAAGTTCTTGTTGGTATATTTGTGAAAGTGTTTTTTGATAAGTGTTTGAGAGACTGTTTGTTTGATTGATATATTTCTGAGCGTTTGTTTTCTTGCTTTATTTTTTATTTTTTATTTTTTTGCTGACATTTTTGGCATTTTTAAATTTTTTTTTTGCTGACATTTTTTTTAAATTTTGGGTTGTGCATGCTGTTTGAATGTGGGGGTGACATTCCTGCTGGAAAAGGGGTGTCATCCTCAATTTTGGTGGAGAAGGGTTCCCCAGGACCAGGGAGAAGTGATTCCCAGGTCCGTGTGAATGGTGTATGAATGTACAGTGACATAATTGGAGCCTTGACGTGGCGTTACTGCTCACCAGTCGTGCATGGTGGACTGGTGCCAATCCAATTTGATGAGGATGTGGGGTGTGTGTGCTAGGGACCATAGTGGTGTGCATGCATGCATGCATTCTCATTCTCATTGTGCCATGATTAATGTGTGTGTTTAACGTGCAAAGATGCCCAATGTGAGCTGCCTCCTGACTGCTCTTCCCTCAGAAGACGGGGTATCCTCGGTTAGGGGTTGATTGTCTGGTTGGGGGGTCAGGTCATCACGTAGCTCAACCTGAAGGCCCTTCCTCACTGCGAGATTGTGCAGCATGCAACATGCAACGATGATATGGCACACGAAGTTTGGGGAATACAACAGTGTACCCCCAGACTTATCCAGGCATCAGAAACGTGACTTCAGGAGGCCAAAGGTGCGCTCCACCACTGCTCGGGTTTTGATGTGTGCTTGATTGTATCTTTCCTCCCCTGGGGTTTGGGGGTTCCGGATAGGAGTCATGAGATGGGGTCCCAGTGCATATGCAGAGTCACCTGGAAGGGAAAAGACAGGAGAATGTTAGTCATGCATGTGCCACTTGTGAGGTGTGCATCACGGGAGGGGATAGTCATGCCTGACTCCCATGTCACTCACCAACCAGCCAGGTGTTCCCATACACGTTCTGATCGAATTCCATTCGGATGTGGCATTGATTGTAGATGTAGCTGTCATGGGTGGATCCGGGGTGTTTGGCACGGACGTGCCATATGAGGCCTTGGGCATCAACTATCACCTGTACGTTGATGGAATTCCAATGCTTCCGATTGCGGTACATGTGCTCTGTCTCATGGGGGGGCTGGAGTGCCACATGTGTGCAATCAATGGCCCCGATGGTGCGTGGGAATCTGGCAATTCTGTAGAAATCTGTCATTGCCTTCAGCCGCAGGTCCTCAGTGGTGGGTTTGATGATTTGGTTGGCCAAGCGTGTGAGGATTGCAGGGACAACCTGGTGCACACATCTGCACATGGTGGATTGTGACATCCCAGCCACCACTCCACTTGTACGCTGAAAAGAGCCACTGACAAGGACATGGAGTGTTGCCAGGACCTTCACCAGTGGCTGCACTGCTTGTGAGCGTTGTGTTGGGCTGGTGATGTCCTCCTGCAGGGTTGTGGTTAATTCCAGGATGGCATGAGGGGGGAATCTGAAGATGCGATACACCTCAGAATCACTCATGCCAAAGAGGTCTATGCGTGTGCGGTATATCCTCTCCCGTGCCATCCTCTGTGCCATCCTCTGTGCCCTCCTCCTTCTTTGGTCATCTAAATTCACTAGTGCAGCTATGAGCGACGATGCCCCTGGCATGTTGGCAGTCAAATTGTAGTGCAACACGTGTGTGTGGTCTGCTCCTCAGTAACGGTGTTGCTTTCTGTGAGATGTAGACGTTTTTTCAAAATTTAGACCAGCTTTTAGGTGCTCTAACTTTAGACAGGACATTTTGCTGTTGCGCACATCGCGTAGCCTGCGCAGCAACTGCATTTTTTTGTGGATCCTCGCAACTCCCTCATTAGCATATTTGACTAGCAAATCAATGGTGTGTCTAGCGCATTTTTGCGCGGACGGATGCGTCTGTCTAACGAAATTACGCCGGACCAAAAAAAGTAGATTTCTGGCGTAAATCGTTTTCTGAATCGCGCGCATCTAAACGCACGCGCACATTTAGACTTACGCACGCGCAACACCAGTTGCGCAGGCGTAATCGCTCTGTGAATCTGGGCCTATATTTCTAAAAGCCATGAAATCTTCTAGTGACTCCAGTATTCAATATAAGATAAAAAGTGACAAGAAACAATCCACGTATAGTTCTAATCTTAATCCTAAATAACTTGAGTGTTTGTTTAAATTATACAATATTAACCGCTTCAATACAGGGCATTTTGACCCCCTTCCTGCCCAGACCAATTTTTAGTTTCCAACACAGTCACACTTCGAATGACAATTGCGCGGTCATGCGAAACTGTACCCAAATGAAATATTTATGTTTTTTTCCCCCACAAATAGAGCTTTCATTTGGTGATATTCGATCACCTCCGCGATTTTTATTTCTTGTGCTATAAACAAAAGAAGAGTGAACATTTTGAAAAAAAAAAACAATATTTTTTACTTTTTGATTTAATAAATATCCCCATTTTTTTACATACATTTTTTCTCAGTTTAGATTGATACGTATTCATCTACATATTTTTTTATTGTGACCGTGACATTGTGACGGACAGATCGGAGCAGGTGCTTTGTTCCTGGGTCTGGCCACAGAAGTCCTTAACTTCATTTTGGTGCATGCTCCATCAAATTGCCCTTCTCTGACAATATTTCCTGTCTGTATGTGCTGTAGAAGTAAAGGCTCCCCAAAGTCCAGGAAGGGTACATGGTGACAACTAACATTTAACCCCAACATACCAGACATTTAAGTCCTATTTTAACATTTAGATCAAATTTCCATAGTACATGGCAAATTGTTGTTGTGATTGTCATGGTAATACTATTGTCGTGCAAATTGCTAAGTACTAGGTGAAAAGTTCCTATGATAAGAAAGTGTTCAGTTTTACTGTAGGGGGGCTTGTAAAGTGGAAAAATAGACTGCTGAGCGGAATGAAGCAAGGAATTTGCAGTGATGCTGTTTGCCTCTGTAAATGAGGTTTTCAAAATTAGATCTTTGCATGGCTGTTAAGGTCCATAGTGACACCCAAGGCTGACCATTCATGGGGATTCTAGTAATCTGTATTTTAGCTGACTTCTATTGTTTCTACCAGCATTAGGCTGGTGACAATTACATCTGGTAGTCCTTCTAAACATTTACATGAATGCTTGGGCCACCTGTTACTGGAAAGTTTGTTTTGCTGGCCAGGTCTTGCCTACACATCCAGTTGTCATCTTTATACAAAGGCCTTTAATTGTTGCATTAGGAATGATCATACCATTGGGTGGTTGCTTTTTCTATTCAGCAAATACAGCTACTAAACAGTGCATGTTGGATAAGCTTGCCATGAATACATGCATCTGGCTTACCTATGCATAGTCCAATCCATTCAGATGAGATTTTGACAGTTCTTTTTGATCTGCCAAGATCCTTCTCTCTCCATACATGGCTACATTGCTGAACAATACAAACTAAACTGCTTACGTGCACAAATAAGTACTCAATGTACTGGGTACAATCTGCACTTCGAGACTGGAATATTTGTGCAGAATACCTGGAAATATATTCTAGTCATTATTAGGCCAATTATTAGGCCTACTTAAATTAGTTACAAAAGAATGATAACATTGTTTTGCATATGATGATATTACTGCATTATAGGTTTGTATGCCATTGCTTCTGTACAAGTCTTCATCATCTACCACATTTTTTATATCTCTGCCTGTACCTCTACTGATCACGGCCATAATGAAAAAAATAGTTCCCTGCTAAAAAGGTCTCATGATTAAAAAAAAACTAAAAGAATGATTGTTTTGCTTCACACAAAAACATCAGACTTACTTTTAGGTTTGGATTTTAACACTGTACAAGTATTAGGGTCCTAAGTATTCCCTCTGCAATTCCCTATGCAAAGATAATTTTACTTGGGCGAACAATTGCTTGCACCATTTGGCGAACACCGAAATTTGTGGGAGTGCTCAGCGGGATGTTCGCCTGCTGAGCACTCCACAATGCACTGTGCACTGCACAGTGCATGCTAGGGTCCTAATTGGGTCAGGAGCAAGGCGTTGCCAATTAGGGCACAGAGCACTTTCCCATTCAGAATGCACTTTTCTTTTGCTTTCTCTTCAAATACGCTTCTTCAAAAATGCTTCTGTGAATGCCTATGTGTACATGGCCACATCAACTAACAAAGAAGTGTGTTTACAGGCATACAAAAAAACCCTAAGCATCATTTTACAAAGCACGATCTGCTAATTCTGAACTCCTAAACTCAGCAACATATTAAAAATCTTTTCTGTGCTTCAAGCTGGAAAGTTCGGATGTGATTTAACATGCCTAGTAACATGCTTATTTATTAGCAGTGTGGGCACAGAATGACCTGCCATGTTTACCATGATTACCATATGGATACGTAATTTACTTTCTGAAGCAGATCAAAGAGTAAGGCTGGGTTCACACTAGCTGCAACTTGATCCAATTATCAGGGCAAATTTGTAGTGGGACATTTTTGATGTTTTTATGGGGTAGTCTATGGGGAAAAAATTAAGCTGCAACTACACTACAGTATCACATGTAGTTTTTCCATTGATTGCTGCATTGATGTGAATAGGTACCCATGAAAATAATGTGATTTACATTGTATTGTGATTTTGTATGAATAAAGTCGCATTTGAAATCACACTTGTATGAACCAGGTCTCAAGGTGTTACAAAAATAAAAATAAACCTCTAAATTACTGTACACATAATTTTTGTGCCATGGTTGTTCTCAAATAGATACAGAGAAAATATATTAAAAATAAAATATTCAAAAACAAACAAAAATAACTTTTTTTTAAATGTACTTAAAAATAACAAAAAATGCTTAAAATGTGAGCAAAACCATTGTTAGATATCTAAACGGAACACTATTAAATTCACATAACTAGGTTTTAATACACTGTCTTAAATGTCAAAGTAACTAATGTTTGAGTCCTTTTAAACCATTACGGCTGGAAAAAAAACACCCGGAAAGACTCACGTGAACATTCTTCTTGGCAACATCTACAAACACTTAAATGAGATACTTGGATTATTTCCCATGTAGATGGTGTGACAGAACACTTAACATGCACATGCCTTTTCTACAAAATGAACCTTTAATATGCCCAGATACTTGTCTGTAGTTGGAGATTTGACTTAGCTGATTTTCTGTTCAGTTAGAATTTGAATAGCCCCTTTCTTTAAACATTGGCTGGGTATACAAGAATTTACAACGGCAAGTGGGCACTCCATACGCTCATTAACATTACAATATCCAGATTAGCATTCTAGTTTAGAGGCTGTCAAGTGAAAGGTGTAGGGGGGAGTGGATGGAAATGCTAGTAAATATATGTCTATTGTACAAAAGAAAGGGGCATTTCAGATGTAATCAATATGGTTGCCAAAATAAAATTTCATTATTTCTTAGATTTTGGCAAAACAAATATTGAAAAACACATAGAAACATTTATAAATTATTATTATGGGCCAGATTCAGGTAGTCCAGAGCATCTTTGCTCTGGAGTAACGCTTCTCATTTGCGTTGCGCTGCAGAAATTTTAGGAGCAAGTGCTGTCATTCACGAAGCACTTGCTCCTAAAGTTGCGGCAGCGCATCGCAAATGAGCCGGCGGAATTCAAATTGGGCGGGTACGGGGCGTGTAGTATGCTAACTAAGCGCGATCCCGCCGCCAACGTACTGCGCATGCGTCGAGTGTCAAAACATCCCCGTGCGCATGCTCCAAAATCTGTGAATGAACGTCAATGACGTCACATTCCCATTCATGACCGTTTTACGCAAGCGACGTTTTTTTTTTTTTTTCCGACGCGATGACGACGCCTATACCTAACATAGGATATTCCAACCCCATGTAGGTATAACTATGCGCCGCGTATCCCGTCCGGAAACGTCGTATCGTCATTGCGTCGCGCCGGAATTCGATCGTGAATTGCCGATTTCCGCTCATTAACATATTTTTTGAGCGTAAATCGGCGGGAACGCCCCCGGCGCCATTTTTAAGTTGAAGTAACGATGCGATGGCGAAACTCAGTTACGCTCATCGCATCGGACCTTCAACCCGGCGTTTCTTGTTTTCTGGTTACAGAAAACAGAAACGCCGGCTCAAAGTCACAGTTAGGCTGGCGGATCACTGGATCCGCCAGCCTAACTGATCGTGAATCTGGCCCTATATGTATATATTTTTTATTACATTAATTCATGTATTCCTTATATTTTACAGAACGACCAGACCCTTTTGTCTTTTAAGTCAATGCATCCAACACATAACATTATTCGCACATTCATTTAGCAAAATAAAAATAGCTTTAGAGAGACCAGCAGTTTGCCTTTCCATTGCTTGTCCAATGCTTAGTATACACTTCTGTTTCAATAGATGCAGAAGAGCATTGGAAGCATGTTTAGGCATCTTTCTGCCTGTAGTTGGAACTTTCTTCTAAGGATCACCCCACTAGGGAAAGCAATAGGCAGTAATTAACCAAATATCATATATAACATCTCCTTCATCTCCTTATCTAGTGGTCATTATACTTGCATCCCTTATCCAATCTACTCTGCCTTCTCCTCTACACTACTCCCCCTCATCCCTTATTTCTGTATGCCACATAACATTGTTGCAAAGAACCAGGAAGTGACATGCTTGCATTTAACATGTTGATTAGCTGCCAACTAGGATAGTGTTTTGCTCCTAAGCAGAGATAAGTAGAGGGACCAACGTTATACCACTAGACCTATAGAGTATCTGCAGAAACCAGCCATGTCCTACATCACAGAAGCTATGGTCTTTTTCCGAGTTTGAAAGAGTTTTTATCTTTCAATATATTTATTGAGTTTTAACAGAAAAAAACAAATGTAAACAAAAGATAAATCAGCCTGCAAGGCTCAAGAGTGAAATTATGCAATTATATAAACGGAATATAATAAGTTGAAGGACATTGTAACCAGGTGTTAAATAGAATACAAGGTTGAAAATGCAGAATATCTATAGGGGGGAAAAAAAAGCGTCTCTACGTGAAAAATTTGCACTCCCCCTATGGTCCCGGTCACACAAGAATCTGGTGGTGCAAGGATGCCAGAGAGAACAACAAACCAGGTCCCTCATGTACGACCTGCAAACTTGGGTGTTCGCCAAACGGGTAAACAGGTGATGTTCAGGCTGGGTCCGACGGACCGTTTCAGCAGACAAATTCGATCGTGTGTACGGGTGGACAGACAGATTTTTCCAGCAGACAGATTTTAAAGCATGCTTTAAAATCTGTCTGCTGGGGACCCGTCCGTCCGACATGTCTGCTGGTTAGTACGCTAACCAGCAGACATATCTGTCCGCACATGCGTCGAATGGATTCACTTACTGTGTTTTAGTGTTTTTTTTGTGTTTTACTTACTGGTGACGGTGACGTGGCGGCGTCAACGTCACCGCCACATCACCGCGCTGTCTGCCGGCGGGGATTTTGGTTTGATCGTGTGTACACGATCAAACCAATCTATCCCAGCAGACAAATCCAATCAAATCGGATTTATTTCATGGTGTGTACGCGGCCTTATACTCAGGCTGGCACAAGAAAACAAGGAACTTTCCAAGGTAAAATTATCTTATTTTTAGGACTCCAAAACTTGTACAGGCTACACAGTTTTAAAATCCAAACCTGAAAGTAAGTCTGATGTTTTTGTGAGACGGAAAACAATCTTTCTTTTAGATTTTTTTAAATCATGAGGACTTTTTAAGAAGGGCAACTATTTTTTCATTATGGAATTAATCAGTAAAGGTACAGGCAGAAGTATAAATAACTAATTAAGATCCTTCATATTGTAGATGATGAAGACTTGTACAGAAGCAATGACATACAAACCTATAATATATTTAACTAATTTAGGTTGTACAATTGGCCTATTACTGTCTAGAATATATTTCCAGGTATCCGGCACAGATATTCCAGTCTATGTGGTCAATCCTGGAATGAGTATTTTGTGGGGCAGAAAAGTGCATATAGTCCTTATCATGGGGGTTTAGTTCCCTCCAAATATCTATCTACCAGTCCAAACAAGTGTAAGGCCCTGTACACACGACCGAGGTTCTCGCTGGAAACCAGCGAGAACCTCGCTGGAAGCTGCATTCCAGCGAGGACCTCGGCCGTGTGTACGGTCTCAGCGAACTTCCCGTCGGGAAGCCCGTCGAGCCGAAATAGAGAGCACGCTCTCTATTTCCTTGACGGCCCGCCTGGAAGAATGGCTGGTTGCCATTCCCGACAGGCGGGTCGCCGAATTCGACGGCCGGGAGAGAACCTCGACGGGCGGAACGATGTGTTCTGCCCGTCGAGGTTCTCTGCCGTGTGTACGGCACCTAAAAGGTGTGACATTTTTAAGCTCTGTCTAGGAGGGGGGGCTTTGGGTTTAGGTTTCCCACTTGCTGATTTGTCTAAGGAAAGATCAAAGGCTATATTAGAATCTCCCCCAGACATCTTCCATGACCTGACAGGACTAGGTGTAAATCTATCGAAATGCTCAGCTTTACCAATTAATATCCCTTCAACCTTAATAGCCTCACTTAAAGATAAATTCCCATTTAATTGGCATGTCGATTCGTTTAGATACTTAGGTATCCAGATTACTCCCATGTGCACTTTATAGCAAGCAAACTACCCTCCCTTATTTAACAATATTAAAAATTTACTTAAACTTTGGTCATCATACTAGATTTCATTCTCAGGCAGAATAGTGGCTGTAAAGATGATAATATTACCCAAGCTTTTGTTTTTTTTTTTAGAGCCCTTCCTCTTATTTTGCCTAAAAAAACACTAGATTCACTACAAAACAGAGACTAACAAATTCATTTGGCAAAACAGGAAATCTAGATTTAGTTATTCTCTTATGTTTAGACCTCATTTAAAAGGTGGCCTTGGCATCCCAAACCTGTGGCTTTATTACTTATCGGCCAGACTAACCCAATTAGCCCAATGGTATGCCCCTTCACTCCAAATCCCTTGGCTCCAGTTCGAGGAAGAATCTATCCTTCCTTACAACCTACAAGGACTCCTCTGGTCCAAAACCATCCCTCCACAAAAAATAAGACGCTTAAACCGTAATGTCGCCCAATCTCTCCAACTATGGTTCAGACAGGACCAAAAATTTAAGCTATCTTTTGACACTCTCTGGCATCTTTTCTAGGTGACTCCCATTTTTCCCCCTAGCTAGTGCTTAATATCAAAACTTACTAACGGTTAGGAAGCCGCGTAACCTAACTCATTTCAAATCGCTCTCTTACAGTGGTTGACCGAGATATTGTGTCAATCTCGCTCCCTTTCTCGGCGAGATTGAGCACTTGCGAGCCCCATCGTGGGAGCCAGCGCCGAGCTGGCTTGCCGCGATGGAGACAAAGCCGTCACAGAAGCGACGGGGATCCAACGCGGATTCCCGCCAATTCTACACGTGGGCGGAGTTTGTTATGAATCCTGAGAAGGAAGTCCCCGCCGGATTTTAAATAAAAATCCGGCAGGAGCATAACGGGCCCTTAGGTCTGGTATGGGTTGTAAGGAGACACCCCTACGCGGAAAAAACGGCGTGGGGGTCCCCCCACAGTCCATACCAGACCCGTATCCAAAGCACGCCGGCCGGTCAGGAGGGGAGTGGGGGCGAGCGAGCGCCCCCCCCTCCTGAGCCGTACCGGGCAGCATGCCCTCAACATGGGGGGGGTCAGGTGCTCTGGGGCAGGGGGCGCACTGCGGCCTCCCACCCCAGAGCACCCTGTCCCCATGTTGATGAGGACAGGGCCCCTTCCCGACAACCCTGGCCATTGGTTGTCGGGGTATGCGGGCGGGAGGCTTATCGGAATCTGGAAGCCCCCTTTAATAAGGGGGCCCCCAGATACCGGCCCCCCACCCTAAGTGAATGAGTATGGGGTACATTGTACCCATTCACCTGCAAGAAAAGTGTAAACACAAATAAACCACACAGTGTTTTGAAATATTTTATTAGTTGGCCGCCGGGGGGGGTGTGTATGATCGCTTTTATAAAAGCGCCCCCCTCCGGCGGGCTTCTGCGGGGGGTGGGTGCCGATGTTCTTCACCACCGTCTGGTTCTCTTCCGCCGCCGGGGGGGCGCTTTGATAAAAGCGCCCACCACCCGGCGGGCTTCCTTTGACATCTTCGGCGGCGGGGGGGTCTTCTCCCACTTTCCGGGGTCTTCTCCCACTCTCCGGGGTCTTCTCCGGCTCTCCGGGGGTCTTCTCCGGCTCTCCGGGGGTCTTCTCCGCTCTCCGGGGGTCTTCTTCTTCTTCAGGACTCGCTGACGCTATCTTCGTGTTAGCTTAATTACGTGGTACCTACCGGAGCATGATGGGACTGCGACGTCACAAGACAGGCCTATATAATTCGCTGCGAGCCGCGCGCCAGCCATAACAGCGGAAGGAAGCGTTGCGTCAACATCTGGAGAAGAAGAAGAGAAGAAGAAGACGTCACAGAAGATGGGACACGCCGCCGCTAGTAATTGAGCTAACACGAAGATAGCGGCGGCGAGTCCTGAAGAAGAAGAAGACCCCCGGAGAGCCGGAGAAGACCCCCGGAGAGCCGGAGAAGACCCCGGAGAGTGGGAGAAGACCCCGGAGAGTGGGAGAAGACCCCCCCGCCGCCGAAGATGTCGAAGGAAGCCCGCCGGGTGGTGGGCGCTTTTATCAAAGCGCCCCCCCGGCGGCGGAAGAGAACCAGACGGCGGTGAAGAACAGCGGCACCCACCCCCCGCAGAAGCCCGCCGGAGGGGGGCGCTTTTATAAAAGCGATCATACACACCCACCCCCCGGCGGCCAACTAATAAAATATTTCAATACACTGTGTGGTTTATTTGTGTTTACACTTTTCTTGCAGGTGAATGGGTAGGGGTACAATGTACCCCATACTCATTCACTTAGGGTGGGGGGCCGGTATCTGGGGGCCCCCTTATTAAAGGGGGCTTCCAGATTCCGATAAGCCTCCCGCCCGCATACCCCGACAACCAACGGCCAGGGTTGTCGAGAAGGGGCCCTGTCCTCATCAACATGGGGACAGGGTGCTCTGGGGTGGGGGGGCCGCAGTGCGCCCCCTGCCCCAGAGCACCTGACCCCCCCATGTTGAGGGCATGCTGCCCGGTACGGCTCAGGAGGGGGGGGGCGCTCGCTCGCCCCCACTCCCCTCCTGACCGGCCGGCCGGCGTGCTTTGGATACGGGTCTGGTATGGACTGTGGGGGGACCCCACGCCGTTTTTTTGGCGTAGGGGTGTCTCCTTACAACCAATTCCAGACCTAAGGGCCTGTTATGCTCCTGAGGGGGAGGATTCATAACAAACTCCGCCCACGTGTAGAATTGGTGGGAATCCGCGTCGGATCCCCGTCGCTTCTATGACGCACCCGCTGGAATGTGCTTTTACTATTCCAGCGAGTGCGAGATGTCGGCAGCCTGTCGCTGAGAATCAGCGCGATGCTGTCGTGCTATAAACACATTCTCGGCGCCAGGCACTGTACATTAACTAATTTCTCACTTTCTCCAATCTACAAACAAAATATGATCTTGCTCTTAATGAATTAGAAAGCTACACAAAAATTAGACAATTATATCAGAAGTATTACTCACTTACACTTCAACCCCCACTCAATTTGAACAAATTTGTATCTCCTCCCCTCGTGATAGGGGTTTGATCTCCAGAATATATAAGAGCTTGAATGAAACAAACATGCCTGAGAAGTCGCATCCCATGTTACAATGGGAATCGAACTTAAATACTTAATTTACTCTGGAGCAATGGGATACCATTTTCATTAACCTCCATAGAAGTACCAAAACAACATCTATCAGAGAATCAGATATCAAATTGCTCTATAGATGGTATCTTACGCCGGCTAAACTTAAAGCGGAATTTCACCCTAAATATAAGCCCTCCCATGTGATCCAGCATACTGGCGTCAGCGCCAGTATGCTGTTTTTTTTTTTTAAATCCATGTACTTACTGTCTTATGCAGAATTTTATTTTTTTTACCCCGCGGTGGACGGCGCCAGTATAGCGCGTCACATCTTACGAAAGTACCTGAAAAGGACTCGGGTAATCTCGGCGAAAATGTGGCGCCTGCGCACAGACCTAGGAGCTGACTGCGCAGGCGCCGTATTTCTCTGAGTCCTACGGCTATGGCGCGTCACGCCCTCCGAAAAACGCCAAAATAGGACTCGGAGAAATACTGCGCCTGCGCAGTCAGCTCCTAGGTCTGTGCGCAGGCGCCGCATTTTCACCGCGATTACCTGAGTCCTTTTCGGGTACTTTCGTAAGATGTGACGCGCTATACTGGCGCCGTCCACCGCGGGGTAAAAAAAAAAAAATTCTGCATAAGACAGTAAGTACATGGATTTAAAAAAAAAAAAACAGCATACTGGCGCTGACGCCAGTATGCTGGATCACATGGGAGGGCTTATATTTAGGGTGAAATTCCGCTTTAATAGATTTTATCCCTCACTGTCTCCACTCTGCTTCAGGGGTTGTCCCACCCAGAGTTCGCGTGTACATATATTTTGGGACTGTCTCTATTTAAAGGACACTTGGCACAAGGCCAGCATTGTGATTGACATAATCGCCGGCCGTGGGATCCCTCTTACACCCCAAATCTGCCTCTTATTCTCCCCTATTCAGGACATTCCAACACCTAGCACAAGGCTTATCCACACACTTCTCACTTCCATTCATTGGGCCATAGCCTTTAATTGGCTTCCGCCACTCTGGTACCTTGGCCACAGATGCTCAACCGTATGACATACATCAAACTCTCCGAAAGAATTCACCATACATTATATGATTCTATGAACTGGTATCAAGAAAAAGGGTCTCTCTGGGACACCACCCTTTTGGTTCAAGTTTAACTATTACTAACCATAACCTTTTCTTCCTGTACAATGTTCACCGTCAATGATACTTGTATACATTCCTGTACCATCATTGTTATTTTTTTGTACCTTGACCTTTTCTACAATAAAATCGTTTGTAAAGAAAAAATAGAATCTCTCCTAGAAAATTACTGTACCCTTAAAATGTTCCTTTAGTGTTTGTGTCAGCGATTCTAAAAACCCTTGTTTGGAATATAGTAGGAGACAAATGTGTAGGTCTCTCCATCGATGGTACCCACCACCAAGTAGCGGCCTAATGGGTTTTCGAGAACCCTTGATAGGGAAAAGTTTAGATGTTTTGAAAAGCAAATCGCTACCCCTTTTGTTTTATTCTCATCTTTGGCTAGGAAGAATTGTGGCTAACTCTGGTGTATAAAGGTGGGATTGTACAATATGGTAAAATTAGTCCCTTGCAAGAGGAGTACATCAGATTTAATGGAGTGGTAAAATTGGAATAGTTTCCATCGTTTAATCAGAGAGTTGAGCCCCTGTGCATTGTGGGAGATCATTTTCATCGTTGGGTTGGGAGATTTTGCGTTAGACATGGATCAGAGGTTAGTATAACCTGGAAAAAAACGATTTCTCACCCAATTAGAAATGTCTCCTGGCAATGAGGTTCATTAATAAACACAAAAATGTGCACAAATACAAATTTTGAACATATATGTGTGAAAACACCATTAAAATTATTGATATAAATCTATAAAAACTGTGATGAAAATTGTTTTATGTATAAATACTCAAGAGTCTCTCTCTCTCTCTCTCTCTCTCTCTCTATATATATATATATATATATATATATATATATATATATATATATATATATATATATATATAGAAAGAGTCCAGAGCAGAGAAATTAAAACAGCTTGAGTGATCCTACAGACTCTGTAGCCGTATCATATTCATTCTACACAGGTAGATCAGATATTGCACATCGATCCTTGCGGGGCACAAAACGAGCAACCAGATGGCCTCTTACCGAACCTGATGGACTCATATTTATGGGCATCGTTCTCGCAAGAGTGACTGAAGGAATCAGCTTCTGGTCTCCAGCTCTCCAGTAATCTGCATGCACACCTGCCTGTGTTTTTTCTTCAATCACGGGTAGTGAGCCACAGGCCTATCATGGTCTTGTTACACAACTATTTCCATGGAGTGTTTTAGCCAGAAATAAAACGGTTCTTTATTTTGTCAGCTCAGAGATTCCATTGAGGTTTTATAAAAGGAAAAAAAACAGAGGGGAACTCATGTGCGGTAAATTCTTTAGGAGTTTATTCCAATGATAAAAATGTTTCCTAGCACATTTAAAAGCATAATATAAAAAAAAAAACTCACCTTCCAAAAAATCACATTGCCTGCTGGTGTGTGGTGACGTCACGGACAACTCTCCTGCCAACGCGTTTCCCTGTAAAAAGCATTGACTGGGAATGGAAATATGACAACGCGTCTTGCAGTCCAACCCCGGGAGTTGATAATATAAGACTTCCTGGGAGATCTTACGAGAATCAGAAGTTGACAAGAAAAGAGAAGGGGAAAAAGAAGGGAAAAGGTGAAAAAGTGAAGGAGAACAAAAATTAGGCAACACAGGCTATTAACTCCCAACCCCACCTGGGTTAGGATGGGACCAGCGATACTGTGACATACTGTTTTCACTAGCAAGGTGTAAACCTCACCCCTAGTGGTCTAACCCTTTTGCTGATTTATGAATAAAGGTCTTTCATTTTTTGATACACCATGGTTGATCCTCATACTTGCTATCCTTTTGGAGATATCTCTTTCTCTCATCACTCTCATCACTGTTGCTTTTACATTGATTCCCCCATAGCTCTGGAGGTATCCCATCCACTGGACGAATCAGTGTCAATTAACATATATTGCAATTCCAATATCTGGAAAGTGGGTCCCATGTTCAATTTTATTTTTATAACCAGCCACTTCCCACTCCATGACCTGAGAAGTCTGAAGTCCCCTAGTTAGGGGAACATCAATCCTTCTCCAGAAGGAAAACATACACCCCTCAGAGGCAGATAAAGGTGCATTGTGGCCGCTACGTCCCCCCCGCCTTAGAGAAACAAAATCATTTTCAAATGAACAGAACTCTGTCGCCAAGTATGGAGGGGAGATACCGGCCCAGACGTTGGCCCCCTGCAGTCCCAGAACCCACTGCCGGTATTCTCTGTGAATCATGGGGCCCCCTGGGGAGATCTGGATCAGCAAAGGAGCCCCTGCACAGGACCCCAAATAAAGCACTAGTGAAATCAGATAATCAGCAAAAATCTAGCAGTTTCCAGTGCTCCCAAAAAAGCAAAGCAGCTCTGGGAGCCCCAAAAGAAGGTATTTTTATCAATCAGCTACCATGGTTAAACACAGAAATAACTGAAATGAGGCAAGAACATGCCCTCTTTGCCCTCTTATATGTAAAGTACCATGTGACTGCAAACCCGAAAATAATGTAGAAATTTGGGCCAAGACTCTTCTCGCTTTTCCACCCCCTAAGAATATCCCTAAAGGATTGGCAATCCAGCTTGGGATGAGGTGTAGGGTCAGACATGAAAAGAGAAAAAACTCCTAGAGGATTCGGTCAAGGGAGAACGATTCAAGACAGAGATAACATCATCTATTGTGACATCCTTAAGGCGGTTGCAATTCCTTTAAAAAGAAAAAAGGAAGGTTTCCCCCACTGGGGTTTTCTAGACAGCAGAAATTAACAAAATGGCAGTAAGAATGGTAGAAAACATTGGAATGTTGTTTCCACCAAGCAGCCATACAGGGGACTAGGAGGAGGTGGTCTCTGTTGAAGAAGAACAACCTTTGCTGTTTGATGCTAGATGGGTTTCCTGCATTATAAGTCCAGTTGAAGAAGTAGTAAGCGCTCGCTTTCCACAAGGGAAGGAGATATTCGTTTCTGTACAGTATAAGGAGAGAGATCAGGAAACATCTTTATTGGGTGACTGTGGATGGTGAGTCTGTCTGAGGTTTGGGATTTTTTCATCACTTCTTCTTTGACAGCGTAGAAACTAGCGTTTAACTATGATGTCCCTTGGATGCCCATCTGATCAAGCTCTGTGGGCCCTGTATAACTCCAGGCGGTGTTCCAGGATGTCCTGAATTAAGTCCTTAATGAAGGACCGGACTGCTGGATAGACTTGTATTTCACTGTTTCAAGGACACCTTTGATTCTGAAGTTGTACCGCCAGGATCTTTTTTCCAAGTGATCAATTTTGGAAAGTGTGGTTTCTAATTGGTCTTGGATATCCTGAATTTTTGCTGAATTTTGGTTAATTTTGGCTACAGATTGGTCAGCTTTTTTTTCCCATGATTTCAATCCTTGCGCCCAGTTGCTGCAGATCAGCATGGATGGAAGAAGTGATCTGAGCAGCATTTTGAGCTAGGCCTCTGGATAACATCTTGGAGAATGCTGACATCATGGAAGGAAAGTCAGTGGGAGTGAGAGAATAGTTATTGGCCTCACTATCCCAGGCATCCATGCCAGCCAGAGGATCATTCATTGGAGTCAGGAGAAGGCCATCAAATTACCTTCCTATCAGGGATTCAGTGGATGCAGGGGAGGGTGCAATCAGATGTGAATCACTTACTGTGTTCTGTGATGGGAGGAGGGCTGAGGCACCTGCTGAGTCCTTATCTGTAATAGGGTCCTCTGTGTCTGGATCCCTGCAGAGCCGGCAGACATTGGGGTATTCCCGGGATGTTCCCCAATCGATTAAAGGTGGAGCGGCCCAGGATGAACACTATGAGTGTTGCAGCGGGGGATAGAAGACTGGAGCAGTGCAGAGCTTAGTGTATCATGACCATCTTTAAAGTTACCGTGCATGCGCCTCTTGAAAGAGTTTTCAAGAGGTTGTATAACTTGGCAAATTAAACAGCATTTGTGCTTTAAACCAACAGTTCTAGGTAAACTGATGGTTCACTTATGAGATTCAAAGGAATCGTTTCCATTTTTTTACCCCAAAATCCTGAAAGAAATGTATGTTGGTTTGAAGTAGATAAACGTTTAGTTATACAGTAGGGACTTCTTAAATAACCAGCAGACCTGAATCCATACATTGTGATCTTGTGCCATGAATTCTTTAAAAGCTTTTAGAATATCTTACAGAGGAGAAATATTGATATATTGCTATTTAATTTTAAGGTAGTGTTATTGGTTGTCTAAAATAATTTTTAATTAGGTAATAATAAATGTAGGAAATGTGTTATATTTCTTGGCCCAAACTTTGTAAGTAATAACAGTCTTTACTTGTCAGGATCTAGAGAGAACATAAAGCACAGAGTCAGGAGACTGGCAACTTTAAAGTTTAGGGACTATTTGCAGACAAGGCAGTATGTGTTAAAATGAGGATGCGGATGCAGAAAAGGATGCACGTGGCTGCAGAAATGGAGAGATGGCAACTAGCAGTTGCTCACATTTTCAACTGGCAAAGCTGACATCTATGTATAAACAGGCATCGAAAAGGTGGTTGTTGGAACTGGGCCTTTGCTTCTAGGTGTCCTAATGGTCAACTGTATCTAGACAAATCCAAACCTGGAAGAGATGTACTGTTGAAAGCGTAAAAGTGGCGGGGGTGGGGGGGTGTATGCATTTGGGATGAGTTGTATGTAAAGGAAAGGTCATGAGGGCTGGGGGTTCGAGGTACAAGAAGTAATGGGGTGGGTGTATTAAAAACAGCAGGAATTATATGGATTGAGATATTAAAGCTGAATCAGTGGATCCTGATACTATAGGATAACTATATTGTGTAATGCGGGTGTCACCGGCGCAAAAGAGGATTTAGTATAAGTTATCTGCTGCAGTACCGTATGTGCCTCCAAAAGGAGGTAAAAACTGCAGAGGCTCAAGGGATACATGCATAGTGGAAGTGCGTCACACATTGTGGCTTGTTGCTGAACCACAGGGAAACAGGTGTGGAACACACGCCGCTCGAGGAGTAACACACACGCTAGATACTGCCAAAGGGACCCGTTGCCGCACCTATCTTGTGAGTGTACCACTGTTTTTATTACCTTTTATTAAAACTTTTTTGATATACTACACCATAATGAGCCCCTTGTTTTTGAGATACTAAGGAACCTTTTGAGAGGGAGAAGGAGAACAGACATAGTGGCGCTGCTATCAATCCGTCCAACCTAGCCAATCAATGGCAAGGCTGGGAACCGAACAGGATGACGGGGACGCGCGTGGGACTTTCGAGGGGTGAGGTAAGTAAAACAGGGGCTCGGATGTGTCGGATGTTTTTTCACCTTAATGCATAGGATGCATTAAGGTGAAAAAACATTTACCTTTATAACCCCTTTAAGCCTTGTACACACGATCGGACTTCAAACAAACTTTTCCTTGTTTTTTTGTCCGAAGGGAGTTGGCCGAGCACACCCATAGCATACACACATTCTGACATTTTCGGCAACAAACAAGAAACGTAGTGACGTTTCAACGTACTGATGAGAGTTTAAAAGAGGAAGTTCAATTCCCTGGCATCACCCTTTGGGCTCCTTCTGCTAATTGAGAGTTACTAGAGGTTTTGTCTGTGTGGATTCGCGATTTTCAGTTTCGTGCAATTTTGTTTGTTTCTGAACATCCGTTCGTCAAGCAGACATGTTGCGCAATGGTGTTGTGCTAACTTGACTCACAAAATAAGATAGAAATATGTTTGATTCATATAATTAAAATACACTAATCCAAAGTAAAGACATTTGTTTTGACTCCGTCAGTATCACCAACAAAGCAGCTTTTAGTATTATCACATTATAAAGAAGAATAGAATGTGCGCTGCTTTTCTTGATTTCAGAACTAGCTGCGTCACGAATGTGCTCTTTCAAATACGAACACTAGTTTTACCAGACAGAACGCTTCCGGCTGGGCATTCGCTTTTGTACTTTGTACAAAAGTCTGATTGCTTGCTGTACACACGGTCGCACTGGGCATCATCGGACTCTTGTTGACGTAAAGTTTGTCCATTTGCAGAGTGAACTTTTTGTCCGATGAAAACGGAAAAAGTTGGTCCGATGGAGCGTACACACGGTCGGATTATTTTAAAAACGTCTTCATTTTGAAGTTTGTTGGCAAAAAGTCTGACCGTGTGTATGGGCCTTTAGTCTTAAAATAACAACCTAATTGTTCTCTTCATTCTTCACAAGACCTCCTGCTCTCTAGCTCTCTCATCACCTCCTCCCACGCTCGCCTACAGGACTTTTCCAGAGCCTCTCCAAGCCCATGGAACTCTTTACCCCCATCTGCCTGTTTATCTCCTACTCTATTGGCTTTTAGACGATCCCTGAAAACCCTTCTCTTCAGAGAAGCCTATTCTACCCACAACTAACAACTGTATTTTCATCTTGTCCATCTGATCATCCCCCACAGCTACTACCCATTGTTCCACTTGACCCTCCCTTCTAGATTGTAAACTCTAACAAGCAGGGCCCTCTGATTCCTTCTGAATTGAAATGTATTGTAATTGTACTGTCTTCCCTGATGTTGTAAAGTGCTGCACAAACTGTTGGCGCTATATAAATCCTGTATAATAATAATAATACTATTTACATTCAGCATGTGTTCTTACCAAATCACACTGCCCAGTTATTGGAGCAACACAATGCTACAGTGGAGTTTCTGTATATATATACTGTATATATATATATATATATATATATATATATACTGTATATATATTAAACAAATAGTGAAAAAAGGAAATTATGTGCGCCCTTCAACCTTCTTCCACCCCACTGCGCCAATCAATATAAAAACCCAAAGAAAAGCAGCTACTTAAAAAATTCCCAGCTGCTTTTACTCTGGCTGAATCATGTCAGAGATTTTAAAGGGAATACTAAATCACACACATTAGCTTAACATCCTGGATGAGAATCTTGACAAACTGGATGCAATCTTGTTCTAGTGTGCCACCCCGTAAATTTAGGCCTGGTAAGCACAATGTGCACTCTGCTAGGACATTTGTGAAGGAAACCATACATTTTAGAAAATGGGGGTTATTAATATTTGCCAAAAACCTGTGTCTATTTTAATAACTAAAACTTTTAGTATATATAAGTGGTAATTAGCTTATATATATATTTTTTTGGATATGTTGGTTAGTTATGTATTCTGAACATAAGAGGTAAAAGTTTTTTTTGTTTTAATTATCTTGTTTTTTCTAGATTATCTGATCCAAATCCTACAGTGAAATAAGATGCACAGAAAGTGGTTGCCTTGGGGAGGAGACCCTTTGAGCTTTTCAAGCCTCTTTATCTAAATGGAAAAATAATAGGATTTTTCTGGGATTCAAACTGATCTTCAAATGACAAAATCCCCTGTTTGCCTTTTTCTTTTTCAAGCCATGAACACAAATCCAAAGCCTTCTTAAGACAAGTCTATGATCTGGTCTTTTGAACTAATTGCTATAACTGTGTTTGTAAGGATGAATCCAATTCTGCTTACATTGATCAATACTCCGGCTGTCTTTTCCTTGTGCGCTTAAATGAACAAAATAGATATTTTGTATGTTTTACATACATGCTCATCATCCAGATGATTTGACACTGCACTTACATCAATCTGCAGTGATTCACGAATGGCACTGAACCATCCATATCAAAACTTTCCCTAGAAAGAGCTTCTAGTGTAATTTATCTTTCAGAGTTAAGCTCCATACACAAGTCGGCTTCTGACAGACGAGCATGCCGGAAAACAAACAGCTGACAGACTCCCAATCAGTGCTCTCAGCCAATGGCCGCCCCCCTGTCAGAACACAATAGCTCAGCGGGGGGGATCCATGTACTAACTTTGCATAGTTAGTATAGTGGCTCTGACCGGAGTTGGAAGTTTTTCTTTGGATTGAACAAAAAAAAACTCATAGTGTGTACTAGGCTTCATACAGGCACTTACTTACCCTGGGGCTTAATTCTAAATGGTAAGCAATTAACCTACAGGTATCCTTTTGTATCGTTTGAAGAAAACTAGCACCCAGGAAACCCACACAGTCAGTCAATCAGGAGATTGGCTTCCACTTACAACATTTTTATTGAAGCTTTTCCTTGCAAAGCTGTATGTAATAAAGTATAGCAAAATTAGGGTAGATTGGAGGATTGGCTTCTTTGGGTAACAGTAGGGGTGGTCAAAACACAAAACACATACAAGCCCCTAATCTACTCACAATTCTGACTAATTTAGTGAACTACACCTGATTTTAATTGCTTTATCAGTTGTCTAGCTAATTCCTCAAAAGGTTGTGATGGTAACACACAGCAGAATTTACAGTTACAGTCTTTGGTTTTACTTAATTTCAGCTACATGATGAACACCAAGGCCTGCTGCTGATGGATCAGATAAAATACAGATGTCTACCCGTGAATATGAATTCATTTTAATCCCCTTTACTATCCCATCCCCTCCCCAATTTATGTATCTCTTCTTCCTTACTCTCTCATACACTATCCATGTATGATTTCTACCACCACAGAATAAAAGATTTTCAAATCTTGGAATTGAAATCCATTTGTCAGACATGTTTGGGAGATTACAGTTGGACTTCCAGAAGTTTACATGCCAGAACATTTATTGGATTCTCATAAAGACTACCAACACAGTAATATATATTTTTTTTCTTTAACCACTTAACCCCCGGACCATATTGCTGCCCAATGACCAGAGCACTTTTTGCGATTCGGCACTGCGTCGCTTTAACTGACAATTGTGACGTGGCTCCCAAACAAAATTGGCGTCCTTTTTTTTCCCACAAATAGAGCTTTCTTTTGGTGGTATGTGATCATCTCTGCGGTTTTTATTTTTTGCGCTATAAACAAAAATAGAGCGACTATTTTGAAAAAAAAAGGAATATTTATCCCCCAAAAATATATATAAAAACTTTTTTTTTCCTCAGTTTAGGCCGATACGTATTCTTCTACATATTTTTCGTAAAAAAAATCGCAATTAGCGTTTATTGATTGGTTTGCGCAAAAGTTATAGCGTTTACAAAATAGGGGGTAGTTTTATGGCATTTTATTATTATTTTTTTACTAGTAATGGCGGCGATTAGCGTTTTTTTTCAGTACTGCGACCTTATGACGGACACTTCGGACACTTTTGACCAATTGTTGGGACCATTGGCATTTTTTTAGCGATCAATGCTATAAAAATGCATGGATTACTATAAAAATGCAATTGGCAGTGAAGGGGTTAACACTAGGGGTTAAGTGGGTTCCTGGGTGTGTTCTAACTGTATGGGAGGGGGTGGCCTCACTAGGGGAAATCACTGATCTTCCGTTCATACATTGTATGAACAGAAGATCAGTGTTTCCCCCGCTGACAGGACCATGAGCTGCGTGTTTACACACACAGCTTCCAGGCCCCGCTCTGTAACGAACGAGCGCGCGTGGACGCGCCCCCTAGCAGCCGCAGTAGTGCCGACGTAGAGCTACGGGCTCTCGCCCAGGAGAGTCGACCTGCCGCCGTATAACTGCGGCGGCTGGTTGGCAAGCAGTTAATGAAAAGGATAAAGCCTTAAAGTGGTATTAAACGCAAAACAAAAAAACGTATGTATTGCAGCTTACCTTTGATTGGTTGTGGTAGCTGCCATAGTGTTTTCTTTACTGTTTCCCCAAGTGATCTGGTCAGTAACACACCTCCTGTATTAGAGTGCCCCCACCCTGGAAGAATGATCACAGGAAGCTCCTTTGGATAGCAGCATTGTCAGTCTAGGAGGGAGGGCATGTAATGCCCTGTACACACGATCGGTTCGTCTGATGAAAACAGGCCGATGGATTTTTTCATCAGATATTCAATGAAGCTGACTTCCATCAGTCTTGCACACACACCATCGGTCCAAAATCCGATAGTGTCCATACGTGGTGACGTAAAACACTATGACATGCTGAGAAAAATTAAGTTTAATGCTTCCGAGCATGCGTCGACTTGATACTGAGCATGCATGGATTTTTGACCGATGGATTTCCCCACAGACGATCGTTTTTTTCTATTGTTTTTCTTAACCATAAGAAAAATTTAAAACAGGTTCTATTTTTTTTCACCGATGGGAAAAAAAACGATGGGGCACACACACGATCGGTTCGTCCGAAGAAAACGGTCCATTGGTCCGTTTTTATCAGACAAACCGATCGTGTGTACAGGGCTTTAGATGTACTAGCAGATTTAAATACATTTTCCAGCTAATACTTTATAAGCAGTTACATACATACAACACATTTTTTTTCTTTTGGGATAAAGAGTTTACATAAATAAAAGCGGATCCTTCCCCTGCTAGTGTAAATGGTTTGTCTCATCAACGTAACTACAAGAGAGCTTGATCTTTTGAAAAACAGCAAACTTAATGGATCACCAGATGAAAATAGAAGAAAGAGCCTAAAAAATAAAACAAATGCAACTAGCACATCTACCAATTGGTAAGCTGAAATATATAGTAATAAATGTTAGCCTTTTGGTTTAATACTGCTTAAAAGCAAACATCCAGGTGTCTGCAGCAAAAAAAAAGTTTTACAAAAGTAGATCTAAATCTTAACTGGATGTCATTTAATTTACTAAGCTACTGTATATCATTTGTAATGTGTTTTTTTTTTTTTTTACATAATACAATTTTTACTTTTTTCCAACAGCTTTTTAATCTCAATGTTGCAGATTACCTCCGTCCTCTTTTTAACCACTTTCCATCTGCATGCACTCATTCCATCATCCATTGCACATTATAGTTCAGGACTGGTTTCCTAATAGACACAAAGGTGGACCATGCCTGTAGTTTCCACCAGGGGAGGATGTGATAGGCTGACAGAGCGGCAGCACAATTACAAAACTGGGAATAAATTTAAAGACAGATTTTAAAAGGTTAAAAAAAGTGCTGAAATTGCACTTACATGAGCTGTGAGCAATTGGGTTTAGATCTTTTGCAAAATTTATAATTTGTTTTAGGTCCCTTGTTTTAACTTAGTAACTATGTAATTATATGTATGGTATATTACACTGAAATTCACAGTGAAATCATGTTTTTTGGCTTAGTGACTAGCATTGCAACAGTTTCAGAAATTCCCCCACTAGAAAAAAAAAAAGAAAAACAAAGTTTATGCTGAAATTGAGCTTTAGCCATTGCCAGGTTCATAATTGCAGAAAAAAAGCTTATTTTTGAACTTTTACTACACTCCACTTTCTGAGTAAAGTAAGGGAGGTCAGATTTGTTTGCCATTGGGACAATTTCTTTTCACTTGCTGTCCCACAACCAAAACAGGAAGTGAGAATATTTCCCTCCAAAGTGAGTAAATCCATGGTTGTAGCCAGGGTCATCAGAACTAGTCTCTCCATTGGAACATATACTCTCTATTACTGTTCTGGGGACAACCCAAAACTTGGGATTTTCTTTTACTGTTAATCATAGCGATATACATGACTAATGACTTGTACACACGATCAGAATTTCCAATTTAAAAAGTCAGACGGAATTTTTTCATCGGATATTCCAACCACGTGTATGCCCCATCAGACTTTTTCTGTCGGAAATTCCGACGGAGTTAGAAAGAGAACAAATATTTTTTTTTTCAGACGGAAAATTTGGTTCGTCTGTATGGAACTCCGACGGAGAAAAAAAACACACATGCTCAGAAACAATTTGACGCATGCTTGGAAGCATTGAACGTAATATTTCTAGGCTTGTCATAGTGTTGTCTGTGTGTATACAAGACAGCTTGAACGGAATTCCGTCGGAAAAAGCCACCAGAGTTTATTCTGACGGAAACTCTGATCGTGTGTACAGGGCATAATAGAGAGGGTGAATATTTATAACGTTGGCACAGACAGGAAAAAAAACAGACAGGCAGTTTAATCCCTCTCCTAAACGAATAAAAAAATGTTTTGCCTTATGCCTCGTACACACGATCGGATATCTGATGGAATCTAATCCGATGGACTTTCATCAGCCTTGCATACACACCATCGGTCAAAAAGCTGATAGTGTCCAAACGCGGTGACGTAAAACACTACGACATGCTGAGAAAAATGAAGTTCCATACTTCTGAGCATGCGTTGACTTGATTCTGAGCATGCATGGATTTTTGACCGATGGACTTCCACACAGACGATCGTTTTTTTTATCCATAGGAACATTTTAAAACATTGTTCTATTTTTTTTCACCGATGGAAAATAAAAACGATGGGGCCCACCTACGATCGGTTTGTCAGATGAAAACAGTCCATCGGTCTGTTTTTATCGGACAAACCAATCGTGTGTACAGGGCTTTAGAATGCCTTTGCCAGCCCAGTTATTACTAGTTAAACACCGAGGTGTAAATGACTAGCTATTACTAGCCTTAGATGCATATTCATACCGATAAACTCTAGATGTATATGTTTTTTTTAAGCTATCTATTGTAAATGGTTCATTGATCAATTTTTTAGAAGAACAAAACCCCTATGTTTTTTAGACAAATGAAATGATTTTAAGTAGGTGAATAGAGGGCAGAAGTGTGGGTTTCCTTGTCGTGTTTGGGGTATATTTGTCTTCATGGGGAGAATAGCAGCAATAGGATTTTTTTTTTCTTTTGAATGAATGTCCTTAAGCTTCCATACCTTGGGGGCCTAAAGGGAAGCTAGATCCAATGTCACTTGAGTCAACATTCTAACTCCTTAGAGAGATGTGAGTGGCTTGTGCAGATAGTCAAGTGGATGCACACTCAGAATGCTGTTTCCACAGCTTACATTAACAGCTGAAGAGACTTTGTCTGAGAGTGATGCCCTGTTTTGACCTTTGACCTCTGCAACTACACTCAACTAAGATCTAAAGCCTATATAGCCATGACTGCTAGGAAAAGCTGTAGCTCTTTATATGAGAAAAGAGAAAAGGGAACACAAACATGGTAAATGTCTATTGAATGGGTCCATAGTGGTGCACAACTTACTATAAAAAGAAAGAAAAGTGTAGATAATATATATATATATATATATATATATATATATATATATATATATATATATATATATATATATATATATAAAATCTTATTCCATTATTAGGAGAGATATTTCTGCCAACAACACATAGGGAGTTATTTACTAAAGGCAAATCCACTTTGCACTACAAGTGCAAACTACGGGCCAGATTCACGTACCGGCCGCGTCGGCGTAGCATATGCCATTTACACTACGCCGCCGCAACCTAAATGAGCAAGTGCCGTATTCTCAAAGGACTTGCTCCGTAAGTTGCGGCGGCGTAGTGTAAATGGCCCGGCGTATCCCCGCGTCGATCGAAAAAGCCCAGTGCGCATGCTCCAGTTCACGTCGGAAAACGTAGTTGAAACCGACGTGAAAACGACGTGATCGTCACTTACGCAATGCCCTATTCGCGAACGACTTAGTAAAACGACGTAAACTACGGAAAAAGAGGACGCTGTCCCGACACCATACTTAACATGGCATACGACGGAACTTTGTAAACGTACCCCTCATATAGCAGGGGTAAGTTTACGCTTACGGAAACGACGTAAACGATGACGAGGCGGTGCAAAAACTTTCGGGAATCGGCGTATCAGGCTCATTTGCATAGGCAAATGAGAAAACGACATAAAAGCCACCTAGCGGCCGGCGTAACATTACACTTAAGACGCGACGGTGTAAGTGACTTACGCCAGTCGGATCTTAGTGTAAAACCGGCGTATCTTGTTTTGTAAATACAAAAAAATGATACGCAGGCGGGATTTTCGAATTACGCCAGTGTATCTGCAGATACACCAGCGTAATTCTTTTGTGCATCTGGCCCTACAAGTACAAACTGTAGATCCGAGGGGGACATGCAAGGACAATCAAAAACATCATTTTAGCTTGCACATGATTGGATAATAAAATCAGCAGAGCTTCCACTTATTTCAGATCTACCCCTTAGATTTACAGCGAATGCACTTCCAAGTGCACTTTTAGTGCACTTTTAGTGCAATTTCAAGTGCACTTTACACTTGTAGTGCAAAGTGGATTTGCCTTTCGTAAATAACCCCCATAGTGTAAAATGTGTTTTGTGTAGCAACATATACCCTTATAATTATTATTTTGCCACAGAGTTTCCTAGCATTGTATAACAAAGCTATGTTTATCATATATGATCAAATATTTAAGAAAAAAAAAAAAAAACCTCCTGGCAACTAAGAAAATGATCCTTTGCAGTGGGGCTGTGCAAGCATTAATAGCTTTTTTTGTCTGGGGGAGAAGAGAGACAGTTTTACCTACTTTTTTTTTTATATATCTTTAGTCTTCCATTTACACATATCATAATTGCTTACATATCAAAACGATTATTAACCACTTGCTTACTGGGCACATAAACCCCCTTCGTGCCCAGGCGAAATTTCAGCTTCCGGCACTGCGTCGCTTTAACTGACATTTGCGCGGTCGTACGACATGGCTCCCAAACAAAATTGACGTCCTTTTTTCCCCACAAATAGAGCTTTATTTTGGTTGTATTTGATCACCTCTGTGGTTTTTATTTTTTGCGCTATAAACAAAAAAATAGCGACAATTTAAAAAATATATTTTTTTTTTTATTTGTTGCTATTATAAATATCCCATTTCTTTTTTTTTAAAGATACTTTTTTTTCTCAGTTAAGGCCGATACGTATTTTTCTACGTATTTTTGTAAAAAAAAAAAATGTAATCGCAATAAGTGACTGGTTTGCGCAAAAGTTATAGCGCCTACAAAATGGGGAACAGAATTATTATTTTTTTTTATTATTTTTTTTTTACTAGTAATGGCGGCGATATGTGATTTTTAGAGGGACTGCGATATTGCGGTAGACATATCGGACACTTTTGACACAAATTTGGGACCATTCACATTTATACAGCGATCAGTGCTATAAAAATGCACTAATTACTGTATAAATGTGACTGGCAGGGAAGGGGTTAACACTACGGGGTAAGGAAGGGGTTAACTGTGTATCCTGGGTGTGTTCTAACTGTGTAGGGGGAGGGGGGTGACTGGGGGGAGGTGACCGATGCTGTGTCCCTATGTACAAGGGACACAGATCGGTCTCCTCTCCTCTGACAGCACGCGGAGCTCTGTGTTTACACACAGAGCTCCACGTCCCTGCTGTCACCTGCTTGTGTTCCCGCCGATCGCATGTACCCGACGGACATCGCGGCCGCCAGGTACATGCATCGGCTCTTCAGCGATGCATCGGGACAGTGTTTACCCGCCGCGCGCCACCCAGTGGCACGCGCGGGTAATGCACTTTAAATGACGTCCAAAGACGTCAACTTGGCACTTGAGAGCCGCGCTGTGGATGTCTTTTGTCTATAGCGCGAATCTCAAGTGGTTAATATAAATATATTGTATAAAATACTAAATATGCGTGTTATACGCCGATAAATACGGTATTTATATTGTCCTGTACCAAGTCAAATTATATTACACGGGAAATAAAATACCATACAATACCCTTCAGTACTGCATGACATCATACAGTTAGATATCATATTATACTCCCATCGCTTCTGCATATTCCATTGTATGCTTATACCCTGTCCAATCCTTCCACTTTTCTTCAAAATCCTCCCTTTCATTACCCTCACTGTGCCTCAGATATTCCATATTGTAAATTTCATCTACTTTATTGCACCACCCCCTCGTTGTGGGACTCTGCTTTTCTTGCCAGTGTATGGTTGTTTGACTCTTTGCAGCATTCAGGAGCTGTGGGAGTATTGTTTTCAGGTAGTGTTTAGTTGGCGTTCGAGACCCATGTAACAAGCATACCCACAGATCATCTGGGACTTCAATATTTATAATTTCTCAGATTTTTTGTCTTATCTCCCCCCAGTATTTTCTAATTTTGGAACATGTCCACCATATGTGGGTCATAGTTCCAACTTGCTTGCAGCCCCTCCAGCATAGCTGTGATGTTACCTCTGAGCATTTATGTACCTTGTCCGGGGTGAGATACCATCGAACGAGGCATTTATAATTCAATTCCATTATATTACAATTTACCGATGTTGCATGCACCCTCTTTATTAATTGTGCCCCTCCCACTTCTGTTTTACCTACCTGATCCTCCAAGCTCTAGTGCTGAACTGACCCTGATGCCGCGTACACACGGTCGTTTTTTGCGATGAAAAAAAACGACGTTTTTTAAAACGTCATCTAAATTGATCGTGCGTGGGCAAAACGTCGTTTTTTGTCTTAAAAAAAACGACCAAAAAAAAATTCCAACATGTTTGAATTTTTTGTGTTGTTTTTCAAAACGTCATTTTTTGTTTCACAAAAAGTCACCGTGTGTAGCAAAAACGTCGTTCAAAACGACGTTTTTCAACCCGCGCATGCCCAGAAGCTAGTTATGAAGCGAGCTTCAATGAAAAAGAGTGGTGAACGTAACCTTGCTTTTTGTGAAAAAACAATGGTGTGTATGCAAAATTGTCTTTGAAAAGTGACGTTTCAAAAACGTCGTTTTTTACTTCACAGAAAACGTCGTTTTTTATCATCGCAAAAAACGACCGTGTGTACGCGGCATGAGTGTCAGCATGTCCAATGTAAAGTTATGGACTCTGTTTTAGTTTTGATTACACCAGGACTCTAGACCAGGGATCTCCAAACTACGGCCCTCCAGCTGCTGTGGAACTACACTTCCCATGAGGCATTGTAAAACTCTGACATTCGTAGACATGACTAGGCATGATGGGAATTGTAGTTCCTGAACACCTGGAGGGCCGTAGTTTGGAGACTCCTGCTCTAGACCACTAAACTACAGTCCTCCAGCTGTTGCTAAACTACATATGAGGCATTGTAAAACTCTGACATTCACATACATGACTAGGCATGATGGGAATTGTAGTTCCTTAACAACTTGAGGGCCATAGTTTGGAGAACCCTGCCCTGGACTAATGAACATAGGGGAGAAGAGGTGGCAGGGAAGGAGCAGCAGCTCACGTACTGTAAGTAAATATTTTTTTAGTTCCGATAGACAAAACCAAGCAACTAGGCCTTGCAGTGACCCTAATGACAGGGATTCTTTGGCCAATCATGGCTCGGGGGCTAAGTCCACGCCCCACACTATATAAGGCTGCTTACATGGCGCCTGTGTATAGTGTGAATTAAGAGAGAGATTAGGCAGGGTAGTTAGTGGATTGAGCATGCAGTCAATGTAGTATATATAACACAGTGCAGAGTATATAGTGCAGTCAGTGTAGTGTATATAACGCAATGCAGAGTATATAGTGCAGTGCAGATTCTATAATACAGTGTATTGAAGTTGTTAAGGGAAACCCTATGACAGAATAATAAAAAAAAATATGTGGGATCCCCCCAAAATCCATGCCAGGCTCTTTGGATCTGGTATAGATTTTAAGGGGAACTCCACGTCAATAATTTTTTTTAAATGACGAGTGAGCTGCCCCTGAACTATACCAGGTCGCTGGCCCTCAACATGGGGAGGGTGCTTTGTTCATGTTGATGGGGACAAGGGCCTCTTCCCTACAACTCTGGCCAGTGGTTGTTGTGGTCTCCGGGGGCGGGGAGCTTATCAGAATCTGGAAGCTCCCTTTAACAAGTGGGCCCCCAGATCCCGTCCCCCCCATGTGAATGGGTACCGGTACATTGTACCCCTACACATTCACCAAAATAGTGTCAAAAAGTAAAAACCACAAAAGAGAGTTTTTTACAAGTCCTTTATTAAAAAAAAAAACAAGTGTCCCGCGATGTAAATCTACCATCAATCACACCGCCCGGTGGACCCAAGATATAGCAGAAATGTAAAGCACTCCGCCTTCGTGGGAGTCCTCTTGCCGACTGCTATCTCTTCACTTTGATAGCTCTTATATAGGCAAGGGCGGGGCCCTGACATAACCACATGACCCCTCTCCCTTCTGACGTTCCTTGCCCCCTTTTAACACTTTTTAACTCCCTCCGTGACTTTCTTTGACCTAGGGTTGGGCTTGGGCTCCATGGTTCAATACCTATGATAAAAAGCAAATGACCCAATGGAACCCTCAAACAACACAAACCAAGCCTCCATGCCTGGATACGAAGAGAAAGGAAAAAGGGGTCATGGGACTTTAAATGAGGCAAGGATGTGTGTCTGAAAAAAATCTAGGATTAAAAAAATGGATCCTAACAGGGAAATCTCTGTTGCCATGAGAGACTGCTGTGTAATCAATCCAGTAAATTAAATACCAATAGTGAATATAAAATGATGTGTATCATATTATAAGGTACACGGATCATGCAGACAAAGGCATATATCAAATCGTAATAATAACATTGACATATTTAATTTTCATTTTGGATATTCATGATTAGTAAAGCAATCACATTCAATAAATGGACATACAGATATAGGCCCGGATTCACAAAGCACTTACATTGACGTATCTCCAGATACGCCGACATAAGTACAAATGTGCTCCGTCGTATCTATGTGTCGACCCACAAACTAAGATACGCCTAAAAAAATCCCACCAACGTAACTTTCCTACGCCGGCGTAGAGTGGGTGCATATTTTCACTGGATGCATGTGGCGCTCCCATTGATATTTGATTCAAATATGCAAATGAGGGAAATACGGCGATTCACAAACGTACTTGCGCCCGGCGCATAATATACGCGTTTTGCGTAAGTCGTATGTCCGACATAAAGTTATTCCCCATATATGAGGCGCAATCCATGCAAAGGTATGGAGCAAGGAACACAAGCCGTCAAATTTTCCATAGTTTACGTTGTACGTGAATATGGCTGGGCGTAGGTTATGTTCACACCATAGGCAGTGATTCGACGTATCTTAGGCAGTTGTTTCGACGTGATGCGGCCACGACACGACGCATGCGCAGTCCGTTCTAAGTACTTGTCTGGCACTCGGCCCATCATTTACATGGGGTCACGTCTCATTTTCTTGGCTCACGCCCACTTCCACCTACGCCGGCTTACGCCTTAGAAACCCAGCGTAGTTTTGAGAGCAAGTGCCTTGTGAATTCTGTGCTTGCCTCTCTGCGCTGCGTCAGCGTAGCGTAAAGAATATATGCTAAGGCAGCATATATATGCGCCAATGTATGTGAATCCGGGCCAATGTGAACATGATTATCCTATAGAGATATATACACAGTAAGATTGTAAAATTCATTGTTGGACAAACGTGACTTGGCATCCCTGAGCATGGATTTGACGCGTTTCTTGGCTTTTAAAGCCAGTCATCAGGAGTGGGGTGCGTAAATGTCAACTAGAATAGTAAATATGGTAAATAAATGGACAATTAGGTCACTAAAGTCTCAAATAGGTTAAATCATACTTCCAATAGGAGAGCAGAGTAGGGGATTGTATGCATTACCAATGGCAAAGCCCAAAAATGGATACCACAATGGTCCCACAGTTGGGAATAGGCTGATGGCCCCAGATGAGCGGTCCTAGATTTTTTCAGACACACATCCTTGCCTCATTTAAAGTCCCATGACCCCTTTTTCTTTTCTCTTCGGTTCAATACCTATGTGAGTCACACTAGATTTGGTTGAAAAAAAAAAACAGGATTTTTATAATAGCTTACCTATAAAATCCATTTCTTGGAGTACACCATGGGACACAGAGCCAATCATTACATGATGGGTTGTATGGTCACCAGAGGTGAATGGACACTGGCACAACCAATGAAGACACGTTCCCCATCCATATAACCCCTCCCCTATGGGAAGTACCTCAGTTTTTACGCCAGTGTCTAAGGTATTGGATGCAAGTAGGATGTGCTGAAGGAAGCTCTGCCAAATAAACTCTGGGAGGGTAAAAGAGCTAAACTTTCGGGTCCATCCAAGATCCCGAGGTGTACGATAAATAAAATGTAAAATTATGTTCTTATACTTTTAAAGGATTTTTGATGGCAATAATGTAAAAATGTTGTAACTTTTGAAATAAATTTATAAGCTTGCCAACTTTCCTGATGAATAGGGCTGTCCTGGGTACAATTCAAGACAGGTTAGCAGAATATGAGTAATGTTCAGGTGCCAAATCACATTGAATGAATGAATTAATGAATTAATGAATTAATGAAAATGTGAAGTAAATCGCCTCTGGGCGCTTGTTGTTCCTGTCTCCTTTGAGATCAAAAGAGATGAGTCTTAATCTTTCTCCTGAAGACTAAGTAGTTCTCCTCCAGCCGAATGCTGGCTGGTAAGGCGTTCCATAGTCTGGGACCTTGGACAGCGAATCTCCTGTCTCCTTTGGACTTGTATCTGGCTTTCGGTATCTGAAGCCGATTTTGATTGGTGGATCGTAGAATACGATTGGGATTGTGAACTTTTAATTTTTCGCATAGATAATGGGGAGCATTCCCATGGATACATCTATGCGTTAGACAGAGAGCTTTAAAGGTGATTCTGTCTTTAACTGGTAGCCAGTGAAGGGATCTCAGTGAAGGTGAGATTGATTCCCAGGGTTTTTTCCCAGTCACAAGTCTGGCGGCCGTATTTTGAACGACTTGAAGACGAGCGATTTGGTACTTGGGGAGTCCGAGGTAAAGGGCATTTGCATAGTCCAGTCTGGAGTTTACAATCGCTCCCACCACGACCGCTATGTCTTTCTTGGGAATAAAAGGCGTGAGTCTGCGTAGTAGGCGCAGCAGATGGTGAGATCCGCTGACTACTGACCCTATTTGTGCGTTCATTGTCATGTCGGAGTCAAAGATGACCCCAAGACTTTTGACTTTGGCGCTAGGGGTGATGATTTTGCCCAGAATGGGCGGGGGGATCCAGGTTGTTGTTGATTGATTCCTACGCTTGGTGTGAAACAGAAGAAGTTCTGTTTTCGCTCCGTTGAGTTTGAGATAACTCTTTGTCATCCAGTCCTCTATCAAAGAGAGACAAGTCTCTAGGTTGAGGTGGTGATCCTTTTTATTGCAAATGCGGAAGTACAGTTGCGTGTCGTCTGCATAAGAGTGATATAGCAGTTTTTGGCTGCTGATGATTTCGAAAAGAGGACGCACATAGATGTTGAATAACATCGGCGACTGGGGAGATCCTTGAGGGACCCCGCACGATAATGTGCGTTGTTCAGAAGTGAAGGGTCCTAGCTTCACTATTTGCGATCGGTTTTCCAAAAAAGAGGAGAACCAGGATAGATCGCTTTCTGCGACTTTGGCTATTTTAGCCAGCCGAGTCAATAACAGCTTGTGATCAACTGTATCAAAGGCTGCACTTAGGTCCAGCAGAACCAGAAGAGAAGATTCCATTGAAACCAATGTTGAATACCCAAGGATCAAATACTTTTATGGCTATATTCTAGGATAATAAAGGTTGTCAAACAAATGACCAGAGGGTTGGGCACTTCCCTGGGGAACGAGTACCAAAGTAAAAAAAAACAAAAAAAAACTCCATTTAGTGGGTGTAGCGAATTTAATAAAAATGCAAAAATCCTTTACCCCTTTTCTTCCCACCCAACATCCCATTAAAACTTTGGGAATTGTGGGAACGATTGACAGATCCCATGACTACTGTGATTGGCTCTCACAGTGGTCACATGATCAGGAGCTCGTCCGACTCCTCAGTCTTCTGGCTACCGTTCACTAACGGGGGCCAAGGGCTAATTTTTACAGCTTGGTCTGTGTTTGGGGAGTGCGCAGTGAGTGCACTCTCAGCACAAACATGGACCACCTAGTGATGCATAGGTGTGGCATGTGGGCATTAAAGCCCACCCTTTTGCCACCACACATATGTGTTAGGCCGCTGTAAAGAGGTTAAATAACATGCCTAGAGGTACTCTTAATCTGCCTGTGAAGTGGTGCATTAATACAATGTATACAAACTACTACAGTAAAACTGATATTTAGGCTTCATTCAGATGGGCAATTGCACACTCTTTGCTTTCAGGGCTGGGAAGACAGCACCTGCACGACTGCCTAATTTTAACATGTAGATGTTTCTGGGTAGCTGTATGGGCTGCCTGTATGCAACTCAGAGCTGATGCAAAAACAAAGGGAAGCTACCTGAATGAAGCCCTACAAAGACAAATGCTGTTTAAATTGCTAGAACATGACAGCTCCCTGATACTTACTTTTTTTTTTTTAAACAAATGACCAGGTATTCCCTTCACTAATACCATGAGATATGTTCTTGTAGTAGAAGTGGGTGAGTTCTGCAGCAACTGCCAACTGCACATTGGTAATATCATAAATCAACATACATTTTGTCATCACACAAGGGATCTTCAAATAATCCAGACAATTTATTTAAAGAGATCACATCACAGTAAGGCTCCATGCACACTGGACTTAAAAAACGTTGATTCTACAGGCGTTTGACGTTTTTTTCTCCTGCCTCTAGAAGCATTTCTATTGTGCTCTATGTGTCTTTGCACATTATTGACTGCTACAGGCGTTTTCTGTCAGGGACATTCAGAGGCAGGAAAAAAAACCCTTTTTCTGGAGGAGTTTAGAAGCTGTAAAAACGTCAGTCTCTCATAAACTGTTGTGGGAGTAAAAACTTTTGCAGAGGGGAGTGTAGTGCAAAAAACGCCTATAAACTAAACTCATGTAGACTCACTTAAACTCTCATAGACTTGCCTAAACTTTGTAGAATATGCTTTCATTTTTGTATAAAAGCTAAAAACGTTGAAGTTTTTTCTGCTCCTAGTGTGCATGGAGCCTAAGGCCCCATGCACACGAGACGCTGGTAAACTCGAGTTCAGAGGCATTTTTTTCACATTTAGGCTCCATGCACAAGTTTTTACTCCCACAACACACCTAAAAAAACGTTGGCACTTGACGTTCAGAAGAGTTCAGAGGAGTTTAGGAGAGTTTAGGAGAGACTGACGTTTTTACAGCTTCTAAACTCCTCCAGAAAACGCGATAGAGAAGGTTTTTTTTTCCTGCCTCTGAACGTCCCTGACAGAAAACGCCTGTAGCAGTCAATAATGTACAAAGACACATAGAGGACAATAGAAGTGCTTCTAGAGGCAGGAGAAAAAAACGTCAAACGCCTGTAGAATCAACGTTTTTTAAGTCCAGTGTGCATGGAGCCTTAATGTTATCCTATGTGTCCATGCACACATTCACGTTTTTTTGCGTTTTAAAGCAGTTGGGTTTAGGCTTGTTTTTTCAGAAGCAAAAAAAATGGGTTCAGAAGCTTTTAGCGTTTTCGCGTTTTCGCGTTTCAGACGCAAATCGCGGCAAAACGCGGTACCGGCGTTTTGCCGCGATTTTGTTTATAGGCGTTTTTAAAGGTGACCTAAAAACATTCAAAAACCTAAACCTAAAAGGTGATTGGTCCCTTAGTGGCGACAGCTTCCCTTCTACCTCCAACCACGACAGGTTCTCTGGCCTGCAGAACCGTAACTTCTGGTTGGACTACAAGCTGCAATCCCAATCCTGAGTAGCCCTCCTACTTATAGATAGGCCCTCACACAGCCTGGCAGCCAGATGACCTGGGATAGGTCCAATCTCTGCACGACCAGCCTGGGTGTATGACACACGCCCACCCAGACAGCCATCCAGGTGGCACAGAAGATAGATCACCTGACCTCACCCGAATATATAGGTACTCCCAGCAGGCCAAGGAATTCAAAGAAAATCCCTGCCCATTGGCTGAGACACCCCATATACTCATAACCTGTCCTTTGGTTGCCCTTCTCATATCTAGTACCACCAAGTACCCTGTCACCTAGCGGTAGAAGAGAAAAGTGTAACCAGGCCAAACGTAGGGAGAAATCAGTGGATCTAGCAATTGACCAGGGTAACTACTCCTGGCAAGTAAATTTGTGAGGCGCTCCCTCATTAGTGCAACATTAATGATTTGTACAGGGGCAAAATGATATCTCTCTCTCTCGCTCATATACATCTCACATGTATATTAGACCTATTCATTCATAAAAAATTGAAGTGTAAGGCTCCATGCACACTAGGAGCAGAAAAAACGTTTTTAGCTTGAAAAACGTGGCATAAAAGATACAAAATGAAAGCATATTCTACAAAGTTTAGGCGAGTCTATGAGAGTTTAGTTTATAGGCATTTTTTGCACTACACTCCCCTCTGCAAAAGTTTTTACTCCCACAGTACACCTAAAAAAACTTTGGCACTTGACGTTCAGAAGAGTTCAGAGGAGTTTAGGAGAGTTTAGGAGAGACTGATGTTTTTACAGCTTCTAAACTCCTCCAGAAAACGCGATAGTGAAGGATTTTTTTTTTCCTGCCTCTGAACGTCCCTGACAGAAAACGCCTGTAGCAGTCAATAATGTGCAAAGACACATAGAGCACAATAGAAGTGCTTCTAGAGGCAGGAGAAAAAAAACGTCAAACGCCTGTAGAATCAAAGGCCCAGATTCAGGTACATCTGCGCATTATTGGACCGGCGTAGCGCACCGCCTTTACGCTAGACGTGCGCAATTTTGCCGCATAATCACCCTATTCTCGTAGCTTTTGCGCAGAAAATTGCGCATGCGTAACGTTTTTTCAGAGGCGTAAGGCGGAGTAATACAAATTGGGAAGGACGTGGGCGTGCTACATTGAAATGAGCCGTGACCCCATGCAAATGAAGGGCCGGCCGGCTCGCGCATGCGCGCTTGAAGGAGACCATGGTCAGCTCCGCTGTGCGCATGCTCACAACTTGGGAGCGGCGCAATCAGTGAAATTGGAAATGGACTAGGGCAACGTTGTGAACTACGCAGACAGCATAAATAGACAGACACAAACGCACTTCCTTTGCAAAAGTACATCCCTTTGTTTCCCTTCCTATACAGCAAGGTGCTTTTGTTTATTAGCGTTTGTTTATTTGTTTGTGACGTGTCTTTGAGATATTTGGGGACTGTTTTGCAGAGTGATTTTTGTCTTTTATGTGTTTTCTTTGTTGTTATTTTGTTTAAATTATATTTTTGCTGGGCTTTTTTTATTTTTGCTCATCATTTATTTTATTTTTTTGGTTCTGTTTGTGTATGATTTTGGAATGTGGGGGTGATATTCCTGCGGGAAAAGGGGTGTCACCCTCATTTGTGGTGGAGAAGTGATCCCCAGGTCCGTGTGAATGGCGTATGAATGTACAGTGACATAATTGGAGCCGTGGCATGGCGTTGCAGCTCACAAGTCCTGCATGGTGGACTGGTGCCAATCCAATGTGATGAGGATGTGGAGTGTGTGTGCTAGGGACCACAGTGGTGTGCATGCATGCATTCTCATTGTGCCATGATTAATGTGTGTGTTTAACGTGCAAAGATGCATAACGTGAGCTGGCATGAGATGGGGTCCCAGTGCATATGCAGAGTCACCTTGAAGGGAAAAGACAGGAGGATGTTAGTAGTGCATGTGTCCCTTGTGATGTGTGCATCATGGGGGGGGGGCAGTCATGCCTGCCACCCATGTCACTCACCAACCAGCCAGCTGTCCCCATACATGTTCTGTTCGAAATCTGTGGGGATGGGGCTCTGATTGTATATGTAGCTGTCATGGGTGTCATGGGTAGTGCCATGTGTTGGGCTGCTGATGTCCTCCTGCAAGGTTGTGGTTAATTCCATGATGGCATGAGGGGTGAATCTGAAGATGCGAGACACATAGTTACATAGTTACATAGTTACATAGTTAGTCAGGTTGAAAAAAGACACAAGTCCATCCAGTTCAACCATAAAAAAAATAAAAAAAATAAAACAAAGTAAAACACAGTACATCCTCCCATACACCCAACTCCATACCCACAGTTGATCCAGAGGAAGGCAAAAAACCCCAGCAGAGCGATGATCCAATTTGCTACCGGAGGGGAAAAAATTCCTTCCTGATCCCCCGAAAGGCAATCGGATTTACCCCGGATCAACTTTACCTACAAAACTTAGTACACCTCAGAATAACTCATGCCAAAAATGTCTATGCATGTGTGATATATCAAGTGAAGAGTGAGGGGCTTGTATCAGATAAGAATATTGTATTATATTAGATTAAATTGTACATTTTTTATAAGCAAATAAAATAAAAATAAAAAAACATCTCCCGTGCCCTCCTTAGTGCCCTCCTCAGTGCCCTCATCCTTCTTTGTTCATCTAAAGTCAGTAGTATAGCTATGCGCGACGATGCCCCTGGCATGTTGGCATACAGATTGTTGTGCAACACGTGTGACTGCTGAGCTCCTCACTAACAGTGTTGCTTTATCTAACAAGTAAACTTTTTTTCTCTTTTTAGACCAGCTTTTATATGGTCTAATTTTAGACAGGACATTTTGCTGTTGCGCACACTGCGTAGCCTGCCCTGCCCTTACGTTCTTTTGTGGATCCCCGTAAGTCCCTCATTAGCATATTTGACTAGCAAATCAATGGTCTGTCTAGCGCACTTTTGCGCGGACGGATGCGCCAGTCTAACGAAATTGCGCCGGACAAAAAAAAGTAGATTTTTTGCGTATCTCGTTCTGGGGATGCCGTGCATCGAAACGCACGCGCACATTTCGACTTACGCACGCGCATCTCCTGTTGCGCAGGCATAATCGCTCTGTGAATCTGGGCCAAAGTTTTTTAAGTCCAGTGGGCATGGAGCCTAAACAAATGGGGTATCCCCATTAACCACATTTGGACAATGGTGTCTGCGCTATTCCCATTCCTTTGTTTACATGGCTGGAGACATTGCTTTTGCATTTATCCTTTGTTGACGGAAAAGGAAAGAACAGTTTTGAATTTTATACCAAGAACTAAGAGGACACCCAGAAAAGTTCAAACGCTTTACCCAGATATCTGTTGAAAAGTACATTTTGTTTAATATGGGTTTATTTTTCAATGAAGTTATGCATGTTCTACTGTAAACTACAAAGTATGTCATTCCACAGCCTGTATATCATTCATGAAGTTTGTATTTTGAAGCCTCTGCGTAGCCTTAATGTAGTTGTGAAGTTAACATTTGTGTGTGTATGTGTGTATACAGTATCTCTCAAAATATATATACACATACAGTATCTCATAATTGTGAGTACACCCCTCACATTTTTGTAAATATTTTATTTTATTTTTTCATGTGACAAATTATGCTTTGCTACAATCTAAAGTAGTGAGTGTACAGATTGTACAACCGTGTAAGTATGCTGTCCCCTTAAAATAAATAACTCATAACACAGCCATTAATGTCTAAAGCGCTGGCAACAAAAGTGAGTACGCCATTAAGTGAAAATGTCCAAATTGGGCCCAACGTGTCAATATTTTGTGTGGCCACCACTGTCTTAACCCTCTTGGGCATGGAGTTCATCAGAGCTTCACAGGTTGCCACTGGAGTCCTCTTCCAGTCCTCCATGATGACATAACAGAGTTGGTGGATGTTAGAGACCTTGCGCTCCTCCACCTTACGTTTGAGGATTTCCCACAGATGCTTAATAGGGGTTAGGCCTTGAAACATGCTTGGCCAGTCCATCACCTTCACCCTCAGCTTCTTTAGCAAAGCAGTGGTCATCTTGGAGGTGTGTTTGGGGTCGTTATCATGTTGGAATACTGCCCTGTAGTCCTGTCTCTATAGGGAGGGGGATCATGCTCTGCTTCAGTATGTCACAGTACATGTTGGCATTCATGGTTCCCTCAATGAACTGTAGCTCCCCAGTACCAGCAGCACTCATGCAGCCCAAGACTATGACACTCCCACCACCATGCTTGACTGTAGGCAAGACACACTTGTCTTTGTACTCCTCATCTGGTTGCCGCCACACACGCTTGACACAATCTAAATAAGTAGGGATGACCGCTCAGTTTTGCACCTGACCAGCATGCTTTGGCCAATCACAACAACTTCTGCTGCGAGAGCCACAATTGGCCAAAGACAGGGTGCCTTTGGGAAATCATGGCTCAGGGGGACTAAGTCAATGCCCCACACTATATAAGGCTGCTTACATAGGGGCCATGTATAGTGTGTGGATGGAGATAGAATGAGCTAGATTAGGCAGGCAGGTAAGTTAGTGGTGTGCAGGCAGTGTATCTAATATATATATACAGTATATATAATATATATATGCATTTAGTGTAGACTAGATATTCAGTGTAGACTCTATATTCAGTCAATGCAGGCAGTGTAGGATATATAACACAGCGTATTAAAGTAGTTAAGAGGAACCCTGTGCTAAAGTTTAAAAAAAAAATGGTGTGGGGGTCCTCCCAGGCCAGGCTAGGGGGGGGGGAGATCGCCACTCTCCTCAACTGTACCAGACCCTCAACATGGGGAGAGTGCTTTGGCTTCAACCTCAGAACCCTTGCCAGGTGGTTGTGGAGGTCTGCGAGCAGGGGGCTTATTGGAATTTGGAAGCCTACTTTAACAAGGGGGCCCCCAGATCCTGTCCTTCCATGTGAATAGGTATGGGGTACATTGTGGCCCTACCCATTCACAAAAAAGTGTTAAAAAAGTAAAACCGACAGACAGTTTTGGACAAATATTTTATTACAAAAAAGTGTCCTGCAATGTCCATCCATCTTCATTTACGGCAGCAGACGGACCTGAAAAATAGAAAAAAATCTCCGGCTCGATGGGAGGCGTCCAGCCGACTGCTGTCGCTTGGCTGTGATATCTTCTCTCATTATGTGACATGTTACATTACCGGGTGGCCCTGCCCTTGCCTATATAACAGCTGTCACAACCAAGAGACAGCAGTTGGCGGGACGCTTCCTATCTAGCAGAGCTTTTTTTTCTATTTTTCGGGTCTGGGCTCCATTATTATAGATGGATGGACATAGTGGGACAGTTTCTTTTTTTTTTAATAAAGGAATTGTCAAAAACTGTCTCCGAAGAAGATTAGCCATTAGCCATTTCCCCTTTTTCCGGTGTGATGTGACGCGTTAGTGTTACAAGGTCATAGGTGTGAATGGGCAGCAGGTGTGTTATCACTCTCACTCTCTCATACTGGTCACTGGAAGTTCAATATGGCACCTCATGGCAAAGGCTCCATTCAGACCTAAGCGTTTTGTCGCCTGAAGCCGGACGCTGAAGCAGCCTGACATACGCTGGAGGGGCGAATTTACATTGTCGGCTATGGAGATGGATCACATCTCCACGCCGAACGCCCAAACGCCCGTACGCCTGAAGCTCAAACAAGTCCCGGACCTTTTTTTTAGGCGTATCGGGCGTTCGGCAATAGCCGACAATGTAAAACATCACTGCTTCAGCAAAAAGAAAAGGGCGTTTTGTCACCGCAATTCGCGGGGACAAAACGCCTTTTTCATGTCGCCCAAATACGCTGCTGCCGCAGACGTCTAGGTCTGAATGCAGCCTAAGGATCTGAAAAAAAATTGTTGCTTTTCATAAAGATGGCCTAGGCCAGGGATATGCAATTAGCGGACCTCCAGATGTTGTGGAACTACAAGTCCCATGATGCATAGCAAGACTCTGAGAGCCACAAGCATGACACCCATAGGCAGAAGCATGATGGGACTTGTAGTTTTGCAACAGCTGGAGGTCCGCTAATTGCATATCTCTGGCTTAGGCTATAAGAAGATTGCCAAGACCCTGAAAGTATGCTGCAGCATTGTGGCCAAGACCATTCAGTGTTTTAACAGGACAGGTTCCACTCAGAACAGGCCTCACCATTGTCAACCAAAGAAGTTGCATGGCTGTCATCCCAGAAGGAAGCCTCTCCTAAAGATGATGAACAAGAAAACCTGCTAACAGTTTACTGAAGACAAGCAGACATTACTGGAACCATGTTCAAGATAAACTTATTTGGTTCAGATGGTGTCAAGCTTGTGTTGGGGCAACCACGTGAGGAGTACACAGATAAGGGTTTCTTGCCTACAGTCAAGCATGGTGGTGGGTGTGTCATGGTCTGGGGCTGCATGAGTGTTGCCAGCACTGCAGATCTACAGTTCATTGAGGGAACCATGAATGCCAACATGTACTGTGACATACTGTAGCAGAGCATGATCACCTCCCTTCGGAGGCTGGGCCACAGGGCAGTATTCCAACATAACAACCCCAAACACACCTCCAAGACAACCACTGCCTTGCTAAAGAATCTGAGGGTAAAGGTGATAGACTGGCCAATCATGTCTTCTGATCTAAACCCTATTGAGCATCTGTGGAGAAGCGTAAGGTCTCTAACATCCACCAGCTCCATGATGTTGTCATGAAGGAGTGGAAGAGGACTCCAGTGGCAACCTGTGAAGCTCAAGTTCCCAAGAGGGTTAAGGCAGTGCTGGAAAATAATGGTGGCCACACAAAATATTGACACTTTGGGCCCAATTTGGACATTTTCATTTTGGGGTGTACTCACTTTTGTTGCCAGCGGTTTACACATTAATGGCTGTGTGTTGAGTTATTTTGAGGGGACAACAAATTTACACTGCTATACAAGCTGTACACTCACTACTTTACATTGTAGCAAAGTTTAATTTCTTCAGTATTGTCACTTGAAAAAATATAGTAAAATATTTACAAAAATGTGAGGGGTGTACTCACGTTTATGAGATACTGTATTTGTATATATATATATATATATATATATATATATATATATATATATATATATATATATATATATATAGGATGACAATAAGCTGTGCGCTCCATAGATTTCCGATGTATGCAGAGTGGCCAGAAGAAATCCATTACTTTCAGAAAAAAACAAAATGGCACGTTTTGAGTTTGCGAAAAGGCATGTGGGAGACTGCCAAATTGTATGGAGGAAGGTGCTCTGGTCTGATGAGATGAAAATGTAACTTTTTGGCCATCAAAGAAAATACTATGTCTGGTGCAAACCCAAAACATCACATCACCCAAAGAACACCATCCCCACAGTGAAACATGGTAGTGGCAGCACCATGCTGTGGGGATTTTTTTCAGCAGTTAGTACTGAGAAACTGGTCAGAGTTGAGGGAACGATGTATGGTGCTAAATACAGGGATATTCTTGAGCAAATCCTGTACCACTCTGTGTGATTTGAGGCTAGAACAGAGATTCACTTTCCAGCAGGACAATGACCCCAAACGCACTGCTAAAGCAACACTTGAGTCGTATAGGGAGAAACATGTAAATATGTTGGAATGGCCCTTAATCCAATAGAAAATCTGTGGTCAGACTTAAAGATTGCTGTCAAGCACAAACCATCCAACTTGAAGGAGCTGGAGCAGTTTTGCAAGGGGGAATAGGCAAAAATCCCAGTGGTAAGATGTGGCAAGCTCATAGAGACTTATGCAAAGCGACTTGGAGCTGTGATAGCCGCAAAAGGTGGCTCTACAAAGTATTGATTTGAGAGGTGAATAGTTATGCACATTGACCGTTTCTTTATTTTGTCCCATTTGTTGTTTGCTTCACAATAAAAAAAATATATATATATCTTCAAAGTTGTGGACATGTTCTGTAAATTAAATGATGCAAATTCTCAAACAATTCATGTTAATTTCAGGTTGTGAGGCAACAAAACACGAAAAATGCCAAGAGGATGAATACTTTTGCAAAGCGCTCCAAAGGTGTCATCCTGTTGCATGACAACACCTTGTCACAAACTGCAGGTGAAACAATGGAAAAATTGGTCTCCTTGTGCCACGTTCACACAACCATTTTTCATGACGAGAAAAATGCAATTTTTTTTAAATTGGTCGTTAAAAAAAGTTGTGTGTAGGCTCCAGAGAGAGCATTTTTCCCGTTGAGAAAAATGGCCATTAAAAATTTAGAACCTGCTCTATTTTTTTTTGTCGTTTTTCACGTCTTTGTTTTTCTCTACATGAAAAACGGTTGTGTGTACGCTTTAATGACGGGGAAAAAAATGCGCATGCTCAGAAGCAAGTTATGAGACGGGAAATTAGCATAATCAGCCCAAAGGGTGGCGATATTCAAATAGAACTTTCCCTTTATAGTGCGGTCGTATGTGTTGTACATCACCAAGCTTTGCTCAAGCATTTTTTATTACGATCATGTGTGTAGCGCTAACTCCTGCAGGAGCCGCTGGTTTGATGTGGGATCGGCGTAATTGAAGTTACCTCTGTAATATGTCTAGGGGTGATAGTAGTGATGAGAGCAGTGACGGAATGTCCAGGCAATTAGTTGACGTTTTCAATGCTTTTATTTCCTGGTCCAACACGACCAACAGTCAACTTGAGGTAGACAGGATAGGTTGGTGAAAAGAAGAACTTTGCAGATTCAGGCTATGAATAGTTGGTGAGAAGCAGTCTTGCTTCCGATGATTATATTGCTTTCGTCGCCACCCCAGCCGGGATGGGTGTAGTGCACCCGCACAGGCCTCCCTCACAGACCTGGCAGCTGGAGTGTCACTGTGAGCTCTGAGAAGGAACAAGTCTCTGCCACCGACTTGGCTTTAGTGAATTAGTAAAGGCCTCTGCCACAGGTCCAATACTCAAGGACAGGAATTAAAGCGGATCCTCTCAGTAAATAGTTGGGGTCACCGACTAACAGTTTGCAGCATACAACCTGTCAGTGTCCGGTCACCCAGATCCCCGATGGTTCCGTCTAAATCCTATTGGATCACCTGCCTCCGGGTTCACCTCAGACCGACTCCCCACTGAACAGCACCTGTCGACCAAAGAATAGAAGTGTATCCCTGGAACACAGAATGGGACCACAGGGAGCCCAGCCCGAACAACTTGTACAAATAAACATGGATGAGAGCAATGTAACTCTCTCATCCTCCTCTAAATTTAAATAGCGTCCTAACTGAAAGTATAGGGGTGCTACATGTGTATGCAAGGCAGGCTTGAGAGGAATCACGTTGAAAAAAACATAGGGCTAGATTCAGAAAGACTTACGACGGGCGTATCAGTAGATACGCCGTCGTAAGTCCGAATATGCGCTGTCGCAACTTTAAGCGTATGCTCGGATACGCTTAAATGTTGCTAAGATATGCCCAGCGTAAGTCTCCTACGCCGTCGTATCTTAGCTGCCTATTTACGCTGGCCGCTAGGGGCGTGTACGCTGATTTACACCTAGAATATGTAAATCAGCGAGATACACCTATTCACGAACGTACGCCCGGCCGTGGCAGTAAAGATACGCCGTTTATGTAAGGCATTTTCAGGCGTAAAGATAAACCACCAAAAAGATGGCGCAGCCAATGTTAAGTATGGACGTCGGGACCCCGTCAAATTTTTCATGTTTTACGTCGTGTGCATAACTTGTCCGTGAATGGGGCTGGGCGTAAATTACGTTCACGTCGAAACCAATGAGTCTTAGCGGCGTAATTTGGAGCATGCGCACTGGAATACGTCCACGGACTGCGCATGCGCCGTTAGTAAAAAACGTCATTTACATGGAGTCACACTTAATTTAAATAAAACACGCCCACATCAAACACATTTGAATTAAGCAGGCTTACGCCAGCCCATATACGCTACGCCGCCGTAACTTCGGCCGCAAAATCTTTCAGAATACCATACTCGCCTCTCAAAGTTACGGCGGCGTAGCGTATATGAGAAACGCTACGCCCGCCTAAATCTATCTGAATCTGGCCCATTATTTTTTTTCCATGACATGAAAAACGGTCATGTACACGCCATTAGGCTTTCGAGTGATGCCCAATCCATCCTATTCAGTCAACATGGCTCATTGGGAGTGTTCCAGAGGAAAGTAATGCTGCAAATGAGTGGTTACACAAGCAGTCAGAAGAATTTCTTTTTGCAAGGACTTAAGAAGCTGCAGGACAGATTTCACAAGTGGATTGACTTCCTGGGGGAATATGTAGAATAGTGTGGCAATTACAGCTTCCTAGCTCAATATTTCTGGGTACTTATCAGCACCCCCTCGTATATGTACAGAAATCAAATGCAGCTCTGGTTGTATCCCCCAAAAAAAATCATTCAGACACAGAATATAAATGAGCTTTTTTATTTCACCTAGAAGTTTTTTTTATTGTTCTGCTGAATTAAATGATTAAGGTGGGCCCGTGATCAGGACAGATATTGCATTAGATTAAGTTATTATTATAATAACAAGATGACAGGGTAACAATTAATGGTATACCCTTGGCTTGGTATGAACAAAGAAAATATATAAAGGGGATTTGAGATGCTATTGTCACCCACTGAGAAGAATACAAGCAGCTCAGCTCTAAGGGTGGCCAGTGGTCAACCAAGATTGTAATGAAGCTGGGAGTAAGAAGACCCATTACAACTTTAATCAAACGACATTGTTTTACAGGCAGTCGGTTTCAACGGTAGAATAATACAACATTTCTATTTGATACGACTGATGGCTGTGGAGATATAACTGTCACGGCTTGAAGTTATCAGCGTAGCTATCGAAACAGCTATTAGACCATTCAAGTGTGTATTGGAGCATTGAAGCTAACAAAACAATTATTGAAGCATTAAAGCAATTGAAGGGGCTATCTGAGCTCTATAGGCATTGATGAGCAGCTGAAGCATTTCTGCAGCTACTGGAGCATTGAAACGTTTCAGACTCTCAGCAATAAATGTGCACAAAGCCAAAAAGCACCAGTTTAACCATTTGCTTACTGGGCACATATACCCCCCTCCTGCCCAGGTAAAATTTTAGCTTCCGGCACTGCGTTAATTTAACTGACAATTGCGCAGTCGTGTGATGTGGCTCCCAAACAAAATTGACGTCCTTTTTTCCCTACAAGTAGAGCTTTCTTTTGGTGGTATTTGATCACCTCTGCGGTTTTTATTTTTTGCGCTATAAACAAAAAAAGAGCGACAATTTTGAAAAAAAAAAAAACAATATTTTTTACCTGTTGCTATAATAAATAGCCCAGTTTTAAAAAAAAATCTAGGCCGATATGTATTCTTCTGCATATTTTTGGTAAAAAAAAAAAAAAAAAAATCGCAATAAGCGACTGGTTTGCGCAAAAGTTATAGTGCCTACAAAATAGGGGACATCATTTTTTTTTTTTACAAGTAATGGCGGCGATCTGCGATTTTTATTGGGACTGCGACATTATGGCGGACACATCGGACACTTTTGACACATTTTTGGCACCATTCACATTTATACTGCGATCAGTGCTATAAATATGCACTAATTACTGTATAAATGTCACTGCCATTGAAGGAGTTAACACTAGGGGGGAGGAAGGGGTTAAATGTGTAACCTGGGAGTGTTTCTAACTGTGGGGGAAGGGGACTGACTGGGGGAGGTAACCGATCTGTGTCCCTATGTCCCTGGCAGGACGTGGATCTGTGTGTTTACACACACAGATCCACGTCCTTGTCTGTGTAAGGCCCCTTTCACATTGAGGCGTTTTTCATGCGGTACAGCGCTAAAAATAGCGCTGCTATACCGCATGAAAAATCATGCCCTGTAGTGTTCAATGTGAAAGCCCGAAGGCTTTCACACTGAAGCGGTGCGCTAGCAGGAACGCTCCAAAAGTCCTGCTAGCCGCATCTTTACCGCGGTATAGGAGCGGTGTGTTCACCGCTCCTATAGCGCGCCTTCCCATTGGAATCAATGGGAAACCGCGGTAATAGCGCGGTAATACCGCCCGCAACGCGGGCGGTATTAACCCTTTTTCGGCCGCTAGCGGGGGTTAAAACCTCACCGCTAGCGCCCGAATATCGCGGTAAACACGACGGTATAGCGGCGCTACAAATAGCGCGGCTATACCGTCACCGCGGCTCCACGCCTCAATGTGAAAGGGGCCTAACCGGTGCCTGGTGGACATCGCGGCTGGAGGCCGTATATAGACAGCCTCCCGGCAATTAAGATCCACACTGCAGCCGTACAAAGTCGTACGGCCATCAGGAAGTGGTTAAGGAGACATGCAGATTTATTTATTTATCAAAAATGTGCTTTTCCAAGCCATAAATAATAAGTGAAATTTACAATACAAAAATATGGATATTGTTTTCTAAATATGTATTACATTATACTAAAGTATAGTTTAGGGTAATAATTAGCGTCAATGCTAACTGCTAATCGGTAAATTCTCTAGTTGTGAACATATTCTAGTTACAGCCAGTAAATCTGCACAAGAATTTAGCATTCATGATTTTCATTGTGTCACATTCTATTCTGCCAAAAAACTTCTACCCCTTTTACTTTGCAATTGTTTTGTGTACACAGGTGCAGTGCAGTGCCCACCTCATCTGCATATATACAGTGCATACTTCTGTAAGATATCAAGAAAGGAGCCAGGAGTCCACATGATGTACAGTAACACCTTAAATTGCAAGCATAATTTGTTCCAGAAACATGCTTGTAATCCAAAGCACTTGTATATCAAAGCAAATTTCCCCATATTAAATAATGGAGACGTAAATGATTGGTTCCACAACCATTTATTCATAAGTCCTTCAGTTAATAATCCATGTAAAAAGAATATAGCAATGTCATAGGTCGTGTAACTATAAAATATCCATCCACAAAAGAAGCCTCCACAGATGCAAAATCCTGCAGGAGCTACAGAGTATAAAAGAGAAAAGAGGCGCCTTTAACCACTTCTCTACCGAGGACGTCATAGGACGTCCTCCACTTTGTGCGGGGATATCTGAATGATGCCTGCAGCCACAGGCATCATTCAAATATCGCCGTCTTCAGCCGGCAATTCTGTGCACCATAAGAACAATCAAAGCGGCGGAACCACCGCTTGACTGTTCTTATAAGCAGCGGGGGGGACGTCCTCCCCTCCCGCCGCCATCCGGTGCTTCTCCGGGCTCTCCCGTGCTATCGGGGGCCCGGAGAGTGAATCGGCCGGCGCTCACTGCAGATCCATGGAGATGACTGGTGACCAGTCATCTCTTTGACTGTCGGAGGACCGGGCGCGACGTTATGACGTCACACCCGGTACCCAGAATTAAACAAAGCCGCAACCGCGGCTGTCGGCATGTGATCGGTGATTTTTTTTCACCGATTTCATGCTTGTAAGCCTGAAAGAGGACCTGTCACACAGATTCCTATTACAAGGGATGTTTACATTCCTTGTAATAGGAATAAAAGTGATCCAAAAAAAAAATGTAAAAGAAAGTGTAAAAATAAAAAATATTAAGTAAAATTAAAATAAATAATAATAAAAAAAAATCAAAAGCCCCTGTCCCTGTTATTTTGCGCGCAGAAGCGAACACGCATACAAGTCCCGTCCACATATGTAAACGCTGTTCAAACCCCACATGTGAGGTATCGTCGCGTGTGTTAGAACGTGTGCAACAATTCTAGCACTAGACCTCCTTGGTAACTCGAAAATAGTAACCTGTAAAAAATGTTAAAAGCGTCGCCTATGGAGATTTTTAAGTACCAAAGTTTGGCGCCATTCCATGAGTGCACGCAATTTTAAAGCGTGACATGTTTGGTATCTATTTACTCAGCTTAACTTCATCTTTCACATTATACAAAAAAATTGGGCTAACTTTACTGTTTTGTTATTTTTTAATTCATTTTTTTTTTTAAAAATGCGTTTGAAAAAGTATTGCGCAAATACCGAAAAAAAGTTGCAATGACCGCCATTTTATTCCTTACGGTGTCTGCTAAAAAAAAAATATAATGTTTGGGGGTTCTGATTAATTTTCTAGCAAAAAAATTTCGATTTTTACATGAAGGAAATAAGTGCCAAAATAGGCCCGATGGACAAGTGGTTAAGTGTATCAATATGTTGCTAAATGTTGTACCTTCATTAAATGTAACCATATTGCTACACTTAGTGGTGCCTCTTTTCTCTTGTATACTCAGTTGTGACATGACGCTACTCTTATATCAAGACATTGCTTGTATATCAAGTCAAGACTTATTAACATTTTTTACTTGTCTTGCAAAACACTCTCAAACCAAGGTTTCACTGTAACTTCAGTACATATGCACATTAGTCACATCATCAGTAGCGACCCAATAGTGCACATTCCTCCACTGATTTGTATTGAGCACAATCAATTTCCCATGTACACTTAGCAGTGTGCATTTGCATGCTGAAATGCCAAAAATCATATCAAGTAAAGAGATAATTCTCAAAAGCTGTTTCCGCAAAGGATGCCAGTTTTCACATTTTACATTGCAGATGCACTATTGGGCTTCGAAACCTTACCTGATCATAAATTTAAAACAAAGGAGGTTACACACAGTTTATACAGCAGTCACTAACTATTAGTAAAATAAATACCTTGTTTGGACCAGACAAACTATCTAAAGCTAAATCAAGCCCCGAGTTTGGCTTTAACATATTTAGTGTAGCGATACCCCCGAAGGAGCTGCTTAAGTTTGTTCAGTCTGTTACTCTGCCTCTCAACCCTAACAGAATCAGCCCCCTCTGGCACACCTGGCAATAGTAGTGTAAGTGCAATGACCAATGAGAAGCACACACGTTATGATAAAACACAGAAATTGTCTTTACTGCAATATTTCTGAGGAAGAATAACAGAGAGTAAAGCCCTGTACACACGATTGGATATCTGATGGAATCGAATCCGATGGATTTTTTCGTCGGATATCCAATGAAGCTGACTTCCATCAGTCTTGCCTACACACCATCGATCAAAAATCTGACCGTGTCCAAACACAGTGACGTAAAACACTACGACGTGCTGAGAAAAATGAAGTTCAATGCTTCCGAGCATGCGTCGACTTAATTCTGAGCATGCATGGATTTTTGACCGATGGACTTCCACACAGACGACCGTTTTTTTTTCGATCTGTTTTTTATCCATAGGAAAATTTTACACAGATGGAAAACAAACCAAAGGGGCCCATTGGTCCGTTTTCATTAGACAACCCGATCGTGTGTACAGGGCTTAACCGTAAATATTCAAGTAATCAACCAGAGAGCAATAACTGAGATTTAAGAGCAATATAGCCCCCAATCCTATATCCAAGTTGCTTTTAGGGGATTCCAAACCTGAGAACATCCTTAACCACTTCCCGCCCGGCCAATAGCCGATTTACGGCCGGGAAGTGGTTATGAAATCGTGACTAGACGTTCTCAAACGTCTAGCACGATTTCATGTCGCGCACGCCCGTGCGGGCGCGCAGCACGGCGATCGGTGATGCGGGGTGTCAGTCTGACACCCTGCACCTCCGATCTCGGTAACGAGTCTCCGGCGGAGCCTCGTTACCATGTGATCAGCCGTGTCCAATCACGGCTGATCACGATGTAAACAGGAAGAGCCGCCGACGGCTCTTCCTCACTCGCGTCTGACAGACGCGAGTACAGGAGAGCCGATCAGCGGCTCTCCTGACAGGGGGGGTTTGCGCTGATTGTTTATCAGCGCAGCCCCCCCTCGGATCGCCACACGGACCACCAGGGAGTGCCCACACTAGACCACCAGGGAACATAAAAAAATAAAAAAAAAAAGACAAAAAAAATGACAAAAAAAAAAAATCAGCAAGAAAAAAAAAAGGGGCAGTAAAAAAAAGATGCCAATCAGTGCCCACACATGGGCACTGATTGGCAACATTGATCCATCAGTGCCACCCCTCAGTGATCATCAGTGCCACCCCAGTGTCTGTCAGTGCCACCCCACAGTGCCAATCCATGCCCAGTGCCCACCTATCAGTGCCCACCTGTGCCACCTATCAGTGCCCACCTGTGCCACCTATCAGTGCCCACCTGTGCCACCTATGAGTGCCCACCTGTGCCGCCTATGAGTGCCCACCTGTGCCGCCTATGAGTGCCCACCTGTGCCGCCTATGAGTGCCCAGTGCTGCCTATGAGTGCCCATCAGTGCCGCCCATGAGTGCCCATCAGTGCCGCCCATGAGTGCCTATCAGTGCCGCCCATGAGTGCCCATCAGTGCCCCATACCAGCGCCGCCTATCAGTGCCCATCAGTGCTACCTAATCGGTGCCCATCAGAACTACCTCATCAGTGCCCATCAGTGCCACCTCATCGGTGCCCATCAGTGCCACCATATCAGTGCCCGTAATTGAAAGAGAATACTCATTTACAAAAAAATTTACAGAAAAAAATAAAAACTTTATTTTTTTTTCAAAAAAAAAATCGCAGAGGTGATCAAATACCACCAAAAGAAAGCTCTATTTGTGGGGAAAAAAGGACGCCAATTTTGTTTGGGTGCAGTGTAGCATGACCGCGCAATTGTCATTCAAATTGCGACAGTGCTGAAAGCTGAAAATTGGCTTGGGCGGGAAGGTGCGTAAGTGCCTGGTATGGAAGTGGTTAAGAGGCACAATGGTGAATAAAGCACAATATGACACTTTAAATTGGATTGGTTATCTTTACTCAGGTTAGCTCTATTAGTCCAGGCAGAAGGAGAGCAGATAAATAACTGTAAATTGGGTGTGCTGCGCTGGATAAATAACTACCTTTGTGTCAGGCCTCTCTCTCCTGTCCCCTGACACCACAGGCCCAAATTTAAACATTTTATTCGAAACAACAGTGGGCTCATAAAGCAGTTCAGCTGAACCCACTCACAAAGACCAATTCACAGATCAGTGTCTCCAAGCACTCAACCTCAACCAGCAGTCTCAGGCTCCGCCAGCCAAGCACGCCACACCTTATCGTACTTCAGTGGACAGCCACGATTGACCTACGTGTCTCTGTACAGGGGAAGGCTGGTGTTCACCAGGCGCCTCCACTGCACCAGAGAGGGGGGCGTGGGTTTCTTCCAGTGCATAGCAATATTTTTACGTGCGCAGAAAAGCAACAGGCTGACCAAAATGCGTTTTGCGGAGGTTGGGACAATGTTCTCAATTATTTCTAAGAGACACACCTCCATCCCCAGTGGCAGCTGGGTCACTGCAACTTTATTGATCATGTCTTGCACCGTCTCCCAGTACTGTTTCACCTTAGGGCACCGCCAGAAGATATGAGAGAAGTCACCAGGGGAGGCGCCACACCTCCAAGACTCCGGGGAATGCGCGGGGGTTCATCCTATGAAGCCTGTGCGGGGTAAAATATGCTCTATGAACTATTTTAAATTGCACCAACCTATCTTGAATAGAGACAAGTGAGTGAAAGGGGAGATCCCAGACATCATCCCAGTCGTCTGCGTCTAATGTGGGGATGTCACCCTGCCATCTGGATCGCAGCCCGTCCGGGGGGGGGGGGGAGCGGACCTTCCTGCATCTTTATTCAGCATTAGTGTTGTCAATTTAATACACAAATGCATTTTCCTCCAAATCAAGTCCCAAATCAAAGTAATAATTTTTCTAAACCAGCTAGTAATGTAATGTGTACTATGTGTGTACTATGTGCTAGTGTGCTAGTAATGTAATCTATACGGGGGAATTATGGGGAATATACAGCACTAGAGAAGCCCAAATCATTTTGATAAGGCTTGCAACAACTGTAAGCAGTAATGCACATCAACTTAAGCATTTCTCTTTTAGTCAGCCTACTAATGTCTTGAAGTTAAGAGATATACGGTATATTCAGTTACATTCTTAGATACTGTCACCCCAAGATATTTGAAAGTAAGTACTATTTGAATTTGATGGGCTTCAGCAGGTGGGGGAGTCTCTGATGTCATCTAACAGAAGCAGAACAGATTTATCCCAATTTATTCTGAGACCCGAAAAGGATACAAATTGTTGTTGGATAATACACGTTACGGCTGCTAAGGACTGTTGTGGGTCGCCAAGCAATAACAGGGCATTGTCGGAATACAGAGAAACTTTATCTTCCCTTACACCTTGTCTGAAGCGAAAGATCCCCATCACCTATCTGATAGCCAAGGCCAATGCCTATTTGTATTAATTTAATCAACTCTAATGTGTACCATAGAAATGTAAAGGTAGGGTGGAGTCTGCTGGTGGAAGATAAGGCACTGCATCTAATAGGGAGGTATGAGGTGATGGTTTTGGTTCTCCCTGTGCATAGCCAATCCTCTTTCTACTACAAGGGTATACAGATAGGTGGTGGTTCCAGCGATGTGCAGCCACCCCTTAATTTCCCATGTGCGAAAAGATGAGGGTCATGATGTCTGGCCTATTGTAATATGAAGGCCGAGCGGGAGCCCTGTTATCCTGGGAAGACGTTCCTTCCCGTGGGATCTGTCACCGGCTGTGTCCACCAAACACAGCAGATGATAGATCACTGTACCGGCCCACTGCCGGTACCATACGATTGCAGTGGCCATTTACAGCAGATCACATGGCAATTGCACACAATGAAAGGCTTTGACTCATGCCTTGCATTCAGCACTTTTGATATGAGCTCAGTGATTGATCACAGTGATCACATGGTACAGATGGGCTGTGATTGGCTCTGTCTGTACCATGTGATCACTGTGAAAAAATCACTGAGCTCATATCAATAGTACACAATGAAAGGCATGAAAGCCTTTGATTGTGTATAATTGCCATGTGATCTGCTGTGGCCAATCACAGCTAATCACAATGGTAAACACTAAATGAATAGTTTTTATTCAGAAAAAATGGGTGCTTAGAAATGTAAAATTCACAGTTCTAAGCATCATAGTGTGTAAAAAAAAATCATGATCACCTCCTCTGAGTAGTACAGTGTTACTACATATGGTAACACTATATTGTTCTGGTCACTGTATGTAAAAAATAAATACAAAATGAAATAAGTAGTTAAAATTGTTTACATTTTTACATACTGTCACTAGTCAGTGTCCCTGATCACCACCACGCCAGTTATATGATGAGACTGCACTGCACTGGTGACAGTATTTAAAACACCTAAAAAAAATAGCGATTTTTTTTTAATTATTTCTTAAATTACAACTTCAAAAATCTTACTGAATACCTTGGGCTGTCTGCTTTCCAAAAATGGGTCATTTAGGGGGTATTAGTACTGTCCTGGTATTTTCGGGCCTCGAGAAATGAGATATGAGTACATAATGACTGATAAATTCTCAGATATACAGGTATACAATATATTGTATATACCACATTTTGTGTTTCTTTCCTACAGACTAAATAATATAGTGGCATAGTTAGTCTGGTTAAAAAAAGACACAAGTGCATCCAGTTCAACCAATAAAAGGAAAACAAATACTAAAAAAATCCTATAAAAATCCTATCAAATAAATCCTATACACACAATTCTATACCCACAGTTGATCCAAAGCAAGAAAAAAAAAAAAACATGATCCAATTTGCTCCATCAGGGGAAAAAAATCCTTCCTGATCCCCCAAGAGCCAATCTGATATTCCCTGGATCAACTTTACCTATGCTAGTATCCAGTTATATCATGTACATATAGAGAATAATCCAGACCTTTTTTAAAGCAATCTACTGAGCTGGACAGAAATATACACTGATTTGGATTATATTTACCAAAGAAATGTAGCAGAATATGTTTTGGCTTAAATTTACGAAGTAAGATTATTTACAGTATTTTGAAAAAAATAGGGTGCTCTCGGGGAAGGGTGGGAGGCTTATTATGTCTGAGAGAGTACCGGTATATTCCATGTAGATGGACTCTTTGCGTGGTATATAGGTTCTTCTTATGTTTTTCCTTTGGATGTTTGTATTTTGTTTGTTTTTTATGTTGAAATTTGATATAATAAAGAAGTAATTATAAAAAAAATAGGGTACCCCCCTAATAGATGTGCACTCACCCTAGAGATTGGACCAACTATCGCTAGTTAGGTCAAATGCGTGTGTGGGGCGAACCCTGTAGATATCCTCTGGACCGGTGGTTGGCCATAGTGCATAATCCTCCTATGGATAGATACAGTGGGAAAAAAAACTCATTGTGCAGTACCGTTCAAAAAATTGAATGAAAGTATTCAACTAACATGTGTGAGTGCCTGATATCCTGCACCCGGAGTCAACAGCAGATAAAAAGTCATCTGTGAAACCTGCCCAATCAGTACATGAAGCTGCTAGCGTGGTGAAGGCTTGATTTCCTGGTTTGGACCTCTAGGTCAGGGGTCTCAAACTGGCGGCCCTCCAGCTGTTGCAAAACTACAATTCCCATGAGGCATTGCAAGGCTGGCAGTTACAAGCATGACTCCCTCAGGCAGAGGCATGATGAGACTTGTAGTTCCCCAGCAGCTGGAGGGCCAACAGTTTAAGACCCCTGCTCTATGTGGAAGTGTGTCACGAGGTCGTGACTCATCTCTATGCATTTAGGAAGTTGCCACTGATTTAATAGTTAAAAAAAAAAGAATGAGTTCCACTAGGAAATCTATATACAGTATATCATATATAGGCAATGACATAACCCTGCCGATCCCCACTCATTTGCTTAAGTGGCTGGGGATTCCCCGCAATGTAAATTAATAGGATGGGTAATGACAGCTGGAAGCTGTCATGTTCAGCATTCAGACGCATTTTAGAATATCCAATGTTTGGTCCAAACTTCAGTAATTTTTTCAACTTTCCATCCATTAAATCCTCTGCCTTTTTTTTTCTGCCCATAAATACCTTATACAGCCCTCTTCCTGTTTCTTGTCTGGTAAAAAGCCCAGGCTTATAAAATCATGCATAGCTCTCTCACTCTCGTGAGAGTTTGCCAGAAAGGGAGGAGGGGTCAGTCATAAGAGGGCCAACGAGAGCTGCAGAGCTAGAGGTGTGCCTCTTTGTGTCTGTGTAAATCCAGGAAGTAAACAAGCAGCAGCTTCAGCTGCCCACAGTTAAAATAGATGCACCCAAACTGAGGCAATGCATGCAGTTGAGGAACATAAGGTATTAGACGTAGGAGAATTGGACTGAAGGCAACAGGACTGATTTATTAAAGCAAAAAGGCTGTTCGTTTTGCAAGGGAAGTTTTACTTTGAAAGAGCAATTGTTCTTGAGCTTAGGGAATGAGGTAAACCTCTTCTGACATCCACCATCCAATCAATTTCAAATAAAAATGCCGTTTATCTTTTTATTTTTTATATGCACGTGATTAAGTCTTCTTTGTAAGTGAATCTTCACTAGTGTTGCTCACGAATATTCGCATTGCGAATATTCGCTACGAATATTGCATATTCGAGTATTCGCGAATACCTCGAATATCGCGGCGAATATTCGCTATTTCGAATATTCGCATTTTTCTTTTTCGCATTTTTTTTCGCAATCGCGAATTTCGCAATAGCGAAATTTCGCAATAGCGAAATTTCGCAATTTTTTTTATTTTTTTTATAAAATATAGCGAATATTCGTAAATATCGAATATTCGTGATATTTTATCCAAAAAAAAATATAGCGAAATTTCGCAATCATTTTCGCTTTCGCATATGCGAAATTTTGCGATTTTTTTTTATAAAATATCACGAATATTCGTAAATATCGAATATGCGTGATATTTTATTAAAAAAAAAAAAAAGCGCGAAATTTAGCATTAGCGAAATTTCGCATTGGCGAAAATTCGCATTGGCGAAAATTCGCAATTTTTTTTTTTTTTTTTTTATAAAATATCACGAATATTCGTGATATCATTTTCGCTTTCGCATATGAGAAATTTCGCGATTTTTTTTTATAAAATATCACGAATATTCGTAAATATCGAATATTCGTGATATTTTATTAAAAAAAAAAAAAATCGCGAAATTTAGCATTAGCGAAATTTCGCATTGGCGAAAATTCGCAATTTTTTTTTTTTTTTTATAAAATATCACGAATATTCGATATTAACGAATATTCGCGACTGCATATGTGAAATTTCGCTTTTTTTTTTTTTATAAAATATACCGAATATTCGTAAATATCGAATATTCGTGATTTTTTATAAAAAAAAAAAAAAAAAAAAAAAAAATTGCAAAATTTCGCATTAGCGAAAATTCGCAATTTTTTTTTTTTTTTTATAAAATATCACGAATATTCGATATTAACGAATATTCGCGAATATTCTTCGAAATATTCGCGAAATATCGCGAAATCGAATATGGCGTATTCCGCTCATCACTAATCTTCACCACTTTCACTAAGTTCTGGGGAAAATTTCCTTACATTGTGCAGCTTGCCTTGCAAGGTGAACAGCCTATTTGCCTTTGCTAAATCAATATCAATGTGTGTAAGAGCTACTCTGTGTAGTATAGACATGAGCCACTGTTTGCAACAGAACTGTGGTATATTAGACACTGAATAGAGTAGAACAGTATTAGGAACTTCATCAAATAGTGTCATGTATCACTGCATATAATAGATAGGTATGAGGTACGGAAGGTAATACAGAAACTGGAGGCACTCTGGGTATTATAGTGGCATAAGAATAGTAAAGGAAGTAAAGACACATGAGGTGATGTGTATAGTATATATGGACAGGACAAAGTGATTGGACAATGCATGTAGTAGAGAGATGTTGGGGGGCAACAGTAGAGCTGTGTGCATATATTACTGCATGTAAAAGAGATGCATGAGGCCAGGGGCGGACTGACAACTGATGGGGCCCCCGGGCAATAGAAGATTATGGGGCCCCCAGGCTTACAGATGGCCACCAAGCCAGATGGCAGTACAGAGGCGGGGGAGCTAAAATCTCTGGATTTTCACATCAAAAGCATGTAGGTTTTGGACATATCAGGGACAGATGTAAAAAAAAACACAGATTTTTACATACTGTCCCTGGTTTTAATGAGCCTGGCAACCCTGATGGGGCCCCCTAGTGGCATGGGGCCCTCGGGCAGTGCCCGAGTTTGTCAATGGTCAGTCCGCCCCTGCATGAGGCAGTGCATGCAAAACAGAGGCAGGACACAGTGGGGGTTATTTACTAAAGTCAAATCCACTTGGTTTGCAAAGTGCACTTGGAAGTGCAGTCGCTGTAGATCTGAGGGGGACATGCAAGGAAAATAAAAAACAGCATTTTTGCTTGTACATGATTGGATGATAAAATCAGCAGATCCTCCCCCAATTTCAGAGCTTCCCCTCAGATCTAAAGCAACTTCATTTCCAAGTGCACTTCTAAGTGCACTTGCGGTGCAAAGTAAATTTGCCTTAGTAAATCAACCCCATGGCGATGCAGAGTGAGAAAAAATATAGTTGAGAACCTTTAATTTAGTTCTGGACAAGAAGTAGAACAGCTTTATGCTTTTGTAGTGTGATAAGGAAAATAATATTTTTCACAGATTCCCTCTGTAGCAGTGCTGGATTAAAGGATCACTAAAGGAATTTTTTTTTTTTTTTTTAGCTAAATAGCTTCCTTTACCTTACTGCAGTACTGGTTTCATGTCCTTATTGTTCGTTTTTGCTTTGAAGTTGCTGTAATCCTGCTCTGATCTCCACACTTCCTGCTTGTCTGTTTCCTTATAACCACAGTGCTGGGAGCTTTCTCACGGTGGTCTAAGCTGTCATTACTGTGTGTCTAAAACTTCCCAGAACCAATCAGATTCATTTTAAAAACAGAACACTGCCCTGGATTTGTTTGTTTTTGTTCTGTGTTTCTATTTCTACTTCACAGAAACATGAAGCCAGTTCAAAAGTGAAACTAACCTGCAGGCACATTATATGATTGATTTTTATCTATGTTTAATCATTTTGAAAAGGAATCAGTTAACTTTTATGTTTCTATACCCTGTAAACAGTCATTTCAGCAAAAAAAAATATTTCCTTTAGTGACCCTCTGTGGAGGCCTCTAGGCAATCACAACCTTGGGGCCACCCTTGCAGGTTTACAGGTTCCTCATGCACGCGATCTATTGGGATAATATTAACTAAGTAGTGTGCATGTTGGTCGATGGATGTGAATGTCCATCACTACTGTACAATACGTGTACATAGGTTGCACCAATTTTTTTTACAAACTGACAGCTGAAAGGAGAGGCACTTTTAAGAGACAAATTATAATGTGAACCTTATGTCTATGGTTTATGTACTTTAACCACTTAAGACCCGGACCTTTAGGCAGCTAAAGGACCCGGGCAGTTTTTGCGATTCGGCACTGCGTCGCTTTAACTGACAATTGCGCGGTCGTGTGACGTGGCTCCCAAACAAAATTGGCGTCCTTTATTTTTCACAAATAGAGCTTTCTTTTGGTGGTACTGTATTTGATCACCTTTGTGATTAAAAATTTTTGCGCTATAAACAACAATAGAGCGACAATTTTGAAAAAAATGCAATATTTTTTACTTTTTGCTATAATAAATATCCCCAAAAATATATATACATTTTTTTTTGTCCTCAGTTTAGGCCGATACGTATTCTTCTACATATTTTTGGTAAAAAAAACACAATAAGCTTTTATCGATTGGTTTGCGCAAAATTTATAGCGGTTATAAAATAGGGGATAGTTTTATTGCATTTTTATTAAAAAAAATGTACTACTAATGGCGGCAATCAGCGATTTTTTTTTGTGACTGCGGACATTGTTTACTGTGAAAATTACAATTGTAGTTTGGGAGTTAACCACAAGGGGGCGCTGAAGGGGTTATGTGTGACCTAATATGTGTTGCTAACTGTAGGGGGGTGTGGCTGTAGGTGGGACGTCATAAAAGGGATCACACATTTGATCACGGCGCCACAGTGAAGAACGGGGAAGCTGTGTTTACACATAGCTCTCCCTGTTCTTCAGCTCCGGGGACCAATCGCGGGACTCCAGCGGAAATCGGGTCCCGCAGTCACGGTCACAGAGCTTCGGACCGGGTCGCGTGCACGCGCCCGTGGCTCGACCCTGCGGCTGGGCTTAAAGGGCAGCGTACAGGTACGTCGATGCGCCCAGCCGTGCCATTCTGCCAACGTATATCGGCGTGAAGGGGTCCTTAAGTGGGTAAGTTGTTATTGGGCATATTACATTAATATAGTATTTTCTCTATAGAGTATTAACATAGAGTTTGCATTTAGTTTGCATTTCTTTGAGTTCATTTTATTTTTCTATCTTTTATAATCAATCTAACTTTATTGTAATTTTCTTTCAAGATGAAGTCAATATTATTTTGATCTGTTGTCACAGGGTCCTTACCGCCTAAGGACTGCCCCACGAACATATACTGCAGCAGGGCGGCCTTTAAGCCCAAAATCAAATACCTGTGCTTGATTTTATTTATTCGGCTCTGTGGCGCACATGCCTCGCTCCAGTTGGACACCACGAGAACCAATCAGCTGGTCCGATGGACCTGATGTCCGCTGCAAACAGGGCGATCATTCTGAGGGAGGCGGGTCTGCCTATGTAAACAAGGCAAATCACCTTTCTGCTAGTAAGACAGACAGAGATCTTGTGTATCTGCTAAGCTAAATCTATCCCATAGTTTGTAGAGGCTAATACGTTTGCGCAAACCAATCTATATACGCTTATTGGGATTTTTACCAAAAACATGTAGCAGCATATATATTGGCCTAAATTGATGAAGAAATTCGATTGTTTACAAGTTTTTATTGGATGTGTTTGATAGCAGAAAGTAAAAAATATGTTTGTTTTTTTTTTTGGTTTATAGCGCAAAAAATAAAAATCAAATATCACCAGAAGAAAGCTCTATTTGTGAGAAAATAAGGACATCAATTTTATTTGGGTACAGTGTCGCACAACCGCGCAATTGCCAGTAAAAGAAACAGAGTGCAGTATCACAAAAAATGGCCTGGTCAGGAAGAGGGGTAAACCTTCCGGAGCTGAAGTGGTTAAAGCGGATGGCCCACTAAAAAAAAATATTAAAAGCCAGCAACTACAAATACTGCAGCTGCTGACTTTTAATATTAGGACACTTACCTGTCCTGGAGTCCAGCGGCGTCCGCAGCAGAGGACGAGCGTTCGCTCGTCTCTCTACTGCTCCCTCCTCCATCCACGGTGAGGGAACCAGGAAGTGAAGCCCTCCGGCTTCACTGCCCGGTTCCCTACGGCGAGACTCGATCGATGACGTCAGACCTACAGCCACACCCCCCTACAGTTGTAAACACAAACTAGGTGAACCCTAAATCCTACAGCGCCCCTCGTGGTTAACTCCCAAACTGTAACTGTCATTTTCACAATACACAATGCAATTTAAATGCATTTTTTGCTTTGAAAATGACAATGGTCCCAAAAATGTGTCAAAATTGTCCGAAGTGTTCGCCATAATGTCGCAGTCACAAAAAAAATCGCCATTAGTAGTAAAATAAATAAAAAATAAAAATGCAATAAAACTATCCCCTATTTTGTAAACACTATAAATTTGGCGCAAACCAATCGATAAACCCTTATTGCGATTTTTTTTTACCAAAAAAAGGTAGAAGAATACGTTTCGGCCTAAACTGAGGAAAAAAAAATGATATATGTTTTTGGGGGATATTTATTATAGCAAAAAGTAAAAAATATTGAATTTTTTTCAAAATTGGCGCTATATTTTTGTTTATAGCGCAACAAATAAAAACCGCAGAGGTGATCAAATACCACCAAAAGAAAGCTCTATTTGTGGGGGACGCCAATTTTGTTTGGGAGCCACGTCGCACGACCGCGCAGTTGTCTGTTAAAGCGACACAGTGCCGAATTGTAAAAACGCCTTTGGGCATTTAGCAGCATATTGGTCCGGGGCTTAAGTGGTTAAGCTAGTGCATTGTTAGTTCACTTACCTTTTCCTTTGATTTTCTTTCTAAATGTATTTTCTTTGTCTGACTTTCTCACTTCCTGTTCCTCCTCAGTAAGCTGTTCTGGCTGACTAATCCCCAGCCTGATGATGGGGGCAAGCTTACAGGAAGTGAGAAATTCAGACAAAGAAAAAAAAACATTTAGAAGGGAAATGGAAGGAAAAGGTAAGTGAACCAATAATGCACTAGCTTAAAGGAACCAATTTAGAAAATAAAAAAACAAACCTTTACAACCCCTTTAAGACAACTTCAGACGGATCTTTGTTGTGCAGCGCTATACTCCTCTAACATTCATGGTCTGAAACACATTGACATTGGAACATGGAAACCTTCTGACGGCCTTTCCATGCAGAGTTTGGGCTGTGTTGGTACAGACGGTGATACAAATGGAACTGGAAAGATATTGAACGGAAGCTGGCAGGTGGCACATGGCAGGTGACATAACATAGATCATAACATAGATCAAATTCAGGTAAGTGACTAATTCTAAAAATATTGGATGAATAGAAGGCTGGAAATAATCGTGCATTAAAAGCTCCTTTCCTTAAAGAAACACTAAAGGTTCGTTTTTTATTAGATCAATTGATTGCTATAAGCTAGAGCATTTAAATATCACTTACCTCGTTTTTCCTTTTGACCTCCAAAATACAGTAATCCAGGTTTGAAAATGCCATTTCCTGTCTCTCCTCTTCTTGCTTTCCACCAGCACCTGAGCTGTTTTACATGGTGGAAAGCAGAATGTGCTCACCTCCTCCCTATGACTACAGCCCTGCGTGAAGATGCTCTCTTATCCCTCACAGGCATGGAGGCTAAGTCTAATGGGAACTGTAGTTCCTATTAGGCTGTGATGTAGCAAGAATGAATGCGCATCGCAAACCAGGAAGTCAGTGAGAACAACGATTCAGGAGTGACGGAGGTGAATAAAACAGCTTGATTTCAACAGGTATCAAACTAGTTATAATGCAAAACATAACTTTTTACTTTATCAGCTACTGTCAGACTTTAATTTAAGAGGAAAATATTTTTGTCTTTATAACCCCTTTAAAGTAAAACTTGAATGAATTTGAAATTAAAAAAATAATTCAGCTGAAACTAAACCTTACTAAAGTATAACAAAACACTAAAGGAAGTATTAACACTAAAACTAGCTCTGTGTTTTGAAATAGTTTATGGGACTGATCATTCATTTGATATATGATTTATTTTCTATAAAGTACTATCTATTTATCTCTTGCTACATGTGTGTTTTTTTCTGAAGCCCTCTGTTTTCCAAATACGTGTCCATTCAGATTTAGAAAAGGCTCCAGCTGACCATCTGAATAGGGCCAGAGTCAAATGGTCTACAATGCATGTGTATTAAATAATGGCTAGCATTAGCAGCCTTTCTCTGTCCCTCTGCATTGATTTCACACTTCTCTATCCTGTTAGCTTTATACCGTTTACTTTAACACTGACTTTTCTGTTAGTATGTCATCTACATTTACTCTGCTTGAAAAGGCTTTAAGACTTATTTCAATATCGCAGTTCAGCTGCAGCTGTGAATCATAAAACATGTCTGAAAGTGAGCATTAGTCTGTAAAGCTATGTCTTCCCACTTTCATCACTCATAAATGGTTAAACTTGTTTTTCATCATCATAAGTAAGCTTTCATTTCTGTAATCAGATTTCTTTTTGTTTATTAGTTATTTGTTTTTAGGCATTCCAGTACATAGATATATAAAACAAGTGCAGCGCTATACCCTCATAACAACTCATAACATGCAATGTCTGTTTTACAAAACCTTCCTATAAATATAAAATCAATACCAACTTTAAAAAAAAATGATTTCAGTTGCTGTGCATTAATAATTCATGAATAACCAAATTCAAATGTGAAAAATACACATAAAAAATGTATAAATCATACAACAGAAACAGTGATACATCAATAAATCCACAAAAACAATGTGACATTTTAAATCTGAACTGGCAAGATCAAATCACCAAAAAAAATATTATTCTCTGAATAGTTTATGCAATGTAAACATCCCCTCAATGTAAAATGCTTTAGTGCTTTTCCAAACAGGACATGTGACAATACTTCATGTATGTAATATACCATGTGGTACCACACACCATACAAATTGTTCCAATTATGGTAATAGATGGGTGCTGGATACAACTTCTGGACAACTGCTCTTTCACCACTAGGGATGAGCCGAACACCCTCGCGTTCGGTTCGCACCAGAACCGTCGAACAGTCCAATCGTTCGCACAAACATTTAGAACCCCATTGAAGTCTATGGGACTCGAACGTTCGAATTCAAAAATGATAATTTTAAAGACCAATTTTCAAGTTATTGATGGAAAACGTCTTTCAGAACCCGGGTCTTGCCCCAGGGAACATGTATCAATGGAAAAAAGTCTTAAAAACTGTCATTTTTTCAGGAGCAGGACTCCTGAAAAAAACGACCGTTTTTAAAACTTTTTTTTCCATTAATAGTAGTATCAATGGGAAAAAAAGTTTTAAAAACGATCGTTTCGCTTCACTCGAATTTGCCGCGAACGATCGTTTTTGTTCGAAATTCGGCGAACGATCGAACGGACGATGTTCGAATTGTTACATAGTTAGTCAGGTTAAAAAAAAGACCATCCAGTTCAACCATAAAAAATCCAGAGGAAGGCAAAAAACCCCAGCAGAGCATGATCCAATTTGCTACAGCAGGGGGAAAAATTCCTTCCTGATCCCCCGAGAGACAATCGGATGTTCTCCAGATCAACTTTACCTATAAATGTTAGTACCCAGTTATATTATGTACATTTAGGAAAGTATCCAGGCCTTTCTTAAAGCAATCTACTGAGCTGGAGGGAGTCTTTTCTAAATTTTCACAGCTCTTAGGCCGCGTACACACGATCTGTTTGGTCCGATTAAATTGGCCTTAAACTGATCGTGTGTAAGGCCCATCGTCGGACCAAAGTTTTAAAACTTGCTTTAAAATCGGACCGATGGACGCCTGACCATCGGTTCAAACCGATGGTAAGTACGCAAAGCATCGGTCCAAAAACCCGCGCATGCTCAGAATCAAGTCGACGCATGCTTGGAAGCATTAAACTTCGTTTTTTCAGCACGTCGTTGTGTTTTACGTCACCACGTTCTGACCCGATCTGATTTTGGACTGATAGTGTGTATGCACATCAGACCATCAGGCCACTACAGCGGTGAACTCTCATCGGGTTGGACCGATCGTGTGTGCGCGGCCTTACTGTGAAGAAACCTTTCCGTATTTAGAGGTGAAATCTCTTTTCCTCTAGACGTAAAGATTGCCCCCTTGTCCTCAGTGTTGACCGTAAAGTGAATAACTCAGCACCAAATTCACTATATGGATCCCCTTATATATTTGTACATGTTGATCATATCCCCCTTAATCTCCTCTTCTCAAAAGTGAATAAATTCAGTTTTTCTAATCTTTTCTCATAGCTGAGCTCCTCCATGCCTCTTATCAGTTTGGTTGCCCTTCTCGGATGCAAGGAAAAAAACAACAACTCATATTTCTCTCTGTCAAATAGTTTATTAAAGATAAAAGTAAATGTGCTTTTGTCACGTAACATCAACAGTGCACATACAAATGCCACCTGATGAAAAATCTTCCTCAACAGAGACCAATAGCGCCTTCTGTTCTCCTGCAGATAGCAGGATCAGTTCTGTGTAGCGCAGTGGTTCTCAACTCCAGTCCTCAGGGCCCACTAACAAGCCAGTTTTGCAAGATAACTGAAATACATCACAGGTGATATCATTTGCTGCTCAGTGATTGCAGTACTCTAGTCTGCATCTCCCCAAGGTAATACTTAAAATCTGGCCTGTTAGTGGGTCCTAAGGACAGGAGTTTAGAACCACTGGTGTAGCGTGATGACGTCACTGATGGGACACCACCTTACGCTTTACATTTATGGAGACTTCTTCAGAGGACAAAAGGATGGGAGAGAGAATTTTTCTCAAAAGTGATGGAAAATCCAAGACAAGTTTCACTATTGGAAAACATCCCACCATATCTCCTGTTCAAGTGACAACTGTAAAATCAGGATTTCCTATCATTTTCTGTTCTGGTGAGACTGATCACCAGGAAAACAGACAGCAAAAAAAAAATGTAGAAAGAAAAAGCCAGTACTCAGAGAATAAACCTCAAGAAAACTTTTATGAGGTTATCATCCAAAAGTTACAAAAGTAAAAGTTTAAAATATAAAAGTTTCAGGACTGTGATGGATCTCTTTCTCAAGGAAACAAGTAAATTAGAACAAGCAATGACTAAAGTATATTTACACACACGCCAGATGAGCAAATTCACAAAACCTGACTCCCATAATAGGCCATGCATATTTAATGGCAGAACGTTTCTTCAATAACATGATTTTCAAATGCAACAAATCGTCCATCTTTTTTACCACAAAAAAGATAGCTGTCTGTTTCCAAAAAAAAAAAAAAGTTTTTGGAGTCAAAGACAAAGATTGATTTGGGTTTAGGTATGCAGCACTCATTATGGCCAGGTTGTAACGTTTATATCAGCATGGGTCAGTCATGGTTTGTTTGCCAGACTGTTCTAGGTGTTATTTTACCAATAAAAAAATTGAAATCTTCCCAATTAATATATGTACAACTTACTATACCACATGCTAAAACAAATGACATAGTTACATAGATACATAGTAGGTGAGGTTGAAAAAAGACACAAGTCTGCCTTTTGGCCGCCTTTTTTTTTTAACCACTTGCCTACTGTGCACCTACACCCCCTTCCTGCCCAGACAAAATGTAAGCTTCCGGCACTGCGTCGCTTTAACTGACAATTGCGCGGTCGTGCGACGTGGCTCCCAAACAAAATTGGCGTCCTTTTTTTCCCACAAATAGAGCTTTCTTTTGGTGGTATTTGATCACCTCTGCGGTTTTTATTTTTTGCGCTATAAACAAAAATAGAGCGTCAATTTTTAAAAAAATGCAATATTTTTTCCTTTTTGCTATAATAAATAACCTAAAAAATATATAAAAAAAATATTTTTCCCCTCAGTTTAGGCCGATACGTATTATTCTACATATTTTTGGTAAAAAAAAAATTCAATAAGCGTTTATCGATTGGTTTGCGCAAAATTTATAGCGTTTACAAAATAGGGGATAGTTTATGGCATTTTTTTTTTTTTTTTTTTACTATTAATGGCGGCGATCTGCGATTTTTTTATTGGGACTGCGACGTTATGGCGGACATTTCGGACACTTTTCTGACATTTTTGGGACCATTTACATTTATACAGTGAACAATGCTATAAATATGCATTGATTACTGTATAAATGTGACTTGCAGTGAAGGGGTTAACCACTAGGGGGCGGGGAAGGGGTTAAATGTGTGTCCTATGAGTGTTCTAACTGTGGGGGGAGGGGGGGTGACCGATTGTGTCCCTATGTACAAGGGACACAATCGATCTCCTCTCTCCCTGACAGGGACGTGCAGCTCTGTGTTTACATACAGAGCTCCACGTCCCCGCTCAGTTACTGAGCAATCGCGTGTGCCCGGCGGCGATCGTTGCCGCCGGGCACTCGCACGGGATCCCCGCAGAGCAGCGGGTGTGCGCCGCCGGCGACGCGCGCCCGCCCGCGGCTTTAAAGGGACATCACATCATATGACGTGATGTCAGGATAATGGAGTCATCTGCCCGCCGTCATTTGACGGTGGGCAGATGACAAGTGGTTAACAAGTAATCCTAAGGGCTAAGTTAATCTTTTGGTTCCACATATTTAAGGTGTAATATGTAACATGTTCCAGCACATGTTCGCTCACCCCCCAGTACCTCCCTTCTGCGATAAAAGGCAATGTCGCTGTCACATTTTAAAATCACTTGCATAGCCACATCATTCATTCACAGCAATCTGTAGTTTCAAAAAACTGCGAGTGTGCTAATAAGCACGCTCGTAATTTATTTTCTTGCAGTTTTTAAACCGAAAACCCACACAAAGGTATGGACAGAAAGCTGCAGGAGCCTGACATTGACCCCACAAGCCACTGATCCTGAGTGCAATGCTTTGCAGGCTCTTGGGGGAAAAAACAATAATGCAGTTCTTTCCTGATGATCAGTGCAATCCCATCAGTGTTAATCAGTGCCCATCAGTGCTGCCTATCAGTGATCATCAATGTCACCTATCAGTGCCACCTCATCAGTGCCCATCAGTGCTAATCAGTACCCATCAGTGCTGCCTATCAGTAATCATCAGTGTCACCTATCAGTGACACCTCATCAGTGCCCATCAATGCTAAGCAGTGCCCATCAGTGCTGCCTATCAGTGATCATCACTGTCACCTATCAGTCCCACCTCATCAGTGCCCATCAGTTCTGCCTATCATTGACCATCAATGTCACCTATCAGTGCAACCTGTCAGTGCCACCTCATCAGTGCCCATCATTAACTGGTTGCGGACCGGCGCATGTATATTTACATCAGCAGAATGGCACAGGCAGGCACATCAACGTATATATACGTGCCTGCCTTGCCGTGGGTCGGGGGTCCGATCGGGACCCCCCCGGTACATGCGGCGGTCCGGTTTGCTGGCCGAGCGATCCGGGATGAGGGGGCGACTATTCGTTTTTGTCCACCCCCAGATCGCTCTCAGCCAATGCGCACGCTCCCCCCGCTCTGCACTTCCTCCTCCTGTGTAAACACAGGAAGGAGGAAATGATGTGATCTCTGCTCACGGCGGTTTTTTCAACCGCCACTGAGGAGAGATCACATCGCACAGTAAGTGTACACAACACTACACTGATACCAGTACACGCAGGCACACTTAACCCCCGCGATCGCCCCCCTCCCCCCTGTCACAGTGTCACTGAATGCAGTGATTATATGTATGATCACTGCAGTTAGTGTCAGTGTGACAGGCAGTTAGTGTTAGGTCCAGGGTAGCCCCCGTACCCCCCCAATAAAGTTTTAACCCCTTGATCACCGCCCTAGTTAACCCTTTCACTCCCTATTGCCAGCGTCACTAAGCGATCATTTTTCTGATCGCTGTATTAGTGTCGCTGTTCCCGCTAGGTAGCTATTTTTTTTTTTGCTGATTTTTTTTTACTAAAGACACGTGGCTAAATAAATTTTGGCCTAAATGTTTGACTAAAATTTAGTTTATTTGATTTTTCTTATAGCAAAAGGTAAAAAATATTTTTCAAAAATGTCGCTCTATTTTTGTATATAGCGCAAAAAATAAAGGGCCAGATTCAGATACAATTACATTGGCGCAGAGATACACTACGCTGACGTATTTTACCAGGCTGTACGACGAATCCTGGTCGATTTTGTCCCTTACGGTACGGCGGCGTAGTGTATTTCTCGCCGCGTAATCGAAATACGCGATTAGGGGGCGTGAAGCATTTAAATTAGGCGCGTCCCCGCGGCGATCGAACTGCGCATGCTCCGTTCAGAAATTTCCCACCATGCATTGCGGGAAATAACGTCGATACGTCATTCGTTGTTTAAATAGCGTCGTTTACGGACATTCCTATTCCCGGACGTTTTACGTCAAAAATAAAAAAAGACGTCGGAAAACGTTGATATTCGACGCGGGAACGACGGCCATACTTAACATGGGCTGTCTAATATTAGACCAGCAAAAAAAAAAAGATGACTAAAGATGGCGTAAGAGATTGCGATAGACGTTCGTAATTTCGTGGATAGTCGGCAAAAGCTCATTTGCATACCCCGACGCGGAAAACGTCTGGAACTCCACCCACCGGCCGCAATTTTATTGCAGCGTAGATCCAAAGGCGTACGAACACGTAAACCAGTCGGATTGAAGCCCGCAGCCGTAATTTCATGGTTTGAGGTTTCAGAGTAGTGAAAAAGCGCGCGTAATTCGAAAGTACTCCAGTCTAATGCGAGAAAGACAGGAGTAATCGCTCTGTGAATCTGGCCCAAAAATCGCAGAGGCGATCAAATACCATCAAAAGAAAGCTCTATTTGTGGGAAGAAAAGGACGCAAATTTTGTTTGGGAGCCACGTCGCACGACCGCGCAATTGTCTGTTAAAGCGACGCAGTGCCGAATCGCAAAAAGGAGCCTGGTCATTTACCTGCATTTTGGTTCGGGTCTTAAGTGGTTATAGAAGAAGAATGACTTATTTGCAACATTTTATGACAGAAACTAAAAAAAACTTTAATTTTTAAATACCACCAAAAGAAAGCTCTACCTATCCCCAAAAATTATAAAGATTTCATATAGGTACAGTGTTGTATGACTGCACAATTGTCATTCAAAGTGTGACAGTACTGAAAGCTGAAAATTGGCCTGGACAGGAAGGGGGTGAAATTGCCCAGTATTGAAGTGGTTAAATAACCATTAGACTGTTTGCTATGAATACAATTCATTTAAAGCAGAGTTCCACCCTAAAAACAAACTTTTTATTAATAGCTTGCCTTTAACCGCTTAAGGACCGCCCAACGCCGATATACGTCGGCAGAATGGCACAGCTTGGCACAATCATGTACCGGTAGCTCCGTGACCGTGGCGGCGGAACCTACGGACCCGATCGCCGCCGGAGTCCCTGCGATCCGTCCCTGGAGCTGAAGAACGTGGAAAGCTGTGTGTAAACACAGCTTCCCTGATCTTCACTGTGGCGGCGTCATCGATCGTGTGTTCCCTAATACAGGTCATTCTCAAAAAATTTGCATATTGTGATAAAGTTTATTATTTTCTGTAATGTACTGATAAACATTAGACTTTCATATATTTTAGATTCATTACACACAACTGAAGTAGTTCAAGCCTTTTCTTGTTTTAATATTGATGATTTTGGCATACAGCTCATGAAAACCCCAAATTCCTATCTCAAAAAATTAGCATATTTCATCCGACCAATAAAAGAAAAGTGTTTTTAATAAAAAAAAGTCAACCTTCAAATAATTATGTTCAGTTATGCACTCAATACTTGGTCGGGAATCCTTTTGCAGAAATGACTGCTTCAATGCGGTGTGGAATGGAGGCAATCAGCCTGTGGCACTGCTGAGGTGTTATGGAGGCCCAGGATGCTTCGGTAGCGGCCTTAAGCTCATCCAGAGTGTTGGGTCTTGCGTCTCTCAACTTTCTCTTCCCAATATCCCACAGATTCTCTATGGGGTTCAGGTCAGGAGAGTTGGCAGGCCAATTGAGCACAGTAATACCATGGTCAGTAAACCATTTACCAGTGGTTTTGGCACTGTGAGCAGGTGCCAGGTCATGCTGAAAAATGAAATCTCCATAAAGCTTTTCAGCAGATGGAAGCATGAAGTGCTCCAAAATCTCCTAATAGCTAGCTGCATTCACCCTGCCCTTAATAAAACACAGCAGCTGACATGGCACCCCAGACCATCACTGACTGTGGGTACTTGACACTGGACTTCAGGCATTTTGGCATTTCCCTCTCCCCAGTCTTCCTCCAGACTCTGGCACCTTGATTACCGAATGACATGCAATATTTGCTTTCATCCGAAAAAAGTTGGACCACTGAGCAACAGTCCAGTGTTGCTTCTCTGTAGCCCAGGTCAGGCGCTTCTGCCGCTGTTTCTGGTTCAAAAGTGGCTTGACCTGGGGAATGCGGCACCTGTAGCCCATTTCCTGCACACGCCTGTACACGGTGGCTCTGGATGTTTCTACTTCAGACTCAGTCCACTGCTTCCGCAGGTCCCCCAAGGTCTGAAATCGGTCCTTCTCCACAATCTTCCTCAGGGTCCGGTCACCTCTTCTGGTTGTGCAGCGTTTTCTGCCACACTTTTTCCTTCCCACAGACTTCCCACTGAGGTGCCTTGATACAGCACTCTGGGAACAGCCTATTCGTTCAGAAATTTCTTTCTGTGTCTTACCCTCTTGCTTGAGGGTGTCAATGATGGCCTTCTGGACAGCAGTCAGGTCGGCAGTCTTACCCATGATTGCGGTTTGGAGTAATGAACCAGGCTGGGAGTTTTTAAAAGCCTCAGGAATCTTTTGCAGGTGTTTAGAGTTAATTAGTTGATTCAGATGATTAGGTTAAGAGCTTGTTTAGAGAACCTTTTCATGATATGCTAATTTTTTGAGATATGAATTTGGGGTTTTCATGAGCTGTATGCCAAAATCATCAATATTAAAACAATAAAAGGCTTGAACTACTTCAGTTGTGTGTAATGAATCAAAAATATATGAAAGTCTAATGTTTATCAGTACATTACAGAAAATAATGAACTTTATCACAATATGCAAATTTTTTGAGAATGACCTGTATAGGGACACATAATCAATGATGTCACACCTACAGCCACACCCCCTACAGTTAGAAACAGAGATGAGGTCACACTTAACCCCTTCAGCGCCCCCTTGTGGTTAACTCCCAAACTGCAATTGTCATTTTTACAGTAAACAATGCATTTTTAATGCATTTTTTGCTGTGAAAATGACAATGGTCCCAAAAATGTGTCAAAATTGTCCGATGTGTCCGCCATAATGTCGCAGTCACGATAAAAATCGCTGATCGCCGCCATTAGTAGTAAAAAAATTTTTTTTTATAAAAATGCAATAAAACTATCCCCTATTTTGTAAACGCTATAAATTTTGCGCAAACCTATTGATAAATGCATATTGCGATTTTTTTTTACCAAAAATATATAGAAGAATATGTATCGGCCTAAACTGAGGAAAAAAAATGCTTTTTTTTTGGGGGGGGGGGGGGGGATATTTATTATGGCAAAAAGTAAAAAATATTGCATTTTTTTTCAAAATTGGCGCACTATTTTTTTATAGCGCAAAAAATAAAAACCGCAGAGGTGATCAAATACCACCAAAAAAAGCTCTATTTGTGGGAAAAAAAGGCGCCAATTTTGTTTGGGAGCCATGTCGCACGACTGCGCAATTGTCAGTTAAAGCGACGCAGTGCCGAATCGCAAAAAGGGGCCTGGTCCTTTACCTGCATTTTGCTCCGGGTCTTAAGTGGTTAATGTAAAAAAAAAAAATCTTACATTTTTTTTTACTCACATCTATATGGCAGTTACTAGGCAGATTTCGTAATCTGCCTAGTTCCTAGTCCGTGGTGGTTCAACTTTCTGTTCTAAGACCCCATTGCCTCCTGGGAAATTATGACACTCATTTCCCAGGAGTCTCTGAGGGAATCTAGGAAGAAACATGAACTGGGCTTCTCATGCCCACAGCTAACATGGAAATGGCCACAAGATCGCTTAGCAGAAATCAGGTAAGTGTTTACACTGTTTTATGTACTGATCGTGTTTTTTGGATAATTGTAAAAGAATATTGAATTGAATTGAATAAAGTATTGTGGATTGCAAAAAAAACTATGCCCGGAATCCCGCTTTGAAATAATAAAGAATAATCAGATTCTATCTGCATTGCTATTGAATGTTATGGGTTACTGCATTTAAGAACAAACACTCCTAACTGAAAAAGGCAATCTTCCTTTCTTAAATATTAATTTGATAATCAAATTTTTTTCTCTGACTATTATGTAGGAAGCTGGTTCTATGTTGTTTATTTTCCTTTATTCACAATGCTCTTACATACATTTCTGTTAATAAAACAACACTTTACAATTTAGTATATGTCTTTTCTCTTTGTATTGAGTTTCTAAGATTTTGTTTCATTGGAGAAGGAGAGAAACCTTGTCATGTGTGCTAGCTATTCCTCTGAATAAAGTAGGAGGGGGAAAAAAATCAATCATTTTAAAAGTCTTTCTTCTGCAACTGTGGGTGAGATATAAAACACTGCCTCACTTTAGGTCTGCACATTTCATTGAGCAAAAAAAAGGAGCCAAAGACTCGTGTCGTTTGGAACTTCTGTAAGTAAAAAAAAAGAAAAGCAGAAGGTAAGGGATGAATACTTGGGTAAATCAGTAATAGAGCTAAAGGGCGTATGCCTGTAGGGAATATGTTGGCATAAAAGAGCTTTAAGAGAGGCCATTCATGCTGACAAAGAGAGATTTGAAATGCTCCCTTTACAAAAGCATGAAAGGATGGGCAAAGGGTGTTCTGAGACAGAGGGGAAATCATACTGCTATGAACAGCTCTAATAAGCTTTTAACTATTTTTACATTATGGTGTTGTTTATCATTTTGTTCTAGTCAAAACGATTCAGGTATCTCTGAAGTGCAGAGATTTCTTCCCTTGAAAACAAATGAAGTTATAGAAAATAGTCTGATTATATGTTCTATAACAAAAAAATGATATAGTTCATGACAACTTGCAGACTCCACAAGAGAATTTTCTTGTTGCGGTTGTTTTATTTAGTGAAACTTGTCACAAGAGAAACATGGAGGCTGCCATTACTAACCCTCTTAAAAATGGGTATATTCTGGCTTTAATATTAATAATAATAATAGTAATAGTGACCCAGAGCAGATATGGAGATAAAGGTCTTATGCCGCATACACACGATCACTTTTTGTGATGTAAAAAAATGTTGTTTTATCTCACGAAACAAAACAACGTTTTTCAAACTTTATTTTAAAAAACAACGTTGCTTACACACCATCGTTTCCTGAAAATGCTCTTGCAAAGCGTGGTGACGTACACCACGTTCGACAGCACTCTGTTCCATTGAAGCTCCCGTCTCATAACTTGTTTCTGAGTATGCGCGGGTTTAAAAACGTTGTTTTAAACATCGTTTTGCCCACACACGATCATTTTTTGTGACACAAAAAACGACACTCTGAAAAACGACATAAAAAAATTGAAGCATGTTCGAATTTTTTTTTGGTCGTTTTTTCAGAAGACATAAAACAAAGTTTTGCCCACACACGATCATTTTAAATGACGTTTTTTAAAACGTTGTTTTATTTCATCACAAAAAACGACCGTGTGTACGAGGCATTCGTTTAAACTTTCAACTACATTCGTTTGTAAGTTAGTGAGTCATTTAGCTTTATGGCGGAGCAAAAAGCATTTTCAGAACGAGGTCTGTAACAGTAGCCTGCATGTTTTCGGGTTTTCAATATTTTTTGTCTACATCAAATATAAGATTTTTCCAATATTTGGTTTATATATGAACCATTCAAACCTTTGATTGTGTATTGGCCATTTTTGCACTAGGATCATTGCCAAACTCTATGGGTAAAATGTATCAGACATGATGCCAAAGAGCTGTCCCATAGAACCACTGAGAACTAAATACGACTGTCCCAATATATACATGCAAATACAACCACTTCCTGCATATATATATATATATATATATATATATATATATATATATATATATATATAACTATGTATAACTATATGTGTATATATATATATATATATATATATAAAAACTATATATATATACTGTATATATAACATTTCTTTTGTTTATTATTATTGTCACTAGAATGGCTCTGTTATATAATATAATGGCAATATCTGGGGCAATGGCGTAGAAAAAAAAATGCAATTGTACATGTAGAAATTGAAGCTATAGATTACAAAAAAATTGTTGTTTTAATTGGTTGTTAACATTAACATGACGAAAAATTCAACATACTACTACCTATGTTTTGATAATACAGTATTTTTAACTCATTAAAGATAAAAGCTAAATACATTATTTTATTTTGCTCTGTGCATTAAACATTAAAGAAGATTTGCTTGTCTTATTCCATTAGTGAGTCAGTGGCTGTGTAAAATGTATGACAAGAGTTAGGCCCAGTTGTCCTAATAAAAGAATGCCTTCTTGACCTTCCAAATGACTTCCTAGACCTACAGCTCTTCAATAAAACGGCCTCCTCTGGTGCTTAACACTGTCCTGGACAAGACAAAAGCCAACAGGAAACTCAAAAGGTTACAGTCGCCATGGTTTGCTGTCGCTATTTTCTTTAGAATGAATATATTTCATAGGATTTATGAGTTTATTTCAGCTAGAATACTCTTTAGACAAAAATTGACCAGGTAAAAACTAATACTGCTCTAATATTTCACTTCAGCAGAGTTTTGATTTGAAGTTTTTTCTTCTACCGTGTACTTGTTAGAAAACAATTGTAAATCAGTTAGTAGGTGCAATCTGCAGGTAAAAAAAATAGGATTTTTAATACAGCTTACCTATAAAAGCCTTGCCAGCGCCCCTCAGGTGCAGCCTCCCAGGGCCTTCAGATGCAGCCACCCATCACAGGACACAGACACAGAGCCTTAATTACTTAATGGGTTATGTAGTCACCACAGGTGATTGGACACTGGCAAACCCAATTAGAATTCCTCCCCTATCTAACCCCTCCCAAATGGAGAGTACCTCAGTTTTATAGCAAAGCAATAAGTGTTCCGCGTTAACTCGGAAGAGGGGCGGGAGTTCTGTGTCCCATGATGTATTTCCAAGAAAAGGATTTTACAGGTAAGCTGTATTAAAAATCCTATTTTCTTGATCATACATGACGGGACACAGAGCCCTAATTACTTAATAGGATGTCCCATAACAATGCTAAAATTTGAGGGGATGGAGGCACAGATCAGATTAAGACCGCCATCGAGCCAGAGGATCTATACTGCTGCCTGCAGCACACTACACCCAAAGGTGGCATCCTCGTAACCTATCACATCTGCCTGAGAAAACTGTTTATCTGGATGAACCCAGTCATCATACATCAGTTTATCCAGCAAGGGATGAACTGGAAAGGCACATGCAGCCTGTGGGGATTTCCGGGATCCCAAAGAGGAAACAGAGGGCCTAGAAGCTTCAACAGGAGGCAATTTGTAAGTGGCATGCACCATCTCTGCATAATATTGCACTTGCATCTTTGACGACTAAGGGCCAGATTCTCGTAGATGCGCGCCTAATTATGCAGGCGTTGCGCATCTCAGATGCACTACGCCGACGTAACACGGAGTGGCAAGTACCGTATTCCCTAAGTAAATGCGCTCCAAGATGCGCCTGCGTCGCGTAAAACCATCGGCGTAATCCGGCGCAACTCCAAAGTAGGAGGGAAGTGGGCGTGTTGCATTGTAATAAAGCGTGACCCCATGCAAATGCAGGCCGGGACGAACGGAGCATGCGCCGTGACATGGATGACCCGCGCCATGACGTGGTTGACCCGCGCCGTGACGTGGATGCCTTCTGCGCATGCGCAAAGCCTCCCTACGATGCGCCGGCGCAGGGTATATAATGCGCCCACACATGCGCCCGTGCAGCGCAAACGTCTCCCATTTTTTTGATAGTGACGGCCAAAGTTTGTGCTGGACAAGATGACAACTGCTGTTAAGGAGAGGAGGAAGAAGAATTTCTCCCCAGAGGAGAGGGCCATTGTCGTGAGGGCCATGGAGAAGTATGACTCGCGGCTCCATGGTGCTGACAGTGCCCGGACCAGCAAGTCCCGGAGGGACCAAATACTTATGAGGGTCGCGTGCCAGGTCAATGCCCTCTCTCATGAGGTCCGGACACCGCAGGACATTCAGAAGAAAATGAATGACCTGCGGCGTCATGTGAAGGGCAAGCTGGCTGCCATAGCTCGGCATGCCAGGGGCACTGGAGGGGGCCCACCCTGCCCTGTCCGCCTGACTGAGGAGGAGAAGGTGGTTGCCCGCTGCCTGCAGACGGAGCAGGTAGAGGGAGTTGGGGGCTATGAGTCCCAGAAGCCAGCCGTGAGGACAGGTAAGTGTGTTTTATATTCTATCTGTTGTGTACATGTATGGGGGTGGAAGGGAACATGTGCCAAGTGTGTGGGTCCACCAACATGGGCATCTTTTGTGTCATCCACAGATGTGCAGGAGGGAGCGGGGCCATCTGTTGATGCCAGGGCCCATCAGGATCCATCCCCTGAAGATACAGTCCCTCTGGCTGCCCCCCTGGAACAGGACTTGGAGGGAAGTGGGCACACCTCAACGGAGGAGGTGGTTGAGGAGGGTGTCATAGTCCAGGACCAGGACCTATATGTTGTTGTGGAGGAGGATGGTGGGTTGGCCGGACCAGCCCAGGCTATCCCTCTACCTTTAGCAAACCCCTCAGTGTCCCCCTCCAACCTCTCCAGTCCCTCTCTTTCCCCCCCCTCATCTCCGGCCCCTCAACATCCTCCCCTTATGCCCGGTCCCCTGCCACTCCACGTAAGGCAACGTGCAAGACCAGGGGTGTATCCAAGGTCCTGCCGGAACAGCTGGTCAGACAGCAGGACCAGCAAAATCAGCACCTGGCCGAGGTTGTGGAGGAGATGAAGCGCCTGGCCGACAGCCTGGCATCCTCGGGACACATTACAGATGCCATCCAGGATCTTGCTGTCAACAGCGCAGCAACGCTGACCAGCCTGGGGGAGCTGCAGGAAAACACCTCCGAACTTGTGGGGGAGGTTCATGCCCTGCGCCTTGCTGTCGAGGCGCAGACTGCTGTGCAGACCCGCATAGCGGTTGCCCTGGAGGGCATGCAGGCAGCCAGGGAGGGACGTGGGGATGCTCCTCCTCAACCTGCTCCCCCCCCCATCTGTGGCTGCCCCCAAGCAAGTGAGGGGCAGGACCCGTGGCACCAGGCGGAGCCCCCGCCAGGCCCATTAATTTTCTTTTTGGTTAATATTATGCTCTGGTTAAGAGCTTTTTTTGTTTAATATTATGCTCTGGTTAAGAGCTATTTTTGTTTATTTTTGGATACTGCACACGGTGCAGTGTGAATGGTGTGTGAATGTGAGGGGGTGGCACTCCTGCCAGTAAGGGGTGTCACCCTCGGCCGTGGTGGTGAAGTTAACCCCACGGCTGTATGAATGATGTGTGAAAGGTGTATGAATGGACAGCAACATCATTGGGGCCTTGACATGGCGTTGCTGCTCCCAAGTCCTACATGCTGGACTTGGGCTAATCCAATGTGATGTGCATGTGGTGTGTGTGATCTAGGGACATCAGTGGTGTACACGCATGCATTGTCTGTGTGCCATGCTGTATGTGTGTGTTTAACGGTCAAAGATTCGTAACACGAGGACCCTCCTGACTGCTCTTCCATCAGATGACGGGGTCTCCTCTGGCGGGGGGGGGGCTGTGTGGTTGGGGGGTCAGGTCATCACGTAGGGCAATGTGCAGGCCCTTTCGCATGGCAAAGTTGTGCAGAATACAACATGCACCAATGATCTGACCCACAAAGTTGGGGGAATACAATAGGGCCCCCCCAGACTTATCCAGGCATCGGAAACGGGACTTCAGGAGGCCAAATGTGCGCTCCACCACTGCACGGGTTTTGATGTGTGCTTCATTGTATCTTCTCTCTCCTCTGGTTTGGGGGTTCCGGAAAGGAGTCATGAGATGGGGTCCCAGTGTATATGCAGAGTCACCTGTAAGGGAAAAGACAGGAGGATGTTAGTCATGCATGTGCCACTTCTCTTGTGCATCATGGGAGGGGATAGTCATGGCTGCCACCCATGTCACTCACCAACCAGCCAGCTGTCCCCATACATGTCCTGCTCAAAATCTTCGGGGATGTTGCTTTGACGGTAGATGTAGCTGTCATGGCTGGACCCGGGGTCTTTGGCACGGACGTGCCATATGAGGTATTTGGCATCGGCTATCACCTGTACGTTGATGGAATGCCAATGCTTCCGATTGCGGTATATGTGCTCTGTGACACTGGGGGGCTGTAGTGCCACATGTGTGCAATCAATGGCCCCCACAGTGCGTGGGAATCCGTCAATTCTGTAGAAATCTGTCATTGCCTTCTGCCGCAGGTGCACAGTGGTGGGTCTGATGAACTGGTTGGACATGCATCTGAGGATTGCGGGGACAACCTGGTGCAGACATCTGCTTATGCTGGTTTGTGACATCCCAGCCACCACTCCACTTGTACACTGGAATGATCCACTGGCCAGGAAATGGAGTGTTGCCAGGACCTTCACCAGTGGCTGCAGTGCATGTGAGCGGTATGTCTGGCTGGTGATGTCATCCTGCAAGGCTGTGGTTATTTCCAGGATGGCAGCAGGGGTGAATCTGAAGATGCGATACACCTCCTCATCACCCATGCCAAAGAGGCTCATGCGCGCTTGGTAGATCCTCTCACGTGCCCCCCTCCTCCTCCTCCTCCTTCTATGCTCCTCTTCCTCTGCATACCTTAGTAGTGATAAGACCATGGCTGGCCCTGGCATCTTGGCATACGAATGTGTTGTACAGTAAGTGTGATTGCTCAGCTCGTCCGTTACGGTGCTGCTGTAGTTGCTCTCCAGCTGACTTGCACACGGCCTTGAGCAAAGTTACCCGTGCTTTTATGAGGGGTATGTTTACTCAAGGCTTTCGAGTTACGCGCACCACGAGTAGCCAACGCCGAACGCGCGTAGTTTCGGGAATACGCGCATCTCCCTCATTTGCATATTTGCATGCTAATTCAATGGGAACTGAATATTTTTGATGTGTAACTATGCGCCTACGCCGCGCTAGCTTAATGCATTTTCGCCGCCCAGACGGAAAAAAAATTTTTGCGCGTATGTGGTTCTGTGTTTACCGCGCATCGATACGCAGGCGCACATTTACTATTACGCCGCGCATATACATTTACGCAGGCGTAGCGCCGCTGAGAATCTGGCCCTAAGAAGTCACAGGAATCCTCTCATCCTCTGAGTTGTTAGACTGCACATGATCCTCATCTCCAGAAAGCCTGAGCAGATGAAGGGGATCTACCCCGTTTTCTGCTATTTTTCAAGGAGGTTGCGACAATATTAGAAATCCTTCCTTCCAGGCCATCCATAGCAACTTTTAAAGCGTCCTCAGTGACGTACAGTACTTGCCACCGAGAATGTGTTTTTAGCACGACAGCATCACGCTGATTCTCGGCGACAGGGTGCCGACATCTCGCACTCGCTGGAATAGTAAAAGCACATTCCAGCGAGCGCGTCATAGAAGCGATGGGGATCCGACGTGGCGGCGTTTGTTATGAATCCTGAGGGGGAACTCCCCGGCGGATTTTCATTTAAAAATGGTGGGTAGGTACCACGTGGTACCTACCATAGCATGATGGGACTGCGACGTCACAAGATAGGCCTATATAAGTCGCTGGGAGCCGCGCGCCCGGCATAACAGCTGGAGAAGAGAAGAGAAGAAGAAGACGTGACAGAAGCGGCGGCCAGTCCTGAAGAAAAAGAAGGCACCGGAGAGTGCCGAATCAAGAGCGGAGAGCGGGAGAAGACCCCCGGAGAGCGGGAGAAGACCCCGGAGAGCGGAGAAGACCCCCCAGAGAGCAGAGAAGACCCCCGGAGAGCGGAGAAGACCCACCCCCCCGCCAAAGATGTTGAAGGAAGCCCACCTGGGGGCGGGGTGCTTTTATAAAAACAACCACACACCCCCCCTAACTAATAAAATATTTTAATACCCTGTGTGGTTTATTTGTGTTTACACTTTTCTTGCAGGTAAATGGGTAGGGGTACGATGTACCCCATACTCATTCACTTAGGGTGGGGGGCTGGTATCTTGGGGTATTAAAGGGGGCTCCCAGATTCCGATAAGCCTCCTGCCCACATACCACGACAACCAACGGCCAGGGTTGTCGGGAAGGGGCCCTGTCCTCATCAACATGGGGACAGGGTGCTCTGGGGTGGGGGGGCCGCAGTGCGCCCCCTGCCCCAGAGCACCTGACCCCCCCATGTTGAGGGCATGCTGCCTGGTACTGCTCAGGAGGGGGGGCTCGCTCGCCCCCACTCCCTTCCTTTTTTTTTTTCCTTTTTAGTTTTTTTTTCCTATTATTTTAAAGTGTATTTTGTGCGTGATCTCGAGAGAGAGGAGCCAGACTGCAGGAGTTAGGAGTAGGCAGACCCTCCCCCTGGAGGCAATCTGCCATCCTTCTCCATGCCCCCGGTGGCAATGGCGGGTGTGAGGGGGGCCTCCCCCTCACCCCACCCTAACTGCTCCACTTGGGAGCCCAACTGAGGGAAAATGAGGGAGTGAGGGGGCCTAACCCACCCAGCCAGCCCTGTAGGTCCTTGGCCTCTCTTTTTTTTTTTAGGAGACCGCATGGCCAAAGTGCGTGCGTGTTAAACCAATTTTGTGTGCGTGCAAGTGTGGTGGTGTTTGTGGGGGGGGCGTACTAAGCACAGGCGTACCTTGCATAGCACACCCACTGGGAGCCGGGCTGAGACCACCAAACTCAATTCACATGTAGCCGAGGCCGGGATCCGAACCCTTGGCTGCAGAGGTGAACGGCTTGTCAGCGCAGTGCCAATTTTTATTTAAAATCCGACGGGTAGTTCCCCTTCGGGATTCATACTAAACACCGCCCACATGTAGAATTGGCGGATCCCCGTCGCTTCTATGACGGCTTTGTCTCCATCGCGACAAGCCAGCTCGGCGCTGGCTCCCACGATGGGGCTCGTAGGTGGTCAATCTCGCCGAGAAAGGGAGCGAGCTTGACACAATATCGCAGTCACCTACTGTATACAGGAGCTGCATTAGGAGAAGCTGCAAAACCAGACAGGGACTCATCCTGTGAGACTGCTTTCAGGCTGACAGAGGAGGGTGGTAAACTGCAGGCAAGCTCAGAATCCTTAGCCATACGTGGGGATTTTCTGGTGCCTCTTTTATTCGCCCTAGACCCTCTTCTCGGGGACATAGTCCTTACTGCAAAGTAAAGGTACTAATCCACAAATACAAATGCAATCACTGTTGCGCTATAGTCTTACAATACACAAAAAATATCAGCTCACTGCACAACCTGATGCCGAGTAGGAGTCTTAGATTTGCCTGGTTCAATCCACAGGAATGCTTACAGCCCACAGCTCTGTGTCCATGCCGCTTACAGAAGGCTTCCAGAAGGCTCTCGCGTGCTGTGCTTTTGAACCAGCCTCTTGGCATCTGCACATGGGCACTAGCAACCACTTTTGGCCCTCCCCCCATCCATGTCTTTATTCTGCCAGAGTGTTCAAATGCGCCGCTGTCATAGCGGTGCCCAGGAGACCAGGAAGTGGGGGAGAAATTACTGGGGGCATCTTGTGGACCCATGTATGCGTATTGTGGCAGAGCCTGCAGTGGAAAGGAGGTGAGTGGTGTTATATGTTTTTTTTTTCCAAACAATTTTATTGAGTATTTCAACAATACATTTGTAAACATCGAGATACAATAGTCAGGGTAGTCTTTAATTCACATCAAGCGTTACAGGAAGAAATATAACAGCACATGGAACGGTCCGGAACATCATACACATAAGATCTCATTCCAGAATTTAGATTGCGAGAGATTTTTACATACAATATAATACCTCGGTAGGAAGAGAAACGTTCAGGTCGGGCAGTGTTGAAACAGTATGGGACCCTCTAGGGCCCGCCCACCCCTAACGGGAACAGTCTGTGGGCGGTGAGGGGGGGGGGGTGTCCTGAACCCATGCATTACAGCCGCATACCTACAGACATATAACGTAACAATGGTGTATTATTCAAGGCGTGAGAGATAGTCTATGTGAGGGCTATGTCAAAGGGTGAACTCTACAGGCAGTAGTAGTGCAGGACTTAAAGCAAAGGGAGGTCGGACTAAGGTGGGGATTGGGAGGGGGGGGGTACGGAGCATATGGGGGCAAGAGGAGAGGAAATAATAGTAGTGACTAATTAGGGCATAGGCCCATCTCCAGGCGGTAACGGATGGGCAGAAGGAATAAGTGGGTTCGCGTGTATCAGTGAGTCCCTGTAGTGGGTCCAGCAGGCCCAGGTGAACCTAAATTTATCGTGTGTGTCCTTAGCTTGGTGAATGAGCCTTTCCATGTCTTCGATCTTGTTGACCCGTTTATGCCAATCCTGTAATGTGGGGGGGGTTGTGGATCTCCAGTGGAGAGGGATGCATTGAGTGGCCGCGTTTACAAGATGCAATGCCAGTGATTTTCTGTAGTGTGCTCTCGGTATGGAAGAGTGGTGTAGCAAATACTGTGCCGGGGAAAAGACTAGTTGCATTGTGGTGATCTGCACTATACGGTCATGGATCTCCTTCCAGAAAGAGTGGAGAGAGGGGCAATCCCACCAAATGTGCAGGAACGAGCCTTCTGACATGCCACACCTCCAGCAGTCGGAAGAGACCGTGGGGTAGATTTTATGGAGCTTTGCAGGCGTCCTGTACCACCTAACACTAAGCTTGTATCTGTTCTCCTGTGCCGAGACATTCATAGACCCTTTGTGCGTGTATTCCTGAATGTGATCCCAGTCTTCATCAGACAAAGTGAGCGAGAGGTCATTATCCCAGGCCGTGCGGAGCTTGGTGTTGGGGGCCGAATCTAGGGTCAGCATGGAGTATGTCATGGAGATCAGGTGGCGTTGGGGTTCCGCGGCGGTGCAGAGCCTCTCCAGGGGAGAAAGGGCCCTGCCCCACAACAGAGGGGATTGGGCACTGTTGAAGAAGTGTTTGAGTTGGAGGTATTGGAAAATCGTCAGGGTGGTGTGCGGGAACATGCGTAGTATGTCTGGGTATGTTAGCAGTGTGCCGTCGCGGAAAAATCGATGAGCCTGTAGTGGCATAGGGTCGGGGGCTGGCATCAGACAGTTTCTGCCAATGTTAGGGGCAAAGCCAGGGTTACGCGATAGGGGTGTCAGAGGGCCTGGGGAAGGAATCAGTTTGAGGGAGCGGCACGAGGCCCTAAATGCAAGGAGAGTGGCGCCGATCAGCGGGTGAGCTAGGCATGCTTTAGGTATCGAGCGTTGCTCGATCCAGGGCAGGTGGGAGATTGGGAAGTCTATGAATGCATTTTCTATTGTGATCCAGTCCTTATTCTGACCATGAATGTGCCAGTCGATGAGCCTAGTGAGATGGCATGCTTTATAGTAAAGGGCTATGTCCGGCAAACCTAGACCTCCCCTCGGTTTAGGTAGGATCAGTGTGTTCCAACTCAATCTAGGTGCGCGTCCTGCCCAAAGAAAGGTCCTGCAATATCTTTTATATGTAGCAAAAAAGGATTGTGGCAGCACGATCGGGACAGCCTGTAGGAGGTAAAGGAGTCGTGGGAGGGTGTTCATTTTGAGGATCGCTATCCTGCCAAACCATGAGAACCTGCCTTTAGTCCAGACCTCTAGATCCGACTTAATGGTTTGGAGAGCGGGCGGGAAATTCAGAGTGAACAGATCTTTCAGGTCTTTCGGGATTTTGATGCCCAAATACGTGATATTGTCAGATTCCCACTTAAAGGGGAAGTTTTGTTTACATAAATTGACCACTGGGGCAGGTAAGGAGACACTTAATGCAAGAGACTTCTCAAAGTTAATTTTGAGATTTGAGAGAGATCTGAAGAGGTGGAAGTCATTGAGGAGGTTGGGGATCGTGGTGAGCGGGTCCGAGAGGAACATTAGGACATCATCCGCGTAAGCGGCTATTTTACACTGTTTTCCCCGGACCGCGATCCCTTTGATAGCAGGGTTGTCGTGCAACCTGCGAAGGAGGGGTTCCATAGAGAGGACGAAAATGAGAGGGGATAAGGGGCAACCCTGGCGTGTACCATTGGCTATGGAGAAGGCATTCGATAGTCGGCCATTGACTCTAATTCGTGCAGTAGGAGTGGTATATAGTGTTAGAATCATTTGAATAAGGCGAGTCGGCAGACCTATTTTGTGCAGAACCGCCGCCATGTAGTCCCAGGCCACCCTATCAAATGCCTTCTCGGCATCCAGAGACAGGAGGAACCCCGCACTGTTGGATGATGTCAACCAATGGTGCACGTTGAGAGCTTTGATGGTGTTGTCCCTGGCTTCCCTGCCAGGGACAAAGCCTACCTGATCAGTCGAAATAAGTTTGGGGAGCAATGGTAGTATGCGAGTGGCGAGTATTTTGGCATATAGTTTTAAATCGACATTAAGCAACGATATTGGACGATAATTAGCGACGATGGTGGCGTCTTTGCCTGGTTTGGGGATTAGAGTGATGTGGGCTTCTAGCAGGTCCTTGTTGTGGGAAGGGGAGTCAGGGAAGACATTGTAAGCTGCAAGGAATCTCGGGAGTAGCAGGCCGGCGAAGGCCTTGTAGTAACTGACCGGTAGGCCATCCGGCCCCGGGCTCTTCCCAGGTTTGAGTTGTCGTAGGGCTTGATTGGCTTCCTCTAGGGTGATTGGAGCGCCTAAGTGTGAGATGTCTCCCAGGGCTGCAGAAGAGGGGCAATAGTCCGTCAGGAAGTTGTCGATAAGGGTTGGTCTGTCGGGGGCATGAGGGGACTGTGGGTGAGTGGGAATATTGTAGAGGCCAGAGAAATAGCGCACAAAGTGGTCGGTGATCTCCTCCGTTTTAGTGAGGGTCGCGCCAGAAGGAGAAGTGATAGTATGAATGGTCTGGGAGGATCGTTTCTTTTGGATGGCTGCTGCCAGGAGCTTGCCTGATTTGTTCCCAAACTCATAGAAGAGTTTATGTGTGAGAGTGTACTTGCGGTCAAGTGTCTTCCGGAGTTCGGCCAGAAGTTCTTCCCTCGCAGTCAGTAGCTCGTCATGGGTTTGAGTTGCAAGTGTAAGCTTATGTGTGCGTTCCAAGGCCTTGACCTTGTCAGATAGGTTGTTAATATGCGCCTTGCGCAGTTTTGTGCATTTAGCTATTAGTGATATGAATGTACCACGCACCACGCATTTGTGGGCCGCCCATACTGTAGGCGAGGAAGTATCGTTCGTCACATTCTCCTTGAAGTAGTTCGACAGAACCTCGGCAACACAACTTGTGTTTTCCGCATCAAGGAGAATGGAGTCGTCCAACCACCAGATTGGTGATCTGACATGTAGGGAGTGGGTCGTCAGTGTCATGGTGATCGGATGATGGTCCGATAATAGCATGGGTTCAATAGTGGCTTCCACTAACGAGGTGAGGTCATTTTGGGCGAGGAAAAAATGGTCTATTCTGGAGTATTTCTTGTGCAGGGATGAGTAATATGTGAAATCCTTCACATTGGGGTGCAGCGTGCGCCAAGTGTCATGTAGGGTTAAAGTAGTTAGGTGAGACTTTATTGCTCGTAGGGCACTGAACTTCAGGCAAGAGGAGCCGTTAGACGTGTCCAGGGCAGGCTGCAGAGGGACGTTAAAGTCTCCTCCCAAAATTAGTGTGCCCGCCTGGAAGGCTGTGAGTTGGAGTGGTGTTATATTTGACCGACTTCACTGAGCGTGTTATCCTGGATGGCTATGTAAGAAAACACCAGGTTGCACTTACTCCCTCCAGTGGTGAGAACCAGGAAAGACATCCTACTCCAAAGAAGATAATACATAAATAAAAATGATCTTCTTCTTACCTGATCCACGCCGCAGGAACGCTACTAACAGTAGTTCCAGCTTTCAACCATCACGGCGGGCAAGTTGTGCCAACCTTCAGGTTTTCCAAGGGTTTTATTAGAAAAAAACTCATACCTGGACGTGTAGAAGACTCTGCCAGAAACTTTTCGTGCCACAGATGTATTAGTACACCAAAGTCTGGATGCCAAAGCCCAGACCTTCGCAGAGAGACATTACAGGCAAACCTTGTTTCTTCTTACACAAGGTCCTTTGATATCAGCTTGAGGAATGGATCCGGTTATAGCTCCACAACCAGACCATCAAAAGAGCATTTTTCTTCTTAGCATATGTTGACCATGACCAACGACCTTAACACTGGCGAAAAAACTGAGGTACTCTCCATTTGGGAGGGGTTATATAGGGGTTATATAGGGGTGAAACTCAATTTTTATTGGGTTTGCCAGTGTCCAATCACCTGTGGTGAGTACATAACCCATTAAGTAATTAAGGCTCTGTGTCCCATGATGTATGATCAAGAAAAGGGGCATGCTACTATTGATGGTTGCTGTAGGTACAAAAAATGTATCAAATTATCAATTTATCAATTTATACACGTACTGTATAAAGAGTTAAAATAATGCTCTTGAATGATATGTAAAGGTTCTTTTTTTTAAAAAACATACACATCATACTTACTTCCTCTGTGCATTTGGTTTTGCACAGAGTGGCCCTAATCCTCCTCTTCTGGGGTCCCTCAGCAGCGCTCCTGGCTCCCCCTTTATCTTTAGTGCCCCATTGGGGCACTCGTGCGGGCACGCTCCTGTGTCCTGCTGCTGCATGCATTCACACAGAGAAAATCTGCGCCCGCTAGAGGGGTGACACCTGTAGGCAGTGGCATAACACGATCTGCACACACCCCTACACTATAATCTGTGTCTCTCCAGCTGTGTCCCTCAGCAGAGAAGACCAAAGCCACCTCCTCCTCTCTGTTTACATGTACACAGGAAGAGGGAGTCCGAGGAGGGACACACTGTTGTGCAAATCCTACGCAATTCTGAGGTCTGAACAGTGTATTGTATTTGAAGATCTATTCTGATAGAGGGGGTCTGCACTAAGGGGTCTATGCTGATGGAGGGGGGTCTATGTTGATGGGGGTGTCTGCACTGAGGGAGGTCTATGCTGATGGAGGGGGGTCTATGCTTATGGAGGGGGTTTGCACTGAAGGGGGTCTATGCTGATGGAGGGGGTCTGCACTGTGGAGGGTCTATGCTGATGGAGGGAGGGGACCTAAACTGATGGGGGTCTATGCTGATGTAGGGGGTCTGCACTGAGTGGGGTCTGTGCTGATGGAGGGGGGTACACACCCCCAGGGCCGATCCTAGGGTCACAGGCGCCTGGGTGCAGAAATATTTCTGGCGCCCCCACATGGGCGTGGTCATTTTACTAACTCCTCCCCTTTACAAATGTGGCAACAACTCAACAACAGAAATGCTCCCCCACAAAGTCTTTATTACCCTGGGATCCTTACATGATCTCTTTACAATAAAAAAAATACAGGAAGAGCAGCAGAGTACTTTATTGTCACCTGGAGGGGGGCCTCTCTGATGGGCACAGAGAGGGCTTTTGTTAAAGAGTCTGTTAAAAAGACCCCCCAGACATACTACAGACACGATACAGGAGATGATCAGAGACTGCAGACATAGTACAGGCGATGGTCAGAGACTGCAGACATAGTACATGAGGCAGTCAGAGACTGCACACATAGTACAGGCAGTGGCGGCTGGTGCTCAACATTTTTTGGGGGGGCGCAAACGGAAAAAAAACAATTGCAGCCTCACTGTGCCTATCAAACGCAGTCACTGTGCCATCAAACGCAGCCACTGTGCCATGCCATCAAACGCAGCCACTGTGCCATGCCATCAAACGCAACCACTGTGCCATGCCATCAAACGCAACCACTGTGCCATGCCATCAAACGCAGCCACTGTGCCATCAATTGTCACCACTATGCCATGCCATCAAACGCAGTCACTGTGCCATGCCATCAAACAGCCACTGTGCCATCAATTGTCACCACTTTGCCATCAATTGTCACCCCTATGCAATGCCATTATTTGTCACCACTTTGCCATCAATTGTCACCCCTATGCAATGCCATTATTTGTCACCACTTTGCCATCAATTGTCACCACTGTGCCATCAATTGTCACCACTGTGCCCTGCAATTTTCACCACTGTGCCCCACAATTGTATCCACTGTGCCCCACAATTGTCGCCACTGTGCCCCGCAATTGTCGCCACTGTGCCCCGCAATTTTCGCCACTGTGCCCCCCAATTGTCGCCACTGTGCCCGCAATTGTAGCCAATGTGCCCGGTAAAATGCCCCCCCCCCTGGCACTTACCTTTCTGGCTTCTATCGTCCCTCGATGTCCCTCGTCCCGCCCTCGATGATGCTCAGCCAATCAGGTTACTGATTGGCTGAGACGCTTGTCAGTCTTATCCAAGGAACGCACCACCGGTACGTCCCGAGGATAAGCTTAAGAAAGCCGACTACAGCCTCAGGCTCTGATAGGCACTTCCACACAGCCAGCCAGCTGCCGCTATTCAGCTGACCGACGCTCAACATCCGGCCAGTTGACTAGTGAGCGGCAGTGGCGAAAATATACAGATTCATACAATGCATGAATCTGTATATTTTAGTGTCTGTGAGAGAACGAGAGGGGGTGGCGCTCCGGCGTCCCTATGGACGTACGGCTCCTGAGTACAGGAGACGGTCAGAGACTACAGACATAGTATAGGAGATGATCAGAGACTGCAGACTAATACAGGAGATGATCAGAGACTACAGACATGTTACAGGAGATGATCAGAGACTGCAGACATGATATAGGAGATGGTCAGAGACTGCAGACATGATACAGGAGATGGTCAGAGACTGCAGACATGATATAGGATATGGTCAGAGACTGCAGACATGATACAGGAGATGGTCAGAGACTGCAGACACGATATAGGATCACTCCCCTACACTGTGATCTGTGTCTCTTCGGCTGTGTCCCTCAGCGGAGCAGACCGAAGCCACCTCCTCCTCTCTGTTTACATGTACACAGGAGGAGGGAGTCTGAGGAGGGACACACCACTGTGCATATCCCGCACTGTTCTGAGGTCTGAACAGCGTATTGTATCTAAAGATTGAAATGTGCTGGGGCACTATGGGAGAGGAGATGGGGGACTACTAGCAGAAGTGGAGAGGGGGTCTGTACTGAAAGGATCTATTCTGATGGAGGGGGTCTGCACTGAGGGAGGTCTATGCTGATGGAGGGGGGTCTGCACTGAGGGGGGTCTATGCTGATGGGGGTGTCTGCACTGAGGGAGGTCTATGCTTATGAAGGGTGGTCTATGCGGATGGAGGGGATCTGCACTGAGGGAGGTCTATGCAGATGGAGGGGGTCTGTACTGGGGGGTCTATGCTGATGGAGGGAGGGGGCCTGTACTGAGGGGTGTCTATGCTGATAGAGGGGGTCTGCACTGAGGGGGTCTATGCTAATGGAGGGGGTTCTGCACTGATCGGGATCTATGCTGAGGGAGGGGGTGTGCACTGAGGGGGATTTATGCTGATGTAGGGGGTCTGCACTCATGGGGGTATATGCTGAAGGAGGGGGTCTGCACTGAGGGGGTCTATGCTGAGTTAGGGAGGTCTATACTGAGTAAAGGGGTTCCATACTGATGGAGGGGGTTCTATACTGAGGGGGAGGTCTATATTGATGGAGGGGGGGTCTGTACTGACTGGCGCTGTGTAGGTGGGTGACAGCCTCAGTACGAACACTCCTAATGTAAAGGACTAACCTTCCTGGGTATACTAGCCCTTGCTCTGTAACTCTCACTAACCTCTTCTCGATGCATGGTTGGGGGCCGGTGACTGGATCCTCTGCCCACCCGCCTCTCCAGCTATCTTCTCTCACACTATATGAGAGAACCTGCCAGGAAGGAAGTGAACTCTGAAAAAGCAGGGAAAATCTGACAGGGCAGTTACACAGAAGTCGAGTGGTAAAGTCTGTAGCACTACCCCCAAACGAGCTGCTGGTTTGTTTTGGGTCTACGCTCTGGTTATCAACCCCTGAAAGTGTCTCAAACCCTCCCCTTGGCACAACTGGTATAGTGGGTATTGTGGACCCCAATAACTTGTTGGAGGGCACAATATCCTGTCACACCACAGTAAATTATGTAAATTAATGGTTACCTTGAGTGGTATGGATCCCGCAGGATGATAGAGAAACTGTAAACAAATCTCAGCTTAACCAATGTAACTCTTCACTTGGTAGGATAAAGCAAAACAAACAAAGGTAAAAGAGTAAAAGACTGCTTGCAGAGCCCTGCAAGAGTCAGAAACAGAAATAACAAATACATACATGTTAAATTATAATGGCTATGCAGACCTGTGTAAGCACACAGCAAGGTAATTCCCTCAAAAGGCATCCACATTGAAGCACCTCCTTGCCAAGCCTCACCCAGCTCTCACTATTAACAATACTCACAGTGTAATAGAACCGATTACTTGATCAACAAGTATGGAAATGGATATCCACAGTCTACAACAACTAAATAAGCAGTCTTTAAATAGTATACCTAACTAACGTGGTTTGGTTGATCAGACCAAACCTCAGTTCAAATTATCCCAAAAGTCTGTGCACTGATGCGTTGGCATGCGGTGATGCGCAATGGGTAAATTGTAATCCAACTGGGTAACAAATAAAACTGGTGAAAAAGGCTCAAATAGTCAAACCACAATGGCTAATGTGAGCGATCCACCCTTCAATAACACAGTCTATAGGTCCTGGTAAGGTGCCCGTCTCACCCAACCAGCTCAGGCCTTGTCCTTCCGAAACACGCGATCTCCGATTACAGTCTTTTAAGATGACAGCCTCCAGTTCTCAGACAGGTCACAGGGGTACTGGAAGCCTGTCCAATCACTCCGTCAGAGCTTCTGTCTCTCCTCCTCAATGGCACTCCGCCCGGGCGTAGATAGGCTGCAATTCCAGCCTAATCTCCTCGCACAGGTGTCCTCCTGAGTTGAAGAGGCGGTCCAGAGAGAGCGTGCCAAACACGTCCTCTCCCTTAAATTACCTCTCCCAGTAGACTGTGCGGGGAGCAAAGCATTCTGGGATTGTACAGTTGCTCTCTGGGTAACGTAGTCTATAACAAACCAGGGCAAATGCAGTTTCTTTTCTCCCTCTACTCAATATCCCAACATTCTCTGTGGTATCAGGACAAAAAGTAAGCAGCAGGTGGTTATAACACAATTCGGCCACAGGAGGGAGCTGAGATCCTTATTGATCAGCAGATGGTAGTCTTTTATATCACATAAAAGGGTAATATCCCGCTACACATACATGAATCACAATTCAGTCAGTCCCTGCTAAATTGTCTAAGGCCGCGTACACACGTCCGAGAACCTCGTTGGGCGGAACGATGGGTTCCCGATGAGCGGTCGAAAAGGTCGTAGAGCCAAATTTCCTCATTGAACAACGAGGAAAAAGAGAACATGCTCTCTATTTTGGCTCAACGAGCTTCCCGACGGGAAGCTCGTCGAAAGTGTACACACAAACGAGAACCTCGGCAGAATATGTCTCCCAGTGAGCTTCTCGCTGGATTCTGCCGAGAAGCTCGGTCGTGTGTACGGGGCCTGAATTCCGATTCCTGTCAGCTTTACAGTGTGAATGGACACAGATGGTTTCTGACACAAAAAATGAAGAACACCAATCCTGTCTTCAAACAGGAATTTAGTTCCCATCAACCTTGCTCTTACAGCTGATTTAAGGAGTTGTTTCTGCCTGTGTGTAATTTGATTGGGTTAGGCAATCAATTTCCTCATAAGCAGAAATGGATTCTCCCACAAGCCATCAGGAGCAGACCTATAAAACTATTCGGATTCCACCCATGACATATCCCATTAGGTTTGCTCTGACAGCCAGTGGCAGGAGCTGTTTATGCCTGTGTAGGATTTGATTGGCTTGGCCAATCAAATTCTACATAAGCTGACATATTGGTCCTGAAAAACAGCAGTGGCCAATATTACGTCTGTATGCAAGTGTGCATGTAAATGTTGCACAAATGTTTAAATGCATACATTGTTATGGTTGAATGTTATGTTATATTATGGTCAAATGTGCAAAACGCAGGAAAAATGTACACTGCAAATGCAGCTATGTGTATTGGCCCATAGGCTTTATTAGTGAGATTCAGTTATTTAATCAGATGTGTACAAAACTATACTTTTTTATGCATCTAAATACAGCTTTTACTACTTGTGAATAAGCCCTAAATATTGACTTTTTGCAGAAAGTCTCCTCTTACACACTTTTAGACTCTAATGCCGCGTACATACGATCATTTTTCGGCATGAAAAAAACATAGTTTTTCAAAAACATAATTTTAAATGATCGTGTGTGGGCTACACATAATTTTTCAGGTTCTTAAAAACGACAAAAAAAAATTTGAACATGCTGCATTTTTTAACATCGTTTTAAACAATGTTGTTTTTCGGGTTGTAAAAAAAATGATTGTGTGTGGGCTAAAACGACGTGAAAAAACCCACAATTGCTCAGAAGCAAGTTATGAGATGGGAACGCTCGTTCTGGTAAAACTACCGTTCATAATGGAGTAAGCACATTCATCACGCTGTAACAGACAGACAAGCGCGAATCGTCTTTACCAACACGGAATCGGCTAAAGCAGCCCAAAGGCGAATGGAACATCCCCTTTAAAGTGCCGTCGTACGTGTTGTACGTCACCACGCTTTGCTAGATAATTTTTTTAAAACGATGGTGTGTGGGCAACACCATTTTAATGATGAAGTTGGGAAAACGTTGTTTTTTCGACATGCTAAAAAACAACGTTTTTTTTTCATGCTGAAAAATTATCGTGTGAACACCGCATGACATTCATGTAACATTGTAACACTGCTCAGGTTATCAACAAGTAAATGCTTTCCTTTGAGCAACCAAAAATTTAAGAAAAAAGCCCTATTACCCCAAAATAAATGTCAATATACCCTCAAAGAAAAATAAAACAAAAAGCCGCTTTCTCATACAGCAGCCTCGCAGCAGAAAAAAACAAGAAATCAAGGAAAAATAAGTGACTTCCCAAAGAACTATCAGTTAGAAATAAATCACAGTACACAGCCTAGGTATATCATTAATAGGGGCTACATTGACCGGATACACGTCCCCTTTTTTCTCTCATCACGATGGTACTATATGTCATGGCAAATTTAATGTATATTGTAACTAATAATCTTTTGGAATTTTCACTCTGCTTTATGCTGGACACTGATGTTTGTATTATTTTACAAAGGTTTCCCAGCTTGTTCAACGCTAGTGGTCCTTATTTGCTACCTAAGAGGTTCCTTTTTGTGGTTAGGATTTTCAAATTTCCCTAGAAGCGCGACTCTTCAAGCTCCACATTTGTAGGTATAAATACAGTTCTTCATAATATTGATTTACCGTTTTTTTGGAATTGTTTATTTACTTTTATATTCCTATAATGTCATAGTGATTTATCCCATATTTTGGGTTTACAGATATGTCTTGACTAGGGACTAGCTGTATCCCTCCTTGCATACTATTTTACAAGATCTATAGCGCTTTGATAGACATGCTATCTGCCTTGAGACATTCTTGGACGTGTCCGTGTCATATATAGGTTTGTTCATCATATTTAGGGTGATATATGTTAGTTTGAAGTTATATTAGTGATTCCATCTTCTTGATTGGTTATTTACGGTTTGCGTCATCTTGTCCCTTGACTTCTTTCCCCTGCTGCCTTTGATGTCCTCCTGGGATCTTGAGGTGTTCTATAGTAGGGTTGGCACTTCTCATCACCAACATTGTAGTTTGCTGATTATTCATTGTTATGTTATCTTATACTATCCAAAAAAGACAATGGGCTTAGCCATATCTTCATACTAGTTGGTTAATATATTGTCTTTTGTAGAACATACCCTTTCGCTATTGCCCCTGAAGAAGACGACAAAAGTTGAAACATACTTCCACACTCATGATCCCAGTGTGGCCTTGGTGTATTCATGTATATACATGTTACCAATTTGTACAGGGGATTTTGATGTTTAATATTTGTATCTGTTTTTAAAGCAGAGTTCCACCCAAAAATTGAACTTCCGCTTTAAGTGTTGGTGACCCCCTGACATTCCACATTTGGCTTGTGAATTTATTGGGGGGGGGGGGGTACCCTGTTTTAACAGGCAACCATCTTCCACTTCCTCCCCTGGCGCAGGAACCTTTCCCTGCAATCTTCTGGGACATGTCACAGGTCCCAGAAGATTGCCCGGCTGTGAAGCCACAGCCAGGCACCCACAGTTAGAATGTCAGCACCATGGAGAGGAGGGGGAGAGGTGTTTTACAGATGGTATTACACCCTGGCCAGATTAGTTAGTTTCATTCCATCCTATTTCCACGTATGTTTCCATGGGTGTACTCAAGAGGGTACAATGGCACACATCTGGTGGACGTGTCCAAGGGTGTGCAGATTGTGGGATAGGGTCTATACACTCCTCTGCAACCTTTTCCACACCAACCTGAAGAGGGACCCTTTCGAGGCCCTTCTGTGTAAACCAATTGCAGAATTGTTCCACCCGGAACGCCAATTGGCATCGCACATTTTTACTGCAACTAAATTAATAATTTTCGAAGCAGTTAAAAACTGTGTAAATGATATTATGGTAACCAAGAAACTGATAGCTGTATTATCAGACACTCATGATAAATTTCCTCCGGGTTTGGCAACCGTGGGTGGCTTATAATCATCCTTCACAATTTGACCCAGCGCTCCTTTCACTCTAGTATATCTCTGTCCCCCTGCCCTATGGACTTCTGTCCTCCTTACCCCCCATTCCCACTCACTTTTTCTGTTCCACACACCTATTCTATTCTTTCTATGCTTCCCCTTCTTTCCTCCTCCTTTTTCCTAACCTTTTTCATGCCTCTTTGGCCCACCAGGCCTGGCCCTGATGGGATTGGATACATGGTGAAAAATCATTCTGTTTTGATAAAGGTATATACTATTTTTCAATTGTTTTACTTTTTTTTAGGAAATGTCATGTTTTGTATTTACCTCTTGATACGTGTTTCATTTATCACTCTGTAAGGCCTTGTACACACGACAGACCGTTTTCATCGGGTCACCACTGAAGTGGCCTGATGGTCTGATGTGCGTACACACCATCAGTCCAAAATCCGATCTGGTCAGAACGCGGTGACGTAGAACACAACGACGTGCTGAAAAACGAGGTTCAATGCTTCCAAGCATGTGTCGACTTGATTCTGAGCATGCGCGGGTTTTTGGTCCGATGCTTTTGCGTACTAACCATCGTTTTAAAACTTTGGTCCGATGGACAACGGTCTGATGGGCCGTACACATGATCAATTTGGTCCGATGAAACTGGCCTTAAGGCCAGTTTCATCGGACCAGTCTGATCGTGTGTACACGGCCTAAGATCACCAGCAATTATACCTAGTCCAAGGCACTGTCACATTAGCAGGACTTATAAGGTAATGGCAACCTATTACAGACTTTATATGAATACCCTTGGATCGACGGGAAAACTGTCATGTTTGCATTTGGTTGGGAAAACTGGCCTTGTGTATACTCCATAGCAGTTTTTCGAACAGGAAAACTGCTAGCAAAAAAATGAGAACTTGTTCTCTTTTTTCCTGCTGCGATTCTCTGCGTTTTTTTGCTTGGCAGTTTTTCTATAGGAAACACTGCGAGGGAGCATACACACAGCCGGCTTTCACGACCAAAGCTGTCATGGCAGTTTTCATGTCGGGAAAATCGGCCATGTGTACACGGGGATAAGCAACCGAGCAGGTTCATCGCTTTCCCCTCGGTTTTCCCGGCGGACTTTTGACCGACAGGAAAACTGATCGTGTGTGGCATCAGGCATCAGACTAATCTTCTTTTCTATAAATATTTCTCCGTTATGTGACCATCAATGTTACTGTATTGTGCTCTTGATCTATAACGTTATGAAAACCCTGTACAATATATATGTATATATATATATATATACTGAGTTTATAAGATTTGTCCTACTCTGTGTAGATATAGGCGATGTTTATTAATCCAAAGTCTATCCACAAGAAAATCCTCTGCATTACTGTTGAGGATAAATCTACAGACATTCACAATACTTAGGCCAGGTCATGACTGCTGAAAAACCTTTCCAATCAAAATGTACTATCAGACACCTTTTTTTTTAAATCTTCTCTTTTTATTAAAGTTTTCAAACATTACAACAGATAACCAAATCACATTACTTTTTCTGCAGATCATACAAGTTATTTATTTTTTACAATACCTCTTTCTAGTTTCAGATAATCTCCAGAATACCATTATATCACCTCTAACAAAACAAGCAGACAACCACACATTCAGACAAACAAACCAACGAACAAACGACACAAAAAAAAGACAGCAAACAAAAAAAACACTCACCCCCCTGTCCTCCACCCCTCCAGACTTCCACTATCAGTCCTCCCATATACTATAAAGTGTCCTGTCCAACCCATATTTGCCCACCTATTACATTATAGATCATTTCTATGATGTTCTAGGGGAGACCAAAGAGAAAAAGGCCAGTCCTGGGGCTGTTACCCAGGGTCCCCATAACTTGACCAATATATCTATTCTACCCCTGTTCTTATACACCTGTTGTTCCATTAATATTGTCGCATTGTCTATTAGGAGACATACATTTTCTAGCAATTAACCTACGAGCTATAAATAATAATCTACCAATTTGTATTAACTTGTCCCATGGATATAGCTCTTCATTAATATAGCCCAGTAGACAAATCTTTGGTTCCACTTCTATATGAGTATTGTAAGCTCCATTAATTGTGGACACCACCTACTGCCAATATCTGACCAGCTTGGGGAAATTCCACAACATATAGATCAGGTCAGCCGGGGACTGCTTACACCTCAGACAATCCAGGGTTTCCCTCCGCTTCCACTTATATAGCTTTATCGGCGTCCTATGTGTCCTATATATAATAAAGAATTGTGATGGGCATTGTGTATGTGATAAGTATAACAATGGGGCCCTCTTCAGAATATTTTGCTATTCATTCTATGTTATACCCTCCGTTATACCCCCCGATCTATCCCCCAACCCTTTCTACCTAAAATATCTTGATACTTCATCATAAGTTGACTATAAGCTAATGTAATGAGACCTTTCTTTTTTTCTTTAGCCCCTGCCACCAAAGACATCAGTGGCATAGACCTTTAAACTGCGAGTTGGCTGCATGTCGTAGTTGTAATTATTTATTAAAGTTATTATGATGTAATTGATATGACTCCTGTAACTCCTGAAAAGGACGCATAACATTTTGAGCATAGAGCTGAGAAATATATTGTATTCCTTTGGAGCACCAATGCTCAAACCCCTCCTCTTCATAGTGCCTATTCCCCCATATTGGTGAAAATTATGACACCCCTGCATATTTCATTATGCGTCTCATTTCTTGCCATACTTTATTCATAAGAACCAATGTTGGTCTAGAATGATTACACACAAATTATCCCAATTCTAACTGGGCTTATGAGATTATAATGCGAGCAGTGGCTCAAAAGCACAGCCTGTATGGGGTCTCTCCAATCTATCATCCCCAATTCAGCAAAGTGCTGCAGTTAAGAAGCTATAAAATACATTCTCGGCTGCGGTACTGCTAGCCCCCCCCCCCTTCCTTAGTACGCTGAAGGATAGAAAGTTTGATCCTAGGGCTTTTTCCTTTCCACAATAACTTTCAAAACCAGAAGTCTATTTTCTTAAACCATTTTAAAGGAATCCATATGGGCGAGTTGTGTAGAACATACAATAGTTGGGGAGCCGAGGTAATTTTTATAAGGTTTTCTCCACCCACCACTGATGAAAGCAACTTAGACCAAGCTAAACACTTTTGTTTAAATTTGTCCAGAATGGGGTTCAGAATATGTTGAAAATAGTTTTTCACCCTTAGAGATATCCATATTCCTAGATATTTAAAGGATGCCACCACTTTAATTTGCTGAGCCTCACTTGAAATAATTAAATTAGGTTCATCTATAGGAAATAAGACTGATTTGTCCCAGTCAATAACAAACCCTGAAAATGAGCCAACATTAGGGAGATCAAGGAGTTATCCGCATCTCCAAGAATTATCAAAGCATCGTCCGCATATAATGAATCTTTTTCGTTCTGTGCTCCTCTAATGAACTCACAGATATCCTTGGATTGCTTCTGCTAGTGGTTCTACAGCTAGTGCAAATAACAAAGCGGACAGGGGGCACCCGTGCCCCTTGATAGTGTAAATAATTCTGTCACATGATCATTGATTTGCATGCAAGCTCTTGGAGCAGAGTATAATGGTTTAACCCAGCGTATAAATCTATTGCCCAGGCCAAATCTACCCAAAACCTCCCACAAATATGTCCACTAGATGCTGTTGAATGCCTTTGCAGCGTTGAGTGACAAAATAGCTCTCTTCCCCAGATTATCTTTTGGTAAATGCATATTCAAATATAGTCTCCTCAAATCCGTCACTGTTGACCTGGTATGTATAAAGCCAGATTGATCTGGGTGAATCAATCCCTGTATAACCTTACCCAGTCTTTTTTCGCCAAAATCCTTGCCAGAATCTTAACGTCCAAATTCAACAAAAATATTGGGCAGTAAGATTCTATCAGACACCATGCATTGACATAAACCACATGCTTGTGCCTATAGAGGGGAAAGGGATATCGCTCAACAAATATCCCTGGTTCTGTCCTCTCTCAGGAGGAACCAAATGGTTATGAGACAAGGAAAAAACAACAACCCAGCCAATCGAGAAGACTTGAGTAGAAATGTCATATGATTAGCCACCATGGGCAACTTTTTTTTAACATTTAGCAACTCCTATTTGGGCATGTTAGCATTCTACAAATTAAAGACTCAGGCCTCGTATACACGACCAAGGAACTCGTCGGAAAAGACACATTGTTTTCCTCAACGAGTTCCTTGTTAGGCTTGCCGAGAATCTCGACAAGCTGTCTTTGCGTTCACACAGTCAAGACCAAATCTCCTCGTTCTCAAAAGCGGTGACGTACAACACATAGACGGCAGGGGAAGTTCGATTCCACTGGCACAACCCTTGGGGCTGCTTTTGCTAATCTCATGTTACTGCGTGTTAAGTAAAAGTTTGGTGAGAGACGATTTGCACTTTTTAGTCTGTTACAGCGTGACAAATGTGCTATCTCCATTACAAACGCTACTTTTACTGAAGGTGCACGGGTTTCTAAGCATACACACGAATGTGTTTCTCATCGAAAACCAGCCCGACGAGGAAAATGACGAGGAAATTGAGACTCCCGACGAGGAAAAAGAGAACTTGTTCTCTTTTTTCCTTGTCGAGTTCCACGTCAGTTTTCTGGATGAAAAGTATACACGTGACCGTTTTCCTCGGCAAAAAAGCTCTGCCACCAAGTATCTTGATGGATTCTGTCGAGGAAAACGGTTGTCTGTGCGAGGCCTCAGAAAACAATGTGAAATGGAACCATTTTAGCTTGCATATATTTAACATTTTAAAGGGAAATATTCTAGACTAAGTTTAATGAATGCAAAGCACCATCAACCATTCTTCTTTTCAGCTCTTATGGCAGCTTTTATTTTGCAGCCATCCCATTTGTTTAGCATAATTTGTGGAGGTTTTTTTTATTCAGACTTATTAGGGAAAAGTTTTATGGACATAGGAACAACCTATTTTTAATCTGTCAGTGGGATGACCCCATTGAGAACACACATGAGACCCCTTCATAAAACTAACTATGCAGACAAAAGCTGTTCCACATCTTAGCATTGCAGATAATGTATGCACAAGCCATGAACAACTAGAGAAAAGTGCCTATTTAAATTGTGTTCACACACAATGTCATTTACATATTTCACAATAGCAGTTAACTTTCTATAATTGGTGATTAATTGCTGTTTTCCAGGAAACTAGCTTGTTCAATAAATTGTAAAAGTAGGTGAAATATTTGTCTGAAACCTATATGGACAAATACAATTACCTATTGTGAAGCAGAAATAAAATAATTATATATGATGCAAGTATAGAAGATCTATACAAAATAGAGTATACTTTAGAACATCAGTAAGTTAAATCTCTTTAGGTGTCCAAAAACATTAGATCAAAGCTAGGCAGACAATTTGATATTGGGGGTGCTTACCATATGTCTTAATGTTCTGATAAATAAAAAATAAATTAATGTTACAATAGTCACCGCTAGCTACTGATTACAAATGAAATCTCAGAAATTCTCTTTCATACATCATTTCAGGATTGTAGAGTCATCCCAAAGTACAGTAAGGAAAGTGACTGATAATGAAACCTTGACTCCTGATTCTCAGTATGTCAGTACATGTTAATATCACCTTATTATTACCTGCTGTAATAGTAATGTCTGTGGGCACTTGGTGGATCAATCTTTCTGCTGACTGGTTTTGCATGTAACAACAAAGGATGGATGGGTTGCTTGGTGAATCTGTAGACTTACAAGGTGACACAGTATGAGCATGTCTGGCTGCTATCTATTGGTCAGGTTTACAGTGAATATCTTTTTTGCCAAACCCCCAAAAAATACTTTAGTTGCTAATGGTACTTTGATATTTGCATTTCTGGTAGGTGGTTCAATGTTTATTGTAGACATAGGTTTAAGTAAGATGTCTCCATGCTCCTCTCAACATCTATCACACCAACCATTAATTTCCTCCTAAACCCCCCAAATAACCCTGTCTCTTTTGAAGTCGGTATCTACCACCACAGAAACCCCAAACAATGCTCCCAATGTGCATAATCTTCTTTGCTTATGTGTGTTAGTTTTTTGTTCCTGAGATCATGAGTGTTTTGGTTTTTAAGCATTAACAACTGATCTGAGCTGTCAATGCGTCTTTAGCAATTTTGTATTTCCCATAATGGCTAGTGTCTAGAGCAGCAAAGCACCAAGCCTCAAAATGTTCAAATATTTACTGCTGTTCTCTTTTCCTCTTGTGCCTATCTCTGGATATATTTGTCTTAGTTTGCAACTGTTGGGTTAAAGGGGTAGAGGAGAAGTTGGGTAGAGTTCAGCAGGTTCTTAATAGTTCAGGAAGCTTGAAACCCCCTCTCTTTTCTATTAATAAGTCTGAACAGTAGAAATAGAGGGATCCATATAAATCTGTTTTTCAGTCACCTATCCTTTCTATCAATTTTTGCTATCAATGGTGAATACTCTTTCACCTATTTTATTTCCACCATGCGTTAATGACACAACATACATATGTATATATGTTTGGGTCTATAGGTGATTTCAAAATAAATTAGTATTGCTTTTCTTGTATTACCACCAAAACACACACATTTCTACTATATGTATTGGTGTGTTTTTTTTCTCGTTTTATAACAATTGAAAAAAGTTAAATCTTTTCTAAACCCAAAGATAAAAATTTAATTTATTGTAGCTTACCAAACCTTAGATGGGACTGCATGAATTTTCAACTTTTTCTTCATTTTCATTTGATGATCTGGTCAGTAACACACTTTCTGTGAATGGCTACACTCACTCACCATTCTCTCTATGAAAGAGTATCATAGTCATTTAGATGGACTTTGTATAACTGACTAACCTATTAAAGCCTGTCTCCAGCTTACATTTTTCAGCAGTTACAGAATTATATATTTTTTCCTTTTAGAAAAAAGATTTTAACGAAATGACCTAAATCTGACCATTGTAAGTTCCCTGTCAGTGTTAAATGGTTTATTTCAACCCTCTAACTGCCACATTTCTGGATAGCTCGGTGTAATAAACAATGTTGAATAACTTCAGACTTACTAGAAGGATTGAGAGCAGGTTCACACTGCGTCAGCATGACTTCGGGGGCGACTCTGCAAGTCATCCTGAAGACGACTTCAGAGGCGATTAGCAAAATTACTTCTGTATAGAAGTCAATGCAAATCGCCCCGAGCCGCCCCCGAAGTCGTGCAAGAACCTTTTTCTAAGTTGGAGCGACTTGCGTCACGCCTATTAGAATGGTTCTATTGCAGAGAATGGGACGCAACTCGTCAGGCGGCTCAGTGTGAACCGGCTTTAAAGACGATAAAACTATGATATAGGAGGAACTCAGGAAAACAAAGACTGCTGTGTTAATGCTATTGACAGGCTGCACTATATATGTATTTTTTTTAATTGTGCTCAAAGTTCCACTTTAATGTAATAAAATGTAATGCAAGCAACATGTCTTTAGCCTCGCAGTAAATGCTCACCACAAAATGTATTTTGATTGTGAATTCATTTTACATTGATCTATTATCAATACACTTCTTTTTAGAAAATACTTTTTAGAAAAGACTTGTGGCATTTTAGGGAGCCACTCTCCATCTGAAAACTTTACCAGACAATTGTTGCAAGTTCAGCAGCTGAGATGGGCAAGATCAGAAGTTCATTTCTTACTGAAATTTCAGTGACTTTCTGGGCATTGTGGTAAAGTTTATACATTTGCATAAATATATTGAAATCAACAAATTAAGCTGATGTTTAGTACTTTTAATGTGGTTTAAGCCCATAGCATACTAGCTCATTATGTAATACTCACCTGAGATTGAAGCCCTCAAGGCCCTTGCGAGGCCCATACACAGCACCAGACAGCGACGTCACTCCAGGGGTTATTGATAAGAAGAAAAACGGGATGGACAGCCGCACTCCAAAAAAAAAATAAGGCTGTCTTTAAATAACAATGTGTGAAGCATTCTGTGAATGTTTCATACACCATGCTTCACACATTGTTATTTATCCTAACAAAGGGAATTCTTTGCACATATAGAATTTTTACTCTTTACTTTTATATGTATACTCATGGGTGTTTTTCTAGACGGGAGCTTAATTTTGTATTTGGGTAATCTCTATGCACACATGTGAAGACACTTTCCGATCGGCTTTGGGAGTTCCTCTCACTAATTGGGTCTTACCTGCGGTTGGTCAATGTCTATCATATGTTTTATGCTGGAATCATATATATTTGAAGTGTGTTCTTTTTTATGCTAGCCATGATTTTGGCTAATTTGGAGTGTGAAACGCGTAGGCTGTTGTTCCCGTGTTCTGCTTGTTTTATAGTGCATTTTTATCAATTTTTCATATTAAAGACAACCTTATGGGTTTTTTTTTTGGAGTGCAGCTGTCCATCCCGTTTTTCTTCTTATCAATTGCTTTGTGCATTGCCGGCACACTTGATTTCCTGAACCGTTGCTGATTTTTCAACACACCCACCTGGAGCGGTTACTCCCTTCACTCCCAGGAGTTTCTTCCGTGTAACATAACTCCGGCACTGTGATTGGCCGGAGACACAATGACGTAACTCCTGCACATGGGCGCGGGAGCCTCCGGTAATGGCACAGTCTAACTGAAGGGACAGCACGAAGTGCCGTTGCTTCAGTGTGCATGAGCCGATGACTTTGGCACATGCAGAAACAGGGGATATCTCCAGGTAAGCCTTAATATAGACTTACATGTAGCAAGTTGTAAGTTGTAAGAGTTTACAACCACTTTAAAGTGTATGTTATCACTAACAAAGAACATCCCCATTTTTCTACCTTTTGGTTATTATTGTTATCAACCCTGACTATGTTCGCTCTTTGGACAACAGAACACCTCCCTTTGTGTTATGAGATAAGGAGGGGGTTATGTTCTGTTGTCCTAACACATATCCTGTCCTAGGGTGACAATGCTGCTTCTCCATAGATACAGTACAATGAGTGAATGTTTTAACCCCAGGACATAAGATGTTACTGGTAGGATCACCAGATGAAATAAAGGAAAACAAGCCTAAAAAGAAAGCTAATACAGCCACTATAACTAAGAACTGCAGTACGCTGAAGTATATTATTATTTTGATCTTGGGTTTACAACGTAGATACACTTTAAGAGTGTAATGGGACTTAATTGGCTTCTTTTGATTAGCTCCAAAAATACTGTAGTATCCCTAACTTTTACCATATCTCTATCGCTGATAACAGCTGAAACCCTATGTTTCAGCCTGGGAGACTGAGGGATCTTTAATGCTGCCATCGACGCCATCTGGATTGACCAGCTTTACTTTGTGCTACCAGCCCAAAAAGCTTCATTGCTAACACTACCATCTCGCAAATACACCTTTCTTAAGGACGCTCAGTTTGGCCTCCTTGTGTTGGCAGCACTTCATCCTAGATCCTTTACCCTCAAGGGTTATTTATTTAGTCGTCCAGCAGCCCGGACCCCTATTTGAGCTTTACTATAAGAAATTTATTCTCTTAAGCTCTACACCCATCATTGGACAACACGGACGTTTTAATACTCTCTCAAACTATTCAAAAGACTTAGTGAAGAAGCACTGTAAGACGCGCGAAACCGGTCGAGTCTCCACATCGCAAGATTCATCTTGCAGACTTTTTCATGTCTGCACCTCCTCCGTTTATACAGGATACTTATACTACTAATATTATTATTTTTTATCGATTATTTTAATTGATTTTTTTTTATTTAATTGAAAAAAATCCTGTATTATTTAATTTAAATATTATGGCTATACAATTTTCCTGTATTACTCTGGAGGTACCCTGCAATGTGTAATTAGTTTGCCAGACTGTTCCTATGGAACGTCTAATTTTTAATGTTTAATTACACCCTTGTGTCTAAATAAATTTATTTTTTAGAGAAATTTTCTCTGTACGACTACATCCTTTACAACATATAGTGCCTGAAAAGTCCAATAACTTGCCCCTAGTTAATCTTTCTCTTACACCAGAATTTAGTTCAGTTTTATTAAATGCTTATTTTTTTTGTTTTCAGCCCATATCATAGTTACAAAGTTACATAGTTACATAGTTAGTCAGGTTGAAAAAAGACACAAGTCCATCCAGTTCAACCATAAAAATAAATAAAAATAAAACAAAGTAAAACACAGTACATCCTCCCATACACCCAACTCCATACCCACAGTTGATCCAGAGGAAGGCAAAAAACCCCAGCAGAGCGATGATCCAATTTGATACCGGAGGGGAAAAAATTCCTTCCTGATCCCCCGAAAGGCAATCGGATTTACCCCGGATCAACTTTACCTACAAAACTTAGTACTCAGTTATATTATGTGCATTTAGGAAAGAATCCAGGCCTCTCTTAAAGCAATCTACTGAGCTGGCCAGAACCACCTCTGGAGGGAGTCTGTTCCACATTTTCACAGCTCTTACTGTGAAGAAACCTTTCCGTATTTGGAGGTGAAATCTCTTTTCCTCCAGACGTAAAGAGTGCCCCCTTGTCCTCAGTGTTGACCTTAAAGTGAATAACTCAACACCAAGTTCACTATATGGACCTCTTATGTATTTGTACATGTTGATCATATCCCCCCTTATTCTCCTCTTCTCAAGAGTGAATAAATTCAGTTCTTCTAGTCTTTCCTCATAGCTGAGCTCCTCCATGCCTCTTATCAGTTTGGTTGCCCTTCTCTGCACTTTCTCCAGTTCTCCGATATCCTTTTTGAGAACTGGTGCCCAAAACTGGACTGCATATTCCAGATGAGGTCTTACTAATGATTTGTACAGGGGCAAAATGATATCTCTATCTCTGGAGTCCATACCTCTCTTAATACAAGAAAGGACTTTGCTCGCTTTGGAAACCGCAGCTTGGCATTGCATGCCATTATTGAGCTTATGATCAACTAAAACACCCAGATCCTTCTCCACTACAGATCCCCCCAGTTGTACTCCCCCTAGCATGTATGATGCATGCATATTCTTAGCCCCCAAGTGCATAACTTTACATTTATCAACATTAAACCTCATCTGCCACTTAGTCGCCCAATTAGACAGAGCATTGAGGTCGGCTTGTAAATTGGAGACATCCTGCAAGGACATTATTCCACTGCATAGCTTGGTGTCATCTGCAAAAACAGAAATGTTACTTTTGATCTCAGACCCAATATCATTTATAAATATATTGAAAAGTAAGAGACCCAACACTGAACCTTGGGGTACACCGCTGATAACCTTGGACCATTCAGAGTAAGAATTATTAACCACAACTCTCTGAATTCTGTCTTTCAGCCAGTTTTCTATCCATTTACAAACTGATATATCTAATCCTGTAGACCTTACCTTACACATGAGCCGTGTGTGGGGAACTGTATCGAACGCTTTTGCAAAATCCAAGTATACCACGTCCACTGCTACGCCTCTGTCCAGGGTTTTACTTACCTCTTCATAAAAAGAAATCAGGTTTGTCTGACAACTTCTGTCTTTCATGAATCCATGCTGTCTGCTGCTTAAATAGTTTGTTTCCAGCAAGAACTCATCCACGTGGTCTTTTATTAAACGTTCCAGTATCTTCCCAACTATAGAAGTTAAACTAACAGGTCTATAGTTACTAGGTAAAGACTTTGTTCCCTTTTTAAATATGGGCACCACATTGGCTTTATGCCAAGGTGTGCAGATGAAAATGTTGTTAGAGAATATCATTTATATAAATATTAGGCCTTCTGTTATGGGCCTAACTTTAAAGCATTACACCCCCCCCCCTTTCCCCATCTATGGCTGTATATTTACAAATACTATTTTGTGTTCACATTGGCCCACTCGCAGTCCCTGGATAAGAGGGTCACTCCTGATGGCTTCAGCAAAAGGTTTGATATCTAGGGAGAATATAATTGGAGATAAGAGGCACCCCTGCCTCGTTCCATTCGAAAGGTCAAATGATCCGGGCAGAGGGGCGTCGACATATACCCTCACTGAAGGGTTATTGTACAGTGTCATAATAGCTGAATTTATTGCCCATACAACCCTGAATTTAGTTAACACTTGCGACAGATATTCCCAATGAACTCTGTCAAATGCCTTCTCTGCATCCAGAGCAAGGAGAAAAGAAGGCACCCGACAAGTCTTAGTGTGGTGTATTACGTTAATCATTCTTCTGGTACCATCTGGAGCTGGTTCCCCCTCACAAACCCCACTTGTTCTGGCCCTAGAAGGAGTGGTGTTAGATCTAAGAGTCTGTTAGCAAGCAGTTTGGAGTATATTTTTAAATCAGTATTTAGAAGCCATATGGACCTGAAGTTTTGTTTGTGGTTTGACTCCTTTCCAGATTTTGGGAGAGTCACAATAACTGCTTCTAACATTTCCTTCAGGAAGCGACCCGTTAGGACAGCTTGATTATATAGTTCAGCCAAATAAGGATTTAAAATTGGAGTAAGGGCTCTACTCTATAGTATTCTGAGGAGAGTCCATCAATTCCCAGTGATTTTCCCAAAGGAAGTGATGTGATAACATTTATAATTTCTTGCTTTTCTATAGGGGGCGATTAAGATGATTCAGTGAGGCTTCATCAAGTACTGGTAAATTTATGTTTTTTAGGAACTTTGATATTACCTCAGCGTTGGGTTGAGGGATGGTGTGATCTTCTTTTGATGTACAATGCTGTATAATAATCCCTGAATTTTTGAGCTATGGCTGATGGGTCAAGGGCATATTTACCTGTTTTGTGGTGACAAAATCGGGTTATTTTTTTCCCTAGCTCTTTTTTGTTTCAATTGCATGACCATTCTTTTCCCTGCTTTATTATTTTGTGAGTAAGATGCTAGTTTAAGGCCCTGGATAAATTTATCATGTTCAGATAACAATACTGTTCTAAGTTCCTCTCTAAGGATTACAAGGTGGGACAGTAATGCATTTTGGGAAGGCTGTTTGTAATGAGCTTCCAAAGAGGCTATTTCAGAAAGAAGAGTGGAAATTAGTAATTTCTCCACAGTGGCGCATATTTATCTGTGCACCCCTCTGAGATTTCTAGCAAAATAGGGGCATGATAATGGTGTAAATATGTGTCCCTGTTACCTTCTAGAGAAGAGTTCTATCCGTAATAAAGCAGTCAGTTCTTGAATATGTGTTATGGGGATGAGAAAAAAAAACTATAGTCTCTTTCTGTGGTATGTTGATAGCACCATGGGTCATGTAGAAACTTCCTGCAGCAGGAATTGTCTAAGTCCCGGTTTCCCTGGTGAGTTCCCAATGGTAGTGTCTATTTTAGGGTTTTTGGGGATTTTGAAATCAGTGCAAATTAAAAAGTGGCATTTTTGGATTGGGCGAGCTTTGGCCAAGATCCTTCTGATGAACCTTATTTAGTGCCTTTAGGAGCATAGATATTGACAAGGATGTATAGGGTTTCATTTAATTCTGTAAACAGGATTATATATCTACCACCTTCATCCATCACTGATGCATGCAAATTAAATGTAGTGAATCTTATATTGCTACTATAATGCCTCTTTTCTTTTTCTTGAAATTGACTTGATAATATGGTGAAAGGGTTGTGGGTACAGCTGGGAGGTTTCTTGTACACATAAAATATCACAGCATTAATTTTCTACCTCCTTCCATAAAGCTCGTCTCTTGTAGGGGCTATTAAGACCTTTCGTGTTCAACGATAGTAACTTAAGTACCATTGAAGATAGGTGTAATCAGGGATGGGACAAGGCCATTTGGTGCCCAGGGCGAAGATGGCAAACTGCGCCCCCCCCCCATTTTTAAGAATGAATCGATGTTGTTTCAAAACAAGAATATACTTAAAGCAATAGAACAAAGGACTCTCCCCCCTTACCGGTCACCAGATTGGCTGAAGCAACAGATTTGACAGAGAAAGGTAATTTCCGGGTGAGGGGGCACACTGGCGGCATTTGATAGGGCTAACTGGCAGCACACCAGTGGCAATTGATGGGGCACACTGGCGGTTATTGATGGGCACACTGGCAGCATACTGGCGACAATTGTTGGGCACACTGGCGGCAATTGATGGGGCAAACTGGCAATAATTGATGGTTACCATTGTTGCCAGTTTGCCCCATCAATTGCCGCCTGTGTGTTCTGATAGTGTGCCCATCAATTGCCGCCAGTGTGCAGCCAGTTTGCCCCATCAATTGCCGCCAGTGTGACTATCAAACGCAGCCACTGTGCCATCAAACACAGCCACCTTAATGGGCACAGTGGCTGCGTTTGATGGGCACAGTGGCTGCATTTGATGGGCATGGTGGCTGTGTGTGATGGGCACGGTGGCTGCGTGTGATGGGCACGGTGGCTGCGTGTGATGGGCATGGTGGCTGCATGTGATGGGCACAGCTGAGTGGGTGTGTGTGATGGGCACAGTGGCTGCGTTTGATGGGCACAGTGGCTGCGTTTCATGGGCACAGTGGCTGCGTGTGATGGGCACAGTGGCTGCGTTTGATGGGCACATTGGCGACAATTGATGGCACAGTGGCTGTGTGTGTTGGCACAGTGGCTGCATGTGATGGCACAGTGGCTGGGTTTGGTGGCATAGTGAGGCTGCAATTGATGTTCTTTTTTTTTTTGCTAGTCAGAGAAGGCAAGCATGGCCTCAAAATAACACAAACACTTTTTTTTTATTTGCAATTTTTCATTAACAAAGTGCTGCTCACCTCAGTCAGCCTCCTTCACCAACACACTGGTGGCAATTGATCGGGCAAACTGGCAGCACGCTGGCGGCAATTGATGGGCACTGTGATGTCAAGACTCTGGTCTGGAGCAATGGATGTTTATTCAGTACAGGCTGTACACTGCAACATGCATCTCAGGACAGTACATCGTATCTACTTCCTACATGAGCACACTCTAAGATGGCCACCGTACCCCTTGACCCTTGTCATCACTGCTGGGTGGAGCCAGCCTTAAAGTGCCAGTACATGTGGAACCTTCAGGTATAACACCTTCCATCCATCCCTCAAAAAACAAAAACAAAAACAAAAAAAAAACACAATAAAACCATAACAGAAACAAAACATTAACTGATAACTGTCCAGTAACAGTCCTCCAAACACAGGAAAATTACAGGACTTCAAGCTTCCAGGGACAGTTGCGGTTAATATGTCATTGAATCACTTCCGTCGGCCCCGTCGAAAGTCTCGTAACCGCTCTTGCAACTGCAACCGGTCAGGAGGGCGACAGTGTCGTTGAGGCCGGGCATCCAGCGATTCGGGACCGGAGGAAACAGGGCTGGCCGGAATGGGTACCGGCGGGGCCAAGAAGGGATCCCCCAACTCAGAGGGTAAACAGACCTCCGGACCAGAGCTGGAGGGCTCTGTTGGAGCTGAGTTCAAAAGTTCAGAGTCCCCACAATCATCAGTCTCTGTGCATCCTGATCCGCTGGGAGCAGAACCTTGAGACACTGGTGGTTCAGCCGGCATGAGGGATTCGGGCAGTTGAGAACGAGGACGCAGTTGGTCCGCATGACGTCTGCAAATGGAACCATCTTCCAGGCGGACCTTGTACATCTTGGGTCCCAAAGTCTCTGCAATGACAGCAGGAAGCCAACGGGTGTTGGAAGACCCATAAGATCGGGCCCATACCTTTTGTTGGGCTGTGAATCCGGGAAGCTCATGGTGTTTGACCATCTTGTCTTGGGACTGCAATACATGTTCCTGGACTGTTTGAGGGCGGAGCATATCCAAAACAGTCCATGGCTGCCGACCCAGAAGGAGTTCTGCTGGAGTTTTACCAGTGGTTGCATGTGGTGTGTTTCTGTAAGCAGAAAGGAAGGAGTCCAGCTGCTGGGGTGACAGAGACTGTTGTTTACTTGCAGTCACTGTAGCTTTGAAATAGCGTTTGAAAGTCTGCACAAATCTCTCTGCTTGACCATTTGTAGCTGGGTGGTAAGGTGCGGTCAACTTGTGCTTGATGTTGTGGGCAGTCAGGAAACGCTGAAACTCCTGACTGGTGAATTGTGCACCGTTGTCCGTGACGATTTCTCTGGGGTATCCAAATGTAGCAGCGAGATGTAACAGTATGGAAACCGTTGCCTTAGTCGTTGGCTGAGTAACAGGAATGGCCACTTTGAATGGGCGTCCACTATGATCAAGAAGGTGTGTCCTCTGATCGGGCCTGCAAAGTCCAAGTGTAGGCGAAACCAAGAAACCGTGGGCCAAGTCCAGGGCTGGACGCACCCTCGAGGAGGGTCTCTTGCTGTTTGTGCACATCCAGCACAAGCATTCACATATGTTGCGATATCTGAGTCTAGGTTTGGCCACCACACATAGCCTCTGGCCTTTTGTTTCATACGAGTGCCCCCGGGATGACCAGTATGTAGCAAGTCCAGAATGTGTCTCCGGAGGGTCTGTGGAATGATCACTCTGTCTCCCCATAAAACACAGTTGCCAGCCACAGTTAATTCCATACGCCTACGGAAATAAGGTTCATACTCCTGTGTGACAGTTGCAGGCCAACCGGACCGTACCCAGGAGAGTATTGTTTTCAGAAAGGTATCCTTGGTTGTATGGGCTGCTATCTCTCCAGAAGACAAGAAGGACAGGCTGGTGTAACGACAACTCTTGACCGGTGGAGAAGAGTCCATGGACCTCCCTGTCAGTCGGGACATTGCGTCCGCATTAGCATTGGCATCATGACCACGATACTGAATTTTGTAGCTGTATGCCCCCAAGAATAGGGCATAGCATTGGAGGCGGGCCGCAGTAGTCTGGGAGATGCCTTTGTCAGGGCTAAAGATCTGAAGGAGTGGTTTATGGTCCGTCAGTATGGTGAATTCCCTACCATACAGGTAAAGATGAAACTTCTTAATTGCCCATATCAGCGCAAGAGCCTCTTTGTCAATGTGTGAGTAATTGCTTTCTGCTTTTGTCAAAGACCTGGAGGCAAATGCCACTGGTTTTTCTGACCCATCTGGTAAGATGTGGGATAGTACCGCCCCCAGACCATAGGGTGAGGCATCACAAGCCAAGGTGAGAGGCTTCTGGAGGTCATAGTGCACGAGCATGCGTGACGCCAACAGCTTCCGCTTAGAAACTTCAAAAGCACGCTGGCATGCAGCCGACCAGTCCCATCTGGAGTGTTTCTCCAAAAGCTTGTTCAATTGAAACAAGGTGTGTGCCAGATCTGGCAGGAATTTGTGGTAATAGTTCAGCAAGCCCAGGTATGATCGCAGCTGCTGGACGTTGGTTGGGGCTGGAGCGTTGACTAAAGCATCAACTTTGGCTTCCGTGGTGTGAATACCTTCTGCATCCACAAGGTGGCCACAAAACTCCAATTTAGGCACCATGAATTGGCATTTTGCTAAGTTCACTTTCAGACCCTGTTCTTGGAGTCTCGCCAACACAAGCTCCACATTCTGCTTGTGTTCCTGGTCAGTCCGTCCCGTGATGAGCATGTCATCTAGCAGGCACTGCGTAAAAGGAATGTCCGCCAAAATCTCGTCCATTTTTCGTTGCCAAATGGCTGGGGCAGAGGCTACCCCAAACACCATCCGATTGTATTCATATAGTCCCTTGTGGGTGTTGATGGTCAGAAATTTGCGGGAAAAAGGATGGACCTCAAACTGTAAATATGCTTGTTTGAGATCAAGCTTGGTGAACTTTTCACCCCCTGCAAGAGAGGCAAAAATGTCATCTACTCTGGGTAGGGGATACTGGTCTATTTCCAGTTGAGAGTTCAGTGCCATGCGGAAATCGCCACAAATGCGCAAGTCCCCATTCGCTTTCTTTACCAGTACAACTGGTGATGCCCACTCGCTGTGCTCTACCTTTGAGATGACACCTTGTTCCTCCAGCCGACTGAGTTCTGCTTCCACACCTGCTCGGAGTGCGAAAGGTACTGTCCGAGCTTTGAAGAACTTAGGCTGAGCGTTGGGTTTCAGCTTGAGTCTCACACAGTCATGTTTTATTTTTCCCAACTGGTCATCAAAAACCTTTGGGAACCGCTGCTTCAGGGACACCACCCATCCTTCATCATCTCCTAATGGAATGGTGACGGCATTACAGGGACTTATGGCGATGTCTGGCATACCAAAGTGAGCAATCCAGTCTCTCCCAAAGAGAGAGGGTCCCCCATTTTTCAGGATATATAATGGCAGTCTCTTTGTCTGACCCTTGTACAATACCTTTACTTTTGCGTAACCCAGTGGGTGGAGCATCTGCTTTGAGTATGTCTGCAGTTTGATTGGTGTTGGGCGGACAGTTCTTCGGGTCTGAAGTTGTCTCCATTGTTTCTGGGTGATAACTGAAACTGCTGCTCCTGTGTCTACATCCATCTTGAGTTTCTTTCCCTCAATGGTTACATCTACAGTCATTGCGGAGGGTGCTGCATGCATATGATGTATGTCTAATCTGTGGAGCACTTCTTCATCCTCTGACTCAGATGATGATGTATATCTTCCCACCATATATGTCTTTGTCTTGGGGTTCAGAGGTTGTTTATCTCGCACCTTCTTGCTACGGCAAACTCGTTTCAGATGGCCGGTCCTACCGCAATTATGACAGGTCTGATCCTTAAACCGGCAGACTTTGTGGTCATGGTCTGTATTCCCACAACGGTAACAAGCTGACTCCCGGGTTGGTGGGGGTCGGTATTTCCAGTTTGCGGCAGTTGGCTTGACTGCTGTTCTGAAAACTTCCTGCTTCACCTCTTCCCTTCTGCTCTGGGGGTTCAATTGCTCTGTATCTTTCACAGCCATTTCCATCACTGAAGCTATCTCAATTGCCTTTGTAAGGGTAAGGTCTTTCTCTGTTAACAGTCTCTTTTGTGTCGACTCACAATTCAGTCCCATAACAAACTTATCTCTCAGTGCAGTAGGTAGGTAGTGCCCAAAAGAACAGGTAGAGGCTAGTCTGCGAAGGGCAAGCACATAAGCTTTAATCTCTTCACCTGTCTGCTGCTGCCTCTGATAGAAGCAAAATTTTTCTGCTATTTCTAGTGGTTTGGGCTGGAAGTGATCCTCTATCAGTGTCAGCAGCTCTGCCAATGTCTTAGCTAAAGGTTGTACAGGGGAAAGCAGATCTCTAAGAGTGTCATACGTTTTGGATCCGACCAATGTAAGAAAAACTGCCACTTGCCTGTTGTCTGTGATGTCATTTGCATTAAAATACTGTTCCAGCCTCTCAACCCAGGAACTCCAGGATGTCTGTTCTCCATCAAATTCACTTAATGTCCCGATTAATGACATTTTCCTGCTGGGATCTGTGATTGCTTTTATCCAGGTGACAATCCACAATGTCTTTGTCTCTCTCTATCTCTCAGACTGATAGACACTTTGCAAATTCCATTCTCGTCGCCACTGTGATGTCCTGTGTGTTGTGAGAGACACAAGACTCTGGTCTGGAGCAATGGATGTTTATTCAGTACAGGCTGTACACTGCAACATGCATCTCAGGACAGTACATCTTATCTGCTTCCTACATGAGCACACTCTAAGATGGCCACCGTACCCCTTGACCCTTGTCATCACTGCTGGGTGGAGCCAGCCTTAAAGTGCCAGTACATGTGGAACTGGGGTTTTTTGCCTTCCTCTGGATCAACTGTGGGTATGGAGTTGGGTGTATGGGAGGATGTACTGTGTTTTACTTTGTTTTATTTTTATTTATTTTTATGGTTGAACTGGATGGACTTGTGTCTTTTTTCAACCTGACTAACTATGTAACTATGTAACTATGTAACCTTCAGGTATAACAGGCACAGTGGGGCAAACTGGCAACAATTGATGGTTACAGTGGCTGCATTTGATGGGCACAGTGGCTGCATTTGATGGGCACAGTGGCTGCGTGTGATTGGCACAGTGGCTGTCTTTGGGCACAGTGGCAACAATTGATGGGCACAGTGGCTGCGTTTTATGGGCACAGTGGCGACAATTGACGAGTGGCACAGTGGCTGTGTGTGTTGGCACAGTGGCTGTGTGTGATGGCACAATGGCTGCATGTGATAGCACAGTGGCTGCGTGTGATGGGCACAGTCGCTGCATGTGATGGCACAGTGGCGACAATTGATGGCACAGTGGCTGCATGTGATGGCACAGTGGCTGCGTTTAATGGGCACAGTGGCGACAATTTATGGCACAGTGGCTGCGTTAGATGGGCACAGAGTGGCTGCATGTGATGGCACAGTGGCTGCACGTGATGGCACAGTGGTGATAATTGATGGCACAGTGGCTGCGTGTGTTGGCACAGTGGCTGCATGTGATGGCACAGTGGCTGCGTTTGGTGGCACAGTGGCTGCGTGTGATGGGCACAGTGGCTGCATGTGATGGCACAGTGGCTCTGTGTGTTGGCACATTGGCTGCATGTGATGGCACAGTGGCTGCGTTTGGTGGCACAGTGGCTGCGTGTGATGGGCACAATGGTGACAATTGATGGCACAGTGGCTGCATTTGATGGGCACAGAGTGGCTGCATGTGATGGCACAGTGGCTGCGTTTGGTGGGCACAGAGTGGCTGCATGTGATGGCACGGTGGCTGCGTTTGGTGGGCACAGAGTGGCTGCATGTGATGGCACAGTGGCTGCGTTTGGTGGGCACAGAGTGGCTGCATGTGATGGCACAGTGGCTGCGTTTGGTGGCACAGTGAGGCTGCAATTAATGGTTTTTTTTACAGAGAAGGCAAGCTCAAAATGATACTTTTTTAAACAATTTTTTATTAAAAAAATTATGTTCATCTCAGTCTAATAACCCCCCCCCCAATACAATAATTTCATTATTTTCTTACTTTTTACACAGTAGTGTTGTCACTGTGTTCTTCAGACCAGATCAGATCAGCACTAGAAACTGTAGGCAGGCGCAGCACTGCAGCAGGCTCCTCAGGACTTGTTCTTCCTTCAGAACGCGCCGATACAGCTCCCTGCGCGAGTCCTCCCTCTCTCACCTCGCCTCCGGCGTGAGCGGCGTGACATCATGCGGCGCACACCGGTCGAATCAACCAAATGCATCCTCCATGGGGGGGGCGAGGAAACGCACAGGAGGAAAGGGAGCACGAGCCAGGACCGCACTCGTCGGCAGCTAGTCGGCACACAGTTTGTGCCACTGCGCTGTCTATGAAACTCACTCACTGACACAATGAACTGTTGTGGCGGCCGCGGCTGATTGCGCCCCCCTCCTGCACAAAATGGTAGCGCCAGGGGCACTCGCTCCTCCCGCCCCTGCCTTGTACCGGCCCTGGGTGTAATGCAGGCAAATTATTTTTTAGGCAGTTGCAGGCAGGAAAGAAGGCAAACGTGGTAACATGAACTAACAATGAATAAGTTTGCATTGTTGTAGTTCCATTCTCTTGGATAAGAGAGCATTTGTTGGGTACAGGTGTCTCCTGTACAAGTGTGGGACTTGTGTGCCATATCCCCAGCAGGCTTTGCAATCGGAGTGGCTGTCACGGCGGTGGGAGCGGTGTCTGGAGGAGGAATGGGATCATCGCCTCTGGTGTACAGGTGTCTACTGTACATGTGTCCAACGTGGAGTAAAATGTCAAACCGGGCAGGATCTGCATATGCAACATGGCGGCAGGTTATAAACAGCGGAACCATGGTCCAATAGTGTTCAGAGGTTGGATTCGTTTTAACCTGAGCATTAATGAGTGTGTCGCCGGGTCCAAGATATCCTCTTCATTATGTGGGAGGAGACCCCAAGACTTTACTAACTCCAGACCTTCTTCAAGGGTGGTTACTAGCCAGGTGTTCTTTTCAATGGACAGCTTCATATGGAATTTCCATTTGTAGAGAATATTGTTATTCCTTAAGATCTTGGTAATGGTGAGGAAATTCTTGCCGGCTTGTATGGTTGTCTTTCCTCTCTTTGTATGGTAGCCTGTGAGAGGTCTATATATAGTGAGATTCCAGAGTATGGTTCCGGTAGGGAGTTGAGTTTATGGGAGAAGTACATGAGCTGGTCCTTAACATGGAAATAATGAATCCTAGCATCTCTAGGTACACGTTCGTGTAGATAGGACAGCTTTGGAAGGCAGTGAACCCTATCTATCACCAATTTGTGGGATTTTGTCACTGGAAGTTATTCAGCTATCATTTTCTGCAGATAGGGACGAAGTTCCCCTGGGGGGACCGATTCCCGAATGCCTCTAAATTTCACATTGTTCTGGCGGCAACGGTCTTCAGTTTCCGCTATGAGGGGGGGCGAACCATTGGGACATGTTTTATCTTAATACAGGGAATGCGTTAAGATAAAAATGTTGTGCCTTTAGTAGAACCATTTTAATACAAGAATTAAAATTGTAGTACAGCTATACACTGCCTATTGCCCACCCCCTCCCTATATTGTCAGTGATATTAGGCCAAAATTTGCTAGTGACAAATAATACAGGCAGGTGTTTTATTCAAAAACTGTAGATACTGTAATACAGTAATGTAAACTTGGCCAGCAGAAGGACATTTTTAATGAGCAAGGTTAGGCCCAAATTTTCTAGCGACAAAGAGCACAGAAGCACTAAAAGAATTAGGATTTTCCAGAGGATTCAGAAGTATAAAACTGCTCAGCAGCAGGACAGTATTCTAAAATAATATGCCTTACTGGCATAATGACCTAACATGTATTATATCTAGTGTTGAGCAGAATATGCCATATTCGATTTTGCGATATATCTCGAATATATAGTCGAATATTCGAGATATATTCGCTAAATACGAATATTCGTGATATTTTTTGGAAATTAAATTATTGCGAATTTTCGCTATTGCGATTTTTCGCTATTGCGATTTTTCGCTATTGCGAATATTCGAGAAATGCGGAAGGAGCACTCTGATTGGCTCAGAATATTCGTGATATATTACAATATAAAATAATTGTGAATATTCGAGAAATGCGGAAGGAGCACTCTGATTGGCTCAGAATATTCGTGATATATTACAATATAAAATAATTGCGAATATTCGAGAAATGCGGAAGGAGCACTCTGATTGGCTCAGAATATTTGTGATATATTACAATACACAATAATTGCGAATATTCGAGAAATGCGGAAGGAGCACTCTGATTGGCTCAGAATATTCGTGATATATTACAATATAAAATAATTGCGAAATTTCGAGAAATGCGGAATGGAGCACTCTGATTGGCTCAGAATATTAGTGATATATTACAATATAAAATAATTGCGAAATTTCGAGAAATGCGGAATGGAGCACTCTGATTGGCTCAGAATATTCGTGATATATTACAATATAAAATAATCGCGCGATATCGCTATTGCCGAATAATCGCATTGCGATTTCTCGGCAATATAAAATGAGCGCTGCAGCTACTCGGCCCAAGGTCTCTAATCATACCAGCAATGCTTTTAGACGTCGATGGGGATCTCTAGGATGTGATCTGTTCTAAAAAAAAAATTGAAAAAATTCGAATATTCGAAATAGCGAATATTCGCCGCGATATTCGTGTTATTCGCGAATACTCGAATATGCAATATTCGTAGCGAATATTCGCAATGCGAATATTCGTGAGCAACACTAATTATATCTAGAGAGATAGAGGGTGCAATGAATGTAAATGGTATCATGTGAGGTGGTTTAGGTACACATTGTTCTTGCGTGGAATTTAACCACTACAGACCCGAGCCAATTTCTGAGATTTGGTGTTTAGAAGTTAAGAAAAAATATTTTGCTAGAAAATTACTTAGAACCCCCAAAAATTATATATATTTTTTCTAACACCCTAAAAAATTAAATAGCAGTCGTTGCAATACTTTCTGTCACACCGTTTTTGCGCATCGGTCTTACAGCTTTTTTTTTTAAAAATACACTTTTTAAATAAAAAAAATAAGACAACAGTAAAGTTATACAAAAATAGTGAAGTCCCTGGCCTTCTTTCACTTTCCCGGCGCTACGGAATTCACGGTCTTCTTAAAACAGATTAAAATCCAAACATGATGTTACCAGTAACATTTAAATAACCATACATCTAAAATTCATCAGCCGCTAAAAAAGCAAAAAAATTTGCACATTCATATAATCAAAAATAATACAACTCCAACAGCGTCCTTAACCACTTCATTACTGGGCACTTAAACCCCCTTCGTACCCAGACCAATTTTCAGCTTTCAGCGCTGATGCATTTTGAATGACAATTGCGCGGTCATACAACACTGTACCCAAATTATATTTTTATCATTTTTTCCCCAAAAATAGAGCTTTCTTTTGGTGGTATTTGATCATCTCTGTGATTTTTATTTTTTGCGCTATAAACAGAAAAAGACACAATATTTTTTACTTTTTGTTATAATAATATCCCAATTTAAAAAAAATATATATATATTTTTCCCTCAGTTTAAGATGATACGTATTCTTCTACATATTTTTGTTAAAAAAATCACAATAAGCGTTTATGGATTGGTTTGCGCAAAAGTTATAGCGCCCACAAAATAGGGGATAGATTTATGATTAATTTTTTATTTTTTACTAGTAATGGCGGAGATCTGCGATTTTTTTTTGTCAGGCCTGCGATGTTGCGGCGGACATATCGGACACTTTTGACACAATTTTGGGACCATTCACATTTATACAGCGATTAGTGCTATAAAAATGCACTAATAACTGTATAAATGTGACTGGCAGGGAAGGGGTTAACACTAGGGGGTGAGGAAGGGGTTAAATGTATTCCCTGGAGATCCTAGAGACCCTAGAGAATACAATGGCGGCCGTTACAACTTTTTATCTCGCATGGTATTTTCGTAGAAATTTTTTGAACGCGTGTTTTAAAAAAAAAAACTTTGTGCTTAAAACAAAACAAAACAGTAAAGTTAGCCCAATTTTTTTCATAATGTGAAAGATGAAGTTACGCCGAGTAAATAGATACCCAACGGGCCAGATTCAGCAAGACTTGCGCTGGAGTATTTCGATATGCGCCGCGTAACTGTGAATATGCGCCGTCGTATCTAAGTGGTCGTACCCACCAAACTAGATGCGACAGAAAACGGGCCATTTCCGATCAGCTTAACTTTCCGACGCCAGAGTCTTGTCAGCACATAATTTCGCTTGGCGCATCAGTCGCGCCTGTTGATTTCCCCTGCAAATATGCAAATGAGGGAGATTTCCCGATTTGCGAACGGATTAGCACCATATGCTGGCTACATGCGCCGCGCGTATCTCGTCCGTCCGGCGCAAAGTTATTTCTAGAAATAGCTGCTTTATCTTTACTCCAGAATGCCATAGGTCAGCAGGAGAGCAGCTACAGCAGCGTTACCGACGATAAGAGCTAGCTGAGCACCCCCACTTGCAGGACAACACCTCTGTCCATGCTTGTCTGTCAAATTTTACAGCCATGGAGGAAGACATCATAGGTCTCCATAGCCGAGATGACGGCTGACAGCTCCTGGCCATTAAAGTTCAGCTTTCTCCTGTGTTTGCGGGGAACGGGAGCAGCCATCTCAGAACAAAAGAAACTTCACTGCGGGGAGGGGGAACAGGATATACTTTAGTGCCGGAATGGCGCATCTACGGGCGCATTTAAACGTCCAACAGAACACATTGCGCTGACGTTTCCCGTGAAGTGGTGCCAACGGAAGTTGTGAGCATGCGCACAAGGGGGCGAGTGGAGCCTCACTCACTACACATGCTCCGTGGTTGATGCGCTGAACGTAAGCCTCTGCGCTGGGCTCCGCCCATCATTTACATATGATCACACCCACTTCCACTTGCGTCGGGTTACGCCAGCGCATTTGCGTTACTCCGGCGCAAGTTTAGGAGCAAGTGCTATGTGAATAACAGTACTTGCGCCGAAAGTGTCGGCGGAGTAACGTAAATGAGAAACGTTACTCCAAAGTAAAGAAGCGCCCATCTACCTGAATCTGGCCCAACATGTCACACCTCAAAATTGCGCACACTCGTGGAATGGCGCCAAACTTCGCTACTTAAAAATCCCCATAGGCGGTATTGCAGAGTATCGCGCAGGGTATTGCAGAGTATTGGGGTATTGCAAAGTATCGCGCAGGGTATTGGGGTATTGCAGAGTTTTGGGGTATTGCAGAGTATCGCGTGGGATATTGCAGAGTATTGGGGTATTGCAGAGTATGGCGCGGGGTATTGCAGAGTATCGCGCAGGGTATTGCAGAGTATTGGGGTATTGCAGAGTATCGGGGTATTGCAGAGTATCGGGGTATTGCAGAGTATCGGGGTATTGCAGAGTATTGGGGTATTGCAGAGTATCGGGGTATTGCAGAGTAGTGGGGTATTGCTGAGTATTGGGGTATTGCTGAGTATTGGGGTATTGCTGAGTATTGGGGTATTGCAGAGTATTGGGGTATTGCAGAGTATCGGGGTATTGCAGAGTAGTGGGGTATTGCTGAGTATTGGGGTATTGCTGAGTATTGGGGTATTGCTGAGTACTGGGGTATTGCTGAGTATTGGGGTATTGTTGAGTACTGGGGTATTGTTGAGTACTGGGGTATTGCTGATTACTGGGGTATTGCTGAGTACTGGGGTATTGCACAGTATTGGGGTAGCGGGGATGCCTGAGCTGTGATGGATGGCTGGATCTGTGACTGCATTTGTCACAGATCCAGCCACAGCGCTGCTGCTGACACCCCGCTCCCCCCCTCTCCTCGCACACTGTACCGAACAGGGAGGAGAGGGAGGAACCGGCGTCATCAAATGACGCCGGTTTGTTTACAAGTGATCGCGCCGTCATTCGACGGCGCGATCACGTGGTAAACGCCCGCTACCAGCGTCAATTTACCGTGATCCGTGATGCGGACACTTCCAGGGGACACGCAATCGCGGAAGTGAAGGACGACGTCCCAGGGACGTTGTGTCACAGCAACTCGACCGCGCTATGGCAGTATTTTTGCTATAGCGCGGTCGGCAAGTGGTTAAATATGAGATCTGAAGTCAAAAAGACGGCCACGGTATCGCCACTGGAGTGTGGCGGGAGGGGGGGCCCTCTCCCGCCGCTGATAAAAATTATCTTGTGGCGAATCCAGAGCAAAGACCATTTTTATCTGAAAGAGAACCGTCGGCTCTTGAAGAGGATACCGGGGTTATGGTAGCTAGCTAGCTAGCTTCTCTTCAAAGACAGGAAGGAAGTGGCTAAAAAAAAAATCTAAATGATGCAGCAGTGTACTTTGAATGAAATTCATCTCCAAGAACAGATGGTCAGTAACCTTAAATAAAGGCTGTATCAACATAAAATAAGAACCAATATACCCCCAAAAATAAAAACCCAAGATACCACCCTGTGAAACAAAAATCAAATTTTTAACCACTTGAACTGAGATTTAGCCCCCTTCATGAGTAGGCCATTTTTTGTGATTTGTGCGTTACTTTAACTGACAATTGCGCGGTCATGCGTCACTGTACCCAAATAAAATCTATGCAACATGTTTTTACTACAAAAAGAGATTTCTCTTGGTGGTATTTGATCACCAGTGTGTTTTTTTGCATTATAAACCAAAAAATTACTGTCAATCTTGAAAAAAATTACATTTTTTTACTTTCTGTTATAAAACATGTCCATTAAAACCATTTAAAAAATAAAATGTCTACATAAATGTAGCCAATATGTATTATGCTACATATTTTTAGTAAAACAAAAAATCTCAATAACGTATATTGATTGGTTTACGCAAACGTTATAGCATCTACAAACTTTGGGATATATTTATGGATTTTTTTAAGTCAATATTAATGGCGGCATCAGTAGTTAGGGGCTATGATATTGCGGCACACATTCTGACACTGACACTTTTGACACTGCAGGAACCAGTGACGCTTTTACAGTGATCAGTGCTAGAAATATGCACTGTCACTGTACTAATCATACTGGCTGGGAAGGGATGAAACATCTATGGCGATCAAGGGGTTAATTGTGTGCCTAGCCAGTGTTTTTGTGTACTGAGTTAGGTGCTTTTACTAGCGGAAGAGAAGAAAGGGTTTGCCCAGCACAAGACAATGAGAGTGCATGTGATATAATTCAGTTTGATATTGTCTTGTTTGGAATTTGTCCATATATGCTTTAGGAAGAATTTAGGTGAAAGGCATCCCCAGAGTGTATCCAAGGTACTCTGTGAGCAATGTAAAAGAGAGAGGGAGGGAGGTGCACCTAAGTGCAATATTATAAAGTTATTTTTAAGCACACAAACATAAATGCACTTACGGAAATGAAGGCATCATAGGCATATCTGCAAGGTGAAGGATCCTCCATGAGGATTTCCCCTGTACGATTCAAGCCAGGCAGTTCTCACTCACTTCCTGCCCTGCAGACAGCGTCCTGTGCAGTGAGAAAAACACAGCTGATCGCTAGGGGGAAAAAAAACGGATTGCTGGCACCCCTCAAAGACCCCTTCACTTGACAGATATGCCTATGATGCCTTCCTTTCTGTAAGTGCATTTATGTTTGCGGTATTAAAAATAACTTTATAATATTGCACTTAGGTGCGCCTCCCTCCCTCTCTCTTTTACCGGAGGAAGAGATAGATTTGCAGGAACACAAAATCCATCCCCCCCCCTGTCAAAACAGAGATCTGCCTTGTTTACATAGACAGATCTTTGTTCTGTGTGTTTCACTGGACAACCAGTGCCTGGCACCTGCAGATTGGCTTCTGCTGTGATTAATCGCAGCAGAAGTGACCCGCCTCTGGCGCACATGCACACCTGCAGCTGGTAGTGCAGAATCACATATATACACCATTTTGCACAGGATCTGCTATGGGACAGCCCTGAAGAAGGGAAGTTTAGCAGCAAAAAAAAATAAAAATTCTACCATTGGAATAGCAGCCAGAAGTCACTGCTGACCTCAAATCAACCACAAAATAAAATAAATGACTAAAAGGCCACATTCATAGGGAAAAAAAAGGCCACAAGGAGGTTGATTGCCCACGGAACTAGCAATCAGAGTTACTGTATTTTCCTAACTGACCCTAAACTCCCTGTGTGATTTATCAATTTTTCCTATGCTTTCTCTACATCAATTTACTAATACTGTAGCTGCTCTGTGTCCATCTTTTATAGAGAGGGGGCTGATTTACCCAAAAGTCCCCTTATTGGCTCTTTCAAGCTTGCTGGCTTTTGTTCAAAGGTCATGCAGTGCATTATGGTAAAAAAAAATAATAAAACTCTAGGGCGAATCTACACATAAATTTGCTGGTGCCTTGACAAACTTTCAAACTCTCAGGACTTGCCTCAAACCAATAGTAGTAGAGAACTTTAATCTCACCCCTAAACTCCAGTTGAGATAGCATAAATTATTTACTGTAATTTATATATTTGAATGGAACTGGTCTTTGAAGGGTTTGTTCTATAGTTGGAATCTAGAAAGAAAAAAGGCACACATTAATGCAGCTCTGTTATTTATACATCATTATTTTTTTATGCAAGTCCTGCAAAAGTACTGCAAATGCTTGAAGTTGGTATCAGCCTCTTGCAGTCCCTTTGTACAATAGGGTTGCAGTGTGGAGGCAAATGCCTTGTACACACAACCGTTTTTCACGACGAGAAAACTGCCATTTTTTATATTGGTAGTGAAAACCGGTCGTGTGTATTCTCCCTAATGCCGCGTACACACGATCAGTTTTTGTGATGAAAAAAAACGACGTTTTAAAAAACTTCATTTAAAATGATCGTGTGTGGGCACAACGTCGTTTTATGTCTTAAAAAAAACGACCAAAAAAAAATTCCAACATGCTTGAATTTTTTGTGTCGTTTTTCAAAATGTCGTTTTTTGTGTCATAAAAAGTGATCGTGTGTGGGCAAAACATTGTTTAAAACGACGTTTTTAAACCTGCGCATGCTCAGAAGCAAGTTATGAGACGGGAGCTTCAATGGAACAGAGTGCCGTCGAAAGTGTCTTACGTAACCGCGCTTTGCAAGAGCATTGTGGAAAAACGATGGTGTGTATGCAATGTCGTTTTTGAAAATGAAGTTTGAAAAGCGTTGTTTTGTTTCGTCAGATAAAATGACGTTTTTTTTCATCACAAAAAGTGATCGTGTGTAGGCGGCATAACAGTTTTCTAGACGAAAAAACTGCCTGCAAAAAAAATTGAAACCAGCTCTCTTTTTTCTCGTCGTGTTTCCCGTCAGTCTTTTTCTCGTCACGAAAAACGGTCTTGTGTATGCTTTTCCAAGGTGAAAAAAACATGCATGCTCAGAATCAAGTATGCAGCCCAAAAGCAGCCCAAAGGGTGGGGCAATTTGAAAGGAACTTCCCCTTTATAGTCCCGTCATCCGTGTTGTATGTCACCCTGCTTTGGTTGGACGTTTTTTTGCATGAACGTGTGTATGCAAGTCAGGCTGGAGAGGAATCACGTCGGGAAAAACATAATTTTTTACCTGCAGAGAAAAATGGTTGTGTGTACAAGGCAAGAGAGCCAATCGGTTCATGTGCTGACAAAAGCAGTATAAGATGAGAGAAAAAGTTAACCGCTCAGAGGTCCCAAGGAGCTAAAGCTGAAAGGTATGATCCAACCCCTGGGTGCAGGCACTGCAATAGTATGCAAAATTGTATGGAGAAAAACCAGGACGGCCGCACTCCAAAAAATGTTCCTTTATATTAAAACAGATCACAACATCAACATGTCACAGCAAAAAACAGAAAAGAGCTGACGCGTTTCACACCAAAATACAGTGCTATAAGCTTATAGCACTGTATTTTGGTGTGAAACGCGTCAGCTCTTTTCTGTTTTTTGCTGTGACATGTTGATGTTGTGATCTGTTTTAATATAAAGGAACATTTTTTGGAGTGCGGCCGTCCTGGTTTTTCTCCATACAATTTTGCTGACAAAAGCATGCTGATAGGAGAAAGCAGAGTGACAGAGAGATGATCTCATCACTGTGTTGCTTCTTCTTTCACTGTCCAGTAACAAGAATGATGCTGACCGTTTTATCTTTTAATGGGCTATTCTGTTTTATCTTGTTATTTTGGGCTGTAGTTCTGCTTTGAATTTGCATAATTTGTATTTTTGTTCGATAGGGTCATTGCAGATATAGCTGTTAATTATAAATGCCAGTGCTTTTAGACATTTTCAAATATATGCAAAAGTGCCTGAAATGATAGCCATGTTATTCGGATATATGTTTTCTCTATGTAATAATACTTAAAGCTGAAAAAACAAGACCGTCTTTCCTACCGCTATGTTGTGATTTTTTTTTCCCCCCCATTAAAACACAGCAGAGTACACATTGTTTCTTCTTTTGTTAGTAATGGGAGGCATGCAACATAAAAGGGAATACAGGGTCAGAAGTGTAATATCCATGTTCAGTCTACCCATTAAACTCAAAAGCCATTTGGACTGAGACACCATTGTTGATCGGATCTATAGCTACCTCTCCTGCTGCTCCCTTTAAGATTTATTCTGAAAAAGCCTGTCTGCATACACATCATGGGAACACACTATTTATGGGGCAACGTTTATTCTGATTACAGTTACCCCTATAAATCTAACATTCAAAGGATTTACAGATGTGGACTTACTGTAGACAGAATAGTCCCTATGGTAGTCAGCAGTACAAAGGTGATCACTCTATTACGTTGATTTATTTATTTTGATGGTTTTTGACAGTTAACTGTTTAGCTGTGCACCCACAGATGATTTGTTTTAAAAGTATGAAGTTGAACTGCTCTGAAAAATGTCCTGAAATAGAAGATAGCAGGGATTCATTTGTTTGAAAGATCTTATCAATATGTATGGTTGTCCATATATAGACCAAGTCACATATTCAGACAGAGTTGGCATAATATGCAATGCTTGCTATAATATGTTATCACATTTCATTAACCACTTTCTATGGTAACTTGAAATCTACTGTCTTCATGGCTGTTGTTAGAAATCAGGGGGTCCCTTACAGCCTACTTGACAGGGTACCACCCTCCAAAAACATCAAATTATATTTTTGCTAAAAAGCCACAGCCGCGATGCTATGCTTCACAACCTTTTTAGAAATGATACCAACATTGAATAAGACCCATTCAAGTGAAAAGTGCTGCTTTGCAAATGCCTAACAACCATGTGCAAAGCTCCTTATTATGAAACATCCTCCTATTTGCCCGCAACAGCTGGAAGTGGGAGAAGAGAGGAGGGAAGCTGGCAGCAAAGCAGGGGGCATACAGGGGGCCCTGGACAACTGATTGAAGGGGGCCAGGTCCAATAACATATCCCTCTGCAATGCAGCCTAGGGGGAGAAAGAGGAGGAGAAGACAGCAGCACTGCAGGGGGATCCACAAGAGTAAACAATAAGGCAGTACAGCCAGCCTTTCTGCTCAACAAGTGCCGGGCCCACTTTTGAACTGATGGGACCCAATCCCAGTACAGAATGCCTGACTGCCTTATCAGCGGTCCCGATTTTCTTTACAACAGTCACACAATCTCCTAGACCAGGGTCGGCAACCAACGGTCTGCAGGCCGCATTCAACCAGCCGCCGCAAAAAGTCTGGCCTGTCAGTGCACCTGAGGAACTAATGTGCACCCGACCCGTGGACATTTTATCCCTTTCTTGGGATAACAACCGAAGATAACAAAATAAGTTGTTATCCCAAGCAGTGGGAAGGGATGTCGCCGGGCTCTCCAATCCCACCGAGAGGCCCTAGCGAACATCCGGCACATCTGCCGGCTGGCCGGAGACCCGGACGAAGACAGAATAAAGTCTGGTTTACAAAAGATCTACAGACCTATAGACCCCAGATCTCTTTGTGAAGTGTACCTGTCACTCCTTATTACTGTCACAAGGGATGTTTACATTTCTTCTGATAGCAATAAAAGTGATGAGATTTTTTTTAAATGAACAGTGTTTTTTAAGCACCTCATCTCTCCATACTCACGTGCAAAAGCAAACGCATACGTAATTTGCGACCGCAAATGTAAACAGTGTTCAAACCACACATGTGAGATATTGCTGTGCACGTTGCAGCGAGAGCAATAATTCTAGCACAAGACCTCCTCTAACTCTAAACTAGTAACCTGTAGAAATGTTTAAAGCATGGCCTATGGAGATTTTTAAGTACCGTAGTTTGTTGCTATTCCACAAGTGTATGCAATTTTAAAGCATAACATGGGTGAGCTGTGTAAATTGCAGGGGGGGGGGGGCTGGGTAGGGGGGCTGTGTGGTATGCAGGTGGGGCTTTGTAATGTAAAGGGGTCCAGAGATGCGGGTTGTATAATGTAAAGGGGTCCAGAGATTCGGTGCTGTATAATGTAAAGGGGTCCAGAGGTGCTGGGCTGTATAATGTAAAGGGCTCCAGATTATTATCTTCATTTATTAGCAGGTGAATGTGGTCCTTCATGCATTCACATACATAGAATCCGGCCCTTAAGTGGAAAAAGGTTGCTGACCCCTGACCTACATGATATCGTTTTTGATTAGGCAGAACCCAACCAACTAACGACATTGTACATAGTTAGGATTCATGTACACCCTGACTACATTTACCGTGGCCGTTGGAAAACTCAAAATGCGGAAAAATCGTTGAAAAATCAAAAATGCCACAATTTTGTAATGGTTCTGCCACCTTTTTAGTTTTTCCGCAGCTGGCGATCACAATGTTCCTATGCTGAATGTGATTCTTTCACGTTCAGGAGAGGGAGGTTGAACCTCACGTAATTACAGTAGCTCCTAAACTTTGATTAAAGTCTATGTGTACATGGACACATAAGCTTTTATGGAGTTAAGTTTGGGAGCTTTGGAAAAAAAATATGCCAAAAGCTAGTGCAGGGCCGTCTCTACCATAGGGCAAACAGGGGCAGCTGCCCAGGGCCCTGTCACTGTTGGGGGCCCTGGTGGCCCCCAGGGCCCAAGATGGCAACCCCCCCTTTTTTTTATTTTTTTTTAAATAAAAAAATATATTTATTTTATATATTTGTATTTTATTTTTTATTAAAGGGCCAATTTATTAAAATATTTTTATTTTTTATTAAAGGGCCAATTTGTTTTAGGGGTCCCCAGGGACCCGGAGGCCCCCAGGACCCAAGATGGCAACCCCCCTTTTTTATTTATTTTTAAATAAAAAAATATATTTATTTTATATATTTTTATTTTATTTTTTATTAAAGGGCCAATTTTTTTTTAGAGGTCTGGAGGTCCCCAGGGGCCCGTAGTTCCCCAGGGCCCCGAATGATGACCCCCCTTTTTTATAAAAAAAAAACTTTTTTATATATTTCTTTTAATATATATATATATATATATATATATATATATATATATATATATATATATATATATATATATATATATATATATATACATATTATATAAATGTTATTATTATTAAAGGACCCAGAGGTCCCCAGGGCCCTGGATGGCAACCCCCCCTTTTTTTTTTTTTATATTTTATTTCTTTTTATTTCTATTTATTTATATATATATATATATATATATATATATATATATATATATATATATATATATATATATAAATATAATTAAAGGGCTCAGAGGTCCCCAGGGCCCCATGTGGCAAACACCCTTTTTTATTTTTTTTATAAATGTTTATTTTTTTATTTTTGTTTATATTTTTTTTTATTAAAGGGACCAGAGGTTCCCAGGGCCCTGGATGGCAACCCCACTTTTTTTTTTAAGTGTTTATTTTTAATATATTTTTTTTATTTATTTTTTTTATTAAAGGGTCCAGAGGTCCCGGATGGCAACCCCCCTTTTTTTGTAGTTTATTTTTATTAAAAAAAAAATTATTAAAGGGCCCAGAGGTCCCCAGATGGCAACCCCCTTTTTTAAAAAAAAAAAATATTTTTTATATATATTTTTTATTTCTTTTTTTCTTTTTATTAAAGGGCCCAGAGGTCCCCAGGGCCCCGGATGGCTACACCCCTTTTTTTATATATATTTTTGCATCTCAATTTAAGGGGGCAGCACTCCCCCCCCGTTCTCTGCTCCAGGGGGCCCATGCCTGAAGCTGTGTAAGGGGCCCCATAATTCCTGATGGCGGCCCTGCCGCCCGTTAAGCCCCTGTGCTGCCCACAAATCAGGCTAAAAATCATCAGCGGCACGCAGCCAGGTGACAGTACTGCTTCCCTTCCCAGTGTTTTAAAATGTACAGAACCCCTGGCTTCCCTTTAGACGTGCACTTCTCCCTTCCTGCCACTGGGTGCTGCTTGTATATAAAAGTGAATTAGAATGTGATTTTATAACATCCCCAGTTTGCTCTTCCCGAGGCTGACTTCTTCATGTCCTGCTCCTCAATGTATGTCACTGTTTGCTATATTGTAAATAGAAGTTTTCTGTAGAGTGTGCCCAAAGTCCTTATAATATTTGATGATTCACTGCAGGTCTGGTCAGTGTTTTAAAAAGTTCCTGTATTTTACACATGGCATGGAATGGGGTCACATCACCGTCTGTCCATTCTGCTTTAGCACCATGGGACCCCATGCCATGCCATGTGTAAAATAGAGGAACTCTTTAAATCACAGACCAGATCTGCAGTCCAGGCTGAGTAAGGCCTCAGAGCACATGGCATTACTGTCTGTATTTAACAGCTTGATGGGCTTATTTTGGGCCTGACTGGTTCACATATATGTGTTTTGGCGGCCCACATTTGTGCAGGCACAGCAGCCCATTCATTTGATGCCTCATGTAATAGGCTGCACACACGGCACACCTATGCCCATCAAGCAATGAAATACAGCACTGTCTGTCCATTCTGCTGTGACTTATCTGCAGTTCCCGCACTGTCAAACTTGCTGCATTTTTAGATGTTTAGGTCACGCTTTTAAAAACACAGTGCGTTTGTGTGTGCAAGAACTGCAGGTAAGTAGCATGGTGCAAGAACTGCAGGTAAGTAGCATGGTGCAAAAGCAGAATGGATTTCAAGGCAACTGATTTTTAAAATGCTGAATGCACCTTTTTTCTGCAGGAAACAAAGGCATGGTGGCCCATTCAAATCAATGCTGTGCCTGCACAAATGAGGGCCGCCAAAAGACATACATGTGAACCAGCCAGGCCCAAAATAAGCTGAAGGGGGGGGCCCAAAAAAAATGTTTGCCCAGGGCCCAAACCATATTAAAGACGGCCCTGAAAACCTTATATTCCATTTGATCTAGTTGCTGATAAGAATGTATCTGACACCATGCTAGTATCTATTCTTAGCATGTAGCTAAAGGTATGCTTTAATTATTTTAATGGGGATTATTTGAAGACAAATTTTCTCCATGGCATGCAATTTTTGTCTTGTATAACAGGCTATATAAAAAAAAGAGGTATTGTATATCAGTTGTGACATGTTTACAGGTTAGAGAAATGGCATATTATGTGATTTTGGGGCTTCCTGTTTTGTGTTTTTCCTCTTTTTACAACCCTGAGAAGTTCAGGCTGGGTCAAGGTAAAATAAAGAAACTGAGGTCAAGTTGGTTCCTTTCCCCATTTACTATCCTGACATCTCAGCTAAAAGAAGCATAATTAAGGTCTGGTCTGCTACATGCCATAAAAGCTTTTTCTGTAAAATATGAGCACATCTAGACCTGATGCTGGTGCCTGAAGCAGGTGCAAAAGTACCTGGGTTATCTTTCATTGTAAAATACACATCTGTTTATCTTTTAGGTCCTCTGTATTACATTTCCTTGATTTTTATCTCCTAGGAGTTCCTTCAGGGAAGAAAAAAGTGATTCTAGTAGTAGGTGGTCAGAGAATGTATACATCTGCTTTCCTCTTCATTTGATTGACATGTGCTTTAGTGAGACCAGTGCATCGGATACGCTTCTGTGAGCTTCCAAGCATCTGAACAAGTGCTCCCCATTTAGCATGTGACAGGGAGAGTGCCGCAGGTGACGATCCGCAACAATTCAGGTAACATGGACTCTGCTTTTAGAAACACTTGGTCTAATTAGCTGCCACTTGACTTATCAACAGACCATTGTTGTCTCATAGTAACATTAGAATGCTGCTACAATGTATTAGAATGGCTGCTAGAGGGCCCAAAAAAATAACTAATGATTATATCTCTTCAGATGGTTGACTAAAATGACTAAACACAAATTAAACACAAATTATGTATAATTGTTTTAGAAATTGATTATAAAAATGTGTCAACCTTCACCTACCATAAGCGGCTAAAGTTTATGGGTTGGAAGATCATTTGGCAACCAAGCCATCTGCATTAGATTAGACACCAAATTTGAACATTTTCAGAAATCTAATTAAATGACATTTAAATTGCTAAAGCACTTTCTATCATAAACATTTTTTTGTAGAAATACAGTTTTCCTTTTTTTTTTATCTCAACACTGCTAAACTGCCCCAGTCTATCTGCAGCCAGTTCATGTCTACATGCCAAATCTGCAGCGATTAATAGTTGCATGTAGGTTCTCAACATTGGTGGAACATGCCTGCACAATGAGCATTAGCATAGCATTGGCATAGACTCCTCTGGAAGCACATATGACAGGGTGTCAGGAAAGCAATAGAGAGCCATGGACAAAGCTTTGTCACCATATCACAGGAAATGCCTAAACAAGAAACGCCATGGTTCGATTAAGATTTTTTTTTTATTTTAATGAGAGGTGCTGATTTAAAAATATTGAAACTATTTTAGAAATTACATTCGTGTGTTAAGATTTTAGTGATTGGGTGTACATATACTTTAACCAGCTCCAGAAGGTTTACCCCCCTTCATGACCATGCCATTTTTTGTGATACAGCACTTTGTTATGTTAACTAATAACTGCATGGTTATGCGATGCTGTACCCAAATAAATTTATGTCCTCCTTTTCCCTACAAACAGAGCTTTCTTTTGGTGGTATTTGCACGATAAACATAAAAAGACTAAAACAAAAAAAACATTTTTACTTTCTGCTATAAAACATACCCAATAAAATAAAATTGAATTTCTTCATTAATTTAGGTCAATATGTGAACTGCTTCATGTTTTTGGTAAATACAATCCCAACAAGCATATATTGATTGGTTTGTGCAAAGGTTATAGCGTCTACAAATGGGATTTATTTATGTTTTTTTCTTATTTATATATTTTTTTACTAGTAATGGCGGCAATCAGCGACTTATAGCGAGACTGCGACTGCAACATTGCAGCGGACAAATCAGACACTAAGTGATCATTTTGGGGACCAGTGACAATAGGACAGTGATCAGTGCTAAAGATATGCACCGTGACTGTACTAATGACACTGGCGGGGAAGGGGTTAATGTCAGGGGCACTCAAGCTTCCTGCTTAGCAGAAACACAGGATCACTAACTTCACTACTGACAGAATGTTGATCTGCCTTGTTTACATAGGCAGACTGCTGTTCTGCCTCTCTCTGGAACTATCGCCGGGTCCCAGCAGACTCTGGCTCCAAGACTCCAGACCCCGGAAATCCAAAATCATACCTGTACCTGATTTTGCACAAAAGAGCCACCTTGCTGCCGTATATGTACTATATACGGCCAGCAAGTTGTTAAACTATAGCCTATTCCTTTTTAAATGCAGCAGATTTTCCTCCTATGTCTTTCTCTATAGTATATATTGTACATCATTCAAATTTCTCTATCATAGCGCATTTTGCCTTATTTCATTGAGATTTTGCACACAGAATTGCTGCTAAAGATGTTAATAATGGGCATGTAGTCAGACTGCATCATCTATAACAAAAAGGCCTGGCAGCATGGCCTGTTGCACAGCATGTTACAAGAGTAGATAGAACTTTTGCAAATAACACAGTTTTTTTCAAGGGTTTTGCTTCCTAAAAAACTTTTGGTGAATATACTAGACCCCTTCAAGCTGAAAAAAATTATAATTTCCGAATGACTATATGAGATAAGAATCTTGAGAAATATGAAATTAACTTCAAATGACTATGTTGACTATGATTTTATTTGTATAATTTTTCTGACATGCAGCATGAGACAAAATAGTTTTGCTATTGATGGATTCCAGTTGCCCTGATAACATTTTTCCATTGTGGCAATGTCCTGGTGAAACCTTGCACCATGTTTGTTACTGACTGCAGCTAGAATTTTTTGGGCAGAAAAAGAAACTTCAGTGACTGATTTTGCACTTCATGGTCTTGTATGCTGTAAGGTCTAGTACACATGATAGGATAGCCAGAGGACAATGGTCTGATGGACTGTTTTCATTGGTCAAAACTGATCGTGTGTGGGCACCATAGGTTATTTATCCTTAGGTTAAAAAAAAGCCAACTTGCTTTTAACCTATGAACTCCTAACCGATAGGTCAAAACCGATAGTTAGTAGGCACGACCATTGGTTAAAAATGCACGCATGCTCAGAATCAAGTCCACGCATGCTTGGAAGCATTGAACTTCATTTTTTTCAGCACGTCGTTGTGTTTTACGTCACCGCATTCTGATACGATCATTTTTTTAACTGATGGTGTGTAGGCACATCAGACCATAAGTCAGCTTCATCGGTTAACCTATGACAATGGTCCTTCAGACCGTTCTCATAGGATGGACTGATTGTGTGTACAAGGCTTAAGAAGTTTGTCAACCAGCTGAATGTACTGTAATGTATTCGGCACTCCGAAATTGTCAAAATTGTCAACCACATTCTTGAATGTTTCCCAGATGATACTCTCTGGCTCAAATAACAGATCAAATAACAGATCGCCATTAATGACCTACAGTATCTGATCTGTGGGCCAACAAATATGCCTTCCGTAATCTTGCGTCGGTTTTATGTGAAGTAAAAATATCCCTGTAGAGTCTGTTCTGGAACCAAATTCTTTTGGAGTGGCTTAACAACATTGGTTTGGTATATCCGATCTGCATTCCAAGCAGCAGAGCCACAACCTTTAGATCTCCACACACAGTATATTCCAGTTGTTCTGTGTGCACTAGATGTGCTTCATCAACAGTGCCATGTTCTAGTATGTTTCTTTCATGTGTGCAGCAAAGCCAACAGGTACTGTAAATTGCAAAAACTGAAGATTTCTATAAAATACTTCATGATAGTGTAAATTACAGGTTATATTTATGATACATGGCTAAAACTCTATAAAGTACACCAAAAGGTGTCCAGAAAGCAAAATCTTTGTTCTCCAATGTTACCAGAATCTTACAATAAAGAGAATTCAGGTAAAGGATGATTAGATTTTTGTGCACAGATCTTTTATCAGAATACCACAAGGAAAAATCAGGTGGGTAGGATGATGAGAAGTACCAAATACATGTTTGACATCTTAGATGTTCAGTGATCGCTTAGATTGACTCAGATAGAGCTTTAGGTTGCTGGTAATTTACCCACATTTTCTCAAATTTAGTGAAGAGGTGAGTAACAACTGTATATAAAGTTGTGAAAATAAAAATAACTTTTTTAAATGCCCATCTAGGGTTATTGGCTTTAAAAAAAATAAAACATCTAGTTAAAACTAAAAATGTTATTTGCATAGGTACAGAACTCTAGCTGTGGCCTAGGGTTCACAGATTTTATTTTTCTCCGCAAAATATGTGCCCTTGGATATTTACATGGGTTGTATATCCCCGAATGTGACACTAGATCTTGCACTTAAAGCCCAAAGGAGGTAAAATTTGAAAGACAAATACAACTTGAGGACTGGCAAATCAATCAAAGTGCCTTTTTGCCACTTGTTGACCCACCTGCATTCAAGTAGAGATAATTTTAATTTGGTCTAGATATCTATAGATAGATATCTATCTGTACCTTTTGGCTGGACCCACCACTGCATCATGTGTAGTTAAAACTAACACAACAAGTTTTGAGCCAAATTTCTTATCAGACACAGGATAATTTCTTTAATAGCGGGTTGTCAAACAATTACAATGAGTGTAATGCATAGTCCTCCCACTTCAGAATTAGATCTTGATAAAAATACAGAGATTGGTTAATGAGATAACTGGCCTTTTGTGTGGACAATGGGGTCAAAACTGAAAAGACAAGTGCATCAACAAAGCATCCACTGTTATGCCCCGGAAGGAACAAACATGTGAGAGGTGAATGTTCTTTACAACCCTAAATCTTGTATTGGTTGGAAAGCAAGTACTGAACTCAGCCTTTATCTGTTGGGTTAAAGAACATAATATTTTAATTCCAGCTGCTAGTGGGCAAGTACTGTAGGTATTATTGTATTTCCCTGTATATACAATGCTGTATTTGAGAGCATTGCAATAGTCAAATTGCTTTTTTTTCTTTCTGAGTATGGATTGACAGAATGCAATAGAAGGCTTGAAAGTCATCTATGGATGATTTCTATGAAGATTAGCTGAATAGAAGCTCAGTATAGCTGTTCAGCTTTCCAAGGAAAATGGCAAAGGGGAACATTTCGACCACAGGTCAAAAACAGGACAAAAAAGCGTTTTTACATCCTTTAGGATTAGCATCAAGGGACATTAAAATCACAAACAGCAAAAGAACACACCAATATACTTATATTGGTAGAACACTTCACTGCGAAAATACTGTGCATACATTATAATTCTGCTAAATATAAAATAATAAAGTTTTAGTATTATGTTTTCACACAACTTATCCATACACCAAAGTCAAATACCTTGATAACATATCTATGCATTAGTTTGCAGACATTACAAGGTCTTTTGATCATAAAATATTAGGTAATGAGATTGTCTGGTCATAAAAAACAGGAGGGGCTTACTCTGCTTTTCTTCTTAAACTGATTGTTTTTGCCTGATTTGGTACCTGCATATGTTTTTTTGCGTATGTATTTCTGTGTGAATATTCCTGAAGCTCTACAAGTGATGATAATTATCAAATACTAAAATTACATTTTAAGTCTTTCTACAAATCTGACTTTGTGCTTGTTACTTGTTACTTATGACTTTCAAAGATTTTTATTTGTTTAAAATAACAGAACAGTCAAATAAAAGATACAAAGTTCTTTTGAGGCATTGAAATAGCCTATATTTCACATATATAAAATAAGCAGTTAACAAATGTGTTGGCTAGGAGGTCTGAGGCAATATCAAAATATCCGTATTAAACTAATATCACTAGGATACCTGAACCTGGGGTTCTGGGAAGCTCACCCGGTACCCTGAAGGGGAACACACTGTGCCCGGCCAACCAACCCCCGAGAACCCAGATTGAGTCTGTCACCAAAGGTAGACTATGAGTACCAGTTAAAGTAGAATGGAGTAAATGCCTAGCCTCTATGCTCCGAGGAGGGGGCCCTGTGAATCAAAGACATGGTGGCAGTAATGCCGCGTACACACGATCATTTTTTGTGATGAAAAAAAACGACGTTTTCTGTGAAGTAAAAAACGACGTTTTTGAAACGTCACTTTTCAAAGACGATGTTGCATACACACCATCGTTTTTTCACAAAAAGCGAGGTTACGTTCACCACTCTTTTCCATTGAAGCTCGCTTCATAACTAGCTTCTGGGCATGCACGGGTTGAAAAACGTTGTTTTAAACGACGTTTTTGCTACACACGGTGACTTTTTGTGAAACAAAAAATGACGTTTTGAAAAACGACACAAAAAATTCAAGCATGTTGGAATTTTTTTTTGGTCGTTTTTTTTAAGACAAAAAAACGACGTTTTACCCACACACGATCAATTTAAATGACGTTTTAAAAAACAACGTTTTTTTTCATCGCAAAAAACGACTGTGTGTACGCGGCATTAGACTCATACAGTCATATCAATTGTATTATGGGGCCACAATACACAAGGGAGAAAAAAAAAGATGGGGACAGAGAAAAGAAAAATCAACAGGATATCTGCTGCGCGTGGTGTAAAGAAGCGTGTTCGTTATGTTTGTACTCCAGGGGTGAGAGCAATACCCATATGATGGGCCCAGGGTTCCTGTCATGTCCCAGGGTGTATTTGAACCGGCATCGTCCTGGTCTCTTAAACCACAGCCTTACCTGTTGTGCTACAGAAGAGATCTAGACCTTGGGAATGTCCTTACTGTGTTCAACACTACCTCAGACTCACTAGCTCCACCTGCTGCCAGCTGTGGACAATTCTCAATCTGGACAGCCTTTAAATAGGAAGTGAGGTCATCACTCAGCGCCCGTTTATTGGATTACTTCCTGGGTGTTTTGACTTCTGTGATCTGCCTTGTATTGAACTCCTGCCTGATATCCCGACTATTCTACAGCCTGCTGATTTTGTACCTAACCGCCAGATCGTGTATGACCTTTGCCTGCCTGACCCTTCTCCGGATTTCGATTGTGAACTATTTGCCTGATCCGTTGCCGACCGTATCTGCCTGACGACGCTTTGCCTGGATCTCCAGCATACGACTTCCACTTCGGACACTACCTTTTACAGGTACCTTACAGTTCTCAGGTGGATTCAAACTGAACTTTTGAGTCCAGCAATATGCTGGTCAACTTCTCCTGAGACCTAATCCATGATATTTTATGTTTGGCAGCCATAAAAGAGACCCTGGGCTGTTTCCAAGCCTTGGCTATCGTAAGCTTGGCGCCCAGTAGGATCAATTTGCGGCAGGGTTTGTGGGCCCTGGGGATGGTAGCGTTGAGGAGGGCTACGTCAGGGGTTCTTGGGACCTGGAGTCTCTGTTACCTTTTGGATCAGGTTGAACATCTTTTTCCAGAAGGGCCTAATTCTGGGACATTACCACCAGATGTGGGCCATAGAGCCTACAATATTACAACCTCTGAAACAGTGAGGGTTTGCAAAGGGAAACATGTGGGCAAGTTTAGCAGGAGTAAGGTACCATCTGGTCATTACTTTGAGGTTATTTATTAAGGAAATGGGTCTATAGTTTTCTACCTCCTCTGGATTCTTGCTTGGTTTGGGGTTTACCTTTACATAGGCAGTATTGAGTTGAGGGTCTAGAGTAGGGATGAGCTTCGCTTTCGATTTGAACACATGTTCATCTCGAACATTGCCTGTTCGATCGTTTGTCGAAACACGAACAAAACGGGTCATAATTCACTGCGGCGTTGCACGCTGATGATTGGCCAAGCATGCACCATGACCCCGCATGCTTGGCCAATCACAGCGCCCAAAAAACGAAGAGACCTAATTGGCCAAAGCCTGAGTGCTTTGGCCAATTAGGGCTCAGGGCTTTAGCACATGCCCCACACTATAAAAGGCCGCCTCCTGGGCGGCCTCGTGTAGTGTGTTCCGGCTTACTTTACAGAGAAATCAGACAGACAGTCAGTTAGAGAGAGAGAGAGATAGAGACACAGTGTCTTTTCAGAGAGATAGATAGATAGATAGATAGAGCAGGGAGGCTAGTAAGTCAGTACAGTTAAATTTACAGTTTGTAGAGAATATATTGGCATCCCTAGGAGTTGTTAATATATTTATAAACTGTATAGCTCAGTCAGCTAGATCTGCTATTAGTATCTGTCAGGCAGGAGATTGCGTTTGATGCAGTGCTCTAACGTGTTGTATTGCCTGCATTAGGGTTTACCTTAAACATAGTACTCCATGTTAGTCAACGTGTGCTAGTTAATTGCACATAGACGCATTACCTGTTACTGCAAGTGTGCTATTTATTTGCACAGAAAGGCAGTTGCTGTTAATGCAAGTGGGCTTTTGAATTGCACAGAAACGCAGTCGCTCTGTTTGTGCGTGTGCTGTTTAATACCACCTGAGCTCATTTGGTGTCACCGCACGTGTGCTGTTACATATCACCTGAGCGCATTTGGTGTCACTGCACGTGTGCTGTTACATATCACCTGAGCGCATTTGATGTCACCGCACGTGTGCTGTTACATATCACCTGAGCGCATTTGGTGTCACCGCACGTGTGCTGTTACATACCACCTGAGCGCATTTGGTGTCACCGCACGTGTGCTGTTACATACCACCTGAGCGCATTTGGTGTCACCGCACGTGTGCTGTTACATACCACCTGAGCGCATTTGGTGTCACCGCACGTGTGCTGTTACATACCACCTCAGCGCATTTGGTGTCACCGCACGTGTGCTGTTACATAGCACCTGAGCGCAGTTGGTGTAACTGTACGTGTGCTGTTACATAGCACCTGAGTGCAGTTAGTGTCACTGCACGTTTGCTGTTACATACCACCTGAGCGCATTTGGTGTCACTGTACGTGTGCTGTTACATACCACCTGAGCACAGTTGGTGTCACTGCACATGTGCTTTTACATACCACCTGAGCGCAGTTAGTGCCACTGTGCTTGTGCTGTTACATACCACCTGAGTGCAGTTAGTGTCACTGCACGTTTGCTGTTACATACCACCTGAGCGCAGTTGGTGTCACTGTACGTGTGCTGTTACATACCACCTGAGCGCAGTTAGTGTCACTGCACGTTTGCTGTTACATACCACCTGAGCGCATTTGGTGTTACTGTACGTGTGCTGTTACATACCACCTGAGCCCAGTTGGTGTCACTGCATGTGTGCTGTTACATACCACCTGAGCGCATTTGGTGTCACTGTACGTGTGCTGTTACATACCACCTGAGCGCAGTCGGTGTCACTGCACGTGTGCTGTTACATACCACCTGAGCGCAGTTGTTGTCACTGTACGTGTGCTGTTACATACCACCTGAGCGCAGTTGGTGCCACTGTACGTGTGCTGTTACATACCACCTGAGTGCAGTTAGTGCCACTGTGCTTGTGCTGTTACATACCACCTGAGTGCAGTTGTGTTACATACCACCTGAGTGCAGTTAGTGTCACTGCACGTTTGCTGTTACATACCACCTGAGCGCAGTTAGTGCCACTGTGCTTGTGCTGTTACATACCACCTGAGTGCAGTTAGTGTCACTGCACGTTTGCTGTTACATACCACCTGAGCGCAGTTGGTGTCACTGTACGTGTGCTGTTACATACCACCTGAGCGCAGTTAGTGTCACTGCACGTTTGCTGTTACATACCACCTGAGCGCAGTTAGTGCCACTGTGCTTGTGCTGTTACATACCACCTGGGTGCAGTTAGTGTCACTGCACGTTTGCTGTTACATACCACCTGAGCGCAGTTAGTGCCACTGTGCTTGTGCTGTTACATACCACCTGAGTGCAGTTAGTGTCACTGCACGTTTGCTGTTACATACCACCTGAGCGCATTTGGTGTCACTGTACGTGTGCTGTTACATACCACCTGAGCGCATTTGGTGTCACTGTACGTGTGCTGTTACATACCACCTGAGCACAGTCGGTGTCACTGTCCACCAGACTGCTCCAATTTTGGCTCTGACATCACTTACTGCTGGGAGTCCTGTAGACAGTCAGTAGGCACATTGGTCTAGCAGACGGACGTGTGCCTAAGAGCTCCTCTCACCTGACATCCAGCGACTCATCCTCCTTGCAGCAGACAGCTAGGCAGGCAGGCAGGTGTTTTTCTCTCCTCCAGGACCCAAGATCCAGAACTCAGAACCCATGGTAAGCCATCCACTGTAGATGCAGGCGGCCGTCCTTGTCAGGACAAGCCGCTGCTACCTGCTCAATTCCCTGGCTCTCCCCCTCTCCATAACTCCCTTCCTGTACCCCCACGCCATCTCCCCCACTCTAGTAACCCATCCGCCATCCATCCGACACCATTTTACGCCTTTTCGGGCGTTTTTCCATTGCTCGGCGCCGGCCTGGAAGCATTTGCGGCAGCCGCAACTAGGAGAGGCCGGGGCTTCACCCGCGGCCTAGCGGCGCGCCGCTTCTTACCCCCGACAACGGTCACCTAACACCTAAAACGGGAGCACCGCGCCAGGCCGTCCTGAATCGCGGGGCCGCGGTCTAGGAAAGACCGCGGCTTCACTTGCGGCCTAACGGCGCGCCGCTCCCCACGTTTCAGGGTCCTCACCCTGCTCCCAGGCAAACCTCCCCCTGATCCCTGAAGGACAGTTACCCGGCCCTGTTGCTCACCCTTCACCCATTCAGCCCAGATTATTCAGTTAACCCCCTGTCAGCCCTCATCCCTGAGCAGGCAGCCACCAGACCAGCAACAAGTTCTCCCTCTCAGCCCCAGTCCCCCCCCCCTCTTCGTCCCAACACACAGTAGCTTGATCCAGGGGTTAACCGATCGCCTCTTACAGGGGTCAGGAAGGAATTTTTTTCCCTACCGGAGCATATTGGCCGAGCTCTGACAGGGTTTTTTTGCCTTCCTCTGGACCAAGCCCCCCACTGCCCCCAACCCCCCCCCCCCCCCCGTGTAGTGGCGATCATGGTATGTCGGCAATATTCTGCCGATACCATTTGGAGTTTGAGGCAATACGCCGCAATACTGCCAGCCATCACCAAAAAGGCCCTAAGAACTGAGCGACTATTGAGAATCGATCATAGATCGACGGTCAGACATTTCAGCCATTTACCCCAGCTCAAGCACATATCATGTGCTCTGATCAACACAAGATCGGCAGTAAAACACCGACTAGAAATCCGCGACTTTATTCAACAAAAGGATCTAGACTGCCTCTTTATTACAGAGAGTTGGCTCACAGCCGACCGTAACACCATTCTAGGAGAATTGGTGCCAGAAAATTACCGTATCATAACGGAAAACAGAATAGGGCAAAGAGGAGGCGGCCTGGCGGTGATCCATAAGTCTCATCTTACGATCACCAAACCAGTCCGCCAAAACCCTCTTCCATTCATGGAAACCCTTACTCTGCAACTACAAGCAAATACAAAGGAGACCATCCACGTTCTGCTCTGCTATAGGCCGCCCGGCCCAAAATCGCAGCTGCTATCATCTTGGACGGATTTTTTCTCCACTTATACCCTCATCAGCAAACATCTTTTGCTGCTCGGGGATTTCAATCTCTGGGCAAACTCCTCACTAGACCCCATTGCCGACGCCTGTATTGACCACCTGGAAGGTTTGGGATTGCAGCAATTAGTATGTGGGCCCACACATGCTTCAGGTCACACACTTGATCTTATCTTCAGACAAGCTCTGGAAATAAAGATTTGGGAAAATGAAAAGTTGCCATGGACAGATCACCATGCAATTATATTCAGGATTTCCACCATCCCCCCTGCAACAAAAACATCAAATCCAGTGACAACACACTGGACTAGATGCCAGAAGAAGCTCCACTCGGAACTCTTCAAAACAACTTTAAGGAAAAAGATAGAAACAACTCAGCCGCATCAAACGGCCGTTGAAACATTGGAAGCCATTAACTCGGCCATGCTACAGTCAGCTGACTTGGTAGCGCCGAAACGAAGTACCCGCATCCGGAAAAACAACCGCAGCTGGTTTAACAACCAGCTTTCGTTACTGAAGCAAGAACGCAGAAGGGCAGAATCTGCCTGGAAAAGATGTTCTTCAGAGCTGAACCTATCCATCTACAAGGCGACCACAAGAAAATACCACAAAGGAATTTTCCAAGCCAAGAAAAATTATTTTTCGGAGGCTATCAACGGTGCCATTAACCGCCCCCGCGAACTCTTCAAGATGGTCACTCAGACCATGGAACCAGAATGCATCACAGCCCCCAGTTCGGACACACAAGAATTTTGCAATGAACTATCGGATTACTTCATTAATAAAATCGAAGCAATCCGTGAAAGCATTCAGCAAAACAATTCCCCCCTAAGCCCTCCCTGCAGCCTCTCACACAGCACCCTTAGTAATGCTCCGTTATCAGGTAAGTTTACCCTGGAACCCATCTCCATCGAGACCACTAAAAATGTCATTTGTACTCTGCGTAATGGCACAGCGCCGAATGACATTATTCCCACAAAACTGCTGAAGGAATGCGCCTACATCCTGGCTCCTCCCATCACGCAGTTTATCAACCAGTCTTTTCTGGAGGGCAAAGTGCCCACACAGTTGAAAGAGGGTATAATCCAACCCATCCTGAAGAAACCCTCCCTGGACCCCAAGGACCCACTCCACCGCCGTCCCATAACAACCCTCAACGTACTCTCTAAGATAATGGAGAAAGTAGTGGTACAACAGCTGCAACTGCATCTAGATACTTACAAGCTACTTGACCCATTGCAATCAGGCTTCCGTCCCGGACACGGGACGGAAACAGCATTGCTGAAAGTATGGGACGATGTTCTCCAGTCCGCAGACGAAGGAGAATCTTGTCTCCTGGTTCTGCTGGACCTAAGTGCAGCTTTCGACACGGTAGACCACAAACTGTTACTGACTCGGCTTGCTGAAGTAGCCAGAGTCGCAGAAGGCGATTTATCTTGGTTCTCCTCTTTTCTGGAAAACCGATCGCAAACAGTAAAGTTAGGACCTTTTACGTCAGAAAAACGCACAGTAACATGCGGAGTCCCTCAAGGATCGCCTCTGTCACCAGTGCTGTTTAACATATACCTTCGTCCTCTTTTTGAGATCATCAGCAGCCAAAAACTGCTCTACCACTCATATGCAGATGATACGCAACTGTATTTCCGCATCGGCAACAGACAGGATCACCACCTCAATCTAGAGACATGCCTCTCTTTGATAGAGGACTGGATGACAAAGAGTTATCTTAAACTCAATGGAGTGAAAACAGAACTTCTTCTGTTTCACGCCAAGCGTAGGAATCAACCCTCAACAGTATGGACCCCCCCGCCTATTCTGGGCAAGCTCATCACCCCTAGCGCCAAAGTCAAAAGCCTAGGGGTCATTTTTGACTCCTCTATGACAATGGACGCACAAATAGGATCAGTAGTCAGCGGATCTCACCATCTACTGCGCCTACTACGCAGACTCACTCCGTTCATCCCTAAAGAAGATTTAGCGGTCGTGGTGGGAGCAATTGTTAACTCCAGGCTGGATTATGCAAATGCCCTTTACCTCGGCCTCCCCAAGTACCAAATCGCTCGCCTGCAAGTCGTTCAGAATACGGCCGCCAGACTTGTGACTGGGAAAAAAACCTGGGAATCAATCTCACCTTCACTGAGAGCCCTTCATTGGCTGCCAGTTAAAGACAGAATTGCTTTTAAAGCTCTCTGTCTTACGCATAGATGTGTCCATGGGAATGCCCCCCTTTACTTATGCGAATTAATAAAAGCGCATAATCCCAATCGCGTTTTGCGATCCACAAATCAGAACCTACTCCAGGTTCCGAAAGCCAACTTCAAGTCCAAAGGAGAAAGAAGATTCGCGGTCCAAGGTCCCAGACTATGGAACGCTTTACCAACCAGCATTCGGTTGGAGGAGAACCACCTAGCATTCAGGAAAAAGGTCAAGACTTTTCTCTTTTGATATCAAAGGAGACAGGAACAACAAGCGCCAAGAGGCGATTCAGTTCGCATGTGCTGCGCTATATAAGTTTTCATTCATTCATTCATTCATTCACTGTACGTGTGCTGTTACATACCACCTGAGCGCAGTTGGTGCCACTGTACGTGTGCTGTTACATACCACCTGACTGCAGTTAGTGCCACTGTGCTTGTGCTGTTACATACCACCTGAGTGCAGTTAGTGTCACTGCACGTTTGCTGTTACATACCACCTGAGCGCATTTTGTGTCACTGTACGTGTGCTGTTACATACGACCTGAGTGCAGTTAGTGTCAGTCCCCGTGTGCTGTTACATACCACCTGCATATGTTCCTGTCAGATACACTGCATATTGCACCAGCAATGCATATGTTTCTGTGAGATACTCTGCATATTACACCAGCACTGCATATGTTCCTCTCAGATACTCTGCATATTGCACCAGCACTGCACATGTTCCTGTAACATACTCTGCATTAGCTACTGTAGGGAAAGGTTCCTGATTGTGCTTATAGGGTGAGAATTAGTTATGAGTCAGTCCTACTTCACAAATCTAATTGCACCAGAATAGTGTCCCATCATTGGTATCATTGGCAGGAATAGTGTCCCATCATTTGTGTCAGTGGGAGAAATAGTGCCCCATCATTGGTATCATTGGCAGGAATAGTGTCCCATCATTGGTGTCAGTGGGAGAAATAGTGCCACACCATTGGTATCAGTAGGAGGAATAGTGTCCCATCATTGGTATCATCGGCAGGAATAGTGTCCCATCATTTGTGTCAGTGGGAGAAATAGTGCCCCATCATTGGCAGGGATAGTGTCCCATCATTAGTGTCAGTGGGAGAAATAGTGTCCCATCATTAGTATCAGTGGGAGGAATAGTCTCCCATCATTGGTATCATTGGGAGGAATAGTGTCCCATCATTTGTGTCAGTGGGAGAAATAGTGCCCCATCATTGGTATCATTGGGGGGAATAGTGCCCCATCATTTGTGTCAGTGGGAGAAATAGTGCCCAATCATTAGTATCAGTGGGAGGAATAGTGTCCCATCATTGGGGGAGGTTCCTGCTTGTCAAGATTTTTTTATGTATTTTATGTTATTTTAAGTTATTTCCCTATCCACATTTGATTGCAGAGTACTTGCCAGGCTCTTACCAACATTTTTCTGCCACTTGCAGCCCTCTAGCCCTTTCCCTTAGTTTTTTAGAGACATTGTAGTAGTCAAAAATTCGGGTTCCCATTGACTTCAATGGGGTTCGGGTCAAGTTTGGGTCCCGAACCCAGACTTTTTTCTGAAGTTCGGCCGAACCCGAACATCCAGGTGTTCACTCAACTCTAGTCGTAATGGTAAGAAGCCCGGAGCTCCATCAAGAGAGGGGACTGTGGTCCCAACATTGGGTGCCCTAATGAGGGCGAAAGGTGGAGAGGCTTGAAACAACTATCTTATGGGGGTCACCATCCTTGGATTTCTTGATATTCCCTGTGTTCCACAGGTGGGAGACTGAGCTCGCTGGAGAGGGTGTCTTGGCGGATCCCACCAATGCTGTGGAGAAATCCATGGGTGCTTCCTGGAAAATCAGCTTGAGGTATAGGAAGAGTTTCTCACCTTCTGGTAGGCTGGAGAAGGATTTAGCATTATCCAGGATAGTGAATTTCACTGCAAAGGGGAAGGCCTAGTGGTACTTGATGTCCTGTTGTGAAAGGACTGTGAGGAGCGGTTTGAGGGTAGGAGAGGGAGCCTGGAGGTGCTGTGGGGTACCCTGGGCCACCTATGAGTAAATAAGTGTTGCTAGCGCTATTACTTGCCTCAGATCTTGTGGCCTGTCTCCACAGGCCACGTGTTGCAGTGCTGAGATATTGACGGCGGCCATCTTTGTACACCCGTGGCGGTCGGCTCTATCAAATTCCGGCCCGAGATCGCGCTGCAGCTCCGTGTGTCCATTCAGACATGGAGCTGTCATTTGGGCCCCACCCCTCTCTTTGATTTACAGCAGCGGGATCCAATGCCACCACTGCTATGTCTTAGCCAATCAGGAGGAAGAGTCCCAGACAGCCGATTCACTCGTGGACATCGCTGAACAGAGACAGGGCTCAGGTAAGTATTAGGGGGTGCTAGGCAGGCTGCTACACACAGACGACTTTTTATCTTAATGCATAGAATGCATTAAGATAAAAAACGTTCTGCCTTTACAACTTTACGGGGTTGTAAAGTTGTAAAGGCAGAACGTTTTTTAAGCAAATAAGCAAATAAGCAAATAAACCAACAAAACAATGAATCAGTGAATTGGATTAGGGCTTCCTGAAAACGACACTACCATTCACAGTGCTTACTCACATATTGTCACCATCAGATCTAAAACTTCAGCAGTATTGCTCCACACAATCCAATTGTCTGCTTTTACTATTTTTTAAATTTCAAGAAAGTCTTTGACAGTCACATTTGCTATTGCTAATTTACATTTCTAGCTGTGTAATGAATTTCAGCCACCCCTGCCTGAGGGAAATAATAGTTACCATAACATCAACAGTAACTAAAACCATCAACATATGCTGTGCCTGCTTGCCTATAGACTTTATTGGATACAGGTTTCCTTTTTCTAGAGACTCTAATTTTATCAATTTAGGGCAAATTGACAAATTGACTTGCTATTCCACTCCCTGACCTATTTATACTCACCTTTACAGTGCTATTCCAGGTTTACTTCCTCTGTTGGAACCATTGCAAAATATTATTTGCTTCCTTGCATGGTGGAGTGTGTGACATAATGCAGTACAGGTCTGAGAAGCCAATCACTGGGCCTACACAATGTCTGATGACAGAACAGGAGACTTTATCACCCTATGTATAAACTTCAAGACATGGAGCTTACACATGTTAATTGTTGGCAAATGAAGAAATGAGGAACAGTGGGGGAGTGCTGTAAAGTGAGTATAAGTGGGTTTGGAGAGTGGACTCATCAGCCTCTTGCCAATAATAATCAATGCTGCACCTCACAATAGATGAATTTAAACTTTTTTTTTAGTATATATAACATTTGTATCTTAACCACTTACCGACCAGCTCACATAGATTTACTGCGTCAGGTTGGCAGAGCTGTGCAAATTGTAGTTCCTGTATGGAGGCTCGCACCACTAGCGGCGCGCCCTCGCTCCCGCTGCACGCTGCAGTGAGTGTGTCTGTGGGTCTGGTGGACTCGATATCCGCCGGCCACCCGCGTTCGTCTAGTACAGAGGCAGAACGGGGATCTGTCAGTGTATACAAGCGGATCCCTGTTCTGACAGGGGACGGGACATGACAGATCTTCTGTTCCCAGTGATTGGGAACAGCTATCTCTGTCATGTCCCAGTGAGATCATCCCCTCTACAGTTAGAACACACATAGGGAACACACTTAACCACCTGATCGCCCCCTAGTGTTAACCCCTTCCCTGCCAGTGTCATTTTTACATTGATCCGTGCATTTTTATAGCACTGATCAATGTAATAATGTCACAGGCTCCCAAAAAGTGTCATTTGGTGTCAGATTTGTCCGCTGCAATGTCGCAGTCCCACTAAAAATCGCAGATCACCGCCAGTCCCTAAATCTATCCCATAGTTTGTAGATGCAATAACTATTGCATGTTTTTACCAAAAATATGTAGAAGAATATAAATCGCCCAAAACTGATTAATAAATGTGTTTTTTTTTATTTTTTGGATATGGGATATGTATTATAGCAAAAAGTAAAAAAAAAAAAAAACGCAGAGGTGAAAGAAATACCACCAAAAGAAAGCTCTATTTGTGGGGAAAAAGGACATCAATTTTGTTTGGGTTTATAAAAAAAACCATAAGCAAACTTTAGGGGCATATTTAAAAAACAGTAAATCTGACATTCGCTAAGTGTCGGTTCACACAGGGGCAACCCGACTTTACAGCGCGACTTTGCAAGGCGATTTGGAGGTGGCTTCAGCACGACTTCAGCGCGACTTCAGCGTGACTTTGAGCAACTTACAACGCAACTTGGAGTTGCTTCCATGACAGGCCATTTTGGCTGTGGACAATCACAGAATAATCAGCTCTGTGGGAGGGAGGGGTTTGCCTGGGTAAACTATTTTCTTTTCCAGTAAAGTTGCGTCAGTTAAGATGGAGATCCGACTTTGTTATACAAAAAATTATATAACAGAGGCCAGAAGTCTGATATATTAATTATATTACATGGTAGCCTTCGCGCTACTATATGTCAATAATGTATTAACCAAAAAGTGAATAAATTAATGCAGCGACACCTAGTAGTGTTTACAATACACAAAAAGAAAATATATATGCAGAGGGGTGTTGTGCAAAAAATATGTCTCAACAAGCCAAAAATTACAATAAATTCACAAAGTAAAAATCACAAATAAGGTGCATAAAGTGAAAAAACCCACAGATAAGTGAAAAAGTGTCCAATGTTATATAAACAGCTGCCAGACGGAGCAGGATGAAGATAGAAGTGAGTGGAACCAGGTGACTTCTATGTAGATATAGATGTGACTCTAAAGGGGGTAGATGGTAATGATATCCCTCAAAAGGCTCCCAGAACTCTCACCTCATAAAGAGGGGTATGAAGCGTTGGGGTATCTTAGGTATAATCCTCCTCCTTGCAGCCACCGAATCTTCCCACCTGTCTTGATTCAGATGTACCTCTCCAACCTCTCAGACCTGTCTTTCCTCTTAGGTGCTAGCGCGCCAGTGAAGTCAATTCTTAAGGGCACTCAGTGCCAGGGAGAAGGGAAGAGAGAACAAAGAGAACCTCCAATGGTGTAGTATACAAGTCAGGGGGAAAGATTATTAAGGGAAAAAACTGAGCTTACAATAATAAAAACGAGCGATAAAACAAACAGCGGCATCTGACTAGGGTCCGACTCGCCTGCCTACGTCACTCCCGGTGTACGTCCGTACAGAAGTCTGATACTCACATGTCGGCTCAGAATAAAAATTCAGCCTACAAGATGGATGTGAGGGTTGACAAAGTCTGACCCGGGGCTGAGGCACGTCCCACCCGGACTAGGGAAACAGCACAGGAACCAGCCAGGGGGAAGGAGTGATTTACATCTAACATTCAAATGACCTCTTTTTGATACAATTATCTTTATTTATGCTTTAAAATCTGGAACAAGTTTTCAAAGTGTGTGCCTAACTTTATTCCTGAACTAAATACATTTCCTAGTGGTAGTATATGTTCAAAAACTATAATACAGCACAAAGAATCAGCTGACACATGCAAAACTGTCCACAAACTGTTTTACATGTCCTGTCTCTTCTGAAAACAAAATTCCATGTAATTGTAGTGGGTGGACAACTTTTGTCTACAGTGAAGACAGAATGACCAAGTTGATTTTTGCCTGTACATATAACATTTGTACAAAGCTGTGCAAAATGCCAACTGTTCAAAAGAGAATCCTTTAGCTGCAGGGGTTAGTGGGTGGATGGCGTTTGTCACAAGAAGTGTGGAGTTGATAGACAGACTTGATGTCTCTAACTTGAGCGGTGTCTAGGGAGCACAATTCTTAGCTGAAAATTAAAAAAGACATGCCCCCACTTACATGCTGATGGACATTAACAACTCCCAGAACAAATAGATCAGAACAAAACATAATTTCATGGACGTGTTAAAATGTGCTTCTAATAATTTTATGCATGTAAACTTTTCATGATTAGATTGTATAGTATAGTGATTAAGGTGTCTTACAAGCTGTGATACGAGCAAGTCAGAAAAAAGTTGCACAGTTGCATTCATACATTTGTTAAAAAAAAATCTTTAATTACTGATGTTAAACTGAGAAAAACAAATTAAATTGTTCTTGCCCATATTTTTTATAGTAAAAGATTAGTATTACTATACAATGCACACATTTTGCAAAAGTTCAGAGAAACAACGAATACTTTTTGTGATATTGTTGATGTTGTGCAAGAGCACATCTAAAATACTGCATACAACAAAGCACGTAAACCAGAACAGAATTATAAACTAACCACTTGCCGACGGGTTAACGCCGATATACGTCGGCAGAATGGCACGGCTACACAAAGCAATGTACCTGTATGTTGTTTTGAATTTTCCTACCGTGCGGCCGCCGAGTGCCCGCAATAGTCTCACGTAAACAAGGCATTTCCCTGCTCTGCCTAGCAACATGACAGAGATCTACTGATCTGTGTCATCGGGAGAAGTGATCTCTGTCATGTTCTAGGTAGCCCATCCGCCCCACACTTAGAATCACTCCCTAGGACATACTTTACCACTTTATCGCCACCTAGTCTTTAACTCCTTTCCTGCCAGTGTCATTTACACAGTAATCAGTGCATTTTTATAGCACTGATCACTGTATACAATATCCCAAAATAGTGTCAAAAGTGTCCGACGTGTCCACCATAATGTCACAGTCACAATAACAAAAAAATATATAATAAAAATGCCATAAAACTCTCCCCTAGTTTTTAAACGCTATAACTTTTGTGCAACCCAATTAATATATGCTTTTTTTTTTAACCAAAAATATGTAGAAGAATACATATCGGCCTAAACTGAGAAATACATTTGTTTCTATATATATTTTTTGGGGGATATTTATTATAGCAAAAGGTAAAAAATATAGCTTTTTTTTCAAAATTGTCGCTCCTTTTTTTTTTATATAGCTCAAAAAATAAAAACTGCAGATGTCATCAAATACCACCAAAATAAAGCTCCATTTGTGGTAAAAAAAGGACACCAATTTTGTTTGGGTGCAACATCGCAATTGTCAGTTAAAGAGATGCAATGCCGAATCTCAAAAAGTGCTCTGGTCAGGAAGGGGGTCAATTCTTCCGGGCTGAAGTGGTTAAAGTGTTTATTACGCCTTTTTTGTAAAAGGACACTGTGTAAATTCTTTCTAAAAACAAGCAGTGTAAATTTCTGTTTAGAGCTGTCTTCAGGCTGGTCACATGACTTCTCAGCTTATCCCGCAGAAGCCTTGTCTCGGAGCTGTAAAGCGGCCGCGAGTCACGTGGTCGGCCTGAAGATGGCTCTAAATAGCTATTTACACTGCTTATTTTTAGAAAGGATTTACAGTGTTGTATGCCAGCCTCTAATAGAGTTTTGAAGAAAAAAGTCTGAGTAGCCCTTGTTATCGTGGTCAGTTCAGAGAAGTGGCAGATTCAGGGCGTTTTTTTACAGTTTAGAGTGGGGGCAGATTACACAGCACAAGCACCGTGCTGTTTAATATGCTTTAAAGGATCATGATCTGTATTATTATTATATATTTTTTTGAGGTTAACAAACACTTTAAAGTGATATTAAAGGCATCATGTTTTTTAAATAATAAACATGTCATACTTACCTGCTCTGTGCAGTGGATTTGCACTGAGCAGCCCTGATCCTCCTCTTCTCGTGTCCCTCGCCGACACTCCTGGCCCCTCCCTCCTGTCAAGTGTCCCCACAGCAAGCGGCTTGCAGTAGAGGATCCCCAAGCAGCCTTGCTTCCCAGTGTGTTCATTTACACACAGCCACGGTTTGGCCCCACCCCTGTCTCTTCATTGGTTCACTGGCTGTGATTGACAGTAACAAGAGCCAATCCCCCTGCTGTGCCGGGCCGGGGCTGATCCTAGGCAGGGTGCACAGGGTGCTTTGCAACCAGGCACCTGCAGAGGTGGGGGTGCCGTAGTGCCAGAGTTCTCCCCTCCCTCCTTCTCTCCTTGTTTGTGTCCATCCAAAACTAGTATTCTGAGCATAGGTGTGTGTCTGCCTAGAACTGATGTGTGAGCATAGGGCAGCCCGTCAAGCCTGGCAGTGCAATGGGGGAGGGGCCGCTCCTCTTCCTGACACAAGGGTTTTAGTTTTCAGTGGCTGATGAGTGCTGATGTGCATAAATTAATTCCTCACACTGGGAGGCATGGATCCTGCACTGTCTCCACCAACTCCAGTTGGAATGCCCCCTTCCCATCTCTATATCAGACTGCACAAAGAGAAAGAACCAAGGTGAGTCACAGTGTTCACCATGTAACCATACACGAGTGTATAGTGGAAAACTGACTTTATAGGCATAGTACAGTTAAAAATAGATTATTTATTACATATAAAAAGATACATACAGATTCAGGTAGGGTTACTCTGGAGTATCAGTGATACTCCAGCCTAACTCTCACTTTGAGCCGGCGTTTCTGTTTTCAGTAAGCAGAAAACAAGAAACGCCGGGTTGGAGTTCCTATACGAGCGGAGTAAGTTAGCCCACCGTGCGACACTCCACCTATAGAAACTGTACCGGTTTCCAAAATTCTATATAACTTAAGTAGATGTGAAATATCTACGTTTTGGTTACCCTGTATATGTGTACAAATATATTCTAGTGGTCTGTCTCACTTTGATATCTGCTAGTCAATTGCCACTTATTGTGACAGTTTATGTTTTAATATATATTTTGTTGTCTCGTCTACTATGTATCTTTTTATATGTAATAATAACTTAAGTAGATGTGAAATATCTACGTTTTGGTTACCCTGTATATGTGTACAAATATATTCTAGTGGTCTGTCTCACTTTGATATCTGCTAGTCAATTGCCACTTATTGTGACAGTTTATGTTTTAATATATATTTTGTTGTCTCGTCTACTATGTATCTTTTTATATGTAATAAATAATCTATTTTTAACTGTACTACGCCTATAAAGTCCGTTTTCCACTATACACTCGTGTATGGTTACATGGTGTATATTTAATTGTCTAAAACTAATTTCGGGACATGGCATATATATACCCTATTTGATCCACAGTTCCACTCTGTGATGATCAAAATTTAATTATTCGAGTCACAGTGTTCAGTGTGCTGTGTGCTGGGGGATGGCATCCCTTTACACATGCTCTGGGCTGCCCCTGCTCTAGATGTTTTATGGCATGATAGATTGCATAGGATACACAGCTCCTGCCCATTCCTGCGCCTTAGTAGTCTATCTACAGATGCGATGTATAATGAGATGTACCAAGAGCCCATTCACACTGACAGTACTAGGGGTCGGAGGTAAAGCGCTACTAGCTTTAGCGCCGCTAGTTTTAGCGCCGCTTTAACGTTATTTTAGAGGTACATTTCACCCCCACTAGCGGCCAAATAAAGGGTTCAAAGGTGCCAGTGCTGAAATGCTTTGCAGAAACTGCCCATTGATTTCAATGGGCAGGGGCGCTTTAGGAGCGGTATATACATCGCTCCTAAAGAGCCTCAAAGAAGCTACTTGTGAAAATTTAGAAGTAATAATATAAAACCGGTTCAAGATGGCAAAACCCATCCACAAACTACCGAATAATGAAAACTGCACAAACATGGACTCTTCACAGCAATGTCCATGTAAATTCATAGCATATAACAACAAGCTGAAGATCACTACTTCAGTAAAGCTTTTGAAATTGTCCTCATTACGAATGAGCCAAACTGCCCTGGGTTTAATTCAAGCTAATTTTGGCAAACTTCAAAGGAGTTCAGATGTCAAACCCGAGCCCTACTGAAGACAATAGAAGCTGAATCTGTCAAATCAAAATGCCTATTTTCTGCGCTAATAGGCAAAGGGTTATGAAAAAATAAAAAAATAGCATGGGAGTGGATACTGCCCCATGAAACATGTACCAATACAAAAACATATTTAAAACAAAATTCCATTTGGCCAGTAATAATGATTTATTTTTAAAACACTGACATCTACAAAGGAAAAAAACTGTTTTAAATTGCTGGCAAATTACATTTCTGAAAAAAGAAATAGCACACAAATCCCAAATGTCCCTTAAAATACAAGGTAGACCCCTAAAGAGTCTGCTATGTATTTTGGGGGGACCTTAAGAGGAGTCTGTTTTGTTTTTTCATTTCATTTGCTGGCAATATAATCTGTATATATTTTTTTCTTTGTAAATGTAACTTTTGCTGTAGTACAAACGACAGCAAGAATGAAAACAATCCATAGAATGCTCGCCAAAATGCATACATGACCCTTTTAGTCTAGTATGAACTTTAAGGGGGTATCCCTCACACAAAAACAATATAAAAAAGTGTGGCATCCCCCAGGAAGTCATTGCCACACCCCTAATCCAAGCATGCAGCCTGGCTGGCCAAAAAAGGGGGTAAGGAGCAAACATGTTCCCTCTCCTCAACTATACCAGACAACATGCCTTCAACATGTGCCTGTGTTAAGGAGGACAAGGGCATCTTCCCCCCAAACCTGGCCTGATGGTTGTGGGGATCTCAAGGCAGGGGGCTTATCAGAATCTGGAAGCACCCATCAACAATAAAGGGGCACCCAGACACGACTCCCCATGTAAATTAGTAATTCCGACAGTAGCTGGGTCTTTTGGGGACGCTTCTGGCTGTTAGTCTCTGGCCTGGCTGCCCACATTCTGTTTGGATGGTTCACCTGGCTGCAGATCACTTGCCCAGCTAAATCTGTCCAGATCTGTCCATATCTGCTCCAGTGGGAGAAAAGCAGAGAAATGTATCTTTAAGGAACCGAGGAAACTACAAATCCCATCATGCCTCTGCCTCTAGGAGTCATGCCTGTGATTGTCAGGGTCTTGCAATGTCTCATGGGACTTGTAGTTTCATCACAGCTGGAGGTCCGAGGTTGCCTACCCCTGCTATAAAGTTTATGGACCAGTATTTGGACATATTGCCTCTGCTTGAAATTGTGATTTTTTTAGGTCACAGCTTTTGCTCTTACCTTTGGTTCTTTTAGTATCATTTTATTGTAATGACTTTATCTTCTCCTTTTTTAGTATTTGAATTATTTGTTAGAATAATTTAGTTTAGGGGGTCAACTGTATCAACATGGCGGGTGAAAAATGTAATGATAGGGAAAGACATATTCCTGGATTATTTAATAATGTCTTCAGTTTGGCCATAATCTTTGTGTATAGATGCCCATATAATATGGTTACATTACTAAAAGTTTTTATTTTTATTTTTTAAGTATATAACATTATTTAGAAAAATGTAACAAGGAAATAAACTATATACCCCTTTATCAGTACTCTGGACATCCAGGATTTTTAAGAGTGATATTTTTTAGAGGAAAAAACTCAGAACAAAAGATTACTAATAAAATAGTCTGTACTGTAATAAGGACTTCAATTGAGTCAAAGAGACAACTATTCCACTGGTGACAAAGGGACAAATACGCCTAGCATTGAATTCCTTCAGGTGAAAGCAGGACACCTGCAACCACAATAAGGTAGAATAAAGGACATCCCATTTATTTCTTGTAGGAAATGGTCATAGATGGAGCAAAGGGAATAGAATATCCGTGAGAACTGCTGTCATTTCACTAAATCTATGCTATCTGTTTTCATTATTTAACATTATGATACAAATTCTGACTGCACCTAACCTCAAATGTAACTAAGCAACAGTGAATGACTGCTTCTTAAATAAATGTTAGCACAGGGAGATTGGACCTGTTCGTTTTTGGAACAGAACTCAAATATTGTGATTTCCTATCCTTAGGTCTCTATCACACTAACCTGACTCTGAAATAGACATGTGCGATTCGGTTCATAACAAATTGATTTTCGTACTAATTTGTTAGTATTAATACATTCGGATCAATTCGAGCATCCGAATAGCTGAAAGAACCAAAATACGAAAATTACGAAATTATGAATAAGCAAAATAACGAACATGCGAAAGTAAGAACTTACGAATGGATAAACTAATGAAAATACAAAACACCGAAACAGTAAAAGAACGAAAATGACATTTATAACAAATGATTTGCATTCCGTATTTTTAATCCTTTGTCTTTAATCATTTGTGTGTTCGTAATTTTGTTTCTTTGTTTGTTCGTAATTTTGTTTGTTCGTGTTCTCGAATCGTTCTTTTGAATGGACAGTGCAAGAAAGTGTATCTTAATATGTATGTTCATATTTTTATTCCTATGTTGTTTTTTTGTCTGTTCGTAATTTTGTGTTCTCGAATCGTTCTTTCAAATGGGCAGTGTAGTGAGTGATGTATCTTACTTAATATATTAGCCAATCAGCTTATCTCTTTTGTGTCCGAGTCACAATGCATTCCTAAATCTTTTTAGATTCAGTTGAGGAGGTGACTGAGTCAGGTCTCATGACTGATGGAGTGGACTGGGAGTCAGTACAGGACTTATTAGAAATTAAGCAAGATAGACCCTCTCAAAATGGCATACAGGGGCGGAGGCTATGGCTGCATGTTGAAAACGAAACTAAAATGAAATACGAATGATAACAATGTATTTACGAAAGTACGAATGCATTTGAAGCATGGTAGGAGGCTATAGCCGTGTGTTGAAAACGAAACTAAAATACGAGATTGCGAATGACCGCAATGTATTTACGAAAGTACGAATCCATTCCAAGCACGGTAGTAGACATGAATTAACAAAAACAAAACAATGTTTTGAATCAATAGAAAAGGCAATCTCACAAAAGTAACAATTACTAAATTATGGGTAGTGTACCGAATAAACAAAAATTATTATCTAACAAAATTACGAATAATAAATTAGAAAGAATTACGACTCCTTCAGTATCAGCGAAAATAAAAGTGTTACGAAAATACGAACGAGTCAGAATATGAAAACTTGCATCTTACGAAATTACGAATGTTTACGAATCTACGGAAACGAGATGAAACTAAACAACATTTTTTGTTGTGCGCATGTCTATTCTGAAACCAACCCCTCCTATGGTAAACCTACTGTATATCCTTGTATGCAAACACCTCTCCTGCTCTGGGATCTTCTGCTCTGAGGACAAACCATCCTGTACTGAAGTCCTACATTGCTTTTGTTTTTATCTTGCTTCGTTCTTAACCACTTCCCTACGGCCGTACGACTATATGCGGCCGCAGGGGGGTTCTAAATCTCTGGGCAGCCTCTTTCTGTGTTCCCAGCGCGCGCTCCAGAGCGCGCAGCGGGGAACTTGTGTACTGGCCGTGTCCCTTGGACACAGCCAATCACAGATCGCCGCGAACGGCCAATCAGAGTGGCCGTTTGCGATGCGATCTGTGCAGCGAATGAGAGATGATCTCATATGTAAACATATGAGATCATCTCTCATTGCCGGCTCTCACAATGACAGCGTCCTGTCATAGAGAGAGCAGACCGATCTGTGTTCCTAGTACATAGGGACACAGATCGGTCACCCCCCCAGTCACCCCCCCTCCCCCCACAGTTAGAACACTATACAGGATACACATTAACCCCTTCCTCACCTCCTAGTGTTAACCCCTTCCCTGCCAGTCACATTTATACAGTAATTAGTGCATATTTATAGCACTGATTGCAGTATAAATGTGAATGGTGCCAAAAATGTGTCAAAAGTGTCCGATGTGTCCGCCATGATGTCGCAGTCGCAATAAAAATCGCAGATCGCCGCCATTACTAGTAAAAAAATAAATAATAAAAAATAATAATTCTGTCCCTTATTTTGTAGGCGCTATAACTTTTGCGCAAACCAGTCCCTTTTTGCGATTTTTTTTTTTTACCAAAAATATGTAGAAGAATACGTATCGGCCTAAACTGAATTTTTTTTTTAAATTGGGCTATTTTTTATAGCAACAAGTAAAAAATATTGTATTTTTTTTCAAAATTGTCGTCCTTTTTTGTTTATAGCGCAAAAAATAAAAGAAAGCTCTACTTGTGGGGAAAAAAGGACGCCAATTTTGTTTGGGAGCCATATCGCACGACCGCGCAATTGTCAGTTAAAGCGACGCAGTGCCGCAAGCTGAAATTTCACCTGGTCAGGAAGGGGGTTTACATGCCCAGTAAGGAAGTGGTTAAAGGCTATATCCTCATAGTACATAAAAAAAAAATAACATTGGTTGGGTTTTGGTACACAGAAGAAATTAATGTATCTGAGTAATTTTACCCGTCAAAGGAATTGCAATGGCCAGTGATTTAAAGTGATTGTAAAGGCACCCTTTTTTTTACTTAAAGGGTTTGTAAAGGAAACATTTTTTTTTATCTTAATAGCTTCCTTTACCTTAATGCAGTGCTGTTTTCATGTCCACATTGTTCGTTTTTGCTCTCAAGTTGCTGTAATTCTTCTCTGATCTCCCCACTTCCTGGTTGTCTGTTTCCTGATAACCACAGTACTGGGAGCTTTCTCTCTGTGGTCACTAACATCAAAGAGGTGTGATTACTGTGTGTCTAAAACCCCTCAGCACCAATCAGTTTCGTTTTTCCAAACTATTACTGCCCTGTATTGGCTCTGTGGCTCTGTAAGCAGAAAGCAGGAAACAACATGCAAAAATGAAACTAGAAACTGCAGGTACATTATATGATTGATTTTGATCTATTTTTATACGTTTTTAAAAGGAATCAGTTAACTATTATGTCTTTATATCCTATAAACAGTCATATCAGCATACCTTTTTTTTTCATTTACAACTCCTTTAAAATAAGAAAAGAGGTTTACACAGAATGGCCCTCTTACCTCCTCTCCTCGGGTCCCCTGCTGGCGCTCTCCTCCCCTCCTCTTCCTGGTGCACCACCACCACCACCACTTCCTATGGTGGCACACCTGTGGGCCTTCTCCTGAGCCAGGCTGTGTACATCCATTGACATGTACTGTATGGCTCAGTCCCACCCCCATACCCTCCTCACGGGATTTAGTTGACAGCAGCAAGAGCTAATGGCTCCCACTGCTGCCTCCAAGTCCTGTGAAGGGAGAGAGAGGAGAAAGCCACTGTAGACAGGCACATTTTTGGTTCGAAATAGATAAGTATAAGGGGGTAAGGGGGTGATACAGAAGGTGGGACATTTTTTATGCAATAAATAAGGTAAACAAATCCTGCCTTTATAACCACTTTAATATAAATAGTTTGATATATATATATATATATATATATATATATATATATATATATATATATATATATATATATATATATATATATATATATATATATATATATATATATATATAAATAAAATAAAATAATTATTGTTTAGGATTCAAACCTTGCTTGAACAAATCTTCATACACATAACAAAAAATACACAATTTAAGTGTATTGTTCAAATTTAAAGCAAGATCTGAACAAAATTCCAAATTCTGCATTAGAAAATGTTACTTACTAAATTAAATTAAACAATTTAATGATCTATACTTTTATTTGTGGTTTTCACGTTATTTATTGCTCATGCCATACACATGATGCAATTATTGTAACAGCATACTAAATGTTACCATTAGATAATAGTCTAATTAATGATATACTTTATATTAGATTGAATCTATTAAACAAATCCAGTCTATTTGTCTTATTGCTATTTATGGCTATTCTACAAGGTATTGTAGAAAACACTTCCTATCTCAGGCACAATTTCTTTTTGCCCAAATTGCCCACCATATATGTGATCACATGGTTGACTGAAAGCCATTAAGAGTATGTGCCTCTGAATGATCATTACTTCCTTCTACTCATAGATTATCTAAATGGTGTACTGTGCTCAAGTAATTTGATCTCTGAAATCTACAAAAACATTTGCGTAAAAGTTGCTCCAATGCCATTGTGTTGCACTCAAACAATATACCAGGTGTAATATAAGCAGTGCATTTCTTGTTCATGATGAATTGGCTTATTGTAATATCCAGATGTTAAGTCTATTGTGATACTCAAATCATTCTCACTAGAGGAAGCCCATGCACTTACTTTGGAAGATAAGAGATACACATCTCTTGCAATACATATGTTTTAGAGGTACCTAATGACCTAGGTACTTTACCCTTCAAACACATTCACTTTCGGAGTTCCTAACAGTTTTGCTATTCTTTCAGAATCCAAGATTTTTATCTATCAATGAAACTATTTTGATTTTTTAGTCATTATTTGAGTCATTAATCTGAAGTGTCATGAAACAACTTTTGAATTAAGAATTATGTTAACATCACAGGCACCTGTGAAAAATATTGCAAAGGAAGAAAACTTTCAAGAATAATGCCATAAATAATTGTATTAATCAATACACTTTATACAATGTGAAGTAAACAGGCAAAACACACAAATTAAATCATTTGGTGTGATAACATTGGCCTTTAACATGACAGAAGTCCTCCACAAACATAAAGTTGTTAAAGGTATTTGTGTGGTAAGCAAGGAAATACATGTACAGTATTCCATATGCTGATCCCTGGAATGGAGTTTCTGATGTTAATTACTTGAACATACACTCCTTTTTGTGCCTTGATAGTACATTATACAGATTTTTCAGAACTGCTACTTTGCATGTGCATTTGCTTAGCAAGTGCATTACTTAGCAAGCTGATATTGTTTTATATATTAAATTGTTTTTATAGAATATGGAAGGGTTAACTCCCTATCTAGTTATGTATTATCATTTGTGTCCTGTTGGGGAGATTTTCCTTCACTTCCTTTCTTTGAGATGCAACAGAAAATGAAAGGAAATATTCTCAAAGTGAGAGGAATTCCCATCTCAGACAGTTGACACCGGAATATCTGCCCCATTAGAAGAACATTACAGAATTCTTCACTCAATGGAGCAACAAGGTATTTTTCTGTGTTTGCTAGCAGATCTCCTGATCTGGTTAGGAACATTCCAACCATGTATTTGCTCAATATGCCACCAGGTCCACATCTGGTATTCCACACTTGGATATGTTGAAATCCTTTTTAAATCACTCCTGTGTAACAGAAATAATCAAACCAAGACAATACTTTGTATAGTTTTGAACAAAGTCATAGCATGCTACCAGGAAAAATATATTTTTTTCAAAGCAGGATCCAAAGAGTCTTTCTTCAATTAAAATTAGATAAACTAGAGATTTTGGGGATATATTTGATGGGCTGGACTGTCTGATATGCCAGATCAGTAAGGTAGTGTGGAGGTTTCTTAGAAATAATTAGCTTACCCAATTGTAAATCCCAGTCCATAACCACATGAAAGATCTAGACCAATGGTTCTCAACTCTGTTCCCCAGGACTCACTAACAGGCCAAATTTTTAAGTATTACCTTGGGGAGATATAGACTAGAATACTGCAATCACCGAGCAGGAAATTATATAACCTATGATGTATTTCAGTTATCGTGTAAACCTGTTAGTGGGTCCTGAGGACAGGAGTTGAGAACCACTGATCAAGACAAAAGCAAACACCAGTTAGAGTAAGGACTCATCTGCAAAAGCAATACATCTAGAGAGGAATTCCAATAGTTTCTTCATCTAATACCAAAAGGAAGTGGAGTTAAGAATGAGAATACCCATCACCTTGTTAGGGTGAGAGGCAGATGGACCCACTGAATGTTGTATAGCCCAATGTTTAAACAATTGATTAAAGTGTTACTAAACCCAGAAATCTGCATTCACTATATTTGGTCTCCCACAGTACACAGAACATGGAAATGCAATTATTTTAGTAAATATAAACTGCTAAATACCTTATGACTTCTATGAGTGTTGTTTAAAGCGTGTAAGAGGAGTTTTTATTCTACTCTAAGGCCTTGTACACACGAGGGAATAAATCTGCTGAAACTGGTCCGACGGACCATTTCATCCGAAAGATCCGGTCGTTTGTATGGTCAAACGGACCGTTTCGGCCGGATTTTTCCAGCGGAAAAATTTCAAAGCATGCTTTGAAATATTTCCGCCGGACCCATGTCCGTCGGATATGTCCGCTCGTTAGTACACAAAAGCCTCGGACCAAAAACCCGCGCATGCTCAGTCAAAACGATGGGACGGGAGCACTCGTTCAGGTAAAACTCGCGTTTGTTTGGGACCTGGCACATTCGTCACCTAAACTCTCTATATAGTGTTCCGTTTAGATCGTTTTTTTGTGCTTTCTTCTCTTGCTAGAATGAACCCGTTTTTTGCTGTAGCAACTTTCTCCAGATGTCACATACTGCTAGCTTGCATTTTCATTATTTTGTTTTCTATTTGACACAGTTTGCTTGCCAGATGTCCCCACATTTGTTTCTGTTCTCCACATTTTTAAAATGTCTATTTGGACTTAATGTTGAGCTTTTTTTTTTTTTTTTAAGATTTGGATTTAACGTGTTTGGAATATTTCAAATTTATTTATTTTTTCTTGTTTCACCTTATTTGTTTTTTTAATGTCCCTTTTTTCACCAACTTATGTAATTTAGTATTTTCATCCTTTTTTTTTTTTGGGTTATCAAAAATGTACGCTTCTTTTGGGTTTACCAAGTTCAAACATAAAAGGTCCCCCCCCACCCTAAAAGGAGTTTGGGTCCTTTGCAAATGCCACATTTTCTTTGCCAAATGTCTGATGCTTACTCACCACAGTATAAAACACAATAGACAAGGTTTGAAAGTAAATACAAAAGCCATTTATTTCCGGCCAAAAAATAATTTAGAAATCACCAGAACGGCAGCACTTGATGAGATTGCAACATACATGCATAATTGGGAATTACAACATGATGAAGGACAAATTAAGTAACCTCAGGAGTCAATATCAAAAATCAGGATCAGCAGCACATGAACAAAGGAACCCAAGCTGTGCTACTACAACGAGCTCAGTTTTTTGGACAATAAACTGGATGGCAGGGATTCATCTTCTCGACTTCCTAGCAGACTTCCTTCCAGCGAAACTTCCACGGGTCCGTCCACGTAACCTTGCAGGTGGGGCTGATGTGGCAGAAGGAGGATGATGATGATGGGGAGCAGGCCAAGCCGGGTCCCACAGCACAGTGTCCCTGGTCAGCTCGTTCCTTTTCATCCTGGCCAGGACCTGATTTATAATGTCCTTGGCCAGGCTTTTTTGCTCCTCCCCCCCTTGGTTCAGCTCATTGGCCACAAATGCACTATAGCATTCCGTGGGGTTGAGGGGGGCTCTCATGATTTCGGCAGCCTCCCGGATGACCTGAAGGCTCTCATCATGCACCTCCCTTCTGCGCCTCCTTGCAGCTGGTGGCCTCATTTGGAGGGGAGGAACTTGGCTGATTGTGCTCAGCCTGGGCCTGGGGACCTGCTGCACCTCACTTGACCCGGCCTCCTCCTGGCTGCCACTCACCCCTTCCGCCTGGCTGACATGGGCCTCAGGAGCTGCCACCTCCTGGCTGGTCTCTTCTTCCTGTGTATAAAAAAGGCAACATGTTGTAATTTTTGGCACAATCAAGCACACACATTTTATTTCTCTTGACTTTTTTAGTTAGTATTAATTGAAATTAAACAGACTGTCCTTCTGACCCCTGCATTTGGCATCCCTGTTTGTTTTTTTTTTACAAGATCAACTCACGAATTCAAAATAAATAGCAGCACAAAACTAGTTTTGAAAATACTAGACCTCACTGAAGATGGCCAGATCTGGCTCCATGTCAGCCAGCCCTGCTTCTGATTCTGCAGGGCTCCTGGGATCCGGGGAAGTTCCGCTGGGAGGAAGTGTTGAAACCGAAGCCCTGCCATCCAGTTCATCATTCAAAAAACTGAGCTCTTTGTAGTACCAGAGCTTGGGTTCCTTCTTCTTAGCTGCTGCTGATCCTGATTTTGGATATTTCCGCTTTTTATATACATTCCTGTAGCTTCTCCTGAGGTTACTGAATTTGTCCTTCACCATGTCGCCTGTGCAACTTGGCACCCAAGTGTGCAGGTATGTCGCAATCTCATCAAGTGCTGCCTCTCTCTTTCCAGTGTCCAAATAATGGGTGTGCCTGGTGTCCCAAAGAAGGGGCATATCCCGATACCGTGTTATTAACTCCATTGTTGCCTCCTTCCCTTTGAGCAAATCCATTCTTTTGGGCTGCTTCTAGAAATGTCGCTTCTCAATAGTAATGTCTAGAATAGAAATTGCCAATCAAACACAAAGCACAACTTTCCAAAGGCTCAGCTTTGTCATTCTTAAAATATGTGCACATTCATTCATTTTAGAGCATCTACTTTATACAAACACAGTGTCTTATGCTGCTACATAGCTGGCCTGCTCTGCCGCATTGTTGTACCCCCCAAAAAGTTGGCATTCAGAGTCCATGTTGCAAGTTGTAGCATGTAGTTAAGAACACATCCACCATGAATATGAATGCTAGCATTCACCTCAAGGCACTAGTTCATGTGTAGCTATCATGCCCCTCAGCATTCATGGCAGAAAACACTACCTACTTATCTCTGTCCAACCAATACACAACACTACTGGCATGATCTGACTGCATACTCTAAAATACAAATAAAGAGGAAAGAGCATTCTCTACATATATCTTGATGAAGTGATGTGTCCAAGCACTTTACTCTCTAAATGTTATGGTGGGCCCCAAAATACATAAATAACAGTGGCCTAAAAAGGGTGCAAACAACATAGAAAAGCTCCATCCCTCATGCCTGTTCAAATTATAGGCCTCTGATCTGATGTTTGCATTTACCTTCGTCTCTCTCTCTCCTCGTTTCCGCTCGAGTAATCTCCGCGTAACCTACGTAATCACGTCGTTTCCATTATATTCCCCACGCAATCCAGAAACGCCGCCCTCGTCTCCGCCCATGACGTACCAATTTCTGCTTTCCACGCCCATCTGCAACGTTGATTGGAAAATATGGCGATGTCACACGAGCGCACATTAGCCTCTGATCGGGATCAGGAAGGGACACAGGCCGGAACGTCCCGATCCAGGGCAAAACGTTACAAGGCCACAAACATGTCTCTACAAGAGATGGTGGAGTTGGTGTCCATCCTGCGACGGAAGGACTATGATGGTGAGCATGGCCCATACAGCACCCCTAACCGGAGGAAGTCAAAAATTATGGATAAGGCAGCAAGGAAACTTTATGAGATGTTTGGGGTCACCAGGTCCAAAGAGCAGCTCCGGAAACGCTGGTCCGACTTAAAACTGCGCAAGCCAGAGCAGTATTGCAAAATAAAAAAAATCATTGAAAAAAGTAAGTACTTTAAAATGTCTTTGGAGTGCCTATTTTTGGCGAAAATGTTTTGCCATGTATATTTCGCCATCTGCCTCGTTGGCCTGCTTGTATTTTTTAAACCCTGCCTTGTAAATTTAATAATGTTTGTCTAATATAAATCCGACGACTTGCCACGATCGTAGTCAACCTCGTTCCAATCACATCGTTTTTCCTCAATCCGCGGGTCCAGGAACATCACACCTGGACGAGGCTATTTGGCGAAAAACATCGTTTTCAGAAACAATGTTGAAAATATGATGTGTTTGTGCAAACTAATAAGTTTAATGAAAAAGGCAATCAGGATTCTGTAATTCACACAGTGCTGAGATAACTTAATATGCAGCTGTTTGGACATCTGTAATTTAGAAAACCTGTCTACCCACATAAAATAGTAATTTGGAGTTTAGGAGAAGGGACTCCAAAAAAGACTTATTCAGGAGGCCAGACATGTGTGTCACTTCCCCAAAAAGCCTCATTATATCACAGCTAGGGAGACGTCAGCTAGCAAAAAAAGGAACATGGTTTGTGCTGTAATAAGGCCAAAACTAGAATTGTAACGCCACTTCTAAGCAATGTTTGCAAATTAGTCCCTCCAAAATGATCTGTTTGCTGATGTTTTTTTTATTTTTTTGGTTGTTTTTAGGGGAAAGAAGAGGACAGCGCTATGAGGAGTCAGGGAGGCCCACACTGTCTCCCAAACGCCCCGAAAAAATTGTTGAGCAGGAGGATGATGAAGAAGGAGAGGAGGAAGAAGGAGAGGAGGAAGGGAGAGAGGAGGAAGGCGGATTGGTGGAGGAAGGCGGATTGGTGGAGGAAGGCGGATTGGTGGAGGAAGGCGGATTGGTGGAGGAAGGCGGATTGGTGGAATTTGGTGGATTAATGGAGGAAGGCGGTTTGGTGGAATTTGGCGGATTAGTGGAGGAAGGCGGATTGGAGGAGGAAGGCGGATTTGTGGAGGAAGGAGAAGTTGAAGAAGAAGGAGAAGTTGTAGAAGATGTTGAACTTGTCAGTACAACAGGTCAGTGACACCCCAGCTTTGCAGGGAAAAAGAGATGTAGATAGGCCTGCACCTTACTTACAATGTTGTGTTTTTCCTTTGGCATTTTTAGGGGATGAAGATGGGATTAGCACATCTGTCGCTCCTATTTTTTCTCGTGCAAGTGCACAAATCCTAATACAGCAGATAATGGAGTGCAGCACCGATCTGGCCAATATGAGGGAAAGGATGGTGGTGATGGACCAAAACCTAAAAAACATGCTCGATATTTTGGGACGTATATAGAAGACTATCCCCCCCAGCTGCCCCCCATGCCCCCCCCTGCCCCCCCTGCCCTCACCCCTAACCACCCCACTCTCAAAGATGTTGTATAATGTTCGTTTAATATCCACCAAAATTTGAGGATGCACACACACACACGGGTTTATTTACTAAAGCTATAAGGGGCAAAAGCAGCATCACTTGGCATATAAAACAATCATCTTCCATGTTTGGATGCGAAGTCTTAATTGACTAAGCTTAATTTAGAAGCTTATTGGCTTATATGCACAAATAAGCCGGAGTTTGCACTGTTTAGTAAATAAACCCCAATGTGTGTTCACATGTGCGATCTGCCATCACAGGACATCAATTGTATGTGCTTTGTGGGTGCAACCCCTTCCTTACTTATCAAGTAGGTGACAGAAAGGGGTTGCACCCACAAAGCACATACATTGATCACCCATGATGGCAGATAGCACATGTGAACATTTCGCATGGGATCTCATGTCAAAAAACACCATTTGGCCCATCACACACACAGCATGTGTGCATCCTCAAATTTTGGGGGATTCCGGCGTGACCTAAGACCATGTTGTCTGGGTTTGTTATGCCAAATAAAAGGTTGAACTTTGTAAGTTCGATTGTTATATATGTTTGTCAAAACCACAAAATATTTTTTGAATAAATAAATACTTTCTAAACCAAGTGTTCTAATTAAAACACAAAGATTTTCGTAAATAAAAAAGAAATAAAAAAACCTTTTAAAAACACACACACACCAGTGGCTTCTTATTTCTAACCTCAATACCCAGTTTGTAGAAGAGTGACTAGAATGTGCAATTGTGTGTATTTACTAAAACATGCTAACTAAATTGGGCACAAGAAATGCACTAGTTTCAGAACCTGGAAGACAGATAAAAAGAGAAAAAGCAATAATGACAAACAACTGTATAAAGTCCAATGGTCAAATTATTTATTATTTCTTGGTAATATTTCTTTATTTTGGGGGCCGAATTATAAAGAAATATTAATCTGGCATAGCTATGGCCCCCCCGACCCATAAAGTACTCAACATATTTGTCGCGTACCTCACGAGCAGATTGGGTGACCGAGCCAGCGCGACCAGTGTCCAGCCCAGGAAGGGTATCTGAGGGTAGTCCTGCCTCAGCACCGATGTTGGGTAGGTACGTCTGGGAATGCCTGCGTAAAAAATTATGCAATATGCAGCAGGCCAAAATAACAGAGTTAAATTTATATTCCGCCAGATGTATCGCTGTCTGGAACAGGCGGAACCGGCTGGCGAGTATCCCAAAGGCATTCTCGACTACCCTCCGGGCCCTGGCCAGCCGGAAATTGAAGACTCTCCTCTCCGGGGTGAGGGTCCTCTGGGGAAAAGGCCGCATGAGGTGAGGTCCAAGTCCAAAAGCCTCGTCCGCTAAAAAAACAAACGGAAGTCCTTCCACATTGTCTTCATCCGGTGGCAGTTCAAGACCACCAGTTTGTAGACGCCTGTAAAATTCGGTCCGCGCGAACACTCCCCCATCAGACAGCCGGCCATTCTTCCCCACGTCCACATACAAAAATTCGTAGTCTGCCGACACCACCGCCATCAACACGATACTATGAAAACCTTTGTAGTTATAATAGTACGAGCCCGAAAGAGGTGGCGGCACTATGCGGACGTGCTTCCCATCAATTGCCCCTCCACAGTTTGGAAAATCACAACGCTGGGCAAAGTGGGCAGCCACAGTCTGCCATTCCTGCGGCGTGGAGGGAAACTGTGGGGACAAAAGCAAAAAAACAATTAGCACTTTGGCACAGAAACAACATTGCAAACACTAGTAAAAAAAAACATTCTGCAACATCACGGTATTAACATTTCAAATAATTAGTGTATAGAGAGTATTTAGGGCAACAAATCTAGAGACAATTATTATCAGACTCAACATCCCGCTGATAGGGCAATACAGTTTTTTAGGGGGAGGGAGTTGAACTACAATGGAGCAGGACACCAAAAAAAAAAAAAGGTGTTTTTGTCCCTAGGAGATGATGCTGGACAGGTTAGTAGTGTTGAAGGTAAAAATATGCAGGTAGGCCAAACCACATTAACCTGGAAAGCTTAACAACATGCATGGGGAGAAAAGGGAACATTAAGCACACAGCATATTACAATCATGGCGACTAGGAAAACCAACACAAAAAGGTGAGAAAAATATGCAAACATTATTAAAGACACAGATTGTGATGTTAAAGGAGGAAACTTACCTTAATAAACTCCTCCTGCATGACTTGTATGATGGCAGAACACGTCTCCGGTATGATGATCCCAAGCGCCTGGGGAGAGATGCCTGTTGAGAACTTGAGGTCCTGCAGGCTCCTCCCAGTCGCCAGGTACCGCAACGTGGCAATAAGCCTCTGCTCAGCCGGAATGGCTTGGCGCATCACAGTGTCCTGCCTCGTGATATAGGGGGACAGGAGATCCAGCAGACGGTGGAAAACGGGGTCCGTCATACGGAGAAAGTTCCTGAAGTCATCAGGATTATTCTCCCGGATCTCCCTAAGCAGAGACATATGAAAGAATCGATTACGCTGCCGCAACCAATTCTTGGCCCAGGAACTCCTCCTCCTACTGTTCCTGTCCAAATCACTGGAATGCACACAGACTCCAGAACAAAACCCATAAACAGCACGAACTCGTGAAAAGTTGCGCTGCTGCTCCATCATGGCTTCAAACCGGCCGGCTGGTCAGTCAAGAACACACTCAAACACAAAGCACCCCCAAATCCAGCAAGACCTGCAAAGATCGCACGTCAAACAGATACGACCGTACAGGACGGCACTGCAAAGCAGAAACGCCGCGTACGGCGACACTGAATGACAAATACGAGCCCACAAGCACACACTGAACCTGAAAATACGACCTGTTAAGCGCGGAGACTGAAAAGCACGAATCAGCTCTAACCAAACCTTCGCTAACACGGAACTAGCAGAAGCGGAACAGAGGGCGGCGCCGATGGCTTCGTCATTCCCCTTTATAGTGACGTCGTACGTGGTTTACGTGCCCGCGTTCTGGTCCGCTGGGATTTCGGTCCGATGGTGTGTACGCTCATCAGACCAACGGACAAATTTGACTTATCCGCTGGGAAATATCCGTCGGATGTTTCCGACCGGATACATTCCCTCGTGTGTACAAGGCCTGACTGTCCTGCAGGACTCCTGACACTCTGTCTGGACAGTACTGATTGTCCCTGTGCTAATCACATGCACCCTGCCCAAAAACAAAAACTCTCTAGCAATACACAACAAACTGAGCATGTGCAGCGTGCACCCAAAGCTCTGTTACTGGTTTGTTCTGGCAGGAAAAAAAATATTTGGAATTCTGAAATGCTCACTTTTCTGTTGACACTAACCCAGAAGACATAAAAAAACATATTAGACATTTTTTCTTAACTAAGTTCCTAAGAATGTTGACAAATACTATGCATATTGTTCCCTGCCCAATATAATAGCATCTTTGGAGGTAATGATATATCTGGAAACAGCAAAAAAAAATTTTATAAATACTCTTCATGTGAGTTAAATGTTTTAAAATTATCAACAATCAATATATAACATTTTTAATAGTGATTTCCCTCCCTGGATGTAGCTCCATAATCTCCCCTGCAGTCCCTGAGGGGAATTGTGTGCCTATATAGAAACTCTTAAAGTTTTCAGTCATTGCATGTTATCTGCATATGTCTAATACATGTACTTATTTGTATATGTTGATAGATTATCATTTCAAATACCTGTCTGAAGAGTTCATCTATGAAATGTGTTACAGCTGCTAGCCATCCTATGTCTAAAGTCTAATTGAAATACCAGATAAGTGATTGTCTTGTTGGGATGACATTGAAATAATTTGACAAAACTAGTATGGCAATGGTGTAAGAGGAAATGTATTAAAAAAAAAATGAAATCTCAGAGATACATGTATTATGGTCTCTCATTTTATGTTTTTTTTTTTTTTAATGTATTTAAAAAATAATTAAGATTTTTATAAAGTTCCTTCAGGAAGGTTAAGAATGTTTTAGTTAATTAACATATACATTGTACACCTCTAAAATTCCCTGTACACTGTGCTATAATTGTATACCATATATGTATTTCCTGGTAGCATTAAGGGATTCCCTCGCTTCTTCAATGAACGTCCATTCTCTTCTGTGTTTTCTAATACTTCTTATGCCGCGTACACACGATAATTTTTTGTGATGAAAAAAAAACGATGTTTTCAATCATGAAAAAAAACGAAGTTTTTCAAACTTCATTTTCCAAAACGACGTTGCGTACACATCAAAGCTCTTTGCTAGAGCTTTTCTACAAAGCTCTAGCAAAGCGTGGTGACATACACCACGTTCGACGGCACTCTTTTCCATTAAAGCTCCGTCTCATAACTTGCTTCTGAGCATGCGCGGGTTTAAAAACGTAGTTTTCAACATCGTTTTGCCCACACACCATCACTTTTTATGACACAAAAAACGACGTTTTGAAAAACGACACAAACAATTCAAGCATGTTGGAATTTTTTTTTGGTTGTTTTTTTGAAGACAAAAAACGATGTTTTGCCCACACACGATCAATTTAAATGACGTTTTAAAAAACGTCATTTTAAGTCTTCTGAAAAACGACAAAAAAAATTTGAACATGCTTCAATATTTTATGTCGTTTTTCAGAATGTCATTTTTTGTGTCATAAAAAATGATTGTGTGTGGACAAAACAACGTTTAAAACAATGTTTTTAAACCCGCGCATGCTCAGAAGCAAGTTATGATGCGAGCTTGAATGGAACAGAGTGCTGTCGTACGTGTTGTACGTAACCGCGCTTTGCAAGAGCATTTTCAGAAAACGATGGTGTGTTGGCAACGTCATTTTTTAAAATTAATTTTTTTTTTTTCATGAGCAAAAACTTTGTTTTTTTTACAAGAAAAAAAACGACCGTGTGTACGCGGCATTAGGGTTTGTGAAACTTAAATTTTTACTCATACTGCCAGCAAGCAATAGAACAGTCTTTTGTAGGATTTCTTAGTTACCAAGCTGGAAAGCAAAACAAGACACTATGAAGTTATGAGGGCTATTTGAATTCTCCTTTATATAGTTCATTTACCCTGACTACAAAATGTATCACTGAGGTGTTTTTATTTTGGAAAAGTGTGCTTTTCACTAAAGTTGTAACACAACTGTAAAACTTTTTATTTAGGACTATATATGATCTCATTTAACTGCAGTGACAAAGTATTCCTGTTGTATTGGTAGTGCAGGCTGCCCTTTAAGGTGCAATTTTGGAGGAGCCAGGACAACACAATAATAGCATAGTCAGTGTACAAACAATAACATTCACTAACAGATATATCTCTGACATTTTACAATTATTAAAACAAGTATGGCTTATTAGTAGAAATTCATGTGTATGGTGGTTCAGCATTAATGGTATCACCATGATATGTCATAAAGAATTTTGTAGCTCTTCATATGTAGCAGTACTTATGAAGAATAAATATAATGAGCGTTGTATTACCTGTGCACTCAATACTGTACTGCAATACTTATGATTTTAGGTGCCATCTCTATTAAAGCAATGCAATGGATGCATTCATATCATTTATTAGGACACAGATGTGTTTGTGTTTGTATTGTCTATCATGTTGTTCAGTGGAGTTTCACACTAATGATTAGAATACTGTAAACAATGTTTCTGAGCCTCAGTCCTCAGGGGTCAATAGTAGTACACATTTTAATTATATACTGACTTGCTTTACCATACACAAGTTAATCTGTGCAAGTATTCAACCCAGCTGTCCCCAAGAGCTACTTTTTTTTTTTTTTTATTAGCACTTCAGCCTAGTTTCAGATTGGCAAAGAACGTCACCAGAAGGAATGATCACCGAAAGCTCCAATGTAGCACTCAAATTCCCAAGTGGCTTTTATTTACATGAACTGTGTAAGGTTTCAAAACCACAACCTTAATCTGGAGAGATCACTGTGCCTTGCATACATGTGGGAAGCTGAATATACTTTCTGTTTCTCTTAAACTTTGTTCAGTACCTTGGACAGTGAACATCTGTCTACTGAATTATACAAAACACATATTATAAATATGCATCGTTATGGACTATTATCCTTGGACTGAGTGACAAAGAGATACAAAGATTTGCATCCTAAAGGTTACTACACAGATTATATTACAGAAAAAAAATGATCCCCTGTCCAACCATCTATTTTTACTTACAGTATATACAGTAAAAAATTTGGACAATGTTTACCTGTCAAAATGGAAAAGCACAGTCATACTACCAACAATATAAAATACAACTTTTTGCAGTGCAAGAACTGAAATAGTGTAAACACTGGTGCGTTCATCACAATCAAAAGCAACGCCCAAATAAAAAACTGTTTGGGCTGTTTGACTTACCAATATCTGACCATACTGAAAATGACAACAGAGTAAAGGATAAACCAGACAAGAAATAAAAGGACAGAGAAGGGTACAGACATGAATATTGCCATTACAGTTCTCTCCTGCACAATTAATACTACCGAAAGTGTTAGTTCAACCCCACAGAAAAATGTAAAGGTGAACTGATACCATACACATTCCCCCCCCCCCCATGGTCCTCACTGTACTTACCTCAGGGGATGCTGAGTTGTCATTTCCCACGTGGCCATTTCAGCTGTCCAGGGAACAGAATCCCTGCTCTTCTCCCATTTCTCAGTTTAGCAATTCTGGGTCAATCCAGAGCAATTAGAATGGGGTGCCTTGAGATTGTGCATAATTTTAACCGCTTCAATACTAGGCTTTTATACCACCTCCATACCGGGCCTATTCTGACACTTCTCTCCTACATGTAATAATCATCATTCTTTTGCTAGAAAATTACACAGTACCCCCAAACATTATATATGTTTTTTTTAGCAGACACCCTAGGGAATAAAATGACGGTCATTCCAAAGTTTTATCTTGCACGGTATTTACGCAATTATTTTTCAAACGCTTTTTTTTGTAAAAAAAATTGTTTTATGAATTAAAAAAATAACAAAACACTAAAGTTAGCCCAATTTTTTTGTATTATGTGAAAGATTATGTTACACCGAGTAAATAGAGACCCAACATGTCACGCTTTAATTATGCGCACACTCATGGAATGGCGCCAAACTTCGGTACTTAAAAATCTCCCTAGGCAACGCTTTATTTATTTTTTACAGGTTACAGTTTAGATTTACAGAGGAGATCTAGTGCTAGATTAGTTGCTGGCACTCTAACGCACGCGGCGATACCTCACATGTGTGGTTTAAACGGCGTTTACATATGTCGGCGGGACTTGCGTGTGCGTTCGCTTCTGCACGCGAGCTATCGGGGACAGGGGCGTTTTCATTTTTTTTTTATCTTTTATTATTTTTTTTTACTTATATTTTATTTATTTTTACACTTTTTTTCATTTTTTTTTTTTTTTTTCCACTTTTATTCCTATTACAAGGAATGTAAACATCCCTTGTAATAGGAAATGTGTGTGACAGGTCCTCTTTATGGAGAGATGTGGGGTCAATAAGACCTCACATCTCACCTCCAGGCTGGAAACCATGAGATCGGTGAAAAAAAATTCACCGATCTCATGAATGGTGACTTACAGCCGCAATCGCGGCTTTGTTTACATACGGGGACCCGGGCGTGACGTCATCAGATCGCGCCCGGGTCCTCCGACGGTCATAGAGATGACTGGTGACCATCTGGTCACCAGTCATCTCTATGCTTCCTGCCGCCGCCGACGATTCGTTCTCCGGGCCCCCGAAGGTACAGGTAAGCCCGGAGAAGCACCGGATGGCGGCGGGAGGGGGGGGATGTCCCCTCCCGCGGCCTGTAAGAACGATCAAGCGGCGGAACCGCCGCTATGATCGTTCTTACTTTGTGCAGAATCGCCGGCTGAAGAGATGGATATCTGGATGATGCCTCTGGCTGCAGGCATCGTCCAGATATTCGCCTGCAATACCCAGGCCGTCAATTGACGGCCACTTAGGATGGTAAATCCCATCCCAGGCCGTCAATTGTCTATGGCTGGGTATTGAAGTGGTTAAAGAGTACCATGACTGAAAAATGGTAGAGAAACACTGGAATAGAGGAGTGGGGTGTTAATATGCTGGGTACACAACTGGTCAGAAACAGGTGAGCCTCAGAGGGTAATGCCTTGTACACACGGTCGGGCTTTAGACCATGCAAAAGTCCACCGTGAGTCCGACGGAAGGTTCTATCTAAGGTCTGTCGGACTTCCGAGAAAAAAAGTCTGATGGAGGCTACACACGGCCGGACTTTCAGAGAAAACAAGCCCCTCTGACTTTTTTTCTGGGAAAGTCCAGCCATGTGTACGAGGCATAAGAGGAGGCTAAGTCCATCCAAAACAGATTACTTAATTTTAGGTGGATTATTATGGATTTAAAATCCCAGTGGCTTGTTGAGAATTTTAAAGATCATAGCAGTATCACCCATGAGATCACAGCTATAGCCCTCACTAGAGAAAGACAGTTCTTTCATGTCAGTAGCATCCATCTTAATAAATACATATATTTTACATCTATAGAAGAAGTAAATGTGTGAGCTAGTAGTGCAGTCGGATCTGAGTATGCATGGCATATGCACAGCACAATAGGTATATGAAATATCTCTAAAGACACAGATGTGAAGAATTTCTTCAACTCTTTGGGTTATGTAGTTGCTAATTTTCTTAATTTCTTGTTGCATTACTAAAGAAAATAGAATTGTTTATCATGTTTTATATTGTCTATGGTACATCAAATGATATCTGCAGAGGGCAGTTGCACTGACAAGCCCAATTAAGTTTTGCCAGATGATCCTTAATCCATTATTTGTGAAACAAATCATTAGGGTTGCTAATTGCAATTGTTTCTCATTTAAGGGACAGTTATTTTGGTACTTTACCATTAAATGTTGGAATGGAAAGAATGTAGGTTTCCCTGCCTGGAGCAACTGTAAACACTTTGGGATTTACTCAGTCCTTATTTAAGAAATATATAAAAAAACATATTCACAAAACAAAAACGAATTTAATCAACTGAAAAATTACAAAGGCATAACCAGGCACTAAAACAATACAAAGGCATAACCTGTTACTGTATGAGATTAGTATCAATTAAAAAAAAGAACATTGTTAAAATACAAGGAAAATAAAAATGCTAAGATTGATGGAAATATTATACACTGTAGATTTTTTAATTCAGTAATTGCTTATAGTAAATTAGAGTAGACTGGGCAAGATTTGCGATTGCCACTCTTAAAGTGGAGTTCCACCCATTTTTTTATGTTTGTCTGTGCTGCGTGCCCTAATCTCATAGTGTTCAGAATGGACAATTTTTATTTATTTTGTTGCTTGTAAATACCTTTATTTTGTAGTCCTTCATTACTTCCTCCTCCTTATTTGCCTAGGCTATTAAGTCACAAGGCTATTTCAAGGGTTTCTGGGATAGGCATCATGTTTCCCAGTAGTCCTTGCCTGACTGAAACCTAGTGTGCAGCACTGAGCATGTGCGAGATATGCAAAGCTGAAATTCAGGAAGTCATACAGTCTGGCTTCATGATGCCCACACTTAAGATGGCCACGGTCTATTTCTAGATTATAAACTAAACTATCTAAATGCTGTAACAACCTAACAAAACAGACCATAGTTTACAGGTTAACTTTACTAGAATACATTAAGCTTGTGTATTAGAGGGGTATTTATATTTAAAAAGTGAAATTGTGGGTGGAACTCCCCTTTAAGGACTTGGCCTAAACTGTGAAATAAAATCTGTGATTTTTAGACTCAATCTTGTACTGATTAATGCAAGGTTCACACTGCTGTAATCCGATTTTGCGATTATGTAGTGTAACTTGGATGTGGTTTGCATAGTTTATTGGGGCCAAAATATCGCTGGAATAGCACCAGAGTAGTACAGGAACCTTTTCCAAAATTGTGCCATGCTGAGTTGCAACTGTGAACAGCATCCATTGAAAACAATGTGGTTTCCATTGTCATGCGACTGTGTGCGACTCAAGCCACATCTGAAATTGCACTGGTGTGAACAGAACCTAAGGAAATCTCCCATATTATCATAATTGTGCTTTTATGCTTTAGTACAAGACTTTACACCATTTTTATAACCACTGTGACATTTGGGTCCAAGAGTCGATCAGTACCTCCAATATTACTAAGCTGTGAACAAGAAGCTGAGCAGAAGCCACAATGGTACAAGCCTACAATCAGCTAGGATACAACTGATTCTGGACCCCTCAGGTTGGTTTGCTTATCTATACACGCAAGACATGGCTAATGTGTAGGGATGTGTGAAATCAAGAGTTTTCATTCTCTTATTAATTGCAATTTCACCATAGCATTAAAATGCATTAGTTGAACTTCAGTGAACTTTGAATATGAATTACTCTATAGTACAAAAAGGTGCCAACTACCCCAACCTATAATCAGTCTTTGCAGTTAGGTGCACATTGAAGGTCAACGTACATCACAAACAAACTAAATACTTCCCTGCAGACTTACCAGCCAGCCTGCAAAATAACCAAACTGACACTGTCTAACAATTTACAGTAAAACATAGGCTTTTGTTTGCACACATTTGCAAATATATGTGCAAGCTGCAATGGCTACGTCAAGGCTCCTCTGTAAACAGCAGTCCTAACTCTATAATTTCCAAAGCCTCCTAAATAGGAACAGTGGCAAGATTAGAGGCAGGTGTGCCTGGAGCGGGCCCACCCCTTCTTAAAGATACAGGAATGCATGAAATATCCAGCAAGGGTACAATGGTAAATAAAAGGCATCCAGTGTGTCCTGGCACCCATTTCAACCAACTGTACGAAAAAGTGGAAACCACCCCAACCTATAATCAGTCTTTACAGTTAGGTGCACATGGAAGGGCAACACACATCACAAACAAACTAAAGATTTCCCTGCAGACTTACCAGCCAGCCTGCAAAACAACCAAATTTATCCTGTCTAAAAAATCTACAGTAAAAACATAGGGCCAGTTTCACGTACATCGGCGCATTTTTGGACCGGCGTAGTGCAACTCCTTTAAGTTAGACCAGCTTAATTTCGAGGCGCAAGTACCGTATCCTCGTAGTATTTTCGGCCAAATTTGCACCGGTGCAATGTAAATTCCAAAGGCGTAAGGCGGTGTAATTCAAAGTGGGAAGGACGTAGGCGTGTTCCATTGAAATGAGCCGTGACCCCATGCAAATGAAGGGCCGGCCAGACTGGGCATGTGCACATGAAGCAGACTATGGTCAGCACCTCTCTGAGCATTCTCAGAACTTGCTAAAGTAAAATGATCCTATGCTGCTATAAGGATGCCAGTTGTGACCGATGCACCCTAAACCATATAAAACAAAGAAAAAAATGTGTCTCTAGAGTCTAATAGGTAGGAATCCCTACTAGTGTGGTTACTAGTGTTATCAACGACACTAGTAGGGATTCTATTAGACTCTAGAGACACATTTTTTTCTTTGTTTTATATGGTTTAGGGTGCATCGGTCACAACTGGCATCCTTATAGCAGCATAGGATCATTTTACTTTAGCAATCTTTGGGCCTGCTGGCCTGCACAGGCTTCTGACCTAATTAATCCACCTTTACTCAATTTCACTGAAATTAGTGGAAGCTGAGGAACCAACATCTACCCTCCTATTAACACAGGGTATCTCTCCAATTGCACCCTAATTCCAGCCAAAAGGGGGGCCTATTACCATTGGGCTCACCCCACAGATATACCTGACCAAGATCCTCTCCCGTGCCCTCCTCCGTGCCCTCCTCCTTCTGCGCTCATCTAAAGTCAGTAGTATAGCTATGAGCAAGGATGCCCCTGGCATGTTGGCATACAGATTAATGTCCTGCAAGTGTGGCTGCTCAGCTCGGCCCTAATGGTGTTGCTTTTGCTGACATGTAGACGGATTGTCTAAATTTAAACCTGCTTTTATTTGGTCTAATTTTAGATCGGCCATGCAGCTGATAAGCACATTGTGTAGACTGCACCGCACAAACTTACTTTTGTGGATCGGCGTATCTCCCTCATTTGCATATTTTGCATAGCAAATCAATGGTGTGTCTAGTGCAGTTTTTCACGCAAGCTGCGCCGGTCTATCCAAAATTACGTTGGTCTAAAAAATTTGGATTTCAGGCGTATATCGTTTTGGGGATACAGTGCATAGATAAGCGCGTGCATTTTTAGACTTGCGCGTGCCTAACTCGTGATACTCCGGAGTAAGTGCTTTGTGAATCTGGCCCATAGGCTTTTGTTTGCACATATTTGCAAATATATGCGTAAGCTGCAGTGTCCACATCAAGGCTCCTCTTCAAACTGCAGTCCTAACTCTATAATTTCCAGAGTCTCCTAAATAAGAGCACATATAGTAGTGGATAGATTGGGAGTAGGTGTGCCTGGAGGGAGCCCACCTTTCTTTTTTTTTTTTTATCAAGAAAAAAGTTTATTGAGGTAAAGTAAACAGACACACATTACAATGACAACAGTGCGTATCAATAAAACAAGAATACAATAAGTAAAATGCGTACATCATAAAGATCTTTAAGCAACGAGATAGAGGAAATTCCCTCCCTGTATTCCAGGTAGTTCAAATGCCCTAGGATTCTTGTTGAATATTTATTATTTATTTACTCCCCGGACATATGGTCCAGTCAGACTCAACATCTGTCTCCCACTATACTACTTAAACCATTACGTGTCTATATGGAACATAGTTAGCTTATCATACCACTGCACCATGGTCCTGAGCCCACAACCATATCACATTGTATTATATAGTACTCTGCCGATGTTTCTGGCCTGTCTCCCCGATCCCCTTCAACCATTATCACTGTAGTAGCCTATCCATAATCAGCTCCGCCGGTCCCAGCCCTGGAACATCCAGCCAAGGTTGCCACATAGAGTAACATTTTTTGGGTACATTCCTGTGTTGATAAGTAATTTTTTCGCGTATCAACATGGTGTTCACTAGCTTTATCCACAGTTTCTCTGTTGGCACCCTGGGAGTGATCCAGAATCTAGCAATGGCTCTCCGGGCTGCGTAGAGCAGTCGGATCACAGCTGTGTGGCCTTGCTGGGAGAGTGAAGGCACCTCGAGAGCCCCAAGGAGGCAAACTATTGGGTCATGTGGTACCGGAAAGCCATATGCCTGTGATATGGTGTCGGTGACATAGTGCCAGTAACGGAAGAGCTTTGGGCACTTCCACATCATGTGCAACAGGTCTCCCTCCTGGGTTTTACATTTTGGGCATAGCGGAGAATCCCTCAGACCCCACTTGAATAGGCGAGACGGTGTCCTATAGGCTCTATGAAATAGATATAAGTGTGACAGTCTATGTTGCGTTGATACTGATACTAAGGGGGTAGTGGATAAGCATAATTCCCACGTATCACCGTCGATGGGACCCAGGTCTTTTTCCCAGCCCTTTCTGCAAGGTAGTGTCGATGCATCATGCGTGATACTAATCAGTTTGGAGTAGGCCTGTGAAATCATTCCCTTCTTGTCACTGTTCATTAAGGCTATACTGTGTAGCGGGTGTTTTACAGCCGTGACAGGGGACAGCCTACTCTCACTCTGTATTGCGTGGCGCAACTGCAGATACTTGTAGAATTGTGTTCTTTCGAGTGGGAACTCACTTTCTAGATCTGTGAAGGATTTTAGGACAGAGCCCTCAAACAGTTGAGCAATGTACTGGATTCCTATATCGGACCACTGTCTAAAGCCCTCCAATTTAAAAAGTTCCTTGTAATTGGAATTATTCCATATGGGAGTAAAGTGGCATATCCCCTTAATATTGAAAATGGACCTAATGTATTTCCATAGGGTATTCAGTAAGATGACGGTGGGAAGTGATTGTTCTAGGTGCGGGAGTCCTGCCTCCAGATATGATATAGCCGGGAGAGTAGATCCCGGTGGTATCAGTGGTGATCGGACCGGGTCTCCTCTATCTATCTCACCCCAGTTCCCCAGGTGTTGTATCTGCGATGCTACGTAATAGTACCGTGCGTGTGGAACCGCCATACCCCCTTGCTCTTTAGCTAATTGCAAAGTTTTGAGACTAATCCTAGCTGTCTTCCCGCCCCATATCAGATCCCTGAACTGAGCATCAATCTGGGCGAACCATTTATGCGGTATCCAGATTGGGGAGTTGTGAAAGACGTATAACAGTTGGGGGGCCCACACCATTTTTATGAGATTCGCTCTACCCGTGACCGATAGGGGGAGTTTATTCCAGATCGCGCACTTCTGCCTAAGTTTGAGTAGCAACGGGGTCAGATTCAGTGTGAGATACTGGGTGGGGTCTGGTGTCACCTGGATACCTAAATACTTAAATTCTTTCACTATTAATATGTCTTTGGCACATTCAGGGAGTGGTTTTGGCAACGGGTCTAAGGGCATGATAACTGATTTATGCCAATTAATGCTGAAACCCGACAGGTCCCCGAAGTCTGCAATTAAGGACATCGCATTCCTCAGGGACTCGTCCGTATCTCCCAAGTATATGAGCGTGTCATCTGCGAATAATGAAACTACATCCTGCCCGGCATTCCTGGAGAAACCAGTTATGCCGGGCGAGGCTCGCATATGAATAGCCAAGGGTTCCAGCGCCAGGGCGAACAGCAGGGGAGACAATGGACACCCCTGTCGTGTCCCCCTATATAGCTGGAAGGGGTCTGAGACTTCACCATTGATTCTCATTCGGGCCTTTGGAGTACTATATAGCAGTTGAACCCACTTCAGGAAGGAAGAGCCGACTCCAAATCTATTCAGCACTTCCCATAAATATGGCCACTCCACGCTGTCAAATGCCTTGGCCGCGTCCAAGGAGAAGATGGCCCTATTACCCGGATTATCCACTGGTATTTGTAAATTAAGAAATAATCTACGTAGGTTCTGGGCAGTCGACCTAGTAGGGATAAATCCCGACTGGTCTCTATGTACTACATGATGAATACACTTAGAAAGCCTAGTAGCCAGGACCCTGGCCAATAGTTTTACATCGAATGTTAACAGAGATATAGGCCTATAAGAGTCTGGGGACAATGGATCTTTCCCCGGCTTCAGCAGAACCACAATGAGGGCTTCATCCATGGAGGGGGGGAGCCTGCCAGTCTCAAAGGCTGTATTGTAAACTTTCAATAGAACGGGGATGAGTTGTTCAGAGTATTTACTATAGACCTCGGATGGAAGACCATCCGCCCCTGGTGCCTTCCCATTATGTGACAGTTTCAAAGCCTCGAGGAGCTCCTCCCTAGTAAGGGGGGCATTAAGTAGGGTCGTCTCTGAAGCAGGAAGGCACGGCATTTGGTATTTATCCAGAAATGTATGTAATTGTTCGGTAGTGGGGTTAACCTTCGATGTATAGACATCCTGAAAGAAGCTTTTAAAGCAGTGAATAATGGATTGTGTGGAGTTGCACGTCTCCCCCCTGGTGTCTGTAATCGCATTGATATGTGAGGGTGGTTGTTGGGACTTTGCCAGGATCGCCAGTAGGTGACCTGTATTTTCCCCCTCTTCAAAATGTCTTTGTTGTAGAAAGAACCGTTTGTTTTCTGCAAGCTGTAGGGAAAGATCCTTAAGCATGGTTTGAGAGGCTAGCCATCTCCTTTTGTTATCATCGGATGGGTCTGTTACAAAATCTATTTCAGACTGGTGGGCGTCTGCTAGCACTTGGGTTTCCCATTCTTTAGTGTTAGTTTTAATATCATTAATCACTCTAATAAGTTGGCCACGTATAAATGCCTTTGCAGCATCCCAAACAACCTGTATATCAGTAGACCCTATGTTAACTCTAAAGAAATCGGTAAGTAGCAGGGGCATCGGGTCAGAGTCTGGCAGGAGTGACAGCCAGAAAGGATTAAGTTTCCAGAGGCTACGTCCCCTCCCCATCCCCAGACCCAGGTCCACCGTAAATGGAGAGTGGTCAGACGTGTGTCTTGGGTGGTATTGGGAGGATCTCACCAAGGGCAGAAGAGGGACATTTCCCAAACCCAGGTCAATTCTTGACAACCCCTCTGCGGAGGCTGATTGACAAGAAAACACCTTTGCATCCGGGTGATGCATTCTCCATACATCAGTTAGGCCTAGCTCAGCAACCAATCGAGCAAATGGCGTAGGGCCCTGCCTCCCATGCACCCCCCTCCCATATTTGCTTTGAATTTGTCTTTCCCGTAGTCCAGGAAATTATTAAAGTCCCCGAGTACCAGCACCGGAATACCAGGAAGACAAGAGACAAACTCGGCCAGCATCTTCATAACATTGGATGAGAATGGTGGCGGAATATACACTCCCGCTATTATGCATTTCACCCCTAAGAGAGAACAATATAAGAAGACATATCTTCCATCAGGGTCTATCTTAGCATTTATACATGTATACTGAGTGCCTCGCCTAATCATGATACTCACTCCTCTCGAGTACACTGTATGAGTAGAGTGGTATTGGTGACAAAATTGTCTGGGAGCTAATTCTGGAGTGGACCCCGGTGAGAAGTGGGTCTCCTGCAAACATATCACCTCTGCACCCAGCCTCTTGGCGGTTCGCAATACCTCCACTCTCTTCACCGGGGTACCCAGGCCACGGACATTCCATGATAGGCATCTCGTTACCTTAGACATTCAGTTCGCATAACATATTCATTAGATAACATACATTAGATGTAGGATAATAGTGTAACAATATGCATATAGTATATAGGCACAGGTGGGAATAGTAGACAAACCAGACAGTAACTATCGGGACTGGGGTAGTCAGTGTTCCTTGGGATCTGGATAAGCATAGGTCAAGGGTTGGGGTTATTAGATCTCCGGTGTAATGGTTATGGACCAGGGCAAGTAGTAGAGACATCGCAACAAAAAAAAGAAAAAAAGGCCAACAAAGGCCAAAAAAGAGGATGGCAGAAATGGAACAGGGCACTGTGTTATTTCCTGTGGAATGAAACAGAAGTAATTCGGCCAACATGGCTCTGGCAACTTCAATCAATGGAACTATGTAGGGTCCGGTTCGACCCTTCCGGGGGCAACAGTGGAAGCGCACCATAGTGTCTTAAAACTTCTCAACAGCCAACTTCCAACTCACAGCAACCAAAGTGAACATAGTTCCCGCCTAGCAACAGGCAACACGGAAGCTGTAAAAATGATCCAGCACGTATGGGGTGCATCTCCTCAGTCTGCGGGGCGCCTTCCCCTAGCTTCCCTGAGTGATTGCTCCTCTCGATCCAGCCACTGTACTGCAGTGTTTGGGGAATCAAAAAACTGCACTGAGCCAAACGCCTCTACTCGCAGTCTGGCAGGGTATAACATGGCATATTTCACTTCAAGGCCTCTCAGGCGGCGTTTAATGTCCAGAAACTTGGCCCTCTTCTTCTGGAGTTCCGCTGAGAAGTCTGGGAACAGGGAAATTTTGGCATTGTCCATTTTTAGAGCAGACGGGTTGATTCTGGCATTGTACAGGATGGCATCTCTGTCTCGATAATGCAGGAGTTTAAACAAAAAAGGTCTTGGTGGTGCACCTGGCTGCGGGGGCCTTGACGGCACCCTGTGGGCTCGTTCAACCGAGAACATGGGGGAGAATGCTTCTTTCCCAAATGCGGTGACCAACCACCTCTCTATAAACTCGACAGGGTTCTTCCCCTCTATTTTTTCAGGCAAACCTATGGCTCTTACATTATTTCTTCTCATTCTGTTCTCCAATTCTTCCAAACGAGCAGAATGTTGGTCTATCAAGTGGTTATTATAGGAGAGATCCCTCTGCATAGGCCCCAGGTCATCTTCAATGGTGCTCACCCTCTCCTCCAATGCAGAGGTTCTCTCTCTCATCTTTTGGGCATCCTGTCTGAGGAAAGAGATCTCAGACTTCATCCCCTTTATTTCTGTGGTGAGGGCCCCGATAGACATGTTACATGAGGTCACTGCAGCAAATATGTCCCGCAAGGTGGGCTCCCCTTCTATCACAGGGCTCACCGGGGTCTGGGGCCTAGCAGAATCAGGGTTGGGAGTACTCACTGTGTCCCACAGTAAACCAGCCTGCACCGAGTCTTCCAGGGGTACTGTATCGTCCGCTTCGGAGCCCCCGCCAGGAGAGTCTTCCGGGGTGCTAGCAGAGGCCACCGATTCCTTCAAAGGTGGTTTGGAAAACAGCTTCTCTGCCGCTTCACGCTGCGTCTCCTTGGCCGCGCGGCTTGTATACGCGCCATTTTGGAACATGTGCTCCGCGGATTTGTTCACCAGCTGCCACTTTGCGGACAACATCGTTGGGCAGGAGTGTCGGGAGAGGTATGTACGTGATCCCGATCTTGTGAGGGGCACACCGGTGTGCTTGGAATCGGTATTTGACGTCTTCCACAGGAGATTAGTAAGGATTCTCGGCGGAGCTCACCTTAGCTGCGTCCGACTACATCCGCTGCCTGGCCACGCCCCCCCGAGCCCACCTTTCTTAAAGGCACAGGGATGAATGTGATGTCCAGCAAGGGCACAATGGCAGTGAAGGCAATGCCAAATTTAACCAAGCGTGGTTTCCCCTTCAAATTCCTATTAGGCCTTTATCCAGGCATACAGCATTTATCAATTTTACTAAGCTCTGAGGGAAATTAGGCAACTGCACTTCCAAAGTGCAGTCTATTTGCCTTTACTATATCAACTCCACTGTCATTTATATCAACTAGTCAGAATATGGGGGGCTCAAATATGCAAGTATTGCAAGTAACATAGCAATGATGCAATCAGGGAAAAATATAACTGATATTCCAATGCTGAAACTACCAGCACAATACATCTCAGACTTTAGATGTCTGTGAAACAATAGACACCAGCAATGATGCCAAATAGAAATGACAAATTAATTTGCATTAAATGGGATTTGTCTTGGGTCATGTTGATTAACATGTGGCTCATATTTATAACGTTTTGGAAATCTGCAGCAAGCATTTAAAGATGGTGAAATTTGGCAGGTTATCCCAGGTTACTTATCGTCCTTAGTGCCAACCATCAGATAAAACACAAGAATAAATAATTGCAGGAGCCACTCATAGGCACTTTAAAGACATGAGACTCCTCTTTGGATATCTCTTGAAGCTGCTTACTACTTCATAATCATAAAAAGTTTGTTTACTAAATTGTCAGTGTTTACCATCAGTAAATGTCAGTAAATCTCATTTAATGGCATCAGAGGTTATGATTATTCACCACTGTCACAGATTCTGCATTTGCTGATTCAGCCCTGGTTCACACTGGGCTGCGGGAGTGAAATCGCGCGATTTCAGCTGAACTCGCGCGATTTCACTCCCTCTGGCAGTCCCGATTTCGGCGCAATTTAGGAGACATCTGTGCAGGCTTCCTGAAATCGCAAGAAGTAGTACAGGAACTACTTTTTGAAATCGGTGCAGCGCCGCAGATGCGGCGTCGCACCGATTAGGACTGTGTCATTGCCGGCAAATGCCGCCGATTTGAGATGCGATTTCACATGTGAAATCGCATCTCAAATCGAACTAAATCGTACCCAGTGTGAACCTGGGCTAAGTGTATTTTACAAGCTGATGTTTCTGCTCACTTCTCATTTACTCTGTGTCTCAGGGCTGCTGCCACACACAGGCATTTGGTTAGTTCGCTTTGTGAGGATCGGACTATCATTAAAACTGCTAGTTATTGGGGCATATAATGATCTATATATTTACTTATAGCGGGGGAAAAAAAATCATACAATTAAATTAATTCTTTAAATATTCTGTAACAAAATGTGATTTAAATTGACTTCAGTATCAATTTTACTCCTTGTAATGATACCAATATTCAGCTATTAAGAAACTCTTTGCTAGCTTTTTTTATTTTTTAAATTAAAAATGGTAACGCCAAATGTATTAAATCAGCTATGTTAGCCAACCAACTAACCCAGTTATCAAAGCTTAGATTATAAAAGTCATGAATTATGAAAGAGTAACACACCTCAAAATTATTCACAACAGGTCCTTAATGAAAAAGGACCAATTGTCCACAACAATAAGGCCTTGTACACACAAGGGAATAAATCCGCTGAAACTGGTCCGACGGACCATTTCATCCGAAAAATCCGCTCGTCTGTATGGGCAAACGGACAGTTTTGGCCGGATTTCTCCTGCGGAAAAATTTCAAAGCATGCTTTGAAATTTTTCCGGCGGACACATGTCCGTCGGATATGTCCGCTTGTTAGTACACAAAAGCATCGGACCAAAAACCCGCGCATGCTCAGTCAAAACGATGGGACGGGAGCACTCGTTCAGGTAAAACTTGCGTTTGTTTGGGACATGGCACATTCGTCACCTAAACTCTCTATATAGTGTCCCGGTTCTAGCGTTTTTTTGTTCTTTGTTCTCTTGCTAGAAGAAACCCGTTCTCTTGCTGATGCAATTTTGTTCCGATGTCCCATACTGAAAGCTTGCATTTTCGTTTGTGTTTTTTCTATTTGACACTGTTTGCTAGCCAGATGTCCCCACATTTGTTTCCGTTCTCCACATTTTTTGTATGTCTATTTTGACTTAATGTTGAGCGTATCATATTTTTTTTTTTGTTTGCTTTTTATTTTTTGTTGTATTTTACGGTTTTTGAATTTTTCCAACTTATGTTATTTTTGTTGTTTCATCATGTTTTTTTTTTTAATATATATTTTTTCCCTTTTTTTTTTTTTTTTTCTTTTTCCCAACTTATGTCATTTCGTTGTTTCATCCTTTATTTTTTCCTTTTTTTTGGGGGGGGGGGGTTTCATTTTTAAAAATTTTTAAGCTTCTTTTGGGTTTACCAAGTTCTACCACAAAAGGCCCCCCCCCCCCCCAAAGAGTTTGTGTCCTTTGCAAATGCCACATTTTATTTTACAAATGTCTGATGCTTACTCACCACAGTATAAAACACAATAGACAAGGTTTGAAAGTAACTACAAAAGCCATTTATTTCCGGCCAAAAAAGAAATGATAAATCACCAGAACGGCAGCACTTGATGAGATTGCAACATACATGCAGACTTGGGAATTACAACTAGTGATGAGCGGAATATGCCATATTCGATTTCGCGATATTTCGCGAATATTTCGAAGAATATTCGCTAATATCGAATATTCGTGATATTTTATAAAAAAAAAAAATAATTGCGAAATTTCGCTATTTTTTTTTTTGGATAAAATATCACGAATATTCGATATTTACCAATATTCGCTATATTTTATGGAAAAAAAATTGCGAAATTTCGCTATTTTTTTTTTGGATAAAATATCACGAATATTTGATATTTACGAATATTCGCTATATTTTATTAAAAAAAAAAAATTGCGAAATTTCGCATTGACGAAATTTCGCTATTTTTTTTTTATTTTTATAAAATATCACGAATATCACGAAAAGAAAAAAAATTACGAAATTTCGCTAGTGCGAATGCGAAATTGATTGCGAAAAAAATACGAATATTCGAAATAGCAAATATTCGCCGCGATATTCGAGTTATTCGCGCTGTAGCATTCCGTGGGGTTGAGGGGAGCCCTCATGATTTCAGCAGCCTCCCGGATGACCTCCAGGCTCTTGCCGTGCACCACCCTCCTGCGCCTCCTTGCAGCTGTTGGCCTCATCTGGAGGGGAGGAACTTGGCTGATGGTGCTCAGCCTGGGTCTGGGGACCTGCTGCACCTCACTTGGCCCGGCCTCCTCCTGGCTGACACTCCCCCCTTCCGCCTGGCTGACATGGGCCTCAGGAGCTGCCACCTCCTGGCTGGTCTCTTCTTCCTGTGTATAAAAAAGGGACATGTTGTAATATTTTGCACAATCAATCACACACATTTTCTTTCTCTAGACTGTTTTAGTTAGTATTAATTTTAATTAAACAGACTGTCCTTCTGACCCCTGCATTTGGCATCCCTGACACCAATTTGTAGGCCCACAACTTTGGTTTTTCTTCCCAAGGTTTGTTTTTTGTTTACCAGATCAACTCACTAATTCAAAATAAATAGCAGCACCAAAATATGTTGGAAAATACTATACCTCACCGAAGATGGTCAGATCTGGCTCCATGTCAGCCAGCCCCGCTGCAGACTCTGCAGGGCTCCTGGGATCCGGGGAAGTTCCGCTGGGAGGAAGGCTGGAAGGTAGTGTGGAATCAGAAGGCCTGCCATCCAGTTCATCGTTCAAAAAACTGAGCTCTTTGTAGTACCAGAGCTTGGGTTCCTTTTTCTTAGCTGCTGCTGATCCTGATTTTGGATATTTGAATTTTTTATATACATTTCTGTAGCTTCTCCTGAGGTTACTAAATTTATCCTTAACCATGTCGCTTGTGCAACTTGGCACCCAAGTGTGCAGGTATGTAGCAATCTCATCAAGTGCTGCCGCTCTCTTCACTGGGTCCAAATAATCCGAGTGCCTGGTGTCCCAAAGAAGGGGCATATCCCTATAGCGGTTTATTAGTAGTGTTGAGCGGAATACGCCATATTCGATTTCGCGATATTGCGCGAATATATAGAAGAATATTCGCGAATATTCGCTAATATCGAATATTCGTGATATTTTATCAAAAAAAATTTGCGAAATTTCGCTAATGCGAAATTTCGCTAATGCGAAAATGATTGCGAAATTCTCATAAACGGAGATCATTTCCTGTATTACTAAACTAATATGCACTAAACACTAACTCTACACTAACTCTACTTAAAAGAAAGGAGAATAAGGGGGCAAAAGAATATTCCTATTGCGCGATTATCTTCTCCGCCCTTCTTTTGCATCAGAGCCAATCAGAATAACTCGAATATTCAGCAAAAGGAATATTGCGCGATTATCTTCTCCGCCCTTCTATTGCATCAGAGCCAATCAGAATAACTTGAATATTCGGCAAAAGGAATATCGCGCAATATTCCTTTTGCCGAATATTCAAGTTATTCTGATTGGCTCTGATGCAAAAGAAGGGCGGAGAAGATAATCGCGCAATATTCCGTTTGTCGAATATTCGAGTTATTCTGATTGGCTCTGATGCAAAAGAAGGGCCGAGTAGCTGATGCGATTCTTTTATGTTGCCAAAAATTCGCAATGCGAATTTTCCGCAACATAAAAGAATCGCATCAGCTACTCGGCCCAGGGTCTCTCTCTAATCATACCAGCAATGCTTTTAGACGTCGATGGAGATCACTAGGATGTGATCTGTTTTAAAAATAAATTTGAAAAAATACCGCAATGCGAATATTCGTGAGCAACACTATTCATTAGCTGCATGGTTGCCTCTTTCCCTTTGAGCAAATCCATGTTTCCATGCTTTAAGCTCCTAAAATGACCTTCAATAATAATGTCTAGAATAGAAAATGACAAACAAACACAAAGCACAAATTAAAAAAGGCTCAGCTTTGACATTCTAAAAATATGTGCACATTCATTCATTTTAGAGCAACTACAGTATACAAACACAGTGTCTTCTGCTGCTACATTGCTGGCCAGCTCTGCAGCATTGTTGTACCCCCAAAAAAGGTGTCATGCAGAGCCATTTGTTTGTAGCATGTAGCATGTAGATAAGAACACATCCACCATGAATATTAATGCTAGCACTCATCAAGGCACTATTTCATGTGTAGCTATCATGCCCCTCAGCATTGATGGCAGAAAACACTACCTAATTATCTCTGTACAACCAACACACAACAATACTTGCATGATCTGACTGCAAATCCAAATAAAGAGGATAGAGCATTCTCTACATATATCTTGATGAAGTGATGTGTACAAGCACTTGGCTCTCTAAATTTAATGGTGTGCCCCAAGATACCTAAATAACAGTAGCACAAAAAGGGTGCAAACAACATTGAAAAGCCCCATCCCCCGTGGCTGTTCAATTTCTAGGCCTCTGATCCGATGTTGTCATTTACGTTTGTCTCTATCTCCATTGGTGGAGGAAGGCGGATTGGTGGAGGAAGGCGGATTGGTGGAGGAAGGAGAAGTTGAAGAAGAAGGAGAAGTTCTAGAAGATGTTGAAATTCTCAGTACAACAGGTCAGTTTTTTTTTTAGGGATGAAGATGGGATTAGCACATCTGTTGCTCCTAATTTTTCTCGTGCAAGTGCACAAATCCTAATACAGCAGATAATGGAGTGCAGCACGGAGCTGGCCAGTATGAGGGAAAGTATGGTGGTGATGGACCAAAACTTCAAAAACATGCTAGATATTTTGGGACATATATAGAAGACTATGCCCTCACCCCCGACCACCCCACTCTCAAGATGTTTTATATTTTTACATTAAAATGCACCAAAATTTGAGGATGCACACACACACAGTTGGGTTTATTTATTAAAGCTAGAACGTGCAAAAGCAGACTCACTTGGCATATAAACCAATCAGCTTCCATGTTTAGATGCAAAAGCTTAATTGAATAAGCTGAAGTTAGAAACTGATTGGCTTATATGCAGAAATAAGCCTGAGTTTGCACTCTTTAGTAAATAAACCCCAGTGTGTGTTCACATGTGCTATCTGCCATCACAGGACATCGATTGTCTGTGCTTTGTGGGTGCAACCCCTTCCTCGCTTATCAAGTAGGTGAGAGAAAGGGGTTGCACCCACAAACCACATACATTGATCACCCATGATGGCAGATAGCACATGTGAACATTTGGCATGGGATCTCAGGCGAGAATTCACCATTTGGCCCATCACACACAACATGTGTGCATCCTCAAATTTTGGCGTATTCCGGGGTGACATAAGACCATGTCGTCTGGGTTTGGTATGCTAACTAAAAGGTTGAACTTTGTAAGTTCCATTGTTACATATGTTTGTAAAAAAATATATATATATTTTTGGAATAAATAAATCGTTTCTAAACACATTTTTCAAATAAAAGCCAAAGATTTTGTGAAAAACACCAAATTAAAAAAAATATAAATATTCTAAACAAAAACCCAAAAAACAATGGCTTCTTATTTCTATGCTCAATACCCAGTTTGTAGAAGAGTGACTAGAATGTGCAATTGTGTGTATTTACTAAAACCTGCTAAGTAAATTGTGCACAAGAAGTGCACTAGTTTCAGAACCTGGAAGACAGATCAAAAGAGAAAAAGCAATAATGACAAACAACTGAGTAAAGTCCAATGGTCGAATTATTTATTAGTTCTTTGTAATATTTCCTTCTTTTGGGGGCCGAATTAGAAAGAAATATTAATCTGGCATAGCTATGGCCCCCGTCCCATAAAGTACTCAACATATTTGTCGCGTGCCTCACGAGCAGATTGGGTGACCGAGCCAGCACGACCAGTGTCCAGCCCAGGAAGGGTATCTGAGGCTAGTCCTGCTTCAGCACCGATGTTGGGTAGGTACGTCTGGGAATGCCTGCGTAAAAAATTATGCAATATGCAGCAGGCCAAAACAACCGAGTTCAATTTATATTCCGCCAGATGTATCGCTGTCTGGAATAGGCGGAACCGGCTGGCGAGTATCCCAAAGGCATTCTCGACTACCCTCCGGGCCCTGGCCAGCTGGAAATTGAAGACCCTCCTCTCCGGGGTGAGGGTCCTCTGGAGAAAAGGCCGGATGAGGTGAGGTCCAAGCCCGAAAGCCTCGTCCGCTAAAAAAACAAACGGAAGTCCTTCCACATTGTCTTCATCCGGTGGCAGTTCAAGACCACCAGTTTGTAGACGCCTGTAAAATTCGGTCCGCGCGAACACTCCCCCATCAGACAGCCGGCCATTCTTCCCCACGTCCACATACAAAAATTCGTAGTCTGCCGACACCACCGCCATCAACACGATACTATGAAAACCTTTGTAGTTATAATAGTACGACCCCGAAAGAGGTGGCGGCACTATGCGGACGTGCTTCCCATTAATTGCCCCTCCGCAGTTAGGAAAATCACACCGCTGGGCAAAGTGGGCAGCCACAGTCTGCCATTCCTGTGGCGTGGAGGGAAACTGTGGGGACAAAAGCAAAAACAAAATTAGTACTTTGGCACATAAAAAACTGTGCAAACACTAGGAAAAAAACATCATTCTGCAACATCACAGTATTAACATTTCAAAATATTAGTGTGTAGTGAGTATTTAGGGCAACAAATCTAGAGCCAATTATTATCAGACTACACATCCCGCTGATGGGGCAATACACTTTTTTAGGGGGGGGGGGTTGAACTACAATGGAGCAGGACAAAAAAAAGAGAGCCAAAACCAAAAAAAAGTGTGTTTGTCCCTAGGAGATGATGCTGGATAGGTTAGTAGTGTTGAAGGTAAAAATATGCAGGTAGGCCAAACAAAATTAACCTGGAAATCTTAACAACATGCATGGGGAGAAAAGGGAACATTCAGCACACAGCATATTACAATCATGGCAATTAGGAAAACCAACAAAAAAAAGTTTCAAAAATTTGCATACATTATTAAAGACACAGATTGTGATGTTAAAGGAGGAAACTTACCTTAATAAACTCCTCCTGCATCACTTGTATGGTGGCAGAACACGTCTCCGGTATGATGACCCCAAGCGTCTGGGGAGAGATGCCTGTTGAGAACTTGAGGTCCTGCAGGCTCCTCCCAGTCGCCAGGTACCGCAACGTGGCAATAAGCCTCTGCTCAGCCGGATTGGCTTGGCGCATCACAGTGTCCTGCATCGTGATATAGGGGGACAGGAGATCCAGCAGACGGTGGAAAACGGGGTCCGTCATACGGAGAAAGTTCCTGAAGTCATCAGGATTATTCTCCCGGATCTCCCTAAGCAGAGACATATGAGAGAATCGGTTACGCTGCCGCAACCAATTCTTGGCCCAGGAACTCCTCCTCCTACTGTTTCTTGTCCAAATCACTGGAATGCACACAGACTCCAGAACAAAACCCATAAACAGCACGAACTCGTGAAAAGTTGCGCTGCTGCTCCATCATGGCTTCAAACCGGCCGGCTGGTCAGTCAAGAACACACTCAAACAGAAAGCACCCTCAAATCCAGCAAGACCTGCAAAGATCGCACGTCAAACAGATACGACCTTACAGGACGGCACTGCAAAGTAGAAACGCCGTGCATGGCGACACTGAATGACAAATACGACCCCATAAGCACACACTGAACCAGAAAATACGACCTGTTAAGCGCGGAGACCGAAAAGCACGAATCAGCTCTAACCAAACCTTCGCTAACACGGAACTAGCAAAAGCGGACCAGAGGGCGGCGCCGTAGGCTTTGGCATTCCCCTTTATAGTGACGTCGTACGTGGTTTACGTGCCCGCGTTCTGGTCCGCTGGGATTTCTGTCCGATGGTGTGTACGCTCATCAGACCAACGGACAAATTTGCCTTGTCTGCTGGAAAATATCCATCGGATGTTTCCGACCGGATAAATTACATTGTGTTTACAAGGCCTAATGATTTTATGGAGGATCAGAAGTGTTGAGTAGCACATTTGTATATCATTAAAGCTTAAAAATATGTGCGGTTTATTAATCTATATTCACTGACAATCATCCAAAAAAAAAAAAATACATGTAATTCTCTACGGCCGCGTACACACAATCAAATCTATCTGCTGGAAACGGTCGGCCTGACAGTCCCAGCAGACAGATTCGATCGTGTGTACGGGCGAGCCGACGGATTTGGCCTGCTGACAGATTTTAAAGCATGCTTTAAAATCCGTCGGCTGGGAATCCGTCCGCCCGATATGTTTGCTGGTTAGTACGCTAACCAGCAGACATATCTTCTCGCACATGCGTCGAATAGATTTGAGGCATGCGCGGAAGTAATTTACTTCCTGGTGCGGTGACGTGGCGGCGTCAACGTCACCGCCACGTCACCGCGCTGTCTGCTGTATACAGCGATCAAACCAAAATGGCCAGCAGACAGATTTGTTCAAATCGGTCGGTCCGACCGATTTGAACAAATCTATTTGCTTGTGTGTACGGGGCCTCAGAGGTATGGGTGGCTACAAATTGGCCAGTGGCACAATCATTTGATGGCATAAAAGTAGACAAAAGCCACAGCAAGATTGCTCCTGGTTTTGACAGCTCAAATTTTGATGTAAGATCACTGCGGCGATCTACGAGTATGTTCAGCCCCTCCGCCCACCCCCTCGCTGCCTTCTGGGACACACACAGGTCTCAGAAGACGGTGGGACCATTCAAAAAGTGCAGCGCGACTCACACATGCGCAGTAGGAAACCGCTTGTGTAGCCTTAAGGCTTCGCTGCCATTGTCCCTTAGTGAAGATGCCAGCACCTACAACCAAAGCCGATTGAAGAATCAGCTTGGGTGCTGACATTGAAGCATTTGTAGCTGCAGACTATAGATTTTTTTGGGGGGAGGGGGGAGACTGTAGCTCCTATTTAAAGTGATTCTAAAGACTCAGTTTTAAAAAAAATGAAACAAACTGTTATACAGTACATACCTGCTCTTTGCAATGTTTTTGCACAGAGCAGCCCCAATCCTTGTCTTCTCTGGTCCTCCGCCAGCACTCCTGGCCTCTCGCCCCTACCGAGTGCCCCCATAGAAGGCCACTGAGCTACTTAATTCCTGTAACAAAAATAAAATAAGAAATATGTTTATTTGCCTTAAAATCTACCTTAAATCACATTGCTAATTGCAGGTTGTACTTCTTTGTAGCCTAAATACTAAAATGTGCACTTAAAACTGTAATTTTGTAACTTTTGGAAATGCCAGTAACAATTTGGCTGTGCCAGTAAATTTTGGGTGCTGTGTCAGTAAATTTCAATCTGGTACGTTGGCAACACTGATTACTAGTAGAATGTGCTATTGGAGGCAAGAGTCTTCTTTATATTTGCATCTACATTTTAAATACTTAAGTGTGATCAATAATAGTTTCCTGAACTATAATGAGTCTTCTTATTTCTGTCAATATCCCTGATGCAAAATTTCCACTAAAGTTAATTGGCTGGATTGATTACGAATGTCCAGGGATAAACAGAAGAGGAAAGAAAATAAGCAAATAATAGTATACTTTTTAGGTTTGGGGCTGGTTCTTGCCCTAGGCACTGTTACAATGTACTATTATGGCAAGCAGAGCCCTGTTCCTTTTCAGTAGCTTAAAAAAAGTGACAACAGAAACCATGCTGTGCTAATCAATGAGGTGTGAGAAGTAAGAAGAAAAGCTGACAGTGAGTAGTGAACACTGGCAATTAGCAACTGTAGTTACTAAAATGGCTAATGATAATTACATTACCTGAGTAAGTGGACTGGGAATGTGACATGCCATGGCACTGGGCAGCACAAAACATCCAGCCCCCCCCTGTATTGTGAACAGGGCATATATTCTAAATATGGCACTGGAGGAAAGTAATATACAGAAAGATGATCAACATTTTGTAAACATAATTTGTCTGAAGTCATTTATCACTGATGTTTTAATTATCTGTGTCATTTGTGGGTGCTATTACTAAGAGTATTATCTTCATGTTTTGTTTAATTAATTGTATAGCAGTCTATGATTTATTTTCAGATGGAATGGTAATTCTTGAAAAAAAAGAAATGTATGCGCCCACTATTGAATTGAATCATCACTTATGTATTTGAGGTGCAAGGATTTCATTATGCGGGTTGTTGATGTGTTAAATTATCAATCCGGGATTTATGTCTTAAAAACCCTATAGGTTAGAGGAAAAGTATGGCCAAAGCTTTTTGACTCTACTTCTCCTATGGATCACAGCAGTGCAGTTCGCTCCCATTTTCAGCCGACAGCGCGCTAAAGCCTGCTGACGGTTGACGTTACCCAGCCGCTCCAGGCTGGGAAAAGATCCGACTTTACAATTGGGACCCACCCAGATGCTTGAACTGGTAGCTGGCTCAGTCTCTGAGCTGTTCCTCTGGCAGACTGAGTTAGCTGCTCCTTCCCTTATCCAGCCCAGTGGTCTAGTCAGCTCTGGAGGAGCAGAGAAGACGACCAGTGACTGACAGCGATCAGCAGCGTTTGATCTCTCAGTTCTCACTGCACTTATTTATACCCCACACTTTTCTTTTAAGGTCTGAAGTACATATTGAGGGACTGAGATGCTGACACTGTGGGAGCTCTAGTTCCCTCCCCCCTTTTATTATTCGCTCACCCTCTCTTACCCCTCATTTTGCACTGTTCTATGCCTTTATCTCTTTCCTACTTCCACCCCCCCCCCACATGACCCACCTTACCCTGCGGAATCAAGTGGAATCATACTCTGCTTTGGATAGAATCAAAGGCGGCTTTTTCTGAAAGTCTGTCACGAGGCAAGGAAGTGAGAACAGTTATTGGTGCTTCAGATTTTATACAAATGGCGATGTCATTTGAATGTGAACATTGGCTGTATTCTTCTAATGTTGAAGCAAAACTCCTGTTTAAAGGACAGTGCCCGGAAATTGTAACTGTAATGTAGGGTTTATGCTGATGATAATTCAATTGTACAGATTGATACACATGTTCTGTAACACCATGCCTCATTTCTTGAAAATAAATAAAATCTAAAAAAAAAGAAAAAAAAAACCCATGGGTGAGATTTCTCCAGAATTTTTCCTCGCCCTTCTTATAAGGCCACAATGAGGGTGTCATTTTGATTATTTTCATTTTGTTATTGTTTTTTATTGTTTTTTATTGAAATTTTTTTAAGAAACAGAATGTAGAAAAGAAAGCAAGCAAGTAATACAGCAATAACAGGAATGACAGTATAAAGATATACATTACAGTTGAGTGTGTTGGAGAAGTAGTCTCAAGGCACAAGTGAATATACTGTACTTTCAACATTAACTTAGTTCAATAATACAATAAAACTTACAGGGACAAAATTAAACAGTGGAAGGGGAGAAGAAGGTGAGAGGAAAGGGGGATGGAGGGAATCTATCGATGTCCGACCAACATATGAGCATAAAAAATTAAGTAAGATTAATATGTAGTACTATGCAGGGAAAGTTCAATTACTAACTTTAAACCACGTTGTCCATATTTTCCATTGAGTATCAAACTTTTTCTTGTTGCCACCCCCACTAGCCAGTAGGGTTTCATATACATAGTGGGTTTGGGTGTTTACAAGTACCTCTGAAACGTTAGGTGCCTTATCTGCTTTCCAATGCTATTAATGTCCTGGCAGCCAAAAGAATGTGAGTTATCACTACTCTGAAATCAGGGGGTGGGGGGATATTTCAATACCTATGTTTAGTATTCCCAAACTTGGGTTGGGGTTAGTTAGAACCCCAGTGATGCTTGATATGTAGCAGAAAATGGAGTTCCAAAAACTAGTCAAGTGTTTACAAGCCCAGAACATGTGGAGCAGATTACCTGTTGCTCCACTGTTTCTCCAGCCTAGCGGGGAATTGTGGTTTTCAAACTTGGAGATTCTGTAGGGTGTAAGATACCACCTAAGAGCTATTATTTGGGACAGCTCCCAGTGGTTAACGCACTTGGAGGATTTGTAGAGCGATCAAAGCACATGTTGCCATTGTGAGTCTGGGTCAGTCTGGGTCAGATTCCCATTTCCTATAGGGATGGGATTTTATGAAGTCCAGTTTGTGTTGGAAGCGATTATAGAATAAAGAGATACCCGTGAGGGGGGTGATTTTTTCTGTTTTGTAGCCACATTTTACACTTTACCATATTTGATCTACCTAGCACTTATCTTATATATATTCATTATCATTGTTCCCCATTATGTAATTCTATATAATCCAATTCTAACCATTTGTTAGCCACATGGACAACCCTTATGAAAACTATTTTTAAATACATTTTTTGCTGCTGTAATTTTCACCCAAATAGACACCTACATGACCCAACTTTGGGCATAGAATTGTGTATATAGATGTTTTCTATTTTTTTTTCTGTTGGTTTCCAAGATAGAAAATGGGACTTTACAGTGCTAAATATCCTAGGAATAAACATACAACAATAATAAATGGTTAAAAAGATCTTTTATTATTCCAAATAACATTTAAATAACATAAAACTGGGGCACCTAATTGTAGCCTGATGTGTTTAAAAACAAAAGTAGGTATACCAGATGCCAGATACAATGCCACCCTAAACCCACTTTTTGTTTTTCTTTTATTTGTATCTAGGCTGTCACTCAGACCACTCCTTGAAGGTGATCTGTCCCTTGCTTCTAGCAGGTTGTCTATCTGTGGCTTCTGTGTTGCCTTGGTGACCAAATGTCCTCCCATTGTATGCATGCCTCATGGGCTTTCGGTTGCCTTGTCGCGAGGTGCTATGGATTGGTGGCTATGTGGGGGTCAGGTTTCCCAGTACCACTCTACCGGGCCAACACTGGGCAGGCACGGCCATGTTCAATCCGTGAGTGTGTATTGGCATGTTTGTGTCATCAGCATTGGTTCAAGGGGTGGGCTCCGCGGCCGTACATTTAAGAGCACACTACGGTTTACATTGTGTGTGGCAATATTGAATTTAGGGAGACAGCTTTGCCATCACTGCAGGATCTAACAAGTATAAAGAGAGTATCTTCTTTGACTTTCTCCTCCTCTTTGTTACTAGACCTCCTAGAGTTACTAGGAGGTCTAAGAGGAGAAAGACATTTACTAAAACTGGAGAATGCCAAATCTGATGCAGTGCTGCATAGAAACCAATCAGCTTCCAGGTTTTATTGTCAATGCATGATTGAACAAGAGGAGGTTAGCAGCTGATTGGCTACAATGCACAGCTGCAACAGATTCTGAGTGCTCCAGTCTAAGTAAATCCCCCCCATAGTGTCATACACACAGGGGTTCCTACAATGGATCTTGCTGTCATTATATTTTTTATCCCTGCTTTCTCTTCTTTGGTGTTGGGTCATGCATCTACAGATACTTATCTATCGGTTTGTTCCACACCTTAGTATCTCTATATTGAAATTACCTCATTAGGCTTATGTTCTTGGGGAAGTCCTACCCTTCTTTATGTATGTGGGCCTGTAGCCTATGGTTCCTGCCATTTGTCGGAGTCCTCCCTTTACTGGCAGTGATGGTGAGCGATTCCTTCATTGATATATGATATATACCTATGTGGTTTTGTTTATCACTGTAACATTAGTTTACATATAGTTCTTTGCACTTGTCACCTTTAGCACTTGGACTTTATATTATTACATTTTGATTTTACCTTAAGTTTTGTGTGACTATTGCCTAGGATTCTATATGTGTTATTGTTTATTTATTCTATACAAATTTTGGGTTTTGGTTGACCTATTTGTTGTTTGCTGCAACAAGGACCTTATCTCTGCAGTGCAGGTATACTCCTTCATCCTTTTTTTTTAGCAAGCTACTACTCTAGGTCACTGTTATATGGACTTCCTTTAATATTAGAACTTTAATAATTTCTTTAATAAATACCTATGTGGTTTTGTTTATCACTGTAACATCAGTTTACATATAGTTCTTTGCACTACCGTCACCTTTAGCACTTGCACTTTATATTATTACATTTTGACTTTGTGTGACTACTACCTAGAATTCTATATTTGTTATTGTTCATTTATTTAGACACTAACTAGAGCTCAACATCACGCATTGATTTTTATTCTATATGCTAGGAGCGAGTACCCGATTGGATATATGTAGTTCTGTTGTATTTGACTTTGGAATTATTTTGTATGTATTTTAGCATTTGTTAAACTCTTTATTACCATCACACAAAGTTGTCCTGATGAAGCTGCAACAGTGAAACGTGTAGAGATATTATACCCATCTTATCCCACTTATCTTGGGATGGTTCTGATACATTTGTTTTGTAATACACTTTGCTGTGAAACTAGTGTTGGTTTAGGGTGGCATTGTGTTTGGCATATGGTTGTGTTTAATCACATCGGGCTACAATCACGTGCCCAGGTTTTATATCGCAAAGTCCCATTTTCTAGCTTGGAATTCTTTTTCAGCTTTATAGGGATGTGGTGCTTTATTTACCCACTAGTGCCCTCATTTCTATAAATGTGAACTAGATGGACTTATGTATTTTTCCAATCTGACTAACTATGTAATTATGCAACCTTGAGAAGCTGCCTCTGCTGCTCTGCTGCTGTCTTTAATCACACCTCTGCATATCAGGAATTTTTGCAAAAGATCAAGAATTACAGAAACTTCTCAGAATAAATAAATCATTAAAAACTTGTTAAGGTAAGTCTAGAAGGAACTGGAAAAGCATTCCTAATTTTTAATGTTAAAATATATCATAGCTTGTTCTTATGCACACCTAGAACCACTGTAACCATTATTAGAGCCAAAGATTAGAAGGATTATATTAATTTTCCAGCCACTTTTTCTTTATTTATTTCTGTTACAATCTCAGCTGCTAGGGCTTTGAATCCTGACTTCAAAGCAGTTAAACCTTTTAGTGCTGGAAGGATAAATCGGATGGAAGGATTAGTGGCCACATTTGGTAAACGATGCTATTCTATAAGACTAATTCGGGCTCTGGAGGACCCCTTTCAGCCTATTGAATGAACGGGCAAAAAAGATGTCTGGTGCTCAGAGCTGTGCCATTAATTAAACAGAGCTACTTAGCAGATATTGCCCTAGAGCTCTGAAATAGTTTGAATCTTTTCATACAAGAATACTAAACAAGAGAAATATGGTAAATATGAAGTTGAAATGACACCACAAGCATGAGTCTGATTTACAAATGTGTGAAGGAGGTTAATTAAAGTGAAGCTGTGTTCACCATGAGACCAAGAACCTGTATTATTTAAAACACTTTATCGCATTTGATATCACTGCAAAAAAAAAAGCTATATCTTATGTTATTGTACATTTGATATGAACCATTCCAGAATGTTTAGCAGAGAAAATGGAACCATTTATATCAGTCCATGCCCCTGGGTTTATTTGATAATGTTGTTACCCAATCACACAAATGCATACCCACTTGGCTCAATTTAGACAGAAGGTTGTTAATCTGCCAGTTTCATTTCAGACAGTTGGAGGAAACCAGAAAATCAAGAGGAAATTAAAAATGAATATATGACTCTAAGAACGTCATGCAAATGTTTATGTTATTGAAATATATGACCATGGTGCTTCAAGACCACAATGTGAAAGCAGAGTTCCACCCAAAAATTGAACTTCCGCTTAATCCCCTCCCCCTTACATGCCACATTTGGCATGTCATTTTTTTTTTTGGGGGGGGGGGGGTAGGGGCTTCAGTAGGAGTGGGACTTCCTGTCCTACTTCCTGCTTCTGCCAAGGGGCTGGTAAGGCGATTAGGCCTAATCGCCTTACTGCAGCCCCTCCCTTTGGCGATCGTCTAGGACACTGACAGGTCCTAGACGATCGCCTGTCCAATCAGCGGCAGGCCGCGCCGCTCGCGCATGCGCAGTGCAGCTCGCGCATGCGCAGTGGGTGCCCGGCCGTGAAGCCGAAGGCTGTCACGGCTGGGTGCCCACAGTCGCAATGAGGATGCCGGCCGGGGAGGGGGGGAGAGGAGCAGAGCCCCGGTCGGCGCGTAGCTGGAACGTGAAGAAGGTAAGTGTCTGTTTAATAAAAGCCAGCAGCTACACTTTTTTGCGATTTTATCATGACTGCGACTTTATGGCAGACACATCGTATACTTTTGACACATTTTTGGGTCCATTGTAATTTTTACAGCGAGCAGTGCTATAAAAATGCACGGATTACTGTGAAAATGACACTGGCAGTGAAGGGGTTAACCACTAGGTGCCGCTGAAGGGGTTAAGTGTGTCCTAGGGAGTGATTCTAACTGTTAGGAGGCATTGCTATGAGTGATACATCACTGATCGCTGCTCTTTTTTTTTTTTGCATGCTGTTCTCCATATTGTAAATAAAGAGGTTACTAACGTTATGAAAATTCTCATACAACAGAATAAAAATTTGTAGAACATATTGTTGTTTTTTTTGTACAATTTTCTGATCGTGTGTACTAGGCTTTACACTCCCATTCAGCTGCTTAGTCATTGTGGCTTATATATGGGGGTTGTGCTAATATCCCACATGTGGCCCTGTTCATCCACTAGTATCTCTAGCTGCTGCTGCAGCTGAAAGTGAATACATTTATGTTGGTAATACTACCACCACTAAATAAATGACTTCCCGACTTGCATACTGGCTTGTTTCACACAGTAAATAAACCATTGCCAAATATATTTTTGACCATATTTGGTCAATAACACCAGCCAGCATCACCATCAGCTGTGCATCTGTCATTGTAGCAAGAGCCAATGGGGAGAAAGATTGACATGTGCAGGTCATCCTGTGTCAGTCATTGGGCATGGTTCATCGGGATTGACAATGAATCTACTGTATGTCATTGAATGATTTTTTTTTTTCTATAAACCACAGTGTGGGTGTATTTTTTTTTATGTTTCCTTTTTTTTTAAATGAGTAAGAATGGGCAGTATATACTTCTTTCATGTGGGTGGGGGGCCCAAAAGCCACAGATCCCTCACCAAGTCAGGGATGTGGGTAAAATGCCCTTGTTCCCTTCAACATTTTAAGGGAGGACCCACACTAAAAAGGTGCCACATGCTCTGAGCATAGAGAGGGTACCATGATAATGTGGTAATTTATGTGTGTGTGTGTGTGTGGGGGGGGGGGGGGGTAATTAAATCTGTCCCCTTCTAGAATCTAAATAGATTTATGTCTTCCATGGCAGTGCCCAGCCACCCAAGTCCTTTTTTTAACAAGAGCTTGCAAATTGGCCTTGAAAAAGGGCAGAAAAAGATTAGATAGATTCGCTCATCATTACTTTTCACTAACATTTAACAAATATCCAATAGTTGAGAGAGAAGACAGAGCTTGCTAATAGTATACATAAACGAAAACAATGTATAGCTAGTCAAAAAACAACATAAACAACAAAACAAAAAAAAGTTCTTAATGGTTGACTAGTCCACATGTGTTTGTGTTAGGTGTGAACAGCATTCCATATAAAGTTCTATGCAAATAATAAAAAGTGCTGATAAAGGTGGTGTTCTAGGTGGGGTATGTTCCAGCAGAGGAAGAATCCTGAGGATAGAGATAACACATCACACTCACTGGATTATATTGACCCCTTGTCACGTACCTGGTAGGGGAGTCCAACGTGCAGGGAGCAGCCTCTCGTAAGCCTCTGACTCAGGAGCCCCTAGTAGAGTAGACATGGGTGAAGAGTTCAGGGGGACACAATCGCCTGGCTGGTAGCTGGAGTAGAAGGCTGGATGCAGATACTTGGAGGTGCACCTGAATCCTAGCAGGATGCAGACAGCAAGCCAGAAACAGCAGACAGCAGTGCGGCACTAGTGGAGCAGGAGAAAAACAGGGTGATGCAGACCAGGTCAAACACAGGCGGGCGGTTATCAGGAGCCAAAGCGAAACCCAAGGGGTAGTCAAAGTCCAGGCCGGGTCGGTACAACAGGCGGGCAGAGATCAGAGCAAAAGGGAGAGCAGGAGCGGTGGTCAGACGTACCTGGGATCAGGGGCAGGCAGTAAGCAGAAGTGGTCAGGGAAAGCCGGATCAGGTAACCAGAAGCAAACGGGTATACGGGTACAGGAATCTTCAGAATATGCTGTAGACTGGACAGCAAGATAGTGGAGGACCTGGCTTCTTTAAATAGGGTTTTTTAGCGCCAAGTGCCACCCCCGAATGCGCGCGCCACCGCGCGCCACCATGCACGCGCTGGACCTAAATTCCACTGCCATTGTTGCTGATGGGCAAACTGCTGAGACGCCTTCCATGACACTCCTTCCTTGTTTTACTAAGTGAGTCAGTATGCGCTCCTGAGTAGGTGCTGCGTGTCTTCAGATGGTTTCCCCCTCTGTTTCTAGGATTCTTTCCGCAAATGGCATACAAGGAAGAAAGAAGGGCTCATAATAGTGAAAGTAAATATATTAAGGAGACAGCTTTACCTGTACTTTCTAAGGAAATGATGGAAGAATTAGAAAAAGATATTTCGGCAGAAGAAATTCAACAAGCTATATCCAAACTGGTCCTGGGCAAGAGCACAAGACCAGACGGATATACTCCCAGATTTTATAAGGTATTTCAGTATATAATTACACCCATCCTAGAAAAAAAAAAAAAACATACAATTCAATATCTAAAACACAAATTTTTGCACCACAAAGTATGGAAGCCCATATTACATGAATTTCTAAGCTGGTGAAGGATCATACACTATGTAATAACTATCGGCCAATGGAAGAGAAACTATGGATAACATCATAAAAACATGTACAGTATATTGGTAGAATACACTCAGAAGGCTGCCATCACAGCATGTCTTTTATCTATTGACGCTGAAAAAGCGTTTGACAGGGTGAGATGGCAGTTTCTAGAAGAAACATTAGTCGAACTAGAAATGGGCCCTAAAATGCTCGGTAGGATTGTATTCTAATAAAAGAGCCAAAATAAGAACAAATGAAATGATATCTGAGTATATAGAAATATCAAATGGTACTCGACAGAGATTCCCTCCATCTCCCTTATTACTGTATGTAGTGGAAATCGAACATCTCATTACAGCAGTAAGGGAAAATAAAGATATATAAGGGATAAATATTAAAGTTAAAGAATATAAAACAGCAGTAGGGATGAGCCGAACACCCCTGGGTTCGGTTCGCACCAGAACCTGCGAACAGACCAAAAGTTTGTGTGAACTTTAGAACCCTGTTAAAGTCTATGGGACTCGAACGTTTGAAATCTAAAGTACTAATTTTAAAGGCTAATATGCAAGTTATTGTCCTAAACAGAGCTTTTTTTCTCAGAAAATAGGTGCAGGAACTCAACCACGACCCGTTCAGATTTCACAAACAGTAGAAGGGTCTTAAAGGGGCATTAAATACCAGAATTGCATTACATACAGTGTGCAGAGTTCAGGGGGTTACAATGCAGTCACTTGTAAACACAGAAACCAGACTTCTGTGTTCACAAGTGATTGTGGTGAGCGGGCACCAAAGGGTCTGAGCCAAAGGTGGTGGAACTGAGTTCCACCAAGTTCCCCCAGAAAAAAAGCCCTGGTCCTAAAAAGTGTTTGGGGACCCGGTCCTGCCCCAGGGGACATGTATCAATGCAAAAAAAGTTTTAAAAAACTAACGTTTTTTCAGGAGCAGTGATTTTAATAATGCTTAAAGTGAAACAATAAAATTGAAATATTCCTTTGAATTTCGTATCTAGGGGGGTGTATAGTATGCCTGTAAAGTAGCGCTTGTTTCCTGTGCTTAGAACTGTCCCTGCACAAAATGTAATTTCTGAAGGAAAAAAGTCATTTAAAATCACTCACCTTAGAGTCTGGTATGGATATTAAGGGGAACCCTGTGTCAAATAAAAAAAAATGATGTGGGGTTCCCCCCAAATATCCATTCCAGACCCTCCAGGTCTGGTATGGATTTCAAGGGGAACTCCACCCCAAATTAAAAAAAAATGCCGTGGACCCCCATACATTTTTTTTTTTATGAATGACTTTTCTCTGTATTGCCGGGAGCCGACAATTCATAATAGCCGCGAGTGATTTTAAAGCGGTGTTCCACCCAAAAATTGAACTTCCGCTTAATCCACTCCTCACCCCCTTACATGCCACATTTGGCATGTAACTTATTTGGGGGGGAGTGGGGGCTTCAGGAGGAGTGGGATTTCCTGTCCCACTTCCTCCTTCCGCCAAGGGGCTGATTAAGCAATTAAGCTTAATCGCCTACAGCAGCCCCTCCCTGTAGGCCGCCTAGGACACTGACAGGTCCAAGACGATCGCCTGTCCAATCAGCAGCGCACCGCGCACGCATGGGCAGTTCCTCTTGCGCATGCGCAGTGGGTGCCCGGCTGTGAAGCTGAAGGCGGGGAGGGGGAGAGAGGAGCGGAGCCCAGGCCGGCGCGTCGCTGGAACGCTGGAGCAGGTAAGTGAATGTTTATTAAAAGCCAGCAGCTACACTTTTTGTAGCTGCTGACTTTTAATAAACATAACATTTGGCTGGAACACCCCTTTAAATTACTTTTTTTCCTTCAGAAATGTCACTTTGTGCAGGGACAGTTCTAAGCATGGGAAACAAGCGCGGCTTTACAGGCATACTATACACCCCCCCCCCCCCAGGTACGAAATTTAAATGAATATTTCACTTTTATTGTTTCACTTAAAGGAATTATTAAAATCACTGCTGCCAAAAAAACACTTTTTATTACAATAACTTGCATATTAGCCTTTAAAATTAGCACTTTAGATTTCAAACGTTCGGTTCCCATAGACGTTAACAGGGTTCTAAAGTTCACACAAACTTGCCGCGAACACCCCAAATAGTTTGCTGTTCGGCGAACAGGCAATGCTTGAGTCGAACATGATTTCTACTCGAACTCGAAGCTCATCCCTAAACAGCAGTATATGCAGATGACTTATTAATATATGTTACCAACCCTATTATAACAATCCCAAACTTAATAGAAGAATTTAACCACTTAGTCACAGCCCCATAGCTGAATTACGGCTACAAGGCGGTTCCTTAACTCTGGGAGGACGTCTATTGACCGGAAATGTCCGTGACCCGGGGCATCGCAGGTCGCGTAAATTGCTGCTGATAGCGGCCGTTTACCACATGATGTTTACCACAATGACGGACATCATTTGATGACGCCGGTTCCTCCCTCCTCTCTCCGTACCGATCGGTACAGTGTGAGAGGGGAAGAGCGGGTGGCAGCAGCGCTGTGGCTGGATCTGTGACTATTGCAGTCACAGATCCATCCATCCCTGCTCAGCCATCCCTGCAACCCTCGCCTCAATAGTCTGCATTACACTCTGCAATATACTCTGCATTACCCCCTTGCAATACTCTGCATTACCCTCTGCAATACCCCCTGCAATACTCTGCAATACCCCCTGCAATACTCTGCATTACCCCCTGCAATACTCTGCATTACCCCCTGCAAGACCCCCTGCAATACTCTGCAATACCCCCTGCGCAATACTCTGCAATACCTCCTGTGCAATACTCTGCAATACCCCCTGCGCAATACTCTGCAATACCCCCTACGCAATACTCTGCAATACTCCCGCACAATACTCTGCAATACCCCCTGCGCAATACGCTGCAATACTCCCGCACAATACTCTGCAATACCCCGCACAATACTCTGCAATACCCCCACACAATACTCTGCAATACCCCTGCGCAATACTCTGCAATACCCCCCACAATACTCTGAAATACCCCCGCACAATACTCTGCAATACCCCGGCCAATACTCTGCAGTACCCCCGCACCAATACTCTGCAATACCCCCGCACAATACTCTGCAATACCCCCGCACAATACTCTGCAATACCCCCGCACAATACTCTGCAATACCCCAAAACAATACTCTGCAATACCCCGACCAATACTCAGCAATACCCGGCCAATACTCTGCAATACCTGGAAAATACTCTGGGATATCTGAATGATGCCTGCAGCTACAGGGATCATTCAGATATCATCTTTTTTAGCCGGCGATTCCGTACACCATAAGAATGATCATGGCGGCTGTTCCGCCTCTTGATCCTTTTTTACGGGAGGCAAAACGGGACGTCCCCCCTCCCTTTCGCCCTCCAGTGCTTCTTCCGACTCACAGCTACGATCAAAGCCAGGATCGTTTTTTTTTTTCAGGCCTCCCAGCCTTGAGGTGAGATGTGGGGTCTTATTGACCCCACATCTCACTGTAAAGAGGACCTGTCATGCTATATTCCTATTACAAGGGATGTTTACATTAATAGGAATAAAAGTGATCAAAACATTTATTTTTGGGGAAAAACCTGTCAAACTAAAATAAATAAAGTAAAATGAACAATAAAAATAAAATAAAATAATTTAAAGTGCCCCTGTTCCCGTGTGCTTGTATACAGAAGCGACCGCACACTTAAGTCCCGCCCACATATGAAAGCGGTGTTCAAACCACACATGTGAGGTATTGCTGTGAACGTTAGAGCGGGAGCAATATTTTTGGCCCTAGACCTCTTCTCCAACTAAAAAGATGTAACCAGTAAAAATACTTAAAGCGTCGCCTATGGGGATTTTTAAGTAGCGAAGTTTGGCGCCATTCCACAAGCTTGTGCAATTTTGAAGGGTGACATGTTGGATATCAATTTACTCGGCGTAACTTCATGTTTCATATTATGCAAAAACATTGGGCTAACTTAATTTTTTTTTTTTAAGCACAAAACTGTTTTATTTCCAAAAAAAGCGTTAGAAAAATTGCTGTGCAAATACCATGCACGATACAAAGTTGCAACAACCGCCATTGTATTCTCTAGGGTCTTTGCTAAAAAAGCATATATAATGTTTTGGGGTTCTATGTAATTTTCTCGGAAATAAATGATGATTTTTACATGTAGGAGAGAAATGTCAGAATTGGCCTGGGTGTTCCAGAACGCCTGATGGTGCTCCCTGCATGTTGGGCCTCTGTATGTGGCCACGCTTTGTAAAAGTCTCACACATGGGGTATCGCCATACTCGGGAGGAATAGCAGAATGTGTTTTGGGATGTAATTTGTGGTATGCATATTCTGTGTGTGAGAAATAACCTGCTAATATGAAAATTTTGTGAAAAATATATAAATAAAATCTTGATTTTGCAAAGAATTGTGGGAAAAAATGACAACTTAAAAAACCTCATAATGCCTCTTTCTAATTACCTTGGAATGTCTTATTTCCAAAAAGGGGTCATTTGTGGGGTATTTGTACTTTTCTGGCTTGTTAGGGTCTGTGAGAAATGAGAGAGGCTGTCAGTACATCAGGTATGATCAAATTGATACATTTTCAGTAATTGGCACCATATCCAAAAATGTATTTATTTTTACCAAAGATATGTAGCAGTTTACATTTTAGGCCAAATTTATGAAGAAAAATAACTTTTTTGCAAAATTTTATAATAAAAATTAAGAACATTTTTTTACAAAATTTTTGTTATTTTCTTGTATTGCGAAAAAAATAAAAAACGCAGAGGTGATCAAATACCACCAAAAGAAAGCTCTATTTGTGGTAAAAAAAGGACATACATTTCATTTGGTTACAATGTTGTATGACTGAGTAATTGTCATTCAAAATGTGAGAGCACCGAAAGCTCAAAATTGGTCTGGTTATTAAGGGTGTTTAAGTGCCCAGTGGTCAAGTGGTTAAACGATTTGAGGAACTTTAAAGTTAAATATGATAAATCTGAGATGTTAAACATATCACTAACAGAAAAGATATACTTCTGCAAAAAGACTTTCCGTTTAAATGGCAGATAGAAGCAATTACATATTTGGGAATATATATCCCAAGTAATTTAATTTAATTTAAATAACTTGCAGGATTTGATTTACACTGTGACAATCCAAAAAGTAATAAAATTACTCTCAAAATATGATAAAATAACATATTCTTGGATGGGAAGAATCAATATAGTGAAAATGGACATGTTGCCAAAAGTAGTATATATTTTTCAAGCAATACATTTAGCTCTTCCAAAAAAAATAAATAAATATGATGGAATAAAGAAAGGCACTACAAGGCTTTTTCTGGGCCAAAAAACTCCCTGAATAAAAAGAGAAATTCGAATTAGAACTAAAAACAATGGAGGGCTAGCATTACCTGACTTCCACAAATATCTACAAGCAGCATCATTGACTAGAATGTGTCATTTTAGAAGATACTGTATTATAGGAGTACAACTTAAATCCCTTCCTTGGATAAAACCTCAATTAAGACCTGAAAGAAAAAAAAGAATTGATCTTTTTAGCAGCTACATTAAAAATATGGGATGCAGTATTAAAAAAGGGCAAACTCTCCATTATGATCAGACCCATGACCCCATTGTTCTCCAATCCAGAATTTCCGCCAGCTTTAGAAAGTACAAATTATTTACAATGGAATATATTGCAAGGTTGGTTTAGATCCTAGTGGATAGTAAACTACCAAAAATGCAGGATTTAAGACCCAAATATAAAAAAAATGGCTACAATACCATCAATTAAAAACATTTATTGAAGCAAAAATACAATCATCTTTAACCACTTGCTTACTGGGCACATAAACCCCCTTCGTGCCCAGGCGAAATTTCAGCTTCCGGCACTGCGTCGCTTTAACTGACAATTGCGCGGTCGTGCGACGTGGCACCCAAACAAAATTGGCGTCCTTTTTTTCCCCACAAATAGAGCTTTCTTTTGGTGGTATTTGATCGCCCGTGCGGTTTTTATTTTTTGCGTTATAATGAAAAAAAGAGCGACAATTTAAAAATATATATATATTTTTTACTTGTTGCTATAATAAATATCCCATTTTTTTTTTTTTTATATTTTTTTTTCTCAGTTAAGGTCGTATTCTTCTACGTATTTTTGTAAAAAAAAAAAAAAAAATCACAATAAGTGACTGCTTTGCGCAAAAGTTATAGCACCTACAAAATAGGGGACATAATTATGATTTTTTTTTTTATATTTTTTTTTTTACTAGTAATGGCGGCGATCTGCGATTTTTATTGGGACTGCGATATTGCGACGGACACATCGGACACTTTTGACACATTTTTGGCGCCATTCACATTTATACAGCGACCAGTGCTATAAAAATGCACTAATTACTGTATAAATGTGACTGGCATTGAAGGGGTTAACACTAGGGGGTGAGGAAGGGGTTAAATGTATTGCCTGGGTGTGTTCTAACTGTGTGGGGGGAGGGGGGTGACTGGGGGAGGTGACCGATGCTGTCTCCCTATGTACAAGAGAAACAGCATCTGTCACCTCACTGACAGGACGTGAAGCTCTGTGTTTACACTCAGAGCTCCACGTCCCTGCTCTCTCACCGACGATCGCGTGTACCTAACGGACATCGCGGCCGCCGGGTACATGCATCGGGTCCTCGGTGATGCGTCGGGACTGTTTTTCCCCGCCGCGCGCCACCCTGTGGCGCGCGCGGGGAATTACAAGCAAATGACGGCCAAAGACGTGACCCCGGCGCCTCAGGTCCGCGCTGTTCACGTATTCTGTTAATAGCGCGGACCTGAAGAGGTTAATAAATAGGCCGATAACTAAATTTGAAAAAATATTAATAGAAGAACAAAAAACGATTAAAAAATTGTATAAGATATATGATCTATTACTCCCCTCTGGATCTCTTAGAGACTTAAGAGGAATAAAAAATGGGAGAAGAAAATGGGAAGCCCAATATCAGAGATAGAATGAGAGAAAGCATTTTCAATAATACATATGTAGCCATTAAAGGAGTTTGCTGAAATGACTATTTACAGGGCATAGAGACATAATAGTTAACTGATTCCTTTTTAAAAACGATTAAAAATAGATAAAAATCAATCATTTAATGTACCTACAGTTTTTTAGTTTAGTTTAGTTTTTAGTTTTAGCTTAAAGCGGAGTTCCACCCAGGAAAACCACATTTGCTACATCTAATGCACGGCGGGAAATTTCTGAACGGAGCATGCGCAGTTCGACCGCCACGGGGACGCGCCTAATTTAAATGCTTCACGCCCCCTAATCGCGTATTTTGATTACGCGGCGAGAAATAGACTACGCCGCCGTAGCGTACGGGCAAAAATCTACCAGAATTCGATGTAGAGCCTGGTAAAATACGGCAGCGTAGAGTATTTCGATTACACAGCGCAAATTTAAGTGTATCTGAATCTGGCCCCATGTGTGTAGCTCTAAATGTATACTCTGCCACTTCCAAGATGGCTGCTGGAGTTAACTATCAGGAACTGGATGTGACATCAATGGAAGTTACTGCCCAACATGTTTAGTCATTATAAAACAACATCTTCGGGAGCTTGGATTATAGTTAGAGATTGCATTGCTTTTTTGGCAGATCTTTTCTCTATTTCTGTAACGTACATACGCATACCCCAGTCTTTCTCTTTTCATTCTTCCTATTGTTGACTAACACAATGCTAAGCCATATGCATCAATATTATTTAATATAATCGATCCATCAATTTCTAACACAACCACTGATATGCAATCCAAGAATATAAAATATGTATAATATTATGTACAAAATAAATACATAGAATGTATTAGTTATATGATAGTATAAAATATGATCATGATTAGTCATCAACATTTTGTTTGCACTTTCACTCCTCTATATTCTTTTGCCATAAAACATTTTGGCTCTTTTATTAATTCATACTTCATTTGAAATAGTCGGTGCTTTCTGATCACAACACCATATTTTTCTATGTCACAAATATCTATTGATATCATGTAGGCGTTCCAGAGAAAACCCTGCCCACTCAATGTGTTCCTATGCAAACTACATGGCACAATATAGACTCCAAACATAGAAAAGGTTGCCCATTGAGGACTTGGAGAGGCAGACATGGCTTGTTACAAATGCAGGACATGTGGAAACCTAAATTATTAAAAATATAAAAGATAATTCAATTAGCAAGTTTAAAATAAAGTACCCAAAATGTCAAAAAGGAAATATTGTTTACAAATCTTTGCAATCAAAAAAAGAAGATTTAGTACTTTGATGATTCATCAAGTTGTTTCCTTCTCTATTGCACTTGCTGCTGCTGCTTATCAGGATTTCAGTGCATTCCCTTCCTATGAAGTCAGCTTATATGACACCTAATTCTAAGATCAACAGAGGAACTTCATAGATTTTGACTTTCCCATTTGGATGGAAAATATAACTATCATTTTACATACAGGTTGCAGTCATTATGCTTCACCCAGCACAGTTCATAGTTTTAAGTAAATATAAAAAACTCAATATTCTAAATCTGTTGTTGGATATCTCAAGATTCTCTCACCCCACTACTATAGGTCTGAAGAAAAATCACAACTCTGTTCATGTATTTGTTGTCCTAGCTAGAATGTGACCATCCCCCATGCTATCTATTCTATGTGATAAATCTTAAATAAAACTTTTCTAATGCTCTGTTGTGGTATTTCATAACGACTGTTAGTTATGATTGCCCTTGTATGCCAATCAATTTTCTTGATTCCATCTGTCTGTCACTTACTGTATGTCAGAATATTTATTGCCAACCTTATCCTCTGTCTTTTGTACATCAGTGCCTGAATGTACCCACACAACTATTTCTTACTTTACAGATTCTGTCTGTTGAATTGGTACTTTGCTGAGGAAATCTACCTACAATGTTAGTGGTTAAACAGAAAGTAAAAACTGAGAGCAAAGACTAGAAACGGTAAGGCATTTAATGCATCCAAAGTGAAGTAATTATGGGGGCGTCCTATTACTGATGAAGCAAATTTTCTACATACACAATGCAGTAATTTATTTATATATTTTTTTAATTTAGGATTAGTTTATTTTTTTTATTTTATTTTTTTTAATAAAAAAAACTTTCCAATGTTAAATAATTAATATGTTGGCTAACATTTAGGAATAGGGTGAAAACTAGAATTCTACACACATCAACAGGTTTAATAGTTTTAATACTTAAACCGTTTTAATCTAAATTGAAACCATCAGAAATGCCTTCTGCAATAAAAAATAAATGGATTTTGTAAACTTCTCTCTCTTCAAAGTAATGTTTTTGATGTCAGTTTTTTCCACATTTAGCCAGTAGTGCATTTGCACTTCTGTATTGATTTTCCAGCTAGGATTATGCTTTTTTGTACTTCATAGACTGGCAATGAATGGACTCAGCAGGCTGGCGTTTATGTCTCACCTGCCTCTGTCCTTAGAATTTCTGCTTACTATACAAATCAATTTTAATGGGTCACTAGAGTTCCCAGACACTATAATTATAGTATTGCATGTCATGTACTTTACACTTATTGAGGTAGACTGCTGTCTCAAGGCAATGTTAATGGTAAAATGAAATATACTGAAGATTAGCATTAAACAAAAAGCTATTGTGAAGACCCTAAAAAAAGATGGCAGGGTGCTTGGGAATTAAGCCTTAGTGAAAGTGGTAACAGACAAGGTATTTCATCCTCTTGGCTGTGAAGATATAACTTGCCATGTATTAGGTGTGAATGTTTTGAAAAGGGAGACTAGATGGCAGAGGGTATTCATCTTTTTGTTCTGCGCACAAATTAGCGAGAGATGCTTGCTTGCCACATGAAACCTTGAGCCAACCAGAATAACTGTATGAGTGAGCAAACTGTGGGAACCGGTCTATTGTTCTGGTGTGTCATGTACAGCTAGTTGCTAATTAAAACCAGAAGAAGCGTGGACAAAAGTGTGATAATGCTATTTAATTCTTAGTAACATAACATACTACATTAATACATAAATACATATATGTATATATATGTATGTATACAGTATCTCTCAAAAGTGAGTACACCCCTCACATTTTTGAAAAATATTGTATTATACCTTTTCATGTGACAACACTGAAGAAATTACATTTTTCTACAATGTAAAGTAGTGAGTGTACAGCTGGTATAACAGTGTAAATTTGCTGTCCCCTCAAAATAACTCAACACAGCCATTAATATCTAAACCACTGGCAAAAACAGTGAGCACAACACCCCTAAGTAAAAATGTCCAAATTGGACCCAAATAGCCATTTTCCCTCCCCGATGTCATGTGAGTCATTGGTGTTACAAGGTCTCAGGTGTGAATGGGGAGCAGGTGTTTTAAATTTGGTGTTATCGCTCTCACTCTCTCATACTATTCACTGGAAGTTCAACATGTCAACCCATAGCAAAGGACTCTCTGAGGATCTGAAAAAAATTATTATTGCTCCACATAAAGATGGCCGTGCTGCAGCTCAATTTCAGGGTCTTGTAAACCACTTATAGCCTAATAAGTGGTTTACAAGACCCTGAAATTGAGCTGCAGCACGGTGGCTAATTTGGACATTTTCACTTAGGGGGTCTACCCACTTTTGTTGCCAATGGTTTAGACATTAATTGCTGTGTGTTAAGTTATTTTGAAGGGACAGCAAATTTACACTGTTATGCATAGGTGATAGGTGTGCGCACAGAGTGTGCTGGGTGTGCCTGGGAACACCCTATTCACCCCATGCACATTAGCATTATCGCTCTGTGTACCAGCAGGAAGATGGAAAAGATCTTTATCTTATCGGCTCTGCCATTAGAGAAATACTTACACACTTCTCTTTGACTGTGTCAGCAGGAAAAAACACATATGTGCTTGAGCTTTAGGGTGCACACACTAATACAATAGGCGGTGCATACCTATGCTATTATACAAGCTGTGCACTCACTACTTTACATTGTAGTAAAGTGTAATTTCTTCAGTGTTGTCACATGAAAAGATATAATAAAATATTTACAAAAATGTGAGGGGTGTACTCACTTTTGTGAGATACTGTGTATATACAGTTGCAAGAAAAAGTATGTGAATCCTTTTGGAATTATATGGATTTCTGCACAAATTGGTCATAAAATGTGATCTGATCTTCATCTAAGTCACAACAATAGACAACCACAGTCTGCTTAAACTAATAACACACAAAGAATTAAATGTTACCATGTTTTCATTGAACACACAATGTAAACATTCACAGTGCAGGTGGAAAAAGTATGTGAACCCTTGGATTTAATGACTGATTGAACCTCCTTTGGCAGCAATAACTTCAACCAAACATTTCCTGTAGTTGCAGATCAGACATGCACAGCAGTCAGGAGTGATTCTTGACCATTCGTCTTTACAGAACTGTTTCAGTTCAGCAATATTCTTGGGATGTCTGGTGTGAATCGTTTTCTTGAGGTCATGCCACGGCATCTCAATCGGGTTGAGGTCAGGACTCTGACTGGGCCACTCCAGAAGGCGTATTTTCTTCTGTTTAAGCAATTCTGCTGTTGATTTAATTCTATGCTTTGAGTCGTTGTCCTGTTGCAACACCCATCTTCTGTTGAGCTTTAGCTGGTGGACAGGTGGCCTTAAGTTCTCATGCAAAATGTCTTGATAAACTTGGGAATACATTTTTTCTTCAATGATAGCAATTCGTCCAGGCCCTGATGCAGCAAAGCAGCCCCAAACCATGATGCCCACACCACCATACTTCACAGTTAGGATGAGGTTTTGATGATGGTGTGCTGTGCCTCTTTTTCTCCACACATAGTGTTTCTTTAGTGTGTGTTTCTTCCAAACAACTCAACTTTGGTTTCATCTGTCCACAGAATATTCTGCCAGTACTGCTGTGGAACATCCAGGTGCTCTTGCGCAAACTGTAAACGTGCAGCAATGTTTTTTTTTGACAGCAGTGGCTTCCACTGTGGTATCCTCCCATGAAATCCATTCTTGTTTAGTGTAGATATCGTAGATTCGCTAACAGGGATGTTAGCATATGCCAGAGACTTTTGTAAGTCTTTAGCTGACACTCTAGGATTCTTCTTCACCTCATTGAGCAGTCTGCGCTGTGCTCTTGCAGTCATCTTTACAGGATGGCCACTCCTAGGGAGAGTAGCAGCAGTGCTGAACTTTCTCCATTTATATACAATTTGTCTTACCGTGGACTGATGAACAGCAATGCTTTTGGAGATACTTTTATAACCCTTTCCAGCTTTATGCAAGTCAACAATGCTTAATAGTAGGTCTTCTAGAAGATCTTTTGTAAGAGGCATCATTCACATCAGGCAATGCTTCTTGTGAAAAGCAAACCCAGAATTGGTTTGTGTTTTTTATAGGGCAGGGCAGTTGTAACCAACACCTCCAATCTCATCACATTGATTGGACTCCAGTTGGCTGACACCTTACTCCAATTAGATCTTGGAGATGTCATTAGTATAGGCGTTCACATACTTTTTCCACCTGCACTGTGAATGTTTACATGGTGTGTTCAATAAAAACATGGTAAAATGTAATTTGTGTGTTATTAGTTTAAGCAGACTGTGATTGTCTATTGTTGTGACTTAGATGCAGATCAGATCATATTTTATTAACAATTTGTGCAGAAATCCATACCATTCCAAATGGGTTCACATACTTTTTCTTGCAACTGTATATATATACATACAGTGCATCTGCAAAGTACTCACAGCACTTTTCCCCATTATGGTACAGCCTTATTCCAGAATGGATTCAATTCATTACCTTCCTCAAAGTTCTACAAACAATACCTCATAATGACAACAAAAGTTTGTTTGAGATCTTTTGGGAATTTTATAAAAAATAAAAAACAAAAATAAATCACATGTACATAAGTATTCACATTTGCTCAATACTTTGTGGATGCACCTTTGGCACCAATTACAGCCTCAAGTCTTTTTGAGTATAATGCTACAAAGCTTGGCACACATATGTTTGGTCAGTTTCTCCTGTTCTTTTCTGCAGGACCTTCACCCCATCCAACCTTCTCCATCAGGTTGGATGGGGTGCATCGGTAAACACAGCCATTTTCAGATCTCTCCAGAGATGTTCAATCAGGTTCAAGTCTGGGCTCTGGCTGGGTCACTCAAGGACATTCACAGAGTTGTCCCTTAGCCACTGCTTTGTTATCTTGGCTGTGTACTTAGGGTCGTTGTCCTGTTGGAAGATGAACCTTCCCCCCAGGCTGTGGTCCAGAGTGGTTAATCCATTTTGGAATAAGGCTGTAACATAATAAAATGTGGAAAAATTGAAGCATTGTGAATAATTTTTAGATGCACTGGATGTACAAAATGTAAAAAAGGGGGCTGTTTTAAAATAACAAACTGCTGAAATTATACATACACACCACAAGTTAAAAAAAGAGCTTAAAGGGAGAGCACCCGCGTTCCCCGCGGCTGTAATGTCTGCCGGGCACATGCGATCTCTCCTGACGTCCTGACAGATGGTGTGTTCCTAGTATATAGGAACACTGATTGGTCTCCTTCCCTAGTCAGTCCTATCCCCCCACAGTTAGAACACACAGTCATGGAACACATTTAACCCCTTGATCTCCCCCTAATGTTAACCCCTTTCCTGCCAGTGTAATTTTCACAGTAATCAGTGCATTTTTATAGCACTGATTTCTGTAAAAATGACAATAATCCCATAAATGTGTCAAAAATGTCCAAAGTGTCCACCATAAAATAGCAGTCATGATAAAAATCGCAGATCGCCGGCATTACTAGTAAAAAAATAATAATAAAAATGCCATAATTATATCCCCTATTTTGTAGACACTATGGGCCAGATTCACAGAGCGATTACGCCGGCGTAACAGGAGATGCGCGGCTTAAGTCTAAATTTGCACATGCGTTTCGATTCTCCGCATCCCCAAAACGAGATACACAAGAAATCTACTTTTTTTTTGTCCAGCATAATTTCGATAGACAGGCGCATCCGTCCGCGCAAAACTGCGCTAGACACACCATTGATTTGCTATTCAAATATGCTAATGAGGGAGTTACGGGGATCCACAAAAGAAAGTTGGTGCAGCGCAGGCTACGCGCTGTGCGCAACAGCTGCACGGCCTGTCTAAAATTAGACCATATAAAAGGTGGTATAAAATTAGACAATTCGTCTACATGTCAGAGAAAGCAACACTGTTAGTGAGGAGCTGAGCAGTCACACGTGTTGCACAACAATCTGTATGCCAACATGCCAGGGACATCCTCGCTCACAGCTATACTACTGAATTTAGAGGAGCAAAGAAGGATGAGGGCACGGAGGAGGGCACGGAGGATGGCACGGGAGAGGATATACCGCACACGCATAGACCTCTTTGGCATGAGTGATTCTGAGGTGTATCGCATCTTCAGATTCACCCCTCATGCCATCCTGGAATTAACCATAACCCTGCAGGAGGACATCACCAGCCCAACACACCGCTCACATGCAGTGCAGCCACTGGTCAAGGTCATGGCAACACCCCATTTCCTTGCCAGTGGCTCTTTTCAAAGAACAAGTGGAGTGGTGGCTGGGATGTCACAATCCTCCATGAGCAGATGTGTGCACCAGGTTATCCCTGCAATCCTCAGATGCATGGCCAACCAAATCATCAAATCCACCACTGAGGACGTGCGGCTGAAGGCAATGACAGATTTCTACAGAATTGACAGATTCCCACGCACCGTGGGGGCCATTGATTGCACACATGTGGCACTCCAGCCCCCCCCATGAGACAGAGCACATATACCGCAATCGGAAGCATTGGCATTCCATCAACGTACAGGTGATAGTCGATGCCCAAGGCCTCATATGGCACGCCCGTGCCAAACACCCCGGATCCAGCCATGACAGCTACATATACAATCAGAGCCCCATCCGAATGGAAATCGAACAGAACTTGTATGGGGACACCTGGCTGGTTGGTGAGTGACATGGGTGGCAGGCATGACTGTCCCCCCCATGATGCACACATCACAAGGGGCACATGCATGACTAACATCCTCCTGTCTTTTTCCTTACAGGTGACTCTGCATATGCACTGGGACCCCATATCATGACTCCTATCCGGAACCCCCAAACCCCAGGAGAGGAAAGATACAATGAAGCCCACGCCCAAACACATGCAGTGGTGGAGCGCACCTTTAGCCTCCTGAAGTCACGTTTCCGATGCCTGGATAAGTCTGGGGGGACCCTGTTGTATTCCCCAAACTTCGTCTGCCAGATCATCGGTGCATGTTGCATTCTGCACAACTTCGCAGTGAGAAAGGGCCTGCAGATTGACATACGTGATGACCTGACCCCTGAACCAGACAATCCCCCCCCCCTAACCGAGGTTACCCCGTCTTCTGAGGGAAGAGCAGCCAGGAGACAGCTCACATTAGGCATCTTTGCACGTTAAACACACACATTAATCATGGCACAATGGGAATGCATGCATGCACACCACTGTGGTGCCTAGCACAGACACATCACATGCTCATCTAATTGGAATAGCACAAGCCTACCATGCTGGACTTGTGAGCAGCAACGCCACGCCACGGCTCCAATTATGTCACTGTACATTCATACACCATTCACACGGACCTGGGAATCACTTCTCCTTGGTCCTGGGGAACCCTTCTCCACCAAAACTGAGGGTGACACCCCTTTGCCGGCAGGAATATCACCCCCACATTCCAAAAACATTCACATCACAAAAAAAAAAAAAAAATGTCCAGCAAAGAAAAAAAAAAAAATTCCAGCAAAAAAAAAAAGAGGGAAAACAAATTAATGCCGTTGGCGTGAGCCACGCCTGGGGTGCCCACGGCCCTGGCTCCTCAGGGGAGACTCACGGGGAGGGGGGGGGGGTAATCCAGGGAAGGAGGAGCAGCCCCTGATCTCTGCACACCTGGCGGCCTGCCCTCCAAGGCCACGGCAATTCTGGTCAGGCCAGAACTTAGTGATGCCGTTTTGGCCTGGATAGCCTGGGTGAGGGCCCTCACATCCTGCCCAACGTCTGCTGTTGTAGTCTACAGTACATTTAGTCAGTTTGTAAGAGCCCGGGAGTGGCAGTCCAGGTCCCCAAGCGTATCCTTTATGGAGGACAGGCTCTCCTCCATCCACCCCAAAGTCTGGCTGACCTGTCCCAGATGGCGGGTCTGAAGGGCCTGGTCCCTTCTCAGATTGGCGGGCAGAAGCTCGGCCACCCCTCTGGTCTTCTGGGACGACTTCCTGCCTCCAGCTGAGGCTTGTGGCCGGGGAGAAGGGGAGGCCCTTGGGAGAGGAGCCCTGTTGGGGGAGGAGTGGGAGGGGCTAGCCCTTATGGAGGGCTGGCTGCTGCCAGCCAGAGAGGAAGACTCCTCCAAAAATAACAATCCACTGGCTGACATGACATCCTCCTCATCCTCAAACTCCTCCTCCTCAACCTCCTCCTCTTCAACCTCCTCCGAGGACTCCGGCTTTGTCGGGGGGTCCTCATCAGGCTGGGATGGTGCAGTCAGCCCAGATGGCCCAGCACCCTCCTGCTCACCTGTGGATGACAAAAAACATTCACAGGTTGGAGGATCCACACTTGCCACATATTCCTTTTCACCCCCTCCCCCACACATGCTACACACCTGATAGGGCAAAAAAAACCTTACCTGACATCACGCCTTTGTGACTGGAGTCATAGCCAGGCAGGCCCTCCACCTGTTGTCTATGAAAGGTGTGGGCCACCGCATGCTCCTCCGCTGTCAGCCGAACAGGGCATGGTGGGCCCCCTCCTGTGGCCCTGGCATGGGCTGCCATTTTGGCCAGCTTCTTTCTGACCAGACGCCGGAGGTCATTGATCTTCTTTTCAATCCCCGACCGTGTCCGGGTCTCCCCCCCGATGCATTCACCTTGTCAGTAATGTTCTGCAAGATCTCACGCCTCCTGGCCGGGGTGGTGTTGGCACTCTCCGGGCCGTGGAGGAAACGCCCATATTGGGAAATTGCCCGGGCAAGAATTTGTTTCTCCCCCAAAGTAAAATTTAACTTCCTCTTCCTCTCAGTCATACTCATACAAAAACTCTCTCCCAGTCAGCAAAAATCACTCACAGAAACAAGCAGGAAAAAATCAAGCAAGAAAACAAACAAACAAAAAACTATCAACCAAAAAGTCTCACAAAGGGTCACCAAAAAACACTTTCAAATATATTCTACCAAACACTAGCTCAAACAGTCCACAAATATAACAAAGACAAATCACAACGCAACAAACAACAGAACAAAAGCACCTTGCTGTATAGGGAGGGATACAAAGGGATGTACTTTTGCAAAGGAAGTGCGTTTGTGTCTGTCTATTTATGCTGTCTGCGTAGTTCACTAAGTTGCCCTGGTCTACTTCCAATTTCACTGATTGCGCCGTTCCCGAATTGTGAACATGCGCACAGAGGTGCTGACCATGGTCTGCTTCATGTGCGCATGCGCGAGCCGGCCGGCCCTTCATTCGCATGGGGTCACGGCTCATTTCAATGTAACACGCCCACGTCCTTCCCAATTTGAATTACTCCGCCTTACGCCTCTGAAATTAGGTTGCACAGGCGCTATTTTCTGCGCAAATCAATCAAGAATACAGTGATTGCGCCGCTACATTGCGGCAGTCTAACGTAAAGGAGGTGCGCTACGCCAGTCAAAAAATGCGCCGATGTACGTGAATCTGGCATTATAAGTTTTGCCAAACCAATTAATATACGCTTATTGCGATTTTTGTTACCAAAAATATGTAGAAGAATACGTATCGGCCTAAACTGAGGAAAAAAAGTTTTTTTATATAAAATTTGGACATTTATTATAGCAAAAAGTAAAGAATATTGTGTTTTTTTCCAAAACTGTCGCTCTTTTTTTGTTTATAGCGCAAAAAATAAAAACCGCAGAGGTGATCAAATACCAACAAAAGAAAGCTCTATTTGTGTGGAACAAAAATTATCTAAATTTCATTTGGGTACTGTTAGGTTGCTGGTTCAACTAGACCCGGGTTTTAAGGACAATTTAAATGTATGGAAAATCCCCAATGCATTGGCAGTCAGAAACACACGCACATATGGTGTGTCCAAAAACTCTACTTTATTTTCTCATACGTACTTGTACATAATCAAATCATACAAGAAGGGACGCCCATGTCCCAGCCAATCATATCTAAGTTATTAGGTTATACAAGTAATACTCGTCACAATTATACTTTGTGCATAAGCAATCTTCTTTGTGCCCTGAAGATATCTAATTTCTACTGCAGCTTATCTAATAATAACAAAATGGCAAGGTTGTTGTTAGGATTGAGGCTCCAGTCTCTGGGTAAGCTCTGGGTAAAAGGATACGTAAACATACAAGCATTAATCATTATAGGGGAACTCTAACAAGCCTTATAATGCATTATTAGTATAGGGGAACTATAGCCTATCAATGCATTGATATCTATGGGGGAACTCTAACCGCCTTTCAGGTACATTGTTGCATGACCACGCAATTGTCATTCAAAATGTTAAAGCACTGAAAGCTGAAAATCGGCCTGGGCAGGAAGGGGGTGAAAGTGCCCAGTATTGAAGTGGTTAAGCTTTGAAAAAAACTGGCAGCTGATTGGTTTCTATGCAGAGCTGCTCCAGGTTTTGCACACTCCAGTTTTAGTAAATAAACCCCACTGTTTCTGGACAGCTCCAGCTTGCCATTGCATGGATGGATATGACTATGCAGCATTCATTTATCAGGCAAATTGGAAGGAAGGAGGAAAGTGCCAGTGCAAGTCCTTAGAAGATGACTAAATATTACACTTTCTCTAGATGTTTATACATCCATGATCATGCTATCAGAACAGGGGGCAAAATGTTATGCTGTGGTTTTTTTTCCCGCACAGAGACATGGTTTACACTACTTTGCTTGGAATATTAATCTTCTTCTCTGGAAGAGAGAGAGAGAGAGAGAGAGAGAGAGAGTGAGAGAGACGCAGTGTTATGCTATGTTGTTGGCAGTGTGAAAATGTGTTACTTGAACAAACTTTTCCCATGATCACCATAGTTGGTAAATCATAAGAAATCATACATGCACACATTGGTTCCTGGTCTTTTCTTGAGGAATACATGGACTGCGAACATACATATACATATAGTTACATAGTAGGTGAGGTTGAAAAAAGACACAGGTCCATCAAGTCCAACCTATGTGTGTGATTATACGTCAATATTACCTTGTATATCCCTGTATGTTGTAGTCGTTCAGGTGCTTATCTAATAGTTTTTATTGAAACCATTGATGTCCCCCGCTAAGAACACCGTCTGTGGAAGGGAATTACACATTCTTGCCGCTCTTACAGTAAAGAACCTTCTATGTAGTTTAAGGTTAAACCTCTTTTATTCTAATTTTAATGAGTGGCCACATGTCTTGTTAAAGTCCCTTCCTCAAAAAATTGTTATCCCTATTGTGGGGTTATCACTAGTGTATGATAGAAGCTTGGTCCTAGCTCTGAGCAACATTCCCTGAGTGAACTAGATTTGTAGAAAAAAACTAGGATGGCCGCACTCCAAAAACAATGTTGTTCCTTTTTAATAAAACTGGTCACAAAACAAACATGTCACAGCAAAAAATCAGGTTAAAAAAGCTGACGCGTTTTACACTATCATACAGTGCTTATTCATAGCTGAGCTATGAATAAGCACTGTATGATAATGTGAAACACGTCAGCTTTTCATCTGATATTTTGCTGTGACATGTTTGTTTTGTGACCAGTTTTATTAAAAAGGAACAACCTTGTTTTTGGGGTGCGGCCATCCTAGTTTTTTTTTCTACAAATCTTGCATATCATTGCAGCGCCGGCACCCGAGTGTTTGGATTCAGTCATCCAGTTCTCTGGGACTTTGGAGCGGTTAAACTCTTTTTCTCACCCTGAGTGAACTAGATTGAATGAGTTCCACTAAAGACTGGGCAGCTATTTTTATGCTGGTCCCAATATGTTAAGACAATTTATTGCATCTGCCTATTTAGCAAACAGTGTGCTTTCCCCTCCTGCTGAGTAGGGAAAAAGTGACAAAAAGTTCCTACCTCTAGATTCTTTTGAAGTGGTAAAAGAATCCTTTATACCCTAACCCATTCACTTGAATGCAAAAGGAATCATTAAGACCCAGCAAGGTTAAAAATATTCAACATAAAACAAGACTGCCCATCTTTGTCTGCCCAAGTAATGAAAAAAGTAAAAATGAAACCACTGGTGTTCTCCTCTAGTTTAAAGAGCAATCTAGACTCTTTTAAAAGCCTAATTCAATATACAGTAAATGAAAAATGATCAGCTTAAGGGTAGCAAGTAGAGAGAGAAAATGCTAGCTATCTGGCTCTATCTGACTTAAAGTTGAACTCTGGACACCACAGGTTTATTATGTTTAGATGTTCGTATGTTCTTACCTGAGCAACGCGTTTGTAAGCATTGGCATATACAGTAGTGCCATTTTGTACATCTTCCACTGTATGCCTCTGCCAACGCAGTGCTTTATCAATAACCGGCAACAACAACTGTGTTGTGTCTTCACCCTATTTCTATTCACAAAACGCAACCTGTGATGATTCCCTTGCTGTGCGCTCACCATTGTGGCTACAGTAAACAAATCACAGGCTGTGTTTTGTAATGGGGAATATGGTGGAGAATCTCATAATTATGAGCATCTCATAATTGCTTTTACAGCAGCACTCAAACTGGGAGCAGAAAGAGCAGCACTAAGAACCATGCATGCAGTCAGTACAAGGGGTGCTACATGCACATACTTTGACATGGAACTCACTAAATGAAGAGGCAAGCAAAGTAAGCAGAGGGATACATTAATGCCCCTTTTTTGTCCAGTTAGCAGGTTGGGATCAGGAATTAGACCAAATGTATTACATACTACAACAAAGATATAGATAAGTCACTATCACAGCTGTGCTTTCTGGTATGGCTGTGTGAACAAGACTGATTGGACAGACCTGCAAACCCTTTGACATTTAACAGCTTTGATATATGCTTTCTAACTGTGATTTTTTGATTTGTTGCCTAGTGTTCAGATTTAGCTCGGTTCAGGGATGAATCAGGGATGAATCTTTGCCTGAATTGGGCCCTGAAACAGAGCTAAAGATGCACAGCATTTCGGTTCAGTGCACTCCACAGCCGCCTCTCCATAGAGAGCCGGTCACATTCTACTGCTATGCAAATTGGATGCAGAGGTCAAACATTTTCTGTAAGTCTTCACAAGGTTGTCACACACTGGTGCTGGTATGTGGGCCTATTCCTCCATGCAGATCTCCTCTAGAGCATTGATGTTTTGGGGCTGTCGCTGGGCAACACGGACTTTCAACTCACTCCAAAGGTTTTCTATGAGGTTGAGATCTGGAGAATAGCTAGGCCACTCCACGACCTTGAAATGCTTCTTACGAAGCCACTCCTTCATTGCCTGGGCGGTGTGTTTGGAATCATTGTCATGCTAAAAGACCCAGCCACGTTTCATCTTTAATGCCCTTGCTGATGGGAGGAGGTTTGCACTCTAAATCTCACGATACATGGCCCCATTCATTTTTATGAAAACATATCAGTCGTCCTGTTCCCTTTGCAGAGAAATAGCCCCAAAGCATGATGTTCCCACCCCCATGCTTCACAGTAGGTATGGTGTTCTTTGGTTGCAACTCAGCATATGACATTCTCCCAATCCTCTTCTGGATCATCCAAATGCTCTCTAGCAAACCTCAGACGGGCCTGGACATGTACTGGCTTAAGCAGGGGGACACGTCTGGCACTGCAGCATCTGAGTCTGTGGCGGCATAGTGTGTTACTGATGGTAGCCTTTGTTACGTTGGTCCCAGCTCTCTGCAGGTCATTCACTAGGATTTTTGCTCACCGTTCTTGTGATCATTTTGACCCCACAGATCTTCCGTGGAGCCCCAGATCAAGGGAGATTATCAGCGGTCTTGTATGCCTTCCATTTTCTAATTATTGCGCCCACACCAATCTGCTTGCCTATTGCAGATTCAGTCTTCCCAGCCTGGTGCAGGTCTACAATTTAGTTTCTGGTGTCCTTCAACAGCTCTTTGGTCTTCAACCTTGTGGAGTTTGGAGTGTGACTGTTTGAGGTTGTGGACAGGTGTCTTTTATACTGATAACAAGTTCAAACAGGTGCCATTAATACAGGTAATGAGTGGAGGACAGAGAAGCCTTATAAAGAAGAAGATACAGGTCTGTGAGAGACAGAAATCTTGCTTGTATTTAGATGACCAAATACTTATTTTCCACCATAATTTGCAAATAAATTCTTTCCACATCAGACAATGTGATTGTCTGGATTTGTTTCCACATTTTGTCTCTCATAGTTGAGGTATACCTGTGATGACAATTACAGGCCTCTCATCTTTTTAAGTGGGAGAACTTGCACAATTGGTGGCTGACTAAATACTTTTTTGCCCCACTGTAAACTACAAAGTCTATCAACCAGGGAAAAGGAAACCACACCAAATTTATCATGTGAATCTCCTAAAGCCCTGGAAGGACAGAGAGACTTTACTGGCCACATCCCCGCCTCCAACAGACCAGGTAACGGTAACACCTGACGTCCCCATAATGGATTCCCTATCCATGGCACAACAAAATGACGTTAGGGTGTTTGTGCACAAAAATAGAGACTTTTTCTCCCCCTTAACCTCACTGACCAATGTGATCCAGCATGACATAGCGACGGAACCAGGGGTTTGGGTAAATGTAAAGCCATATTGCTATTGGCAAATACCGCTAACTGAATCAGCCAAGGAGAAGACTGCCTTTTTCACTCCTGAGAGCTCGTTTTAGTACAAGCGGATGCCTTTTGGTCTGCATGGACCACTTGCACCGCTCCAGCGAATGATGGACAAAACTTTGAGACCACATCGTCCGTATGCGGCTGCTTACTTGGACGATGTGGTCATCCACAGCCCAGATTGGGAATCGCACTTGCCCCGAGTACAAGCAGTGGTAGATTCCCATAGGAATACAGGTCTCACGGCTAACCCAAAAAAGTGTGTCATAGGCCTGGAGGAGGCTAAATACCTTGGGTACGTTATTGGCCGGGGACTGGTCAGGCCTCAGACCAATAAGGTTGAGGCAATTCAAAAGTGGCCATAACCAGTAAACAAAAAACAAGTTCGGGCCTTCCTGGGCATTATGGGGTATTACTGACAGTTTATATCCAACTTTCCCACCATTTCCACCCCTCTGACCGACCTAACGAAGGGTAGAGGGGTGATCATGGTTAAATGGAATCCTGAAGCATTTCAGAAATTAAAGAAAGCCCTTTGTGTACTACCGGTGCTAGTGACCGGGACTTCATAAAGGAGTTTGTAGTACAGACGGACGCCTCTGAGGTAGGCCTAGGGGGCTGTACTATCACAGAACAGGGATGGTGAGGAGCACCCGGTGGTATACCTGAGCTAGAAGATAAACAAATACGAAAATAACAATGCCATTGTCGAAAAGGAGTGTCTCGCTATTAAATGGGCCTTAGACTCCCTGAGGTATTACTTATTGGGGAGGTCATTTAAGCTGGTCACCGACCATGCTCCCCTAAAGTGGATGTGTGACAATAGGGAGAAAAATGGCCACGTGATAAGGTGGTTCTTGGCTTTATAGCCCTTTAAATTTACAGTTGAGCATAGGCCTGGGAAGTTTCAAAACAATGTAGATGCACTCTCCAGCGTATACTGTATGCTTGGGTCAAGTGCTCAACCACAGGGGCTTGAGCAGATGGGGAGGAAATGTGACGGTATGCAAGGTGAGATACATGATAATCGGACTGAACCAGAATCCGGCCTGGTTTTTCCAGCCCAGTCAGGTTATTTTTTACTGTCTGAATACCTTTGAGGAAATTTCCCTTTGCTTCCTGTCCCAGAGACATAATGGGAATTTTCTCACAGTGGTGGGTGTCAACTGTTACAATACAATAATGACAGAAGAGATTTAAAGGAGTTGTAAAGGCAGAAGGTTTTTTTTTAATGCATTCTATGCATTAAGATAATAAAAAAAACTCTTTTGTGTGTGTAGCACCCCCCCCCCCCAGCACCCCCTAATACTTACCTGAGCTCCTACTCTCTCCAGTGATGTCCACAAATGTCTAAGCCATCACGAATGTCTAAGCCACTTCTCTTGATTGACTGAGACAAAGCAGCAGCTCCATTGGCTCCCGCGGCTGTAAATCAAGGTCAGTCAGCCGATCAGGGGAGAGAGGGGCGGCTCCATGTTTGAATGGTACATGGAGCTCTGACTGGGCTTCGGGTGTAACCATAGAAAGCTGCTGGCTGAGGGCTCGACAGGCAGGAGCAGCAACGAGGGACCCGAGAAGAGAAGCATCCAGGCTGCTCTGTGCAAAGCCAACTACACATAGAAGGTAAGTATAACATGTTTGTTATTATTTATTTATTTTTGAACAAGACTTTAGAATCACTTTAACCAAGGAAAATTACTACTCAGCCTGGTAGCTAGAAATAGGATTTCTCTTGTTCAGCCTATGGGGCTGAATGACAGAAATTTTACAACACATGGCTAGTTTATGACAGTTGTGCCTGGTACATGTGTTGCCATTGGAAGATTCCCCTTAATGTCTTGTATTGGGGATTATTCCAAAATGTTGGATATCCCTTTTATTTCTATCTAGGTAAAAAATGGTCAAAAACTAAAAAATAATGTTTTGACTAGAGATAATAGTTAATTTAATGTCCAGCCCTGTGCAACTGTTCTTCAAAGGGTAGTTGTGGGAGGAGCATTCCTAAACATGAGTTTTATGGAGAATCAATTATGAGAGAAAACCATGAGTTGTCATTGCGGAGCTCTCTTAAAAACGTTTGTCAGACCGATCCTCTGACTTCAATGCAGAGCAAGTAGACTAGACGTTAAGATTTTATCATGACTTCATGTCCCTGGAAGTTACACATAAGGTACCAAATCCATAAAATCATACATAAAATCCAAGTGCCCAGCATTTTTTTTAAAGTACATTCGAGCACACAAAGGTACATAAAAGAAATGTGGGTTTGATTCAAGATAATTTTGCTTTAAATAGGCAGTTCCTTCCTTACCCCCATACCAACCAATCATTTTACCTTTCAATATTTTACAGCAGTACAATAAAGCTGGTTGGTGACTATGAGTTAAAGGAGACATGTGGGAATGGAACAAAGTAAACATACGTAATCCCCTACATGGCTTCAGAGTTGATCCAAGACCAGTGACCACATGACAGTTGGTTGCTATTTTCAGTCTTCACTGAGCAGAGAGCCGTGACTGTCAGTCTCTGGCTCTTTGCTCTGCCCCTCCAGTACTCACTGGAACACCAGGCTGAGGAGGGGGCAGGAGTGGCTGGCTTATTATCTCAGCAGGGCACTGAGAGGCTGAACCAGCTGCTAGTCAGGCATCTGGGCCAATCCCTACATTGTTGGGATCTTTGCAGAGCCTAAACCAGCCCTGTGATGTCAGCCGACAGCAGACTCCAGCCCACTGTTGGCTAAATCTGGGTCGCAGGAGTGCACAAATAAGTGTACTTCAGTGACCCACATGAGAAGTATGGCCAAAGGAACTTTTAAGCTGGCCATAGATGGGTCTTTTTTTTAGCCTAAGGGCTGAATGAAAGAAAAAAAGGAACAAAATCCTCCATTCACACAAAGCGTATGAAGGAATTCCCCCACTGAGGCATTATACTCTGGCAGCAGGACTCTCTGCTGTCAGAATACACTGATCAGTGGCTGCAGCTGTTGGTCGACAATTTTTTTTGAAAATTCCCATTCCACATAAATCTATCCTATGATAAACATCTGTAGGAGGCAGCCACACATGCATCAAAATTTGGCCTGCTGAAAGGCCACATTTTGATTCATCTCAGGCTAGCTTTAGAGCTTATGTTTCTTTCCTGAGACTTTGCTTTCCTGTGTTTAATGTGAGCTTGTAATGCACATTAAACACAGGTCATAAAAATCTCATTGACTTTAATGAACTGGTGCATATGGCAGTTCAGAAGCTGTGTTTAACCTGCTTCACATCGCAATGCTTTTTTGGATGCAGCAAAACCTAATGAGGTGCACTTTAACTACAGGCAAATCACAAAGGGCCAGATTCAGGTAGAGTTAGGCTGGAGTATCAGTGATACTCCAGCCTAACTGTCACTTTAAGCCGGCGTTTCTGTTTTCTGTAACCAGAAAACAAGAAATGCCGGGTTGGAGTTCCGATGCGAGAGGCGTAATTGAATTTCGCCATTGCATCGCAACTTTAATTTAAAAATGGCGCCAGGGGCGTTCCCGCTGATTTCCGCCAAAAAAATATGTTAATCAGCAGGAATCGGCAATTCACGATCGTATTCGGGCGCGACGCAGTGACTTTCTGACTTTTCCGTAAGAGATACGCGGCGTAAATAAATACATGCCCCCTAGGTGGAGTATCCTATGTTAAGTATAGCCGCCGTCATCGCGTCGAAAAAAAAAAAATTTGCGTGGCTTGCGTAAAACGTCCATGAATGGGGATTTGACGTCATTGACGTTCACTGACAGAATTTGGAGCATGCGCACTGGGATGCATTGACAGTCGACGCATGCGCAGTACGTTCGCCGCGGGATCGCGCTTAGTTTAAATAATACACGCCCCGTACCCGCCCAATTTGAATTCCGCCGGCTCATTTACGATACGCTGCCGCAACTTTAGGAGCAAGTGCTTCATGAATAACAGCACTTGCTCCTAAAATTTCGCCAGAGTAACGTAAATGAGAAACGTTACTCTAGAGTAAAGATGCTCCCATCTACCTGAATCTGGCCCAAAGTCTAAATGAACCCTTGCTACAGTGTTTGCATTGTTCTTCGCTTCATTGCATACACATTTTACCATTTTGTTTTAATCCACTATATATACAGTACAGACCAAAAGTTTGGACACACCTTCTCATTCCAAGAGTTTTTTTTATTTTCATGACTATGAAAATTGTAGATTCACACTGAAGGCATCAAAACTATGAATTAACACGTGTGGAATTATATACATAACAAAAAAGTGTAAAACAACTGAAAATATGTCATATTCTAGATTCTTCAAAGTAGCAACCTTTTGCTTTGATTACTGCTTTGCACACTCTTGGCATTCTCTTGATGAGCTTCAAGAGGTAGTCACCTGAAATGGTCTTCCAACAGTCTTATAGGAGTTCCCAGAGATGCTTAGCACTTGTTGGCCCTTTTGCCTTCACTCTGCGGTCCAGCTCACCACAAACCATCTCGATTGGGTTCAGGTCCTGTGACTGTGGAGGCCAGGTCATCTGATGCAGCACCCCATCACTCTACTCCTTGGTCAAATAGCCCTTACCTCCTGTTGAAAAATAAATGATGGTCCAACTAAACGCAAACCGGATTGAATAGCATGCCACTGCAAGATGCTGTGGTAGCCATGCTGGTTCAGTATGCCTTCAATTTTGAATAAATCACCTCCTCCTCCATGCTTCAAGGTGGGAACCAGGCATGTAGAGTCCATCCGTTCACCTTTTCTGCGTTGCACAAAGACACAGTGGTTGGAACCAAAGATCTCAAATTTTGACTCATCAGACCAAAGCACAGATTTCCACTGGTCTAATGTCCATTCCTTGTGTTCTTTAGCCCAAACAAGTCTCCTCTGCTTGTTGCCTTTCTTTAGCTGTGGTTTCCTAGCAGATTTTCTACCATGAAGGTCTGATTCACAGTCTCCTCTTAACAGTTGTTCTAGAGATGTGTCTGCTGCAAAAGGTGGCTACTTTGAAGAACCTAGAATATGAAATATATTTTCAGTTGTTTCACACTTTTTTGTTATGTATATAATTCCACATGTGTTAATTCATAGTTTTGATGCCTCCAGTGTGACTCTACAATTTTCATAGTCATGAAAATAATGAAAACTTTTGGAATGAGAAGGTGTGTCCAAACTTTTGGTCTCTACTGTATATATATATATATATATAAATTATTTGTACATACATATATATATGTTCTATTTATGTCATTCAGTGATCAGATGAAGTTACTTTTTTATTGTTCCCTTACTTATGATATTTTGGAATACAGCATTATGGGTTTTATGTTTGATCCCTATTATCTTCAGAAGCCCCCCGATTCAATACAAGTCTGGCTTTATAAACATGCTTTAAAAGTTGCCTCAAGATATTATTTTGTAGAATACAATATTTCTTTCATGGAAAGAGGTCGCTCTGCATGATTATGAGTAACGTGGACTGGAATATTCCAGGGAACAACTCAGCTTTGACTGTTACCTTATAAAGTGATCATTGTTAATGGATAATTTTTCTCGTCATGGTCCATGCAGCATGTTTCACTGTAGCTCGACCTGTGACTGTCCAAGAAAAATGAATATGTTCCCAAGACACATTAAAAAGTATTGACTTTGACAGAAGAAATCATGTATTCTTGGACATCACAGCAGAAAGATTAAGTGTAAACTTACTCTATAGATAATAAATCATATAAATGACAATTCCCTTGAAGAAAAACAGTTGGCTGAACATTGAAGTATACAATGTCCCTAAGGTTTAATGCAATATTTGACAATATAATGTCTATTTTATTTTTACCTTAACATGGTTTTAAAGGCATGGGTGTTTTTTACTTTAAATAAATGCAGATAAACACCCCACTAATTAATCTCCCCCCCCCCCGCCCCCCAAACACTTTACTGAGCCTGTCAGGAATCCAGCGTGGTCGTAGCTGCAGTCTTCTCTCTCTTCTCTTTCTCTTCTCACAGAGAGGAAGAAAGGGGAGGGGCAGGGAGGAGATTGGCTCTCACAAAGTCTATGGAAGAGACAGGAAAATAGGTAGGGGGAGATGCAGAGATGCTGAGGAGAAAGCTGGATGAGGTAGGCATGTAAACCACTATATCAGAGATCAGCAGCCATGATAAACGTGGTCAGTTTGCAGAGGGGAAGACAGTAACTGGCAGGATCAACCAGGTATCGTACAATGTAGAAAAGGACAATTGACATGACAAAAGAACTGGGCTTTATATCGTGCCTTAAAAAGACAGGAGCATGTGTGTGTTTTTTTTTTACAACTAGTTACAACTAGTGATGAGCGGAATACGCCATATTCGATTTCGCGATATTTCACGAATATATAGAAGAATATTCGCGAAATATTCGTTAATATTGAATATTCGTGATATTTTATCAATAAAAAATTTTTGCAAAATTTCGCTAATGCGAATGCGAAATTGATTGCGAAATTCTCGTCAACACGCGAAAACGGAGATCATTTCCTGGATTACTAAACTAATATGCACTAAACACTAACTCAACTTACACAAACTTATATGATTAAACTAAAGCTAATTGAGAGGATTTGTCCTAGGGGGATTTGAATTGGGAGAAGAAGAGTTTTTACTGGTATGTGGGGGTAGATTTTTGCTGGGAGGGGATTTCTAGGTCGAGTATTTGTGCTGGGGTGAGGATTAGTGCTAGGAGGGGGGATTTAGGGGTGTGAGAAGATATGTGCTTGTAAGGGGGATTTGGGGGACAGGATTTGTGCTAGAAGTGGAGAAAATATTTACACTTTGAAGATCTGTGCTGGAAAAGGGATCTAGGGCTACTTGTGCTGGGGGGGGCGGCATGTTGCTGGGAATCTGGGGTATTTGGTGTACTGGTAAGGTGGATTGGGGAAGGAAGGGGAGAAGATTTGTGTTGGGAGTAGGGATGACCCGAACAACCCCGGGTTCGGTTCGCACCAGAACGTTCGAACAGACCGCGGGTTCGCACGAATATTTCGAACCCCATTGAAGTCTATGGGACCCGAACGTTCGAATTCAAAAACGGTCGTTTTAAAGACCAAAATTCAATTAAATGTTGGAAAACGTCGCTCAGAACCCGGGTCTTGCCCCAGGGAACATGTATCAATGGAATTTTTTTTTTTAAAAGCGGCCGTTTTTTCAGGAGCAGCCATTTTAATGATGCTTAAAGTGAAAAAAAAAAAAATTCCTATAAATATCACACCTGCTGGGTGTCTATAGTAGTGGCACGTGTTTAGAAATGTCCCTGCACAACATGAGAGGACTATAAAAAAAAAGTAATTAATGCTACTTGCGCAAGTTCTGTGTGGCAACATTATGTCGAATATTTTAGCGGTGGTGGGGGGCCATTATTGTTTTGTGAAAGAAAATTTTTGGTATATAACAGCACAGGTGCGGTGACACTAACTGCGCTCAGGTGGTATATTACAGCACACGTACAGTGACACTAACTGCACTCAGGTGGTATATAACAGCACAGGTGCGGTGACACTAACTGCGCTCAGGTGGTATATAACAGTACAGGTACGGTGACACTAACTGCGCTCAGGTGGTATATTACAGCACACGTACGGTGACACTAACTGCGCTCAGGTGGTATATAACAGCACAGGTGCGGTGACCCCAAATGAGCTCAGGTGGTATATAACAGCACAGGTGCAGTGACACTAACTGCGCTCAGGTGGTATATTACAGCACACGTACAGTGACACTAACTGCGCTCAGGTGGTATATAACAGCACAGGTGCGGTGACACCAAATGAGCTCAGGTGGTATATAACAGCACAGGTGCAGTGACACTAACTGCGCTCAGGTGGTATATTACAGCACACGTACAGTGACACTAACTGCGCTCAGGTGGTATATAACAGCACAGGTGCGGGGACACCAAATGAGCTCAGGTGGTATATAACAGCACAGGTACGGTGACACTAACTGCGCTCAGGTGGTATATTACAGCACACGTACAGTGACACTAACTGCGCTCAGGTGGTATATAACAGCACGAGTGCGGTGACCCCAAATGCGCTCAGGTGGTATGTAGCAGCACACGTGCGGTGACCCCAAATGCGCTCAGGTGGTATGTAACAGCACACGTGCGGTGACCCCAAATGCGCTCAGGTGGTATGTAACAGCACACGTGCGGTGACCCCAAATGCGCTCAGGTGGTATGTAACAGCACACGTGCGATGACCCCAAATGCGCTAGGGTGGTATGTAACAGCACACGTGCTCTGACCCCAAATGCGCTCAGGTAGTATGTAACAGCACACGTGCGGTGACCCTAAATGCGCTAAGGTGGTATGTAACAGCACACGTGCGGTGACCCCAAATGCGCTCAGGTAGTATGTAACAGCACACGTGCGGTGACCCGAAATGCGCTAAGGTGGTATGTAACAGCACACGTGCGGTGACACCAAATGCGCTCAGGTGGTATGTAACAGCACACGTGCGGTGACCCCAAATGCGCTCAGGTGGTATGTAACAGCACACGTGCGGTGACCCCAAATGCGCTAAGGTGGTATGTAACAGCACACGTGCGGTGACCCCAAATGCGCTAAGGTGGTATGTAATAGCACACGTGCGGTGACCCCAAATGCGCTAAGGTGGTATGTAACAGCACACGTGCGGTGACCCCAAATGCGCTAAGGTGGTATTAAACAGCACACGCACAGTCAGAGCGACTGCGTTTCTGTGCAATTCAATAGCCCACTTGCATTAACAGCAACTGCCTTTCTGTGCAAATAAATAGCACACGTGCAGTAACAGTTAATGCGTCTATGTGCAATTAACTAACACGTGTACACTAACACGTTAGAGCATCAAGCACAATCTCCTGCCTGACAGATACTAATCGCAGAACTAGCTAAGCTATACAGTTTATAAATATATTGACAACTCCTAGGGATGTCAATATATTCTCTACAAACTGTACATTTAACTATACTAACTAGTAGCCTCCCTTATCTATCTATCTATCTATCTATCGATCCGCGTGATCTATCTTTTTTACGATCCGCCTGCGCCAGTTTTTGAGGCAAGTGCTGTATTCAGAAAGCACTTGCCTCGTAAGTAGCCCTGGCGGATCGTAAATTCCGCGGCTAGGGGGAGTTTACTATTTAAATCACGCGCGTCCCCGCGCCGATCGTACTGCGCATGCGCCGCCGGCTACATTTCCCAGCGTGCATTGCTTTAAATGACGTCGCAAGCATGTCATTGTTTTCAACGTTAACGCAATTAACGTATGGCCGTATTCCCGGACGACTTACGTAAAAAATTTAAAACTCGACGCAGGAACGACGGCCATACTTAACATAGGATCCGCCGCACTTACCCCGCATATAGCAGGGGTAACGATCCGCCGGAAAAAGCCGAACGCAAACGACGTAAAAAAAAGCGACGGCCGGGCGTTCGGTTCTGAATCGGCGGTTCTCCTCATTTGCATATTCGTCGCGTAGAAAAAAAGAAGCGCCACCTAGCGGACGGCGGGAGAATGCAGCCTAAGAGCCGACAGTGTAACTCACTTACACCAGTCGGCTCTAAGGGAGATCTATGCGGAACCTGATTCGAGGAATCAGCCGCATAGATCCGACCGTCGGATCTCACAGATCCGACGGTGTATCAGTAGATACACCGTCGGATCTCTATGTGAATCTACTCCTGTGTCTCTATCTATCTATCTCTCTCTGTCTGTCTCACTTCTCTAAGCAAGCCGGAAAACACACTACACGAGGCCGCCCGGGAGGCGGCCTTTTATAGTGTGGGGCGTGTGCTAAAGCCCTGAGCCCTAATTGGCCAAAGCACCCAGGCTTTGGCCAATTAGGTCTCTTCGTTTTTTGGGCGCTGTGATTGGCCAAGCATGCAGGGTCATGGTGCATGCTTGGCCAATCATCAGCGCGCAACGCCGCAGTGAATTATGGGCTGTTGCGCGTCATTCGAATTTGGCGCGAACGACCCGATTTGTTCGTTTTCGACGAACGATCGAACAGCCGATGTACGATGCGAACATGTGTTCGCATCGAACGCGAAGCTCATCCCTAGTTGGGAGGGAGGATTTGTGCCTTGGGGTTGGAGTATGCAAATTAGTGCTGAATTTTATTTATAAAGGGTCCTCTGCATTATGTGTATTACATTACTATCACATGCATTCTGTGCATTACACTCTCCTGTCCTCTGCATTCTGTGCATTACACACTCCTGCACGAAAATTCACCTTTGTCTGTGTAGACGAAAATACCTTGCACTGGCCCTACACTTGCCCGGCTACCTCTGCCTATCAGGTGTGGCGTCTGTGAGCTACCGAGGGAGGAAAAAAGACAAACGTGTCCAGGAGCTCTGAAAGTTGCAGGGAAATTTGACCTGCACCTGCATCTGAGCAAGGTAAATATAAATAAATAGGCACTGGCAGTGGGGTAGAATAAAGAGGTCATTACATAGTGACAGTAGGCTGCCTGCTTCCCTCTGGAGTAATACTACAGTTCACCACTGTCATGCCACTACCATCACCAGATATACCGGTAAATGCTTTGTGTGTGCACAAATGGTGGAGATGTGTTATTTCGAGCCTTTAGTTATATTGAGGACCCATTCAAAGTATATGGGCTAACTAATGCAACCTGCATCAACGTAATGTGCTCTTGATAATGCAAGCAAAGGTATGAATAGAACCTTTAGCTGTACAGTCCAATATTCACAAGCAAGGCATTAAAATGGGAATTTTATTTGAGTTGTGTTTTGAGTTATCTAAAGCCAACCCAGTGAGGCAGAGGGAGATTTTTTAAAGAATTCCTGGCCTTTTTAGGAAATAACTGTTAAACAGTGATCACCAGGTGGCCATTCATGTGCTTAGATCTAATTCTTTTCATTGTGACCATAAGCATTATGCCGCATACACACAACCTTTTTTCGGGATGTAAAAAATAAAATGTTTAATGGTCTTGAAAAAATGTAGTTTTTTTCAACCCCGATTATTGTTAAACCGGCCTTGCCTACACACGATCGTGAAAAAAAATGCTCTAGCAAAGCGCGGTGACGTACAACAGTAACAGTAAGTCACTTCTCTAGAGTCATCAGAGGACAGTTGAAGTATACCTGTCATGTAGTGATGACCCGATCCCCGGTGGTTCGCCTAGGCCTCACGGACAACCTCTGCCTTTGGGTCTCCCGAGCCAATCCCCCACCGTACAGCTCCCAGCTTAGGATCTGGGACCCAGCAAGCCGATGGGGCCCCTCTCGATGTCATGGCGAAGCTCCGCTTGGTGCGTAGCTTCGGCCAGGCAGGCCTCGGTGGCGGGGCCCATGGATGCGCGCACCCTGAAGGTGGATGCCACACCTGGAACGCGGGCCCCGTGTAGAATGTCTCTCCCCTCTCTCAGGCGTCTGCCACAGATATACTCTCCCGCCAGCATGTGCAGAGGGAAAATCCTCCTCTGATTGGCTGCTGGGAGAAAGTGGGTCTGTCAGAACCCTTTCCAGCGCCAACTGTCACCCAGGGGTAAAAACACCTCCCCTAGCATGCAGACTGGCCTAGAAAGCAATTCTAAACTGACAGCAGCCTAAACTGAGTTGGTAGGAGCAACTTAACTCTCCCATTCCCCACTAACTTTGGGTAACGCCCCACCAAATAGGGGGGGGGGGGGGCGCTACATAACGATTTGCGCTTTGCAGTCTGTTACAGCGTGATGAATGTGCTTACTCCATTATTAACGCTAGTTTTACCAGAACAAGCGCTCCCATTTCATAACTTGCTTCTGAGCATGCGCATTTTTTTTCACGTTGTTAAAGCCCACATGCGACAATTTTTTTAGACGTTAAAAATGCTCTGGAGCCCACACACGATCGTTTTTAATGACATTTAAAAAATAGTAATTTTTTACAACCCGAAAAATTGTCGTGTGTACGCGGCATTAGAATTGACCTGATAACAGTGCATGTGAACAGTTACACTAATGAGCACAATATTGTCCCTATTCTTGTAATTGTGTATTCTTAAATAGGTTTCATGCAGGGAGCAATATAGAATCATTTATTATGAAAATACATTTACATTACATTCTGATAAGTAAAATACACCTCATTAGAATTTAACAATAAAGATATTAACCACTTGCCTACTGTGCACCTACACCCCCTTCCTGCCCAGACACAATTTTAGCTTCCGGCATTGCGTCAATTTAACTGACAATTGTGCGGTCGTGCGACGTGGCTCCCAAACAAAATTGACGGCCTTTTTTCCCCCACAAATAGAGCTTTCTTTTGGTGGTATTTGATCGCCCGTGAGGTTTTTATTTTTTGCGCTATAAACAAAAAAAGAGCGACAATTTTGAAAAAAGACACAATGGGCCAGATTCACGTACATCTGCGCATTATTGGACCGGCGTAGCGCACCGCCTTTACGTTAGACTGGCGCAATGTAGCGGCCCAATCACCCTATTCTCGTCGGTTTTACGCATAAATTTGCGCCTGCGCAACGTTATTTCAGAGGCGCAAGGCGGAGTAATACAAATTGGGAAGGACGTGGGCGTGTTACATTGAAATGAGCCGTGACCCCATGCAAATGAAGGGCCCGGTTGGCTCGCGCATGCGCGCTTGAAGCAGACCATGGTCAGCACCTCTGTGCACATGCTCACAACTCGGGAACGGCGCAATCAGTGAAATTGGAAGTGGACCCGGGCAACTTAGTGAACTACGCAGACAGCATAAATAGACAGAGACAAACGCACTTCCTTTGCAAAAGTACATCCCTTTGTATCCCTTCCTATACAGCAAGGTGCTTTTGTTCTGTTGTTTATTAGCGTTTGTTTGTTTGTTTGTGACGTGACGTGTCTTTGAGATATTTGGGGACTGTTTTGCAGAGTGATTTTTGTCTTTTATGTGTTTTCTTTGTTGTTATTTTGTTTAAATTATATTTTTGCTGGGCATTTTTTATTTTTGCTGGTCAATTTTTTTATTTTTTTTGGTTCTGTTTGTGTATGATTTGGGAATGTGGGGGTGACATTCCTGCGGGAAAAGGGGTGTCACCCTCATTTGTGGTGGAGAAGTGATCCCCAGGTCCGTGTGAATGGTGTATGAATATACAGTGACATAATTGGAGCTTGTGCCAATCCAATGTGATGAGGATGTGATGTGTCTGTGCTAGGGACCACAGTGGTGTGCATGCATGCATTCTCATTGTGCCATGATTAATGTGTGTGTTTAACATGCAAAGATGCCTAATGTGAGCTGTCTCCTGGCTGCTCTTCCCTCAGAAGACGGGGTAGCCTTGGTTAGGGGGGTTCCGTATAGGAGTCATGAGATGGGGTCCCAGTGCATATCCCCTGAAGGGATAAGACAGGAGGATGTTAGTAGTGCATGTGCCCCTTTTGATTTCAGCATCATGGGGGGGACAGTCATGCCTGCCACCCATGTCACTCACCAACCAGCCAGCTGTCCCCATACATGTTCTGTTCGAAATCTGTGGGGATAGGGCTATGATTGTATATGTAGCTGTCATGGGTGTCATGGGTGGTGCTATGTGTTGGGCTCATGCAGGGTTGTGGTTAATTCCAGGATGGCATGAGGGGTGAATCTGAAGATGCGAGACACCTCAGAATTACTCATGCCAAAGATGTCTATGCATGTGTGATATATCAAGTGAAGAGTGAGGGGCTTGTATCAGATTAGATTATTACATCCATCAAGGTTTTAAAGGGCTATTGAAAGATAGTGAGACTGTGTTTGTAATTTGTATGTATGTTATGTATTGATGTATATATGTATGTATATTTTTTGTAAAAATGTTTCTTAAAGCAAAGAAATTTTTTTTGTAAAAAAAAAAAAAAAAATCCTCTCCCGTGCCCTCCTCCTAGGAATGGCAGCGATCTGTGATTTTTTTTCGGGACTTCGACATTATAGCGGACACATCGGACACTTTTGACACATTTTTGGGATCATTCACATTTATAAAGTGAACAATGCTATAAATATGCATTGATAACTGTATAAATGTAACTGGCAGGGAAGGGGTTAACCACTAGGGGGCAGGGAAGGGGTTAAATGTGTAGCCTAGTTTGTGTTCTAACTGTAGGAGGAGGGGGGTGACTGGGGGAGGTGACCGATTGTGTCCCTATGTACAAGGCACACAATTGGTCTCCTTTCTCCCTGACAGGGACGTGGAGCTCTGTGTTTACACACAGAGCTCCACTTCCCAGCTCAGTTACTCGGCAATCATGGGTGCCCGGCGGCCATCGCGGCCGCCGGACACGCGCACAGTGTTCTCAGTGACGCGACGTGTGCACGCGCCCCTAGCGGCTTTAAATGACAGGACATCATATGACGTCCTGTCAGAACAATAGAGTATCCCGCCCGCCGTCATTTGACGGCGGGCGGATGACAAGTGGTTAAGGGAGCATTAGTTTTAATTGTAATGAATGTGCCCTAAACACAAATTATTATTATTATTTAAGGTACTTATATAGCGCGGTCAATTTACACAGCGCTTTACATATTCATTGTACATTCACATCAGTCCCTACCCTCAAGGAGCTTACAATCTAAGGTCCCTAACTCACATTCATATACTAGGGCCAATTTAGGCAGAAGCCAATTAACCTACCAGCATGTGCTTGGAGTCATTATCAAATATAATCCTAAAAGGAAATTAAAAAATTATATAATAAAAGCATATAAAGATGAAAAAACATATAACACAAGTTCTGATATCACTTAACCACTTAAGGACCGCCTACTGCACATTTACGTCGGCAGAATGGCACGGCTGGGCACATCAACGTATATATACGTTGATTTTAGTACCCAGCCGTGGGTCACGGGCGCGCGATCCGTCCCTGGAGCGGAAGAACGGGGAGAGCCGTGTGTACACACGGCTTCCCCGTGCTTCTCTGTGGCCGCAGCATCGATCGCGTCATCCCTGTAATAGGGGGACGCGATCGATGACGTCACACCTACAGCCACACCCCCTACAGTTGTAAACAAACACACATAGGCACACATCCCCTACAGCGCCACCTGTGGTTAACTCCCAAACTGCAGCTGTCATTTCCACAGTAAACAATGCAATTTAAATGCATTTTTTGCTGTGAAAATGACAATTGTCCCAAAAATGTGTCAAAATTGTCCGAAGTGTCCGCCATATTGTCGCAGTCACGAAAAAAATCGCTGATCGCCGCTATTAGTAGTAAAAAAAAAATAATTAATAAAAATGCAATAAAACTATCCCTTATTTTGTAAACGCTATAAATTTTGCAAAAACCGACCGATAAACGCTTATTGCGATTTTTTTTACCAAAAATACGTAGAAGAATACGTATCGGCCTAAACTGAGGAAAAAAAATGTTTTTTTATATATTTTTGGGGGATATTTATTATAGCAAAAAGTAAAAAATATTGCATTTTTTTTAAATTGTCGCTCTATTTTTGTTAATAGCGCAAAAAATAAAAACCGCAGAGGTGATCAAATACCACCAAAAGAAAGCTCTATTTGTGGGAAAAAAAGGACGCCAATTTTGTTTGGGAGCCAGGTCGCACGACCGCGCAATTGTCAGTTAAAACGAAGCAGTGCCGAATCGCAAAAAGGGGCAAGGTCCTTTACCTACATTTTGGTCCGGGTCTTAAGTGGTTAAAAAACAAAATTCTAAAGAATAGTGTCCATCAATATATAATTTATTTTCTGCATTGTACTCCACTTAATATCTTTATTATTACCGAGCGAAAGTTTACACGATACAGTGGCAGCTTTGTCATTCACTAGTATTTTTTCACCATCACTTTTTTATTTATTCTTTCATGGTTTTGGTACGGCAGGTCAAAAATATTTTTAAGCCATTAGAATTTAGATTTGCAATTAGTGATTAAAAATCTAGTGGAACTAATCGCCTTCAGAAGACACCTAATTAGTAAATAGAGTCCACCTGTGTGTAATTTAATCTCAGTATAAATATTGCTGTTCTGTGAAGCCATCAGAAGTTCATCAAAGAACCTTAGTGAACAAACAGAATCATGAAGGCTAAGAAATGCACAGGTCGGGGATAAAGTTGGAAAGAAGTTTAAAGCAGAGTTAGGTTATAAAAAAAAATCCCAAGCTTTGAACATCTCACAGAGCACTGTTCAATTTCCAAAAATGCAAAGAGGATGGCACAACTAGAAACCTACCAAGACATGGCCGTCCACCTAATCTGACAGGCCAGGCAAGGAGAGCGTTAACCACTAGTCGACCAGCCGCTGTAAAACTGCGGCATGCCGGCTCGTCTGCGCAAAATCACGTAAACATTTCAGCCATTAGGGACGCGTGCTTGCTCGCCCCTGGTGCCGACGCGCGTGCCTGGCGGGCGCGATCACCGGCGGGCAGCCTTGATTGCTCATTACAGAGCTGTGTAAACACACAGCTCCCGGTCCTGTCAGGGGGAGAAATGACTCATCGTCTGTTCATACAATGTATGAACAGCGATCTGTCATTTCCCCTAGTCAGTCCCACCCCCCTTCAGTTAGAACACACCTAGGGAACATAATTAACCCCTTCCTCGCCCCCTAGTGTTAACCCCTTCCCTGCCAGTGACATTTTTACAGTAATCAATGCATCTTTATAGCACTGATCACTATAAAAATGCCAATAGTCCCAAAAATGTGTCAAAAGTGTCCGAAGTGTCCGCTATAAGGTCGCAGTACCGATAAATCGCCGCAGATCGCCGCCATAACTAGTAAAAAAAATAAAAAATCTTAATAAAAATGCCATGAAACTATTCCCTATTTTGTAGACGCCATAAATTTTGCGCAAACCAATCAATAACTGATTACTGCGTTGTTTTTTTACGAAAAATATGTAGAAGAATACGTATCGGCCTAAACTGAGGAAAAAAAATGTTTTTTTAATTTATTTTTGGGGGGGATATTTATTATAGCAAAAAGTAAAAAATATTATACGTTTTTTCAAAATTGTCGCTCTATTTTTGTTTATAGCGCAAAAAATAAAAACCACAGAGATGATCAAATACCACTAAAGAAAGCTCTATTTGTGGGAAAAAAAGGATGCCAATTTAGTTTGGGAGCCACGTCGCACGCAATCGTCAGTTAAATCGACGCAGTGCCAAATCGCAAAAAGTGGCCCGGTTATTGACCAGCAAAATGGTCCGGGGCTGAAGTGGTTAATCAGAGAAGCACCCAAGAGGCCCATGGTAACTCTGGAGGAGCTGCAGAGACCCACAGCTTAGGGTGGAGAATCTGTCCACAGGACAACTATTAGTCGTGCACTCCACAAATCTGCCCTTTATGGAAGAGTGGCAAGAAGAAAGCCATTGCTGGAAGAAAGCCATAAGAAGTCCCATTTGCAGTTGGCAAGACATGTGGGGAACACAGCAAACCTGAAGAAGAAGCTGCTCTGGCCAGATGAGACCAAAAATTCAATGTTTGGCCTAAAAGCAAAACGCTATATGTGGCAGAAAACTAGCACGGCACATCAACACACCACCCCCACCAAGAAACATGGTGGTGGCAGCATCATGGTGTGGAGACGCTTTTCTTCAGCAGGGACAGGCAAGCTGAACACACTGTAGGAGGCACTCAGATGGTCTCAGCCACCTCAGAGCGTTATAGCCATATTTTTTTTACTGGCAACCTTTTCCTGTCACGTGCATTTACTGGCAGAAGAAAAGTAATATGTAAATGTTTTCCTTTATACATATTTGAATTAAAACATCAGTAATTAATATTATTTAGGCATAACATTGTATATAATATCCTGAATGTACTGTATACATTGTACAAAAGCCCACTTTAGTGGTAATTGGGAGTGTTCACCAGCAGTTATAGTGTATCTGAAAGAGAGAGCCTGAGAAAGAAGAGAAGGGCCATAAGCACGATTACATTAGCTTGTCTTGCTCTCTGACCTCATCCTTTTGAGGTAGAAAGCAGTGCATGCTTTGAAGACCCGAGGGTCATGCCTCCCAAGTGAAGAATCAAACTATCCCAGGGCTTGGAGTTAGATTCAGAGACAACATGATGAAAGCTAGTCTTATGTCTTGTGTGGCTCTATCCACTCCCCTATGGACCACAGCAATTTTTACATTTCTGCTATGGATCTGTTCACTTTGTAATAACTTTGTCATTTCTTAAGATAACACAGTAATGCAGATATTGTTTTATTAAAAGACAAACAGGGCTTTCTTTTTAAGATGATGTCATTACATTTTTTTTTGCAATCCTTAGACAAAAAAAAAAAACATACAAAACGAAAAAGAGACCTTTTTTTCCCAATTTTGACCAGTGTTAGCTAAAGTGGAACTTCACACTCTCAATCAACACTGACTATTTTTTATATTTATGCTACTAGCATTTGTAAATAGATAAGAAAGTTTATTATATTTATTTGTTTTAAATTGCTTTTTACATTAATTTAGTTACTTCCTAGTTTCTATGCCTAGGCAAATGATGTCATTAATCCTAGAAGTCTTCAGAAGGGGAGGAGGGTTATAGAAAAAAGTAATAAATATTGTGGTTTTTTTCAAAATTGACACTCTTCTTTTGTTTATACCACCAAAAGAAAGCTCTATTTGTGGGGGGAAATTTGGGTACAGTGTTTCATGACCGCACAATTGTCATTCAGAGTGCAGCAGCGCTGAAAACTAAAAATTGGTCAGGGCAAGAAGCGGATGAATTTTCACAGCCCTGTATTGAAGTAATTAAATATACCACTTTGAAGAAAAATAATGGTCAGTGTCCATCAATGCAGCCTGATTAGTGCCCATCTGCAGGCTCAATGCAGCCTGATCTGTGCCCATCTGCAGCCTCAATGCAGCCTGATCTGTGCCCATCTGCAGCCTGATATGTGTCCATCTGCAGCCTGATCTGTGCCCATCTACAGCCTCTATGAAGCCTGATCTGTGCCTATCTGCAGCCTGATATGCGCCCATCTGCAGACTGATCTGTGCCCATCTGCAGCCTCTATGCAGCCTGATCTGTGCCTATCTGCAGCCTGATATGCGCCCATCTGCAGACTGATCTGTGCCCATCTGCAGCCTGATCTGCGCCCATCTGCAGCCCATCTCCCATCAATGCAGCCTGAGCCTGATTAATGCCCATCTGCAAGCTCACCATCTTTCATGTGCTGCAGGAAATCACTGAGCCGCCCTCTCCTGTTTATTCGTCTCTCAAACGGCAGTCACATACAGAGTCCAACCTCTGTCATCGGCATTTGACCAGCTCCGGTGATTGACAGAACACTGGTCCAATGCCCGTGGCGGAGTCGGGACTGTGTGTGTGACATGAGAGCCCAGTAAACAGGAGATGACGGCTCAGTGAATTCCAGCGGTGCTCGCCCCCCTCCTTTCCCTCTATCGGCACTATCGACCCATGATTTTCCCCCTATTTTCAGCTGATAATTGTTACGTGAATCATCTGTCCTTACTCAAGTTGGCCATAGCCAGAAATACTAGGGGGGGGGGGGGGGATTCCAATAGATTTCTCAGCAAAAAAAAGCAAAGAGACAGGAAGGATGAGTTTGCCTTGAATATAATATTAAAAATAAATTAAATAACGCTTTTGGTTTTAGACCCAATGGGGGTTGTTTTTCCCCCAAGTGCACTTGTAAGAGCACTGAAAATGCACTTGGAAGTGCAGTTGCTGTAAATCTGAGGGGAAGATCTGAAATGAGGGGAAGCTCTGCTGATTTTATCATCCAATCATGTACAAGCTAAAATGCTGTTTTTTATTTACCTTGCATGTCGCCATCAGATCTACAGCGACTGAACTTCCAAGTGCACTTGTAGTGCAAAGATTTGCCTTTCGTAAATATCCCCCAGTGTATTTGCACTTTAAAGAAATCATTGTAATTTGTAGTAATTAAAGATAAAGATGTAAACATTTTATGGTATCATTTGTACTGTTTCGTTTGAAGGCTCGTACACACTATAAGAAAATTGGGCAAGCATTTTCATCCAAAGGATTTTCGTACGATTTTCGTATAATGTGTGTTCGACAGACGATTACGAAAATTCCCGAAGGGACAAACTCCCAAAATTTTCTTGTACAAGAATAGAACTAACGATTTTTGTTTAATGTGTACCATTTTCGTACAATTTTCATAGAAGAAAAAACAGAAAAGGAAGACTGCTCATGATCGGAAACAATAAACAACAACAAAAAAAAGCCTTTGTCATACGAGAATTTCCTCCTTCAGGCCAAAGTTTTAAAACTTGCTTTAAATTCGGACTGAAGGACGCCTGACCATCGGTCCAAACTGATCGTTAGTACGCAAAAGCATTGGTTCAAAAACCCGCGCATGCTCAGAATCAAGTCGATGCATGCTAGGAAGCATTGAACTTCGTTTTTTAGCACGTCGTTGTGTTTTACATCACCGCGTACTGACGCGATCGGTTTTTGAACTGATGGTGTTTACGCACATCAGGCCACTTCAGCGGGGACCAGATGAAAATGGTCCGTCGGACCATTCTCATCGGGTTGGACCGATCGTGTGTACGCGAGTAGTTATTTACAAATAGTGTTTTTTTATTTTTTTATTTGCAGCTTTATATAATAACAAAAACAAACAAAAAAACAAAACAAAACAACAAATAAAAAAAATGAAGAACGTTTAATCAACAGTAGTTAATAGAACAGAAATAAACAATAATAAAAATCAGCAGGAAAAATCTCAGGAAAATTGTTGAAATGAGAGCGGGGGGGGGGGAGGGGCTAAATCTCATCAACGTACACAGGGCATGTGTAGCGTGTCCAGCCTTTTTGCCCTGCTGCCTCACATTCCCCCTTGCACTTTTTCTGGAGACCCTGGGCTCCTAAAATAAAAGCCACAAGTTGTATAAATAAGGCTAGGTTGACACTGCTGTGATGAGCGATTAATGTTTCGACATTCAGTGCGATTATCTGGTGCTACGTGGATTCAACTTTGATAAAGTCTGTATATTCTATGGGGCCAACATCACCCTGGAATCACACTAAAGTAGTGCATGAGCCTTTTCCAAAATTGCTCCATGAGTTGATGCATTGATGTGAAAGAATACCATTAAAAACCATGTGATTTCCCTTGTCATGCCACTCTTTGTGACTAGTACGTCAGGCTTAAAGTAGCTGCTGGTTTTATTTTTTTGTGTTTGTGTGTATTTTTTTTAAGGACCATCTGATTTAGTCCCAGTTCACACTATAGCGATGTCAGACATCGCATGTGATTCACACTACACTGCTGTGCGCATGGGAAGATAAATGACAGAGTGGGACTTTATGTGGGGCCAAGGCAATAATAGACATGTACCCCCATCCCTGGCTGGGTTGAAAAACATTAAAGGGAAAGGGGAATGGATGCAAACAAAGGGGACTTTAAATTGAGCATACAGTCTGAGGGAAAACCAGTTATCAATTAGTTGAAATCACAGTGATTTTATTCGGTACATTTGAACAAAAGTAAAACAGAGATTTATATACATATAAATATAGTATAATTGATAATATTCAGAACCATAAATACAATTGTAAAAAACAGCAAAATTTATAACGTTTGTAAGTTTCCCATAAGGTTTAAGAAACAGTCTGCACATGCATGAATATTATAAAGCAGTCTATAGGAACAACTATACTGAAAGTAAAAAGCTGTGCGCATGGGCATCCGCTGAACTTTTTTCAGGGGGGGGCATATTTTAAGGTCATCCATGCTCGGTCCCTTTTTGACAATGTCATGAAGTGGAGGGGCTTAGTTATTATAACATAAAGCGTAGGCATGCAAAGGTTTGAGAAACCTGATGCAACTATCAAGCAACTAGCAACTTCAAATAACAATGTCATAAAAAATGGAGCCCCCCCCCCCCCCCCAAGGAAATAACAACCCCCATGATCAGTGCCAGTTTCTGCAATAACAATCTCCAGCTTGCTGTCAGTTTCCGCAATAAAAATCGCCAGCATTGGTGTCAGTAGCAAGAACGATGACCCCCCACATCGGTGCAGATTTCTAGAATAAAAACTTCAGCATCTGTACCAATGTACATAATAATGACCCTCAGCACTGGTGTCAGTTTCCGCACTAAAAAATCCTAGCATTTGGCGTAATTTTCTGCAATAATTGCCCCCAGCATAGATGGGAGGATATCAGGTTAGACACTTCCTAATGGCTCAGTTCTAGGAACAGACCTGGTGAAACCACAACAGTGATCCCTCTGGCTGGAGCACAGAGCGCAGTATTCTCTTTTTACCTCTTGTAAACCCCCCCCCCCTAGTAGAGTGCTTGCATGCTGGGGGCTTTAGCATGGTGTCTGTGAACACGCAGGGGCCGACACTCTTAAGGTACTACATTTCCCATGATGCCCCCAGTCCCCAGAATCTTCTGATTGGCCCTCTGCTGTGGCCAATCATAGCGAGGAAAGCAGGAAGCAAGCCGGTGGCACGGCGAATCCAATTTGAGCCACTCTCTCTCTCTTCTAGCAGCTCGATTCTTCCCGTCACAGCGCCGCTGCCGAGTTCTCTGGTGAATGGAACAGCGGCGCTGTGACAGGAGAGCCGCCTGCTGGCTGTACTGTATATCTCCACCGATCGCCCCCCTCCTCCTCTCTGTCAGCTGGAGCTAGAAGAGCGAGAGAGTAGCTCTAATTAGATTAGCAGTGCCACCGCCTTGCTTCCTGCCCACTGTTTTTCTCCCCCAGGATCATGGCACTGGTTTCTAGGGGGGGGGGGGCAAGTGCCCTCCCTTGCCCTATGGAGGGGACGCCCATGGCTGTGCGACTCACATTCGATGTCTGTGCGATGCATATTCAGCCATACAGATTATAAGGCTTAATTTGCATCACATTCCAACCAAAAATTGCGCAGGACCCTTTTTTTTGGTCTGCACCAGAATGGGATCGCATGGGTGTTCACATCCATGCGATCTGATTCCTGTCCGAATTCACAGTTCGCACTGTGATATGCAAACTGATCTGGGGGTGTCATTAACTTTCTATTGACAATCACAGCGGTTCGCATAAGGCAGTGTGAACTGCCTGTGAGTTCTATGCAATACAGGAACCTGCGCATGTGTGGATTGAACTGGGTGTCCTGAATGGCAGGCAATCTTCTAGGACCTGTGATGTGTCCAAGAAGATTACAAGGAGGGAGGAGCTGCTCAGGCGGCCCGAGCAAAAGTGGGAACTGTTTACCTGTCAAAACTATGTACTCGCCCCCCCTCCCCAAAATATGACATGCCAAGTGTGGCATGTCAGGGGGTCAGGAGTCCTTAAAGCGGAAGTTCAACTTTTGGGAGAAATCTGCTTTACATTTTATTTATTTAATATCTTTCATTTATTATATTTACATTTTTTGTAGCAAACTGGCTCATCTGACTCATAGACTGGATACACGGTTGGCTAAAGGATAGATATTATAGTGTGTTTGTAAATGAGGTTTATTCAGAACAAACACCAGTTACTACTGGTCTACCCCAGGGCTCTGTACTAAGCCCTTAAAGGGGTTGTAAAGGTTTGTTTTTTTATTTACTAAATAGGTTACTTTAAGCTAGTGCATTGTTTGTTCACTTACCTTTTCCTTCGATTTCCCTTCTAAATGTTTGTTTTTCTTTGTCTGAATTTCTCACTTCCTGTTCCTCCTCAGTAAGCTTTCCCCCATCATCCGAGCCGTTCTGGCTGGGGATTAGTCAATGTGCTTGCCCCCTCCCTTGGGACCTACATCCCTGCGGGGAGACGCTGTGTGGGGGGCAAGCTTACTGAGGAGGAACAGAAAGTGAGAAATTCAGACAAAGAAAAAAAAACATTTTGAAGGGAAATCAAATACACAAATACTGGGCCATTGTTTACCCTAATTCATTTTGTGTAGTAAGGTAAAAAAAAAACACTTACCTGGCTCCATGTCACCACTCCAGTGTTGTCTCTGGCTCCAGCACCAATTCACTTTCTGCATTCACAGGAGAAACTGAGCCATAAGTTTCAACTGTCATCAGTCAAAATCATGTGAGGAGGGAGCAGGGGCATAGCTTGTCAGTGCTGTGTGTGCCTATGGAGACACACAGCCCAGCTCAGGACACAATGGGATTGTGCAGTGGTGGGTGCCTCCTTAGCATCTGCACTGCTACCAGAGGCACCTAAAGGAGAGAGGAGCTGGCAGGGACTACCAGAAGTGGAGAACATATACCTTTCTGTGCAATATTGTTGCACAGAAGGGGTAAGTATAACTCTCTCTTTTTTTTGGTTAAAAAAAAAAAAATAACCTTTAGTATCTCTTTAAAAAGTGTACACAGTTAACTAAATAATGTTTTTTTTTTTTTTTTTTTGCATAAACATTTAATTGAGAACATTTGAATAGAGCATAGGCATAGATGACTCTATTAACCCAAAATAGTTACATAGGCAGATTTCAGTAGAATAGAAATATACAGACCTATACATCGATGGACTGTTTTCATCGGACAAACATATCATGTGTGGGCTTCATCGGTTTGTTTTCCATCGGTAGAAAAAAATATAACATGTTTTACATTTTTCCTATGGATAAAAAACCGATAGAAAAAAACAATCGTCTGTGGGGAAATCCATCAGTCAAAAATCCATGCATGCTCAGAATCAAGTCGACGCATGCTCGGACACATTGAACTTGATTTTTTTCGGCACGTCGTAGTGTTTTACATCACCGTGTTTTGGCACGGTCGGATTTTTGACTGATGGTGTGTAAGTAAGACTGATAAAAGTCAGCTTCATTGGATATGCGACAAATTCGATTCCATCAGATATCCGATCGTGTGTACGAGGCTTAACCGGTCTACACATCTCTAAACAGTAAGCTTATTCTCAGATGGGGTAACGACGTCTAATAACCTAGGACAGGGGAAAAAAAAAACACTCCGGAACACAAACAATCAAAATAAAAAGACAACAAAAAAAGGGGGGGTGGTGTTTGAGGATGGAAGAATGAGCTTTATTAGTCTCCTGGCCTATAGAGGAACAACGTTCTCTATCAATCTCATCATAACATAATGTGTCAAAGCGGAAGGGTGAGAGGGTGAGAGGCCATGGATCTAATGCTAATAAACCATGTTTAGCATGTGGCTCCAAATCTTCCAATTTCCTTTTGGCCATGTCCCTCAGTAGCAGGTCAAAATTAAGTGAATCTAAATAATGTTTTATATCGGATGGAAGTTTCCATGTATAGATTTTATTTCTGTATATTATTTTTTATTTTACAGAAAAAAAACTTTTGTTTACATAGCAATATACAGGTATGTGTGTGTGTTTTTATATACAGTATTCTCACATTTTTTGTAAATATTTTATTATATCTTTTCATGTGACAACACTGAAGAAATTATACTTTGCTATAATGTAAAGTAGTGAGTGTACAGCTTGTATAACAGTTTAAATTTGCTGTCCCCTCAAAATAACTCAACACACAGCCATTAATGTCTAAATGAATGGCAACAAAAGTGAGTACACCCCTAAGTGCAAATGTCCAAATTGGGCCCAAAGTGTCAATATTTTGTGTGGCCTCCATCATTTTCCAGCACTGCCTTAAAGGGGTTGTAAAGGTACAATTTTTTTCCTTTAAATAACCTCAATTTACCTTAGTGCAGTCTTCCTTCACTTACCTCATCCTTCAATTTTGCTATTGAATGTCCTTATTTCTTCCTCACTTCAAATCACTCACTGCTGTTCTTCTGTCTGTAACTCCATACAATTATGCAAGGCTTTCTCCCTGGTGTGAAGTGTCATGCTTGCCCCCTCCCATGGACTACAAGAGAGTCAGGACGCCCACTAACACACAGCTTGTTTCTATATCTGCAACGTAGAGCAGATATACCTCTACCTTCTACCTCTAACTTAGAGGATGCCCCACAGATGCTCAATAGGGTTTAGGTCTGGAGACATGCTTGGCCAGTCCATCGCTTTTACCCTCAGCTTCTTTAGCAAGGCAGTGGTCGTCTTAGAGGTGTTTTTGGGGTTGTTATCATGTTGGAATACTGGCATGCAGCTCAGTCTTGGTAGGGAGTGGGTCATGTTCTGCTTCAGTATGCCACAGTACATGTTGGCATTCATGGCTCCCTCAATGAACTGTAGCTCCCCAGTGCCGGCAGCACTCATGCAGCCCCAGACCATGACACTCCCACCACCATGCTTGACTGTAGGCAAGACACACTTGTCTTTGTACTCCTCACTTGCTTACCCCCACATACGCTTGGCACCATCTGAACCAATTAAGTTTATCTTGGTCTCATCAGACGACAGGACATGGTTCTAGTATTCCTGCTTGTCTTCAGCAAACTGTTTGTGGGCTTTCTTGTGCATCATCTTTAGAAGAGGCTTCCTTATGGGTACACAGCCATGCAGACCAATTTCATGCAGTGTGCAGAGTATGGTCTGAACACTGACAGACTGGCCCCACCACTTCTTCAACCTTTGCAGCATTTCTGGTAGCACTCATACATCTCTTTTCCAAAGACAACCTTTGGATATGACGCTGAGCACATGCACTCAACTTCTTTGGTCGACCATGGTGAGGCCTGTTCTGAGTGGAACCTATCCTGCTAAACTGCTGTATGGTCTTGGCCACCATGCTCCAGGTCAGTTTCAGGGACTTGGCAATCTTCTTATAGCCTAGGCCAGTGGTCTCCAAACTGCGGCCCATGGCCGAATGCGGTCCCTTGCTTGTCTTTATCCGGCCCTTGGGGCACTATCCCTCCCACTGATATGAGACACTATTCTGCCATCTGACACAGACAATGGAGCATCATTTCTCCCACTGACACAACTAATAGAGTACTATTACTCCCTATGATACTAGCAATGGGGCACTGTTGCTCCCCCTAATACCAGATGTTCACTTACAATGGTGCCAGGAAAATTTCTACTCCCGCTGGTCAAAGTCCGGCCCTCCAAGTGTCTGGAGGACAATAAACCGGCCCTTTGTTTAAAATCTTTGGAGACCCCTGGCCTAGGCCATCTTTATGTAGAGCAACAATTCTTTTTTTCAGATCCTCAGAGAGTTCTTTGCCATGAGGTGCCTTGTTGAACTTCCAATGACCAGTATGAAAGAGTGAAAGCGATAACACTAAATTTAAAACACCTGCTCCCCATTCACACCTGATACCTTGTAACACTAACGAGTCACGTGACACCGGGGAGGAAAAATGGCTAATTGGGCCCAATCTGGACATTTTCACTAAGACCTCTTTCACATTGAGGAGTTTTTCAGACGGTACAGCGCTAAAAATAGGGCAGCTATACCGCCTGAAAAACTCCTGCCCCAGCAACCTCAATGTAAGAGGTTCGAGGGCTTTCACACTGAGGCGATGCGCTGGCGGGAGATAAAAAAATCTTGTGTCAGCAGCATCTTTGGAGCGGTGAGAGGAGCGGCATGTATAGCGCTCCTTCACCGCTCCTTCCCATTGAAAACAATGGGAGACCGCGGCAATAGCGCCCGCAATGTGCCTCTATAGAGGCACATTGCGGGCGGTATTAACCCTTTCACGGCCGCTGGTGGGGGTTAATACCGCACCAATAGCGGCCGCAACTCGCGGCAATTCCGGAGGTATAGTGCTGCTATTTTTAGACTTTATTGTCTGTGTGTTGAATTATTTTGAGGGAACATCAAATCTACACTGTTATACATGTTATAATGAATACAATGTCACATGAAAAGATATAATAAAATATTTACAAAAATGTGGAGGGTGTACTCACTTTTGTATATATTTATTAGAATGCAGGGAGCTTGAAGCTAAGTGCATACAACTAGGGAACATTACCCTCCACTCCCGTATGTAGAGAAATATATATATATATATATATATATATATATAGATAGTTATTATTATTTTTTAATACAACTGTTTGTTTTTTTTGAGAGTAGAAAAAGACAATACAGATTTAACAAAGAAGTTATGGCATATTTCGGGATGCAAACCTGACTGGTAAACATATATGCAATACATGTTAGTCATATTCACAATGGTACCATTTTCCAAGTGTTATTTGTATGTTGTTTATATGTTTTTTATGTTGTAATAAAATGTATACTTTTTTTACTGATTCTCCCTCTCATTGTGTGCCCACAAAGTCCGCAATTTTTTTGACTTGGTCAATCCTTAAATATATATGTTGGATGTTGGCATGGTGAGGGTCCTCCCTACTTACCATTTTCCAATATAGTTATCTTTTTTTATGAGTTGGCTGCAGATCTTTAAGTAAGTAATGTTCAGAACTAGTGTGACCGTCTTGCATTCAGCAGGCCACCAGTAGCTTTGTTAGCACTGCTGACATGTGTCATGCTTAAAAACACTATTCTTCACTTAAATATCTTCCAAAAGCTTAGAACCTGTGGCCAAGCTGTGCGCACGGTTAATCTTCCTTTGGCCACCCTTGTCTGCATACAGCTGGTATTTTGGGATGAAATTGGATTGGATTTTGCTTCCAGCAGGAAGCTGGTGAATTTTTGTGGAGTTGGTTTCATGGTGAGCCTCTCCTAAAGATCTGAAATCTAAAGCTATCCCTGGACACGTGCACCGACAGCCCCATAGCCTGTACCCCTTGCTGCCCTCACAAATAGAGGATTTACCCTCAGCTATAGAAATGGCCTAAGCCTCCAAGCAATAGAGCCTAAGTGAGTCACTTCTAGGAGACCTCATACATAATGAGGGATGAAGAATAAGCAACGTATTGCGTGCCCCGGGTGTGTTACCATTCACTCTATACAGAGGAGCCAAAGGAACATACGCTTCTGTGTTTTAGAAACCATTTTCCATTTGGGGATAATTACTTCCTTCGCTGATTGAACTGCGTGCTAATATTTCTGTAAGGTTGTGTGTTAAAGTAAAAACTTATTATATGTGCTAATGTAAAAAATGGATAATGAATTATGTAAAGTGTAGTAAGTGTTGAACTAATGCTCATAATAACCATAATATATGTTTGAAATAAGCATAACGTTAAGGCTTAGTTTACACCTTCGGCACAGTGCTTGCCTCCCCAAGAAAAGTGATCCGCAGTGAAGCTCTTTTCAGAGGCATTTAACAGGTGGTGAAGAGGTGATATGGGCCCGCCTCACTGTCTGTTTTAACCCTCTAAATGCCACACCACCGCACTGCAACCACCTTGCACTGCGGTCCATTCACTTGAATGGCTCGTGTTAAGCAGCATACACACGACCGTTTTTAATGTCCTCGAAAAAACAACGTTTTTTTCGACGTGATTCTTGTCAAGCCTGCCTTGCATACACATGATCGTGAAAAAAAAAATGCCCCAGCAAAGCACGGTGACGTACAACACGTACGACGGCACTATAAAGATGAAGTTCCATTCAGATGGTGCCACCCTTTGGGCTGATTTTGTGTTAGTAAAAGTTTGGTGAGAGACGATTCGCATTTTTTAGTCTTCGTGCTTTTCAGTCTGTTACAGCGTGATGAATGTGCCATCTCCATTACGAACGCTAGTTTTACCAGAACGAGCGCTCCTGTCTCATGACTTGCTTCTGAGAATGCGCATTTTTTTCCCCTCATTAAAGCCTACACACAACTGTTTTTCATGACGTGAAAAATGACGTAAAAATTAACGTCCTGTACTATCTGCCTGTGGGTTGTTATCAGTGAGCATTGTTCCCTGCTACCTCAGTGGACTACAAAACACCTCCCATTGTTGTGAAGAAGAGAGGGAGGTGTTATGTAGTCCTAGGTGGGTGAAAGTGCTGTTCAGCCCTATTTGTGCTAATGGCAGGAAAAAAGAAAAAAGTGTGAAAGAAAAGGAATGCAACAACCACATCTAAGGAGCAGTAAGCCACAATATTATAATTTTTTTCTTCTTGTTCTTGGGGTTAGCTATGCTTTGATTTAAGTAGCAATGCAATAAGAAAGCACACTACCTGCTGGTTAGGAGGGAACACTGAATTCCTGTTGATTTTTTATTTATTTTATCAAATATAACAGAAGGAGTGAGAACACTCTATAGAGCAGGGGTGCCCAACCTTTTGAAGAGCGAGGGCCACTTAAGCAACTTGGTAACCAGTCGTGGGCCACAATGAGCAGAGCGGGCCCTCCGATCCGCCCTGATGGAAGGGGATGAATTCCCTTCTGTTTTTCGGATTGTAGGTAGGCGGGCGTAAACGGACACTTGTCGCTCTATAGAGGTGAATTGAGGGTCCCATTTGGTTGGGCTGATCGTGTGAAAAGGGGCCAAAGACTTCTTTCACACTGTTGTGCTGTGGTTTACCCACACCGCGTAGTGCACCTGTGTCTATCCTGCGGGTTAGCTGAACTTTGCCATAGACTCCGCTTGTGGCAAAAGCCAGCGCTGTAGAGGACACATCGGCTTATGGGGCTCTGCTCCACAGCCACGTTCTTCCTCTACCACTAGCTTCATTCACAACACTGATGCTGCGGTATGGCGGGTCTGCAACCTACAATCTGGGCTTGCCAATCCAGAGCAGGAGGTCGCAGGCCACATCAGAGGGCTCCGCGGGCCACATGTGGCCCCCGGGCCACTGGTTGGCCACCCCTGCTATAGAGGGTAGAGTGGGCAGGATCAGAGCCAGAGACTAATGCCTTGTTTCCACTGCACGGATCGGGTCGGATCAGTAATTTTGGAGCGGTTCGGATGGGGCCGGTCTAATCGCGTGAGCGTTTCCACTGCAAATCGGACCGTGAGGGACCATTCAGGTTTTAGAAAAAATTCCTAGCGCATCCACCAATCAGTGAGATGCATTTGTAGATCCGCAATAACCGAACCGTTCCACTCTCTTTGGTCCCTCATCTGAAGCAGGACCCTTGCTGGTGCGGTACGGTTCGGTTTTACGGTACGCTTTCATAATGGAAACACCCAAAATAGCGTACCGTACCAAACCGATCCGCTCAGTGGAAACGAGGCATTAGACCCCATACACACTATACAACTTTTATTGTCTGATTTCCTTTAGATTTACCAAAACCATATAGTGCAAGGGCCTGCCTGATTGCATACAAATTGAAACTCTTAGGCCCCATACACACGAGCGGACAGATTTGTTCAAATCTGTCCGTCCGACAGATTTGTTCAAATCTGTCCGTCCGACAGATTTGTTCAAATCTGTCCGTCTGACAGATTTGTTCAAATCTGTCCGTCCGACAGATTTGTTCAAATCTGTCCGTCCGACAGATTTGAACAAATCTGTCTGCTGGGATTTTGGTTTGCTCGCGTGTACACACGAGCAAACCAAAATCCCCGCCAGCAGACGGCGCGCTGACGTGTCGGTGACGTGGCGGTGACGTTGACGCCGCCACGTCACCGCACCAGGAAGTAAAACACTTCCGCGCATGTGCCGAATCCATTCGGCGGCGGCTCGGCGGCGGTGCGGGACGACATGTCTGCTGGTAAGTGTACTAACCAGCAGACATGTCGGGCGGACACATTCCCACCCGATAGATTTCAAAGCATGCTTTGAAATCTGTCGGGTGGACAAATCTGTCCGCTAGCCCATACCCTCGTTTTCAGCGGACATATCCGCTCGTGTGTACAAGGCCTTAAAGGGGTTGTAAACCTTCCTGTTTTTTCACCCTTAATGCATCCTATGCATTAAGGGTGAAAAAACATCCGATACTCACAGGCCCCCCAGCCCCCAGGTTTACTTACCTGAGCCCTCGAAACTCCTGTGTGGAGAACGCGCTGGCTTCTCAGCTCTTCTCGACCCGGGCTTCTCGGCTCTTCATTGGATAGATTGATAGGGGTTAGCTGATGCGGGGAGGAGCCGAGACAGCCGATGAGGTTTGGGGCCACTCTGTGCAAAACCAGCTGCACAGTGTAGGTAAGTATAACATGTTTTTATTAAAAAAAAAAAAAAGTATTTACAATCACTTTAAGGTTTGACCTCATAGTATATGGTTTTGGTAAATCTGAAGGAAAATTACTACAGAAAATTGTATAGTGTATTTCCAGCTCTAAGCAAGCCATACAATAAACAATTTTCTTATTCAATTTCCTTTAGATTTTCTTTCCACTCTGTAGTGCAAGGACCTGCCTGATTGCAAACAAATTGAAAGTGTTTAGCTTTTATCTCATATTATATGGTTTTGGTAAATCTAAAAGAAAGTTGTATAAGAAAGTTGTATAGTGTATGGACAACCTAAGAAATAGCTGGAGTTCCCATGAAATATAAATAGCCAGCAAGTGACACAGCCCAGGGTGTTCCAATTATAATTGAAATATCAGCTTTCGGTGGATTGACCCTTTAAATTGTTATATCAACTGGTATGTAGTTGCTGGTAATTCTGTATATTTTTGTATGCAATGCTGTTCTACCCTATCTATTTCTACATAATTATGTGTGTCAGCGTATTTATAATTGTTAGATCCGTGCTTATGAAATATTCCTGGGCTGCTGCCTCCCCTGGAGGTCCCTAAGAAAGGGATCTAGATTGTGTAAAATGTATATGATGTTGTGGTGTGTGGCGCTGTCCTCCACGCAAATCGTGGTATGGGTAGAGAAGTGCTTCCATAAGTTAATTTATAATAGTGTTGTTAATAACAACCATCTGCACGTGAGTGATTGTATCCAATCTGGTAGTGAACCTTCAAAGAAAACTTTTTACAAAATAGTGGTGTCAGGTGAAGTCTGTTGCTGTATGCCACCTATAAAGAGCGAGTTGGTGTTCGGGTCGCTCTTCCTGGGGCCAGTTAGCAATGGATGTGTGTACAACAAGTGGTTAATGTTCAATCAATACTCCCTTTTGATGCCTTTAGAACAGTTTTTTTCCTGAAAGTTGCAAAATTAAGGTAAATATCCTAAAAAAGTGATCCAAACTAACAAGCCCCTTCTATGGGTGATAGCAACCCATGTGCATTAGATGAAAATACTTGAGTGCACTAAATCCTAAGTGTATCCAAAGCGAAACCAGATATTTAAAACAACTTGTGCTATACAGTAAAACCTTGGTTTGAGAGGAACTTGGTTTGAGAGCGTTTTGCAAGACAAGCAAAATGTTTTAATAAATTTTGCCTTGATATACAAGCGATGTCTTGATATAAGAGTAGCGTCATGTCACAACTGAGTATAAAAGAAAAGAGAGGCACCTCTAAGTGTAGCAATATGGTTACATTTAGAGTCGGTTCACACTGGGGCGACGCGTCAGGCGGCTCAGCCGCCTGACGAGTCGCTTCCCATGCAGTGCAATGGGAGCGTTCTAATCAGAGCGACGCAAGTCGCTCCGACTTAGAAATTTACTCCCTGTACGACTTTGGGGGCGGCTCCGGGTGACTTGCATTAACTTCTATACAGAAGTCATCTTGCAAATCGCCTCTGGAGTCGTCCTCAGGACGACTTGCACATAAGCCCCGGAGTCGTGCCGCCTTAGTGTGAACCGACTCTTAATGAAGGTACAACATTTAGCAACGTATTGCTACACTTAGAGGTGCCTCTCTTCTCTTTTATACACTGTAAAAAAAAAATGCTTTGATATACAAGTGCTTAGGATTACAAGCATGTTTCTGGAACGAATTATGTTCGCAAACCAAGGTTTTACTGTACATCAAAAAAGCTGTGCATCCAAAACATACACTATAATTGCCCTGTCTTCATGTGTGTCATCGTGCTAGCCAGCCAGCCTGCCTTTCTGCATATACCTATTAGGCTTTGTGCTAATTGATACTTATTGCCTTACTCTGAACATCAAAGCAATGTGTAAAGTACAGTCATTCACAGCAACAAATTATCACCTATAATACAGAGCTGATGAAAGAAATCTGATTGGCCGCTGTTACTTCACTTTCTGATTGTCACTTTATAAAAAAAAAATGCTGCTATCAAATATCACCTTTCTGCAGTCATCACTGACAATGGGGAGTATTTGGCTTCTACTATGGGTTGCTGTACGTTTCCGCACATCAATGTTCTTAAACTCAATAAAGTACCTCATACTGTTATTTTTACATCAGTGTGGCTTATATTTACAGTCATTAGTACCGATTGTAATGCAAAGCACTTTGAACATTTTGTAGTGTTTCATTGGCCAACAAAGTGTTGCTGACACGCTTACAAGCTCTTCAAAGTGAAAGTTGCTCGGAGGATGTGGGAAGACCAACGTAAGAACTCTCATTTACTCTTTGCACAGGGTCATTGCAGCCTGCACTTGTGCTTCAGGCATCCACCTGTCACTCCTACCCAACTGTCACTCTATCGATCCATTTAATCCCTTTTATTTAGAAATCTGTTGCAGGCTAATGTTTCTCACTATAGGAACATACCATTCTTTCTTAGCCAGAGTACTTCCATGTGTACAACCACTGAACACCCCACTGGGGCTAAATCACAAAACCTGCTGCAAATAGCATAAGCGTTGCCCTTGACAACAAATCACATTGCAGCTTTTTTTTTTTTTTCTAATACACCTTAGAATTTTTAACTAACACCTTGGTAACCATAAGCAGCACAACTGTAATTGTTTTACTTGTACCAACTTTTTTTTCATTTATATTGTAAATTTGTATTACTTTTATATTATAAAATAGCAACGCAACTTTAAATTTGTATTAATTGTATCTATTTTTTTAATTTATATTATGAAATGTTAATATTACTTAATAAGTATTTTCATGTTTTACTTGTACCAACTTTTTTTTAATTTATATTGTAAATTGTTATTACTTTAATATTTTAAAATGGCAACACAGCTTTAAATTTGTATTAATTGTATCTACTTTTTTCATTTATATTATGAAATGTTAATATTACTTAATAAGTACTTTCATTTTATGTTTTTTTTTTTATTTTATTATAAAATGTTATTAATTAAGTATGATATTTAGAAAATTGCAAAACACTGTTATTTGTATTATTCGTTTTATGTTTTTTGTTTTTGTGTTAACCTTTTCAACAAATTAAAGACGAGTACATTTATTTCATAAAAATTTAGCAAATTTATTATCACATCTGGAAAAACACATACCAAAAAACAATACATAATAGAATAAAAAATCTTTATATACAAAAAAATACATTTTCATATCAATGAAACATTTCTTTGAATAAATTAAACTCTGGTGAGGTTCCCTGTCTGAGAACTCCCATATTACTGGATTGAGTCCTACCTACTCTATAGGAAGACAGCAGTAGAGGAGGTCATGATAAATAATGTATGAGCCCAAGGCCTTGTCTCCTATTCAAGTCTTTTCATTGTATTGTCAGGGTATCCAAACCAAATTGTCATGCTCATTTTTCTTCGTGAGAGTTTTACAAATTGTAAAATTGACTTTTCACCCAGTGTGCATCAGAAAAAAAAAAAAAAAACGACTAACAAGGTTTTTAAAGAGATGTCTTTGAAAAAAAAGGCTCTGGTAGAAAAATAATACAAAAAGTTGTGATTTTTTTTTAAAAAAGTGCAAAAATAGTGAAAGCCTTGCCGAAGTGGTTATCTTATTTCACAACGATTTGGGTTTCACGGTGAGTTTAAGAGTCTTGGAAGACCTTACAAGAAGTCTTTTAAGGCAGCATATAGACGTTTAGGTCAAGCCTCTATAATACACTATAGCACACGTGAATTATAAGGAAGGTTCACATTGTAAGGCGAGAAGAGAGGGGCAGAAGACTAAGTCTACTGGTACTGCACATAGCAGGCGGATTGCTGCATAAAGTTTTGTGGGATGGCGTGTAGTGAAAAGAAGTTCTCTTTATGTGCATAGAAACAGTCTTCAGACATAGATGGGCTGCTTGGGTTTGAGGTGCATACAGAAAAGGAAGAGGAGGATGATGATGGAGAGACAGTTGATAGCCAGGATCCAGCATCACTGCCAGGGCTGTATGGTGCTGAAGGACTCATGTAACCAGGGTTCA